>CM053770.1:181431214-181979439 GCA_028658325.1 Potorous gilbertii | reverse complement strand
TTCCTCATCCTCTTCGCCATGTGATGGAGCCATTTCTATCCCCCAACGTTTCTGAATGTTCCTCCTCATCCTGGTCCTTTCATGTCTCTTGCAGCCTGTGAATACTTCCCCCTCCATCTTACCAGGTGGTCCTGGGGAAAGCCACAGGCTCAGGGTTTGACAGAGGGAAGACAAATAAATACTGTATTAATAAGCTGCTTCTTGGGTCTCTGTGTATGCTTCTTTTCCATTGTTAACCGAATAAACCTCATTGAGAGGCTTAGAGGATGGTGGTGGAAAAGGGTGGGCCCCATTCCCAAAGTTCTGGACTTTGGCATCTCCTGGATTCCTTTGTCTGTCTTGGGAAAATGAATCTGAATTTAGAGATTATTCCTCCTATTTGTTAGTACAGGTTGTTACTTGCCTTGAATGCTTAGGCCAGTGACTTTATAATGCCAGCATAAGGTAACTACTGTCCCTCCTTCCCATTCCAACTGTCTTAACCTTACAAAGGCCTCCGTTATTTGAACTATTACAATAGACTTCTGGTCACTTCCTAACTCTGATCTGTCTAATACACCACTGCCCGATAAATGCTCATAAAGTTCTCCCTACTTATCACTCATCTTTGTCATCCCCTTTGAGCCACATGCTTGCAGGACACACTTGATAAAGGTTTTTTGAATGAATCATCTAGCCAATACCCTTTTACAAATGAGAAACCTGAAGTCTAAGAGAGAAAGTAACATTTCTAAAACCACAATTCAGTAACGGCAAAACCAGGTCTAATCTTCTCTTTGATGTTTTTGACAGCTTACCTCATTGCTTTATTTTGTAAGGCTTTTTCATGATCCAAGGATCTTTAGTTATTGTTCTTTTATTTCCTTAGATGAGGATAAGAAGACAGGATTCTTAAATCATGAGATGGGTTGATAGGAGGGAAAAAATAGAGGCCAAAGTAGAAATTAATTTAAAATTAAAGATAAAACATGAAGTAGGAGTACCTTTCTAATCTAGTTTCATTCAGCCAGCATTAATTACCTTTCATGTGTCAGGTAAACAAAAATTTTTAAAGATAACAGTTGTTCACATTTGGAGTGGGAAGTGACTCAAGAAGAACATGTAAACAGGGTAATCCAATCTTGGATCATTCGCCATTAGTACATTAGTGGAGTTGGGACTACAGGGTATATTACATCTTCAAATAGAGAACACTTCCTTGTGAACTTAGGTTTAATGTCAGGATAGACCAGACCTGCACAGCATGTGGCCCACAGGCCACCTACAACTGGCCAAAGGATTTCAGGCTACCGTGAAAAATGTAAGGTTGCCACTGCACACTCTCCTGTTTATCATGTGACCCTCAGCAACCAACCATCGTCAGTCTCTCTAACCTATCTGTGATCCAAAGAAATTTAGCTTATTTTAATTTTGTTCCCCATCTACTGCCAAGTTGTGTGTGTCTGGTATAGACTGTAGATCCTCAAATGATTTATAATAGAATAGGCCCTGGTGTTTTTCCATCAACTACCTTTGAGCCATTAGTCTAAGAAGGGCTTCATTGAATGAAGGAAAGATACCAGGTACTATCTTGTAAACTCATGGCCCTTTGAGACCCTACCTAGTCTCTGCCCTACTCTAATGTCAGTGTTGCTCTAACTGCAACATATCCTCAGCTTCTCCAATTTTCTTACCCTTGAATTCTTTTTAATTTTATGTCCACATTAATTCTTTACCTGGCTGGGACAACACCTGATTCCTTAACACCATGATTGCTTTGGCTAGTGACTTGAAGACTTTACTTTCTCTAAGGTGGATGATGAGAGGGTGTGTTGCAAGATGTGAATTCCTTTAGGAGGATCCTGGACAACCCCAGTCCTCAGGTGCCTGGGCTCAAGGGATACATATTAGCAGTCCCAGTTTGAGTAGATTGAGGTTGAAGGGGAAAGCTCTTCTAGCAGAGATGCTTGGTCTAAGGTTAACTGTACATGCCCCCAAGTTCTCCTGGGTCCCCCTTCAGCTTTGATCCACAGTGAAGTGTTGCTATACTTTCTAACTTGTCCTTGTGGCCTTAGAAGGATGACCTGACTGGAAATCATGAGATGGAGGTCTAATCTCAGCTCTGCCACCAACTTTGAGAAGTACGTAGTCCCTGATTTCCATATCTATAAAATGGGAATAAATTTCCTCCAAGAATCCTCTGAGTATTAATGGGCCCTGGGTTCTAGTCTTTGCTTTACCACAAACCATCTGGTGAGCTGGTAACAAGCTCTCTGAGCTAGATTTTCTCCAGCATTTTAATCTACAAGTTACTATTTTGGGCCTTGATTCTCTCATTTGTAAAGTGAGTGTTAGGCAATGAAGGGAGATCCCAAAAGAATCCTTTGTATCCTTTACAGTATGTCCTTTGTGCAACTTAAGAACCCAGATTTCGTTTTATCACTAAAACTGAGCAGTAGTTCCTTTTTTATCATCTTTGAAAAAAGAAAAAAAAATTTTTTACTTTAAGAGAAGGAAAACTTGACACTGGAAAGAGTGCTGTAGTAGAAATCAGAAGGCCTGAGTTCAAATCCTGGCTTAGCATTTATTGAGTGACTATCTTTCTGCAGCTTCTACAGCTTTAAAAAGAAGGGTTGGACTAGATCAGTGGTGTCAGACTCAGATAGAGTCACAAATGGACATCATCTATGCTAGGTTGTATTTTTATTTTGTTAAACATTTTCCAATCACATTTTAATCTAATTGTGGCCTACCCTGAAGTTTTGACGTTGAGTTAGACACTTCTGGATTAGTTTTTTTTTTTTAAAGTCACATCTAGTCACTCCATATAATACAATATATAGTCTCTAAAGAACCTTTTGTTTCCAATAATTCTTTAATTTTGTAATTGTCTTTGTATTAATGGTTCAGTATTCCACAGAGAGCTTTTCCCAGTTTCTGAGATAAGAGCAGGTTATTTCCAGTTCATAAAACCAGATAGTGGTTGGACCTGGAGCTGTTTGGAATCCACGAAAGCTTCTGGTGAAACAATGTCTCGTCCTCCAGTCTTTTCAATAGGTGCCATGTGCCAGGAAGAGTGTCATTGAGTTCCTGTCATTCTAATTAAAAGTAGATTATAATTGAAAATGATCTATACGCTAAGCAGAAGGAATCCCTCCCAATCCCCTTGCCTGGGTGTGGATGAGTTTCAGGTCTTTTCAAGGTTATTGGAATAAGAAGAATATTCAGGATCAACACTAAAGCTTTGGGCTCCAGTTGCTGCAAAAGACTTGGAGGGTAGCACTACTTTCTCTTCTCTAAGAGGAGTGAGAAGAGCATTTTAAGGTAAAAAAAAGAAAAAAAAAGAATGGTAATAAATATAGGAAATTCTTAACACTTAAGGAAAGAGTTTAAAGAATGAAATTTTTTTCAAGGTCTTCCTGACTCCAAGTCCAATACTTTATCCATTTTACCATCTAAATGTTAGACCTTTGAAAGAAGACTGACATCAGACCTTTTTTCTGACAGTTTCACAGGTAACCCGAACCAGAGAGAAACATAGGGCAAAAGGGAAAGTAGGCTCAAAAGGGAAGATGAGGATGGTTTTAGCTTTCCTTAAGCTAAATAGTACTTCAAATCCATTAGTAAAGTAGATTCTACTTTCTTTCCATTAGACATAATGCCATCTTTACAAGTTGGCAGCTGTTTGAGTCACTGCCAAGTTCATTTTGGTCTACTGCTAGGTTTTCTTTTTGATTCTGTTGCTGGTTAAGAGAGGAATTTAAGGTCTCCTCTCCTCTCCTAAAACTAGTAAATTTGGGAGTCTTGTTCCTTCCTGAGTCAGCCCAGCTCTGTCCCCTGTCATGGATATTTATAACCAGTAAGCATTGGAGCATTCCAGGAACTGTAGCTGCTTTCAGAGAAACCACTGCTGCAGACCCTATTCAGGGGCAGGGGGAGGAGCACGCGTATGGAACCCAAGGGCAGCCTCCTGACTCCTCTCCTTGCAGCCCCTCCAGGTCCCCCACAGCTTTTCCATCAACATCTCCCAGCAGCTGAACAGCAACTGAATTTCCAAAACACCAGCTCAAAGGGTAACCATGAGCTCAGTGCGCCCTTAGCAACAGCAAAAACAGCCAGTGGGGATCCAATTTAAAGGAAGTCTACAATATTGGAAAGTGGCTGAGCCTGACAGAGACCAGAATGAGAATCAAGGACTTCTCATGACACCAACAGACTTCATAACATGAAGCTGGTTCTCTTCCCATGCTTTGATTCATGCCTCTGGGTAGAATGGAACAGAGAATCCTTGCCTCTCTGCGATTCTACCAGGGATTACTGGGATCAGGTCCCAAAAGCACTCAGAGGGGTTGATGTTCATACTTTCTATCTTTACTGTTCTTCACTTACCAATATAACAGTTGGAACTTAGCTCAGAAATTCTCTAGGGTTTCTTCTTCTCAACAATCAAGTACTTATTAAATACCTACTATGTGGCAGACACCAGGAGTACAAATAGAAAAGCTCTTGAAGGAGAATACAATCTGAGAAAATACATTTTCAGAGTCATACGGGATACATGGGGGATGGAGAGGAAGACAAAGGGCCTAAGCATCTATTAAATACCTACTTCCTATGTGCCAGATGCTGTGCTAAGTATTTACAAATATCTCACTGGATTCTCACATCAACTCAGAGCTATTATTCCCATTTTACTCATTATGAAACAGGCATGCAGAGTTCATATGACTTGCCTGGGGGTCATCCAGATTGAGACTGATTTTGGTCTTCTGGACTCCAGGCTTAATGTTCTTCCTTTACCATACATATACACATGTATATGAGTATATATATGTATATAAGCAATACATATGTGTACACATGTATTCTCACCAAAAAATGCCCAGCAATGGGGGAAGTGCACTAACAATCAGAAAGTTCTACTGAAGGAGGTAGCATTTGAACTAGACTTTGAAAAGAGCCAGGGCTCCCCAGAGGTACAGACTACGAAGTAGAGCATTCCAGGCACAGGACATGGTATGTATGAGGAACAACAGCTAGGTCAGTTTGGCTGGAGATCAGAGTGCATGAGAACTAATGGAAAATCAGTGACAGGTCTTAAAATGCCAAACAGAAGAGTCTGTATTGTATCTCAAGAGCCATGGAGAGTCCTGGAAGTTTCTTGAGCAAGGAAATGACGGTAGATATTGGAGACAGGGGGACCAATTACAGGAGGCTGTTATAATAGTCCAGAGGAGAGGTGATGAGACCCTGGACTAGAGTGACTGGGATATGAAAAAAAAGACAGGTGCGGGAGATGTTGAGGTGGAATGAACAAAACTTGGCCAACTGATTAGTGGGGGGTCAAGGAAACATCTGGGCTGATGGGAATTAGTCAATTGAATTCTAAATAATAACATAATACCATCCACCCCAACACATTCATTTTCTCCTACCCTATCTCCTGCAAAGAGAAGTCTAGAATTTGTCCTGAGGTTCACTAATTTAGCTAATTCTGTCCTGGAGTTGAGTTTGGAGAAACCTGAGCAATTACGAGTGTTGAATGAAGTTAAAATGGGGCAAAAGATGAGACAGAGCAGATTCAGGTCTGGACTCTTCCTGATCTCTCCAGTCCTTCCTCCTCTGCCAGTGAGCCCTGCTTTCTTAACCAAATAATAAGCCAGGCCTGATCTTTCTCCTGTTACTAAGATTTCATGTCCTACCTAAATCCTCAATAAGCTAGAGGGATTCCTAAACATATTGACAAATTGCTGGGGGGGGGGTTGACAAATTCAGGGGACTCCCCTGCCTGGGGGGGTCAAAGAGAAGGAGTAGGCGGAAAAGGAGTTATTCTTTTTTAGCTGCAACCCAGAGAAAGGGAACAAATCCTTCACCAGGGAAGATTGTGTAAACAGCGCCTTTGGCTGGAGCCACAGAGTTGAGGAAGCTAAGAAAGGGAGCTTTGTTCTCCCCCACCCCAGTCAGAGCACAATCGCAGAGCAGGGATTGTTTGCTTTGGCAAAGGGTTCCTGCCTGAAAGGACGAGGCATTCCAGAGCCTGTGAGGCCTCCCATTGGGTTTTCCTCGTGGGGTTGGGGAGGAGACAACTTTCATTCTAAGTATCCTGCCCAGGCAGGGGGGCTAGAGACCCCAAAGGTCTGAGGGTATTTGGCCTGTTCTCTATCTTTGTTAACCTCCTTCCCTTCCCACAGGATGTCAGTCAGACTTGTTCTTCCTGCCCTCAGATGCTGTTGGTAGTTGATCTGGGGTTCCAGCCCAGAAATAGTTGCATTGTATTGAGGGTAGAGGAGGCCACAGAGGGTGGAGCATTCTAGCTCCTCTCTCTCTCTCTCTCTCTCTCTCTCTCTCTCTCTCTCTCTCTCTCTCTCTCTCTCCTTCTAGTTTTCCCCCTTACCTCTTCTGTCTCCTTTGCTGGGACCCCTTTCTTATCTGGCCTTCTAAATATTGGCATTCTCTAGGTTGCTGCTCTAAGCCCTTTTTGTTTTCCAAAGAAGGGTTTAGAGCTGGAAGATACAGATATGGAAATCAGAGTCTAGAGAGGTTGTGACTTGCCCGGAGTTGTTTGAGTGGTAAAATGTTTGGACCCTTCTCTCTCTCCTTTGGCCACTAAAATCACACCCATAACTTCAACTAACCTCTCTAAGCAAATGGCTCCCAAAGAAGTGTCATATGATAGCAGATTTGGAGCTAGAATGTTCTCTAACTTTAAAGGTTATCCCCCTCATTTTACTGATTATAAAAACTTCTATTACAATAGAAAGAATGCTAGAGTCAGAGTATCTAAGTTCATATTTCACTTTGACACAACTACATGTATGACCTTAGGCAAATCACTTAACCTCTCTGGGTCTCAGTTTCCTTATCTGTAAAATGAGCATGTTGCATTGAAGGTGGCCTCTGACAATCATTCCAGTCTTTGATCAATATGGCCCTTAAGGTTGAAAATGTATACATATACATACATATATATATATATATATATATATATATCCATATACATCCATGCACATATACATATTTACACACAAATATATACATATGTACGTACATGTATAAATTACACATTTTTTTTTATTTGAGCCTCAAAAACTCTGTGGAGCTATTATTCTATTTTGTAGATGAGGAAAATAAGTCTCAAAGAGTTTAACTGGCCTTCCTGAAATAACAAACTTTTAGGTGTCAAAACAATGTCTTCTTGATTTCCAAGTCCAGCATTCTAATTTACCCATGGAAACTGAAGCCCATACAAGTTAAGAGTGTTTTATCCAAAAACAGTTGTGATTCAAACTGATGGGTTACAAACCCAAGTCAAGACCTTTTCCCCTTAGATCTGGAGGGCTTTTGTCATGGCTTTTGTCATCACTTTTGTCTGAAGGGCCCTGGAAAGGCCCCAAGGGTGGCGGGGTGGGCTGAGACTCCTTGGATTCCCCATCCATTTCTCCCAGGCCAGATACTCCCTATCTTCTATTTAGCATTCTTTTGATATTCCTCTCTTTAGTCCTATTACCAGCCACTTCCATCGGGATCCTCCCTGCATTTGATCTATCAAGACCCATTCCTGGGACCCCAGACTACCTGGCCAACACCTGGATTCTTCCCTCAGTCTTTTTCTGTATTTAAGTTCTATCTTGCCTCCATGAAGGCACTCAGATTCCATCCAGCTCAGATTCTGTCTAGTTGAGATTCTATCTGGCCCACTTGTGAATACAAGCGTTACAAATGCTTAGGCTCCTTAAGAATCAATCCAGTATAGTGACTCTTTAATAAATGTTGTTTTGCTTTGGCTTTGAGAAAGCTTGTGTTGAATTCATTCAAGTAGGACCTGGCATGTCACTATTTCGGGGTTCTCAGCACACCTCAACCTCAACAAAACTATTTGTGCTTGTGCCTGAACCTATCTTCTAAATTTCTGACCTCCTTTTTGAATTGTTAAGGATCCAGATGTCTTGTCAGAACCTTAAACTCAACATGCCATCTAAACTTTCTTCCTCCTAAAATGTGTTCTCTTTCTGATTTCCTTATTTCGCAATGGTGGCACCAACCTCCCTGTCACCAAGGCTTGAAAATTTCAGTGTCTTTGACGGTTCCCTCTCCCTCACTTACCATATTCAACCAAATCCTGTTGATTATAGCTCAGAATGCCTGCTATATCGTCCCCTCTTTTCCATCAACCCCAATTCCTTACCTCTAGTACTTGCTCCTTCACATTCATCCTATTTACCACTGGCAAATTCATCTTTCTGAAAGCACAGCTTGGAATGTCACTCTTCAGCTAAGATCTTTAAGTGGCACCTAGTTTGTCCTCCCAAAAAATATACCACGTTTCTTAGTAGGACATTTAAAACATCTATGTGCCAGGCACATAGAAGATGCTTAACAAAATGTTTACTGAACCGAATTCAGTTCCTTTTCACCTTTCAGGATACTGAGGTTTTAAAAATTTTGACTTTTCTAAGGTCACATGGAACACCAGAAAACCAGATTTTCCGATGCCTAATCTCATATTTTACCCACTTCGGTAAGCTGTTTGTGTTGCATTCAGGATGTCCCTGACTTTCCATCTCTTCCTTGGGCAGTATTTAGTCTTTATCTAGGGCTGCAGACTTTTAATAAAATACTTTCCAAGTAAGGAAACATACGATGCTAAAGGCTTCACAAATCTTGTCCCAGCGCATCCTCACAATCCTGGGAGCTAGATGCCATTTATATAACGTCTCCGTTTTATAGTTGAGGAAACTGAGGCAGAAGTTAAGTGGCTTGCCCTGGGTTGATTAGAAATCAGGCGCTATGATCGGGTGATTCAGAAGGGTGGGAAATGCACACATTTTAAAAGACTCCTCCTATCCCAAGTCTACCTGGAGATACTTTGCTCATGATAACGGTAACTTTAAAACAGATAAATGTGCCTAGGCTCTTTATGGTCTTGTGGTAACTCAGGCGGCGATCCTCTACAACCTCCAAAAGCGCATTCCTTGCAACCACTAAGCTTCCCTCGGGATCTCTGAAATCTACAAACCCGCGGGCGCAGGCCCCTTTTTATAGAGTTCTTCCCCAGCCACCTGGCACGTGCTAGGCGTCCGCGCTCCACCCTACCCGAGGCCCCGCCCCTCCGGTGGCTCTCGGAATCGGCCCCCGCAGATCCCGCCCTTTCCCCCCTCCCTCCTTCGCCCTCCCAACCCTGGGGACATCTCGCGAGAGGTGAGCGCGCCAGGCCGGACGAGAGTAAAGTATCTGCTCCGCTGAGGTGGGAGAAGAGCCCAGAGCGAGAACGCGGGCACTGAGCGCGGTAGGTGGCGGAGCTACCGGCAGGTGAGTTCCGGTAGTGCCCGCTGGACCGGAGCCTTGATAACAGTGTACTCCTGACCCCAAGCAAGTCCTGCTACCCCAGGCTGGGATCTTCTAGTCTAGTCTGTAGTGGACGGGGGGGCGCTGAGGCGGTGGCCGGGCCTGTCTAAAGAGTGGGGGTGGGGCCATGGGCAAGGCCAAACCAATGGGCGTGAGGGTAGCGGGGATTGGCGGCGGCGTAGACCAATGGAAAGCGGTCTCTAGGCTGAGGCGGGATCCCCCCTTCCCTTAGGCCTCCCCTCGTCTTTCCTCTGTGGGGGGCGGAGCCAGGGGCCTGAAGTGAGGGGAGAAGTGGGGTGGTAAGTGGTCCCTTGGGACGCCGGTCGGGGTCCGGGTGGAGGGAGCGATCCTCGTGAGAAGGGGAAGTCTAGTTAGTGGAGGGGTCATGGATTGCGGGTGGAGCCGTAAGTCAGAAAAGGGGAGGTGGCCCGGGATTACGAGGAGTTGGAGATGTGGTGTTGGGGACCGCTGGGGGAGGGTTGCGGGGGGAGCCTATGTGGGGTTAGGAGGAAGCGATAGGTTGGCAGGAGGGATGGAGAGACGGTGGCTTTGGGGACGGGGAAAGTGTCCGGAGCGTCCAGCCCGGGAGGAAGTGTAGCGCTGAGAGACGAAGTTTTGGAAGGGTGGGAGAGCAGACAAGGGTGTGGTTTGGGTGATCTGCGGGATGTGTGACTTAGGTTGGGGAGTCCGAATGTGGGGAGAACAGGAGAAATGAAAAGCTGGAGGACATGGGGAGGCATTTGGTAGATGTCGGAGATGGGGAGCCTGGAATGTTGAACTAGGGCTTCTGATTCTGGTGGCAATTAGGACTGGGTAGGGCGAGGGGTGTTAGGAGGGGGCTTAACTGGGGAGAAGTTAAGCAGGGAATCCACGATGAATGCTGGGATGGGAGTACATTTCATTTGTTCTCCTCATCCCACTCAGGTGTGCTGTCCTAGGTGGGGCTTCTTTGGAAGGGATATATTGCTTTGAATTGTTAATGTTACCTTTGTGCCCCAAATCTTTCCGCTATCCTAGGGTGTCCCCTCACCCACCTACCCACCCATCCACTTCTAATCAAGCTCCTTTCTTCCCATTTAAAAGTTCATTTTCTACTTCTAAGAGAGTTTTAGTGTCCTTGGTGGTTTATCAGACAAGTGAAAATTTGTGAGTGTGCGGTGTTTTCTCAGCAATGACTTGACTGACTTAAAGAAAAAAGTACGGTAGTACAATTCTTGAGTAGGCGGCAGATTGGTAGGTATTCTTCTAGTTAACACAAGAAAAGCCACAAATGGATTTGTTTTATGAAATCTAAACTTTGTTCACTTATCCTCAAAGAAATGGTAAATGGGAAGATGTTTAGAGTTTAGAGATAGAAACTGGATCTTAATTTTATTGAGATAGCATATTCCCAGTAGATAAAATTCCCACTACTCATGCCGGTGGTGACCTCTTCAAAAGAATTGCCCAGAGAGCTGAAAGGTTCAGTGATTTGCCCTGGGTCACACCGGCCAGTATTTGTCCAAGGTGAGACTTGAGTCTTCTGACTCCTTGACCAGTTCCCTATCAAACTATAATAGTGTTATCAAACTCCAAAATAAAGGAAGTCCATTATACCGTACATAAGGATCTCTACAGGCTGCATATTGACTTGGAAAACCACACATGTTTATATATTCCTCTTTTTATGAATACTTCATATAAAAGTCAGAAAGGGACTACATTTTAATCTGGTTCTAATAGCACTTGGGTTGTTCTGGGCCCCATGTTGCTGAGTGTTTTGACACTTCTGTACGATATACCATCATCATCATACCTTTCTGAATCCTGTAAATGAATTATCATGGGCTTGGAGAAAAGGTGGTGCCTGCAAGCAGATAACATATTTCACCAAAAATGAGAAAACTGAAAATTTAAAATTTTTTATCTATTGTAGCAAGGCTAAAAATGTCATAAAACCTTAATAGTTGGGGTCAAGATTAGTGGAAATCAAACATTTTCTTCTTAAATATGGAAATTTTAAAGTAAATGGAGTTTATTGCAAATTAAATTTGGGTAAAAAAAATGTTTGGCGGTGACTGTAATTTTACCAGTTTGTTCTTAAAAGCTCTTTGAATGCTGAAGTTTTAAGTTTTTTCAGTGTCTACCTATCTTTTAACAGTTCAATGGAGTAATGCATCCAATTAGTTTCAGTCTCTTTTTTTCAATCTACCAGTAAGGTACAGCTTTAGTGAAAACAGCAGTAACAATTGTACTTTTCTCATAGAAATATTTTAGTATTCAAAATTTGATTTCAGTAGCCTCTACAACTCTTGTTGAAGCTTTTTTCCTCCTTGCAGGAAACTGCCATTATAGTAAATTAAGATCACATTTAATGGTTTAGTTTTCTAATTATTTAGTTGGAATCCAGTAGATGCTGAATATTAGCACTTCTTTACCAGTTTGCCCAGCAACAATACCAATAATATTCATTGAACAAGAAAAATGTTTCTTATTTTATTTCCTCATCTCAAATTATGATAAGCATTGACTTGGGCTTAGTAGGGACGAGACAATTCACTTTTCAGCTTCTGGTATTAATACCTATCAAAGCTACTAGAGTGTAATATTACTCATTTTTTCAACTTCTAGATCAAAGTTTATACCCTGAAATGATTTCTGTGTTGTGATTTTTAAGAACCTTTGTTCATCATGGCTTTTAAACTTTAATAGATACTGCTACTCTTCTTTTTCTCTCCCTCACCATATACACACTGAAAATTGGGGGGTTAAAAAAAACTAGGTCTTTTTTTTTAAATTTTTATTTTATTTATTTATAAATGTTCTACAATCACTTCCTTAAAATTAAGATTTTATACCCCCACACAAAACTAGGTCTTAAGCTACAACTTTGCCTCAAGTAAAGTCCTTGGCTCCGTCTGTGCACAGCTGCTCTGAAATTCTCACAAGTTATTGTTCAATGCATGTCAAGACTAAATTTTTCCTTGGCTGCAGTGGGAAGGAGCCAGAGGTACAGTAGCCTCCTATCCAACTCTGATAAGGCGGGGCTTTCTTGCAAAAAAGTTTGAGGTGGAGTGGAGAGAACAAAACTCACAACCACTTACATTTTTACAAAATATTCAGTACTCTTCATAAAACTGGAGGGAAATGGGCATGCAAGACAGTTCTTGAATTTCTTAAAGATAATAAAGCTGAAGTAAAAAGTTGATTTTATTGAAAAAAATGGAATTTTTCAGTTTTGGTATCGCAGGTAACAGTACTTTGAAGTATGAGACACAATCTTTTCAAACATTTCAAGAAAAATAATTTCTCAGTTTTCTTTAACCAGCACCCATTTTTAAATTGTGCCTTCTTTTATCAGGTTAATCAATTTTCTATTTTGGGACAGCGTAAATTTCAGTGACTGAAAATTATGAACATATTTCATATTTAAAACATATAACCCACAGCTTTTGATTGTAGTTTTAAACAGTTTATATTTCTCTTTACAGTCTAATAAAATTCCTTGTCACTTGATCAATTCTATTCTGAAAATCCTTTTAAGATTAAATAAAAGAATTTAGCAGTGAATCTTATTCCCCAAAAATGTCTGGGAAAAAAATAACCATTAATCCTAGACCTAGCTAGAAGAGACTTCAGAGATTATCTAGCCTAACCCGCTCATTTTACAGATTAGTAAACTGAGGTCTAGGAAGGCAAAACATCACATAAGGAAGCTTTTTTGCTTAGGAACGGGGGAAGGGACACATGCCTACTATGTGCCAGGAACTTTACAAACACTTCATTTGATCCTCACAAAAACCTTTCAAAGTAACTGCTGTTATCATTCCCATTTTACAATTGAAGTAACTGAGGTTAAGTAACTTACCCAGTCATGAAGCTAGTGTTTGAGTTCAGATTTGAACAAAGGTCTTCCTGAGTCAGGGTTCAGCACTCTTCATACTTTGCCACCTAGCTGTTCCTATTTTTCTAAGTTTATCGTGCAATATGTTTATAAAGCTAGAGGTTATTAGTTCTGCAGTGAAAGTAAGGTCTGCTCTTCAACCTGGTAATTATAGACCAGAATCTCTTTATGACAGTGATTGCATGAGAGTTAATTTTAGATTGTCAAATTTACATTTGAGTATTTTAGTTGATAAGAGTAATTTTAAGGTGCCTTTTAAGTTTGATTTTTCTTAATGTTGCAGATTGTGAATGGAGGTATTTTAAGTACAATTTGATGTGGTAGAGATAAAGGGCAGAAGAAAGAGGTACTTTCTCTTGATAAATTCTCATAAATCTGACATTGTTTAGGTGAGATTCTTCAGGGAAAGCAAGAAGATGGATTAATGACCTCTCAAGGTCCTTTTCCAGGCCTGGGATTCATAGAGACTTTCTCAAATTAAGGTGCCTACAGAAGAAGAACCAGGAAGAGAAATAGACTATAAGGAAAATAAAATTGAAACAGTTCCATTGACCCAGTGGGAATGAGAGAGCAAAAACTAAGCAACAGAAATGATGAGGAATAATTCCTCCTTTGAACTAAATGTCAATGCTAAAAAATTTGAAGATGTGAAATGACCTTGATGCAAAAAATAAAATTATATTTAGAGTGAAATACACAGTACAGCACAATATATGTGTGCATACATATATATTTCATTGTAAAACATAATTTTATTTTTTACATCAGGGTCATTTCGCGTGTTCAGATTTTTAGTGTGACATTCTCTCTTCCAGCATTTTCCCCATGGACACTTTTGTGTTGAGAGAGTAGTTTATTCTGTTAAATCATCTTATGTAACTTCTTTCCCTTCTCTTCTGTTTGCCCTTTTGTTTAGAATTTTTTCTTTGTTTCTGAATTTGTGCCTCTTTTTCTTTTAGTCCTGCCTAAAATAATGATTTTTCTTACTTTGTTTTGGAACTTTTTAGGGTGGCTTTACTTAACTCAAAAATGGCTACAAATTAGTTTTTATAAGTTTTTTATATATACTGTGTAACATTTTCTGAGGAAGGAACATAGTATCACAATTGTTTTAAAAAAGATATAGAAGATAGTTTTAGTGTCTTTTACTTTCCGTAATAGTTAACACTTAAAGTTTTGCAAAGCATTCTGTGTGTCGTCTCATTTGGTCCTCAGTATAACCACATAAGGTGTTACTATTACCCTCATTCCGACATTGAAGCCAGCCTAGATTAAGTGACTCACTCAAGGTCATACAGCTAAGTGCCTGAGGCAGCATTTGAAGTCAGGTCTTCCACACTAGTGCTGTAGCCACCTGTCATAATGATAACCAGCATTTATATAGCACTTCAAGATGCTGAAGTGCTTTGTGAGTGCTGCCTAATTATGCATGCTTACAACAGCTGTGAGAAGCAGGTGCTGTGATTACTCTCTTTTCTGTTAGTGCTGACTGTTTACAGCAGGCATGTAGGAAAGATCCCCATACCAAAACTGAGTCTAATAAGATAAGTAAGAACACTTTAGAGAATCAATCTATCATTGCACTATCACAGATTCATTTTGTTAGCTTTTTCTCTATTGTGTAGCAGTTGCTGCATCTTAAGTGTTTTTGTTCATTTGAAGTTGTTATTACAGGCAGCTAGGTAGCACTGTGGACAGAGTGCTGGTCCTGGAGTTAGGAAGACCTGACTTCAAAACCAGCCTCAGACACCTTGCTCACTGTTTGACTGAATGAGTCACTTGACCTCAGCCTCAGTAGTCTCTACTGGGGAAAGCTAGGATTGTTGTAAGGGCCAAATGAGATAATGTTTGTGAAGCTCTTTAGCATGTTGCCTGGTACATAGTAGATACTACATATATGTGCTTATTTCCTTCCCTATAAATGCTTTTAAAAGTTTATCTTTTCTATCAAATTCTGCTTTCTTCCTTACTGATGTCAGCTGACTGAATTCCAATAGTGGAGGTTCTTGATGAAAAGTAACTTTTGATGAGCTTATGACTTGAGCCTCTCTGGAAGTAGAAGTATCCTGCCAATTCCTACCCTAGCCTTCTCAACCAAATCTTACCTTCTTTCATTTTGGGAATGAAATTGCCTCTGGATATCTACATGTAGGGCATTGTTCACTTCCATCTGGATATGGTAGCAAGAGTGGTCTTATATACTAATATTGTAGACGTTAAATTTAGAGCATAGCACAATTCTGTCTTGAAATTGGAATGTTCTGTGTGGTAAAATCTGTATGATTTGTTAAGCACAGTATTGATGTTCCACATTTTTCATCTTGAGTCTTGAATATTTTACCAATATTCATTCAGACTTTATCAGACTTGAATGACACTAGGATGTTGCACTGATAAGGCAAACATTTTCCCCCTCTTTTTTCTGCTTCCTCTTAGATTTCATCTGAATTTATTTTCCATAATACTTTTCTGGTACTAACATAACCTCCTACATCTGACCTACCTTCAAACCAAACTCATTTAAGTTCTGCACAAGCAAGAGTCCACTAGTTTTGCATATCTATGTTTGGAGCTGCTAAGATTTGATCAGGGAGAACTGGAACATTGCCAGATCGACCACTGTAATGTGTTTATCCATAGTACTGTGTGGTCCTTGTCTGGATAGAGATGTAAAATAGATCTTTTCTTCTTCAGAATTTGTCAGAACCTTCATGGTTGCCACTCTGGGATGATGATGCAGATGTCCTCTACTGGGCATCTGATTATTCCTGAAGTTGGAGACTGATTTTTAATTAGGGTTTTTGTTTTTAGTTTACAAACTGTTTAAATTAAAAGCATTTAAGCTTTTTGGTAGACTATGTTGATGAAATTACACAGACTCTGGATTCAATTGCCACTGTTCTATTGTTTTAGAGAACATAATTCATCTAAAAGTTAGCAAGAGGAAAAACAACAGAATTTGAATGAAGTATTACCAGTTTCCAGGAATTTTTCTGCTTTTAAATTGTATAAGGAGACCAAACTAGGTATTCAACATTTTAGTGTTCCGAAGTCTTTTTATAGTTTAGCTTCCTGCTGCTATTTCAATAAATTCCTGCTCTCTTTTGCTCTTGCCTGATTCCAAACTATTTGGGAACAACTTATGCTGGTTTTTGTATGTTCTAAAAGCCTGACCTAGAGAGAGTTTTTCATCTCTCCTTGAATAGATGCCTAAGTGAAAAGTACAAAACTATTCCAGATAGATCTATGCTTAAATCATTTGTTCACTGGTTTTGTCTGATTTTTTTTTCTGTCTTCCTGGTTTTCAGTTGTTTACTGCAAAAATGATTTGGTCTACTTAAACCAGCTCCTGTCTTTGGTGCCTGTCTCTACATGTCTGAGTTATACATCCAAAATTCATTTCAACCTTTCTCTAACTGTTCCGTTTAGGGTACCAGAGTACTCTTTATTCCTAAAAGCTCTCAAATTGGATAGGTTAATTGACACTTCAGGTATATCTTATTTGAAGAAAATTGTGCATGAAAAGAAATTTGAATATAGAGTACAGGTAGAACTGTGGTTGGCCAGTTCCATTGTGAAAAGATTCTTCACTTCATACAAGGATTCACCACGTTCATATCAAACTCCTCAAGTGAAAAATGTTATCTTATACAGTAAGGAAATGTCAGCAAAGTGCAATAGATAGAATGCCAGCTCTGAAGTTCAGAAGACTCGCCTTCCTGAGTTCAAATCTGGCCTTGGATACTTACTGGCCGTATGACCCTGATCAAGTCACTTAACCCTGTTTGCCTCAGTTTCCTCATCTGTAAAATAAACTGGAGGAGGAAATGGCAGATTATTCTGTATCTCTGCCAGGAACTCTGCCTAGAGTTGTACAGGACTGAAACGACTGAACAGCACCCAAAAGGATAAACTTACTAGAGTTTTCAGTCAGACAGGACTGAAAATGAATGAAAAACAAGAAGAAATCAATTCATTCAGGTTAACAGAGTAACCATTTGAAATCATGTAAGACATTGCCAATATTTGTAAAATTAGAACATAGTTTTAAAAAATTGAATTCTTAAGCTATGCAAAAAAAAACCATCTATTTAATTTAGGAAGTATCTTGTCCCTCAGCATCATCATTCTAGCATTGATTCAGCAAATAGTTATTGAGAGCTTAATATGACCATGCTAAGTGTTGATGGAGACTTTGAAAAAACTTACATTCTAGAAGCATCAGCTATCACAATGTGAATGCATAAAGGGTCAGTTAATAAAGATGTCTAGTTGATAGAACGTTTCATAAACCAACTTTTGTATTTAAAATCAATTTGAAAAAAAATTTTCATATAACTTTATGGTGAAACATACATATTGCATAAAGTGAGGTGTATTAATAAATGTTGTTTATGAGTGAGGAACTCTAGATGTCATATTTCTTTGGTTTGGCCCTTGTCTCTACTTCCATTCCTGATTCTCTTATTGCTTTCTACTTTTTTATACCTACTACCTATTGTACATTTTGAATTGGATATCCTCTCATGTAGGTAACCTCAGTTTGTCCAGAATGGAACTCATTTTTATTTCCCTCCTCTATACCAACCCACCCGCTTCTTAATTTCTGTGAAGTAGATACCACCTTTCAGTGACCCAAGTTTGCAGTGTTGGAGTCATCTCTCACTTCTTAATCTCTCTCACCCTACATACACTGTCATTTGCCAAGTCTTGCTGACTTTACATCCTCCATATTCTTGAGTCCATCCTTTCCCCATCACATGGCCTTCACCACCCCTTTCTGGATTATTGCACTAGTCTCCTACTTGGTCTCCCCGCCAGCTAGATGGTATAATGAATTGCAGCTCTGGGCCTGGAGTCAAGAAGATCTGAGTTCAGTTTTATCTTCAAGACACTTAGGGTTTCCTCAACTATAAAACAAGGGTAAATAGTACCTACCTCCCAGGATTGGGAGAATCAAATGTAATAATGTTTGTGAAGTGCGTAGCACATGATAGGTGCTTAATAAGTGTTTGTGTCCTTCCTTCTTGACTCCTCAAATCATTTCCTTTTCCAGTTCATCTTGAATGCAGCCTCCAGAATGATATTCATAAAGCACAGGTCTCAACATGTCACTCCTTTACTTAAGAAACTTCAAAGGCCCCCTAGTGTCTAGGATCAAATATATATTCCTCAATTTTGCATTGAAAGCCAGCCACAATATGGTTCCAACCTACCTTTTAAGAAAAATCACACATTACTTCCCTTCTTGTACTCCATAGCCCTGGCAAACACAAAATGTCCTCTTCTGTCCCCATGCCTTTACAGACTGTCCCTCATGTCTAGAATTTATTTTCACCTCATCTCAAGCCCCTTAGAATCCTGGCTTCTTTCAAAGCAACTCGTATACCATATCCTGCATAAAATCTTTCCTGGAATACCTCTTCTCTTCTACCCCAAATACCCTCTCCCTTATCATTCCCTACTAAAATTACCTTGTGTTTATTTGTGAGTGTGTGTGCATGCATGTGTGCACATCTCTGTGGTATCCTTGTCTTTACTTTGTATAGATTTTGTGTATACTGATGTATGTGTTTATATATGTGTGTGTATATATGGTAAATATATATAAGTATATATGCATGTATATATATATATATATATATATATATATATATATATATATATATATATATATATATAAATTGCTTACATATCTGTATACTAAAGCATTATCAAAGAATTTTGATACAGTTTCCCCCCACCTGCCCCATTATCTTAGATGCATGGATTTTGTTTGTATAGAACTTTTTCCGTGGCACGTTATATATTGTCATTTCAAAATTTTTTATTTTTGTCTTTTATCATTGCTTTTATTCCTTGTTTAGTTAAAATCCACCTACTCATGGTGGTGAGAGCCCTATTTCTCTTATTTTTTCTAATAGTATGATCTTGATATTATGTTCATGTATTCATTTAGAATGGCATGTGGAGCATGGCATAGGTACTGGTTTAAACCTAATTTCTACCAGACTGCTTTCCAGTTTCTTAGCCATTTTTATCAAATAGGGAGTTTTCCTAAGTACTTTATGTTTTCTGGCGTATGAAACACCAGGTTATTGAATCCCGTTATTTCTGATTCTCAAATTGTCTTGTCTGTACCATTCAGCAATTTCAATTTTTTAGCCAGTTTCAGATAGTTTTAATGACGGCTGCTTTATAATAAAGCTTGAGGTCTGGAAGTGCTATTCTTCCTTGACCCTATCTCTTTTCATAATTTTCCTTGATATTTTAGATATTTTATTTTTCCAAGTGAATTTTGTTATTGTTTTATTGAGTTCTGTAAAGTACCTCGTTGGTAATTTGATAGGTGTAATATTAAAAGTGTAAATTAGTTTTGGTAGTATTGAGACAGCCCAGCCATGGGCACTAACTATTCCTCTGGCTATTTAAGGTCTTTATTTCTGTAAAGAGCACTTTGTAATAGGATCTAGTCAATTTGCTAAATTGATCCCTAGTTATGTATTTTGAGTTATTTGGAATGGGATTTCACAGAAATATTTTTTGAAGGTTTATTTTTTAGCCTATAACTTTGCTGAAGCTATTACTTGTCTCAATTACTATCTTTGCTGATTCCCTAGGATTTTCTAAGTTAGTCATCTTTGCCTGTCTTTATACTTTTAATTGTTTTCTTTCTTGTTTTATTGCTAGTAACTAATTATTAGTATTTTTAGAACTACATCAGAAAATAATGAATGTTTTATTCCTATATTTGTTAGGAAAGCTTTTAGTGTATCCCCATTGCATGTGATGCTTGCTTTTAGTTTTAGATACTTCTTACGATATCAGTTAAAGGTCCCTCTGTGCCTATGCTTTGTAGTGTTTTTAGCATAAATAAACATTGTATCTTTTCAGGATCTTTTTCCACATCTTTCGAGATAATCATATAGTTTTAAATATTTTTGTTTTTAATGTGATGAATTATATTGATTGTTTTACTCTTGTCAAACCATCCTCACATCCTGGGTATCTTTATGTGAATATTTATTTGTTGTTTTTCTCAATCGAGTATAAACTCATTGAGGGTAGGAATGTTTGATTTTTGTCTTTGTCTCCCTAGAGCCTGGTATAATGCATAGCACATAGTAAATGCTTGTTGATCTGATTGTCTGGAAAAGAAAGCAGATCTGTCAAAAAAGTAAGGAAGATAGTAAGAATGCCTACCTGCCCTTAATGCATTCAGGTCAGTAGGCCTAGACAGACTACATCCTAGTATACTGAAAGAACTGGCCTATGTGATTGCTAAGTCGCTCTCAGTTATCTTGAAAGATTGTAACAGATTGTAGAGGCAATAGGCCTGGAGAAGGACAGATGTCCTGATTTTCAAAAAAGAGAAGTGAATGTAGGCTGCCAGTGAGCTTGACCTTTATTCCTAGCAAAATTCTATAATATATTATTAAAGGAATAGCCAAAGAACATCTAGAAAAGCTATTGCTTACCACAAAGCACTAACCAGCAAGAACAGGTCATGCCAGATTAACCTTGTTTCATTTTTTGACAGAGTTCGTAGCTCATGAAAATAGTTTGACTATAGTATACCTCAATTTGAGCAATCAATTTGACAGTCCTATTCTTGTGGCAGCACGATAGCCTGGAGTCAGGAAGACTCATCGTCTGGAGCTTAAATCTGACCTCAGACATTTAGTGTCTGTGTGATCTTGGGCAAGTCATCTAACCCTGTTGGCCTCAGTTTTCACATCTGAAAAATGAGCTGGAGAAGGAAATGGCAAAACACTCCAGTATCTTTGCCAGGAAAACCCTAAATGTAATCTTGGAGAGTTGGAAATGACTGAAAAACGACTATACAATGACACCAGCAACTTACTCTGTTGGATAAGTTGGATAGGAGTGGACTTAAGAAATAGCAGTTAGGAGTATTCAGAATTGATTGAATGACACACCCCAGAACTAGCAGTTGTTCGTCGTCAGATTCAACAGTGGTCTTTCTTGAGTGCTTTGGGAATAGGTGTGCTTGGCCATGCCTTGTTTAACATTTTTATCAGTGATTTGGATGAAGGCGTAAATGTCATATGAAAGATTTTGTAAAGGACAAAAAGAGGTAGCTAACAAATTGGATGGCAGTTCTTAATGGTGTATGGGCCCTGGAAATCCCCCCAAAAAACCTTTCCTACATGGCCAAGTCAATTTCTTCCAGTAATCCTTCCAGCGGGCTTTTCATTGTGGCCCCGTGCCCAATCTCCAATTCTCTGTTATTTCTAACCTAGTCCAGTCCTTCACTATCTATTACCTCCAGATCAATGCCCTCTTGATTCCATCCAGACCCACTCCTTGACCACTGTACATAAATGTCCTCCTCTCCCCAGTTAGATTGCTCAGATTCTTAAAATCTCACCAACAATGTGGATTCTTAAAATCTTGCTCATCCCAACCAGTGTTTTAATAAAATTCTCTGACTGAAAGAAGTCTTGAGTAAAATTCTTTCAAGACAGGACCCATGTTGTTTGCCCTTGAATTTCAGGGTTCCCAGCATCCCTAGACCTCAACAGTTATGATTTAAAAAGCTATTGACAGGGTAGAGAGAACATTGGACTGCTCTGATAAAATGAAATTTAATAGGCAAAGATGCAATGTTTAATAGGTGGATTCAAAATTTCAACTTTGTAAGCACAAGATAGAAGAAACATGACTAAGTAAGAGTTTATCTGAAAAAGATCTTGGGGTTTTAGTGAACAGCAAGCTTAGTATGAATTCAGCCCAATAAGACAGCAAAAAAGCTGATACTATCTTAGACTCATTCAGAGAGACATAACATTCAGTACTGAAGAAATAATAGAACCAATTTAGGTCTGAACAGGACAGAGTGCATTTGGAATATTGTGTTCAATCCTGATAAACACATTTTAGAAAGAACATTAATGAATTTAGAACATCCAGAGGATGGTGACCAAGGTGAAGAGGGCTTTCAAACATTGCCATATGCATATGACTTGAAGGAACTTTGGCCTGGAGAAGAAAAGACATGGAAGATGTCATTACTATCTCCAAATATTTGATGGGCTGTCATAGGGAAGAGAAATTATATTTGTGTAGTGGGTAGGCGGTACAGGTATAGAGAGGCACATTTACATTTGAAATAAGGTACAACTTCCTAACAATAAGCTAAACTGAGGTGGAATGAGCTGCCTGAAGAAAACATTTTCTTCTTCAATAGAAGTTTGTATGGGCACTGCGTTTTATTTGTGGAGCAGATTTTGGGTCAGATCTGGGTTGGACTAGTTAGCTTCTGAGATCCTGTGACAGCACCATTCTAGGCCACTCTCAAACAGGTTTTTGTTCAGGCTAAATTTAGGGACAAGAGTGGAGAAGTACAGCCTGTATTTGAATCACTGTAGTAATCCATTCATATTAGTGAGATACTATAAAGTAGAATCTTGGAATTCAGAATTTTTAGAGTAGAAATGTGAATCCCAGAGTGTTATGCTGAGTCCTCATTTTCTGGAATTCACATAGCCTGTGTTGTGGTACACATGCTTATTTGAGTAGAGCTAGTATAATTCCACAATGTTGAGGCTCCTGTGTGCAGTGAGAACCAGCGTTGTAGTAGTGTAGTGCCGTGCAGAGAGGAGTGGTTGGTGTGAAGAGCCTTTGTTTTTCTCGCTATTTCCAGCAAGGCACAAAACGCGGCAAAAATATCATTGCCTCAGTCACTTAATAGCTGTGTGACCCTGAAAAGGCCCTTGACTTCTCTCAGCCTTCTCAGTTTCCTCATCTGTAAAACGGGATTAATAATAATAGTGCCTTCCTTATAGGGTTGTTGTGAAGAGCAAATGAGATCATTTAGGAAATGAAAGCATTTTGCGAATCGTAAAGCACTTTTTAGCCGAGTGCTTTATCGTTGTTATTGATATCATGGTCAAAAAAAAAGCCCAGTAGCTTTAAAACCTGGCTAGTAAATTTTTTCAATTGTTTTTGGACACCTAAAAAGCCTGTTGAATCTGTTTCCACCGTTGTTCATTTCTCCTGTGAAGTTGAAAGCCACACAATAAAATTTAATCTAACAGCTATGTTCATTGCTGTCAGAGTACATGGGACTCAAAAGATGAGTTCTGGAAGATAAAGAAGGAATTATTTTTGAATACTTGGCCCCCCTTGGGTTTTGTTATAACCTACAGTTTCAATTATGTCTATTTTTTGCATTAAGCTGTAAGTTTGTAATTTTAAAAATATTTGATGGTCCTGTACAATATTCTGTAGTTGAAGATGGGGAACAACTTCCACCTGAACAGGAACCCTTATATACAATGGATGATTTTTCCGTGAGAGAAAAATCCCTATATCCCAACACAGCCCATTAGATAGCTTTTGGATAGCTCTAATTATTAAGAGATTTTTCTATGCATTTAGCTGAAAGCTGACTCACTTCTACACATGCTGGTAGTTCAGCAGAAGTTTGAGTCCAAGGAGAACAAATTAAATAAAAACTCTTTTCAAATCAGTAATATTGCAGAGCCCTTTAAATACCTGAAGATAATTTTAATGTATTTCTCACTCCTATCGTTATTCCTGGTCACCATCCGTGATCAAGTTTTTCAGTTCCTTGCCAAAATGTGGTAACCAGAATTAAACATAAGCCATCTGATGTTATGACCAGCACCTGTATTTGCCTTGTTTGGAACAGTAGGACTTCATTAATGCAGTCTAAGATTGTAGTATCCTTTTTTTGTCTATATTGTCCCACTAAAAATCCTAGATTTTTTTTATGTGAATTTTTATTTCTTCCCTTACCTTCTACTAATACGATTGCTTTTTTGAACCCAACTGTAGAATTTTACATTTGTCCTTATTAAATTTAATCTTACTAAGTTGTCTTAGAACATAATTCATCAGTTCCCTTAAAGGAACTGAACTTTATTAACAGCAGTGTTTTAAATAATATGTTTATACCCTTACCAAAGACAGAAAGAAAGACAGAGACTACAGATTATTCATTACACTTTTTGTAGCATCAAGGTAAAATGGATATAGATAGATTCGGTAGCGATTGAACAAACTGTAATAACAATGTCATGGAATATTATTGTATGGTGAGAAATAATGAATATGATGGATTTAGAGAAACAAAGATTCTTTTAATTGATGCAGTGAATTAAGTGAATCATTAGAGAAATACATACAGAATTACTCCAGCAACATAAATGATCAAAAGAAGAAAGCAAACTCTGGGTGACTGAAAAGTCGGTAGTGATCCTGGAGAGCAGCTTTGTCCGGAGCTAGCCAACGCTTTTATAGCCAGGCACTGTACTGAACACTTTGGAATTATCATCTCATTTGAGCTGCACCATAATCTGGGCAGGTAAGTGCTGTTATTACCCCCATCTTACTGATGAGGAAGTTGAGGCAAACAGGTTAAGTGACTTGCCCAGTGTCACTGGATTCTCCTGGCATTGAACCAGGGGTTCTCTGAGGGCAGAATGTTGCATGTGTTATCAGACATTTCTGGATCAGTAACTTTTGGTTTTTTGATTTTTAATTCCTCCTAGGTCAAGTTCCTAAGTTGTAGGGGAAGATATACCAGTGACTATGATGTTAAAGCAAAATATATCACTGAAACTTATTTAAAAATAAAAAAGTAAATATAAGTAAAATAGCTTTGCAAATACTCTTTAGTTTTTTTACCTCTAAACATGTTTCCTTCAGTTCATGCACCCAAACCCAGTGTTTCTGTTCTACACCCAAACTCACTAGTAGGAAAATTAATGTAGTAATGTATTTGGCTTTTTTTTTTTGTCTTGTCTTTTCCAAGCCCTTATGGGTCCATTTTCAGGGCTGCTTCGGAGGCAAATGTGGTTCATTTTTTCATAGTATTTGTCTCATTATGCACTTCACTTCTCTGTCAGTTGGTAGGTAGCATGCTTTATCATGAGTCTTTTAGAATCACAGTTGGTCATTACACTAAAAATTCTTAGTTCTTTAAAAGTTGTTGTTTGCCTTTACCATATTGTTGTCCTGTGCAAATTGTTTTCATATTGTCCACTTCACTCAGCATCAATTCATACAAGTCTTCCCAGGTTTCTTTGAAAATATTGCCTTCTATCTCTCATAACTTTTTCTTTCATTCCACATAAAAGTTTCTGCATTCCCTGCCTCCTTTCCCAACAGAAACACGTTCTGGTATAACACTGCCAGTGCAACAAACAGCTGACCAATATGAAAAGCAAAAAAGATTACCCTGCCCCTCTTTTCCCTCATAGAATGATTAGAGATCCTAAAGTATAATCTGTTCTCAATTATTCATGGAAAAGGAGCCAATGGAGAAGAAAACAAGAGCCGGATAAAAGATCCTGGATAATTTTTAAATGATGACAAACTGGATAACCCAGAAATCTAATTGCGGCCATTGGTCTCCACCTTCTCTGCCAGCCTTTCACTAGGACTGTTAACACTTCACCCTGGTCTGCCCTCTGGAAGTACTTGAAGACAGTGTAACTGGCAGATGACAGGCCTGGGAGCAGTAGCAGCTGCAACAAGGGACCTGAATAATCCCACAAACTAGAGATGCTACCCACCACTAGACTCCATAGAGCTGGCTGTAAATGAAGCTTTTTTTTTTTAAATCAAATGATGTAATATATGTAAAGTGCTTTGTAACCCTTAAAACACAATATATGTATGTTAACTGCTGCTCTTATTGTTGTCCTCATCACTCACCTGACTTCTTTAAAGCATCATTAGTGAAAGAACCTCTGTTTTTCAAAGGTATTTTAGAAGTTTCTGGTCATTTGAAGGTTAGCCATTGCCTCAAGTCCCTTCCAAGTAAAGAATGAACTTCAGTTTTTATGGAGCTTGTGCTCTTCTGCTTCTGTTACCAACTATATCTTGCATTTTTCTCTCTGAATTGCCCCTGGTTTTTATTACTGGGAATCTAAAGAAATAGGCACCTGGATGTCGGTTTGTGGGTTGCTTTTTTTCCTTATTTGAAGTTAAATTTTTATTCGGGTTATCTTTTGGTTACTATAGAAATGATTAAAACAAGGTTAGGGGTGGCTCCATAGGACTTAGTCATGGAAACTCTATCTTTACAACATTAAAAGTATATGTCATCCTTCCTCTATTACTTGTTCACTGACACCTTTCCACTTTAGGATTCCACTAGTTGTCATCCCAATTTATTAAAATCCTTTTTGAGCTTAACATGATTTTTCCCCCATGCTTCTTTCCAAATATTCAGTTAACTTTTTTCTTTTCTCTTTAGGATCACAGGGATCCTGAAGGGTCTGTTAGACCCTGAAATCAGGTCTGTGACTTTGAATGGGAGAAAAAATTACCTTTATTTTCACTAGCCTCTAACTAAAATTTAGCATTTCTTTCGATTACTTAAAAGCATTATTCTAAGAAAACATCCATAGGTTTTACCAGACTGCCAAAGGGGTCCATGATACAAAATAAAGGTTAAGAACTCCTGCTCTTTCATTTTGTGCATTTTGATTTTACTTGGTTTTGAAAGAACTTGCTCTGAGAACCTTGCCCTCTAGGATATCCTTTATGTACATCTTGGTTTTCTACCTCTAAAGAGCCAGGCTCAAAGCCTCTTTTCCCCTTGGCTCAGTGCCTCTTAACGTGTGTCTCCCTTTCCTGTCATTTATTATTTAGCTCTGTAAAATGTTTTGAGTTCAGTCTGTGTGAAGGATAAATCGGGAGGCAGACGACAGACTGTGAGTGCAGCGCCTAGACACATGATCTGCTTGACAAGCAATGCAGTTACAAATGGATTGTGAGTTAAATTCCAGTGAGTGGCAACACCATTATTCATCAAGATTTCACCCTCTGTTTCAGTCTGTTTATACCACAGAAATGTGTTGTGTTGGGATATTTTTTGAAAGGAGTGGGAAGGCACGGTTTGACTTGTAATTAATTTTATTTTAAATGTTAGACATAAAGAAGCAACAAGCATTTCTTTAGCTACAACATCAGAGGACACAGAGTAGAGAAAAAAGGAGAAATTGAGAACATTAAATTGGGTGTTAGCTGTAGCTTTCTGAAAATAGAGAATCTTCTATTTGTTTTAATTACAATTAAACACAGGAATTAGGAAGGGAAAAGGGGGGAAAGAATGAGAGAATGATTTAAGAGTAACTGTGATTACTCATAAAAGGTCTTCTCGTTGTGATCTCCTTTCATGACCTAGCGAAAAGGAGGCCAGCAAGTGGAAAGGAGCCAGAAAATGACTCAGATGGCTTCAGTGGCTGCTTGATTTGAGTATTTGAAAGCCATACAAGTGTATATATATCTACATATTTATGACTTCTCATAGGTTTTTGTTTGGTTTTAGTTTTTTTGTCTTTGCTTTGGAAACACATTTTTCTGTTTTCTATTAAAAATTATATTGAAAGTTGTGAATTATGATATAATTTAGAGAGGCTACTTAAAAAGTTTGATCCTTGCTGACCAGGGGTACTTAACCTTTTTTCTGTCCTTTGGCTTTCTGGTAAGGTCTATGAATCCCATCTCAGAATGATAGTGCTTTTAAATCATTGAAGAAAATGCTCGATTTCCATTAACAGTTAATGAAAATAAAGATTTTTTTTTTCTATTCAAGGTCCTATGCCCTTCTTGAAATCTATTCATGGACCTCAGATTTAGAATTCCTGTTCTAGTTTGAAGGGAATCACTTTTCAGATTTCCCAGAGGGTTTTGTTTTTTCCCCTGATTGTAGTCTCCTATTGGTTATCCCATCATGATCATTGATTTTCAGAGCTTTTGAAAACTTAAGACGTTGGTGTCTTCTTTGATATATCCCTCTTGGGTTGTTTCCTTTTTGTTCTGGGATCTCGAATCATTCCTTAACTACTGCTATTCCTATTCCACTGCCAGGGAAACTGAGATTCTCCCTGCTAACCCCCCAGCCCCCTCCCCCCCAAAATGAGCAGATATCTCCAAATTATAGCACCAAGCTAAAGGTTGAAGAATCCTATCCTGGCTTCTGGTGCTCTGTTCAATGCTTCTGCTTAAACTTATATTGTATACTGTATACATTCCCTAGTCTAGAGTAAGCAACAGGACCTGCCTGATTGAAATACAGGAACGCTAGCCATTTGATACTATTGTTGAACATAGAAATTCTGGGCCTGGGAAGCCAAATTGGTCTCTGGTAAGCATCAGCTGTAAGGATTTTTTTTCCAGAGACAATAGCTGCTTTCTAAAATTGGCCTTGGTCTTTGCATTATTTTTCTACATCCGTGTTACGGTTCCAGAAAGTGTTAAAATCCTCACATGTTTAAAACAAACAAACCAGAAAACCCTCTTGTCCTGAGGCTGTGTGAAGAAGAATGAAGCTCTCATTCTAGTACCCAATCATCAGCTTGAGCTAGCTGTTCCTAGGAACAGAATTTATTGAAGCAATTTATCCTGGCTAAATGTGGTATAAATCTGTGTACACGTATGTACATACAAGCGCTATTCCATTACAGCAGTGGTGTGGCATTGGTTTCCCTCAGAGTTAGACCCTGTTCCTATCACACTGAAAGATGACCAAGAAACCATTTCTATTTCATCTGACACCCCACATTTTAAAGCTCCTATTTGTTGTGTGATTTACTGACCAGACAGCCCAAAAGCCTGGTTTCCCCCAGAGTGAGTTTTAAGAGTGTAAAAGAGATGTTACTCAGCTATCCTCTGATATTTAAACTGAGCTTCATGTTTAGGAAACTGTCAAATACTGAACTTTAATACATGAGCCTGACCGAATCTGACATGACATTTTGGTTCTACCTCAAATTAAAAATTTGAAACCAAGTTGTTCTGTGGCCCTTCCTATATACATTCATAATTTGAGGTTTCGTTCTTTCTTTTCCTTCGTTTCTCCTTCCCTTCCTCTCTCCTTCCTTTGTTTGCTTGCTTCTCCTTCCCAGATTCTGTTTTTTTGTCTTTCTTTTTTATGAGAATATCCCTGAATACTTCCTTTGAGAGCTTACTCTAATATATTTCTTGTCCCTCTTTTTGCTCCCTCACCCTTTCAAAATGCTTTTCTTCCTTTTCAAATCTGTTCCAGTACAGTTTGCCCTTCCAGTTCAGCCTAGCTTCACCTCAGTTGCTTAGTTCTTTGCTAGGATATAAAGAAACCTCACCAATACTTTTAGATTGGGCTTTGGGAATTTCAACCAACTTTTCAAGGGCTCAATTTAAATACTTTTTTAAAGGAAAGAGAGAAGCAGAAACTTGTATTAGCCATGTTAGCTTCTTCTAAGGAGCAGAGGGGACATTGGTGATTCCTTTTAGGGCCATTTTGGTTCTCCCCTGCAGCAGCGCACATCTGTTGGCTTCAGCAGAGCCGCCCAGGAACTCTGGCCAGGAGCAGCACAAACAGCCGGAACATATTTGCCCAGTAAACCCCCAAAGAAATGACATTTGTTTTATGGCTGCTTTTTAAAACCCAGCCATAAATAGAATGCGGGTGGGGGTGGTACAGATATTTCTTGATTTGACATAGACAATTGGTAGGGGGAGAGGGAGGCTCCCAGTGGGGAGGAAAGGTTTTTGTTTTTATTTTTGTATTAATGAAAATAATTTCCCACGCAGCCCAATAGGATGGGTGCTTTGTTTTCCTTGGCAATAATCTGGGATAAACGGCCCTTGCCAACAGCCTCGTAGTTAATACACCGGGGAGCCAGATTATGGCCTTGTAAAATGGAGCACCCCTCCTATAATCCCTTAATTAATTAAATGACAAATTTTGGTCCTCTCCAGGTCAGAAATATGGCTTGTGCATCAGGCACTCAGTGGATTTATCGACATGGGAAACTGCACTGGTTGTAATTCAGCAGACAGAGAGAGAGAGAGAGAGAGAGAGAGAGAGAGAGTGCGCGCGCGTGTGTGCGGGTACGTGTGTGTGTGTGTGTGTGTGTGTGTGTGTGTGTGTGTGTGTGTATGTGTGTGTGTGTGTTTTGTTCTCTATTAGGAAAGGGGAAATTTTTTAAAAGGCTTAAAGTTCTTTGACCATTTAAAACTAAATTTTCTTAATCACTAATTTCACTGTAGGTACTTAACACATGCCACATGTCTAGCAGGTTCTGGGGCCCCCCCGAACTAGACTGTGTTTTGATAAATTACATTCCTAGCTACAACACCTGCTTCTAGGCTTGATATTTTTGTAAGACTTTTTTTTTTGCCCCAGTGTATTTAAAATAACTTTTACCCTCCTTCCCCCTCCCCAGCTCCGCTCAGCTATATGAAATATGGGAGACGACAGACCGTTTGTGTGCAATGCCCCAGGCTGTGGACAGGTACGTTTACAATATACTTTATTGTGAATGTCTCGTTGTGAATCAAAGTGGCTGTTTTATCACTAAGGCAAAGAGTTTAAAGCCGGTATTTTACGTGATCACTGGAGGTAATCAGATCAGAGGATTTGCAGTGTGTAAATCCAAGTTATGAGGAAGTGTAGGCACTCTACTGTAATGAAATCTGCCTTGCTTTCTTCCATATTATTATTCTACTGGTGTTTGTTTCCCAACCCAGGGCAGGGAAGAAACATTGCCCTCCCCTTAAGCTTCTGAGACTGCCCATATGAATACAAAGAGAGTTTGAAAATTTCAAAGACATCTTTCCTTTTTCTATCCTTTAACAGATACATATGACTACATAGCACATTCTAAGAGGCAGCTGAGAATGCAGCTATCATTTGTGAACACCAAAATAGTACTATCTATTTTGAACTCGTAAATTGGGGAGGGGAGTAACCATGACTTTTTTTGTGTAAGCTTGAAATGAACCATTAGTGAAAGGCATCTAGATCAGCCATCAAAGGCTTGTATATAAAACATTGTATACAGCCTACAGAGTTGCTCAGCCATTTTCTAGCTGAGCCCAGAACACATTTTGTGCAAGTGCCCTGGCCATATAATAATGTAAAACATGTCTAAGTTATGATGTTCTGATCTATATGCTTTTTTTAAAAAGTGCTTTTAGTTTTACAATACTTTTAAGATCATATTTTGGGTATTTTTTTCTGTTCTTTATTTTTTCCCTGTGCTTATCTCATTCCACAAAAGGATAAGGAAAAATAAACTAAAACCTATCTATATCCCTTCTTATGTGTCCTAGCTCTGTTAAATAATACATGTACCAGGGAGAACCAAATTCCAGACATGTAAAGGTAAACTTAGGATATCAGAAGTTTAAGAACTTTAACTCATTTCGGGATTGGAGCAAGGAATGGAGAGTTCCCAAAGTTTTGCAGAATTCATAACTTTTTCTTTTACTGTTTTGTTTAGTATACCAGTATTGATCCCTTTCCTTGAAAAAACTGTCAATTCAGACTTTTGGGGGATTGTTTTCCATGGCATTATATTTTTAGTTTACAATAAAATATTCTCTAAGAGACTTTTCAACTTTAAAGTCTATAATTCTATAATTTAATGGGAAGAAATTGAGTTTGCTTCATGGAAATTAACTTTATAACCAATACCTCATTCATAAAGCAAGAAATATTTACTTTCAAGTTTTACTCAGTTCCTCTTAACCCTTTCTCGGAGAGCAGAAGTTTAACATGGTCAAGTACTATGATGCTTCTTATCAATAGGTTAAGATATAATGTAGTAGAGAAATTCTCTTTTCTTTATACTCTGCTTAAAAATGTTAACTTAGATTTATGTATTGCTTCAAAGTTTACTGAGCTTTTTTACACCTAGTATCTCATTTGATCCTTATAACTCTGTAAGATGTTATGGATTTTGTCATCTCCTTTCACAGATGAAGAAGTTTAGCCCTAGAGAAGATATGTAACTTCCCTGTGACCATAAATAATAACTACATAAGATGTAGAATCCAAACCTAGCTCTTGCCTGACTCCAGTTGGGTCTGATTGTTCCATTATAACACACTGTTAGAATGTATACCAATCATATAAATTTAAAAAGACCTTTTCTTCTTTTGTTTTGTATTTAAAATTTACCTCTTTTGGACTATAGGTTTATTCTTAGTTTTAATACCTCTTTTTCTCATTTGTAGCTTCTGTATGAAATTTGGAACAAAGATTCTGTCGTTTGTCTAGGTTTTTCAGAACTAGGAAGAGGATGGAGGCTTCAGACTGTATGAGTTACTTTGTTAGCATTTTTGAGCAAAATTCTAGAGCACATTGTTAATAAGGTGGTTTGTGATCGATTAGAAAGTAGTGATGATCATTAAGAACCAGTAGGTTCTAACTTCTTCACTATTTCTTTTTTGATAGGTCTATTAGACTAAATAAAGAGATTGCCATTACATAGTTTGCCTGGATTTTAGCAAAGCAATAACAGAGCTATTCTTGTGAATAAGATGGAGAGACATAGTCTAGATCATAATACAATTAAGGGGATTTAGAACTGCTTGAGTGGCTGGACCCAAAGAACAGTCATTAATGAAATGAGTCACAACCTGGAAGGAGGTCACTGCCTCGCAGATCCTTCCTGGGCCTTGTTCCGCTCATCATTTCTGTTGGTGTTTTAGAGGGAAGGCATGCTTATCAAATTTGCAGGTACAGTAGAAGGGATGGTAATAGTGATAATAAGGTGGGGAAAGCGACAGATTGTATGAAAAAAGGCACATGACCTACTCCTAAATCTATATGCCCAGCCATAAACTTCTTATAAACACCAGCCTTTCATTCACTCCCTTCTGGGCCTCTCCTCAAAATTCAAACTTTCCATATTTAAAACACATTTGGATTATTTTCTCCTCTGAATCCTGTTTCTGTCCCACTCACTGCATCCTTCTAGGAACATCAGGTTTACACTTCCAACCTTGAGGTCATCTTCAGTTCTTCCTTCTCCCTCACACTGTGTCTAATCAGTTTCCAAATCTTGTTTTGTTTTGTTTTATTCTGCCTTAATAGCTCTTGCACTGTCCTCTTCATTCCCACAGCCACCATCCGAGTTCATCTTCCTTTCCCTAGACAAGACTTCAAATTGATCTTCCAGTTCTGCCTTCCTTTTCTAATCTGTTCTCCCCTCCAGTGACAGAATAATCTTCTTAAAACCTAAGTCCGACCATGTCACTCTCCTGCTTAAGAACCTTGAGTGGCTTTCAGCTGCCCTGTGATAAAATATGAACTCCTCAGCTTTGTGTCCAAAACCCTTCAGCCTACTTTTCCAGACTTATGGCATGTTATTCTTCTTACCCACTCTGATTTCCAGGCAAACTGGCCTACTTACTGCTCCTCAAGTGGTACCCAGTCTTTACCACTGTGCAGAGGCTATCCCTCGTCTTAAGAATGAACTCCTTCCTAAACTTTCCCTTGTAGATTTCCTAACTTCCTTTAAGGCCAGCTCATTTGCCATTTCCCTTAATTATTAGTTCTCCCTTCTCCTGAAATTACCATTTGGAAGGCAGTGTAGGTCAGTGAGTAAAGTACTAGACTTGGCTTCATGGAACCTTTGGTTCACATTCTACCTGTGATCCTTCCTAGCTGTGTGAGCCTAGGCAGAGTAGCCTCTTTCTTTATCTGTAAAATGATAATTACCCCTGGACCTCACAGTATTGCTGTTCAACTCAAATGAGATAATAGACATAAAGTGTTCTGCAAGCCTTAAATACCTGTTCAGCTTAACTTCATGCCAATTATTGTGAGCAGCATGGATGTGTTATTTGTTTACATGTTGTATTTCCCTGGGAGAACGTAAGCCATTTAAGAGCAGGGACTGATTGTCATTTTATCCTTGTATCTCAGGCACCTGGCACACAGTGCTTTAAACATTTTTTGATCTGAACCTATGACTTTATTGGTCATATATAGGGTAACAAAACTAGTCTGTGTCTGAGGCAGGAGGCCACATCCATCTACTGCTGTGTTTTGCACACAGTAGGGGATTAATTCATGTTTGTTGTGTTAGACTCGTGAACTCTACATTTTCCACAACCAGGACTCCTACTATTCCATGAATTCTCACAGACTGGCTCTCAGGCTTAGAATCCATTCTTTCCTCATTTTCGCTTCTTTCAGATCAAGTTCCCCCTCCTCCATATGGCCCTTCCCTGGTGCCCCCCAGCTCCTAGTACCTGCCTTGGATTGCTTCTCAGTGCACATGTTGTATCCTAAAGAGGAATGGAATCTCCTTGTGGGCCAAGATTGTTTCTTTGTATCTCTTGCTCAGTACTTTTCATATAATAAGCATTTATTAAATGTCTGTTGAAGTGGAGTGGAAGTTTGAGCCTGTTGTGTGACAAGTCCTCTGGAGTAGCTCAAGAATCATAGGCTGAATTGTGGAGAGGGAAGGTCAATCATACAGGGACTAGTAGATTAATTTTTGGGTTCTGCATTTTAGAGAAGCCACAGAAAGACTGGAATAGATCCAGAGGAAGGTGACCAAGGTGAGAAGAGGACTGGAGACCAGGGGTCATGCCTCAGAGCCAGCATGACTTCATTGCCTTGACGTAGGAAGTTTGTGATTAGGGAGCTCCCAAAGAAGAAGGTCTTTTACCAGTGCAGATGGATGCCTTCGCAACTTGAAATCTTAGAAAGTTGTCTGAAGGCATGGAGCCAGTCTGTGACAGAGGCAGGATTGAATCCAGGTCTTCTGACACCTAGCCAGCTCTGGCCAGCCGTACAATGTATGTTTAATTCCTCACAAATGAAACCCCCAAAGTAATAAAGTGGAAACCAGCTACACCAGGCAAAGCAGGACCAAGCTTTTTGGAGGGCTGAGAGAGCTGCAAATGGAGTTGATTTAGGCAAAGCCCAGCTCTGATCACAAAAGAATAGATCAGTTAAAATTAATGTTGGAAAGTTATAAGTGACAAGTTAGATCCCAAAGAAGAGATAGAAGAAAACACCTCCTGCTATTCCTTTGCAGAAATGGTGAGTGCAGAGGCGTGGAATATTGCATTTGATGTCACATTTTTTCAGTGTATTGATTAGTTTTGCTGATTTTTTTTTCTTCCTCTCTTTTTCCTTTTTAAAAAAAAAATTCTATTTGCGCTCGATTCTGTCAGGATGGGATTCTGAGAGAAGGAAGGAAGAGGATCTGTGGGGAAGTCTGAACAGCGTTAAGACAAAAGATTTCAGCAAAAATAAATTTTTTTTCAAGAGAAAGAATAATACTGAAGCTGAGATCCTGAAAGACTTTTTCTCAGAGACAAGAGATAGGTTGTATGTATAAAACAGAGGCCACTTTTGTAATTCCTCCTTCCTGTGTTGCTTTGATCTCTTACCTTGCAGTAGTACTGTACTATTTAGTGTTCACTCTTCCTATTTTGCCATGTTGTTGAATGAACTTTGTTAAATGCTTACTATGTGCCAAGCAATGTGCTTAGTGCTGGAGATACAGACAAAAAAATAAGACAGTCCTGCTCTAATGTTCTAATGAGAGAGACAACACAGGGAAGGTTTCAGCTGCAAATCATCTGGAAAGGTTCCATGGTCCTCAGGGTGCAGTAGCAAAGCAGACGATCATGCCTCTTCTTTCATGTGATTTCCAGAGATAAAATCATATCACTTTCTGATGTTGGACTGTTTGGCTGTCCCAAGGACCTTGATGTCAAGAACTTTACTTCCTGGGTCTTCGGGGGCTGTGACAGTAGCTCCAGCAAGCTGTACTTCCACATTTTTTGCTTCCCAAGATGAGAGTGCTAAGCTGGAACCATTGCTATTCCAAAGACTCTTAGATTCAGGATACTTGGCCAACTCTTTCAGGAAAGATGGTAGTCAAGGTGGTTTGACTTGCCTGACCCATGCTGCCTCCTGTCTCTCTCAGAGTTGCTTGCTACTTTGGCTAGGCTGGCTCACCTGCCCTCCGGTGTGGCAATTGGTTGGCAGTTGACCCACAGGAGTGTTTTCCCTTAATGAAGTCTGTAAGGCTTGGGTTGGAAGAAGAAGTGGTAGTCTGGGGGTGTTGCCACTCCCAGGGCTCCTGTACCTATCTGCCTTTTGATAGCAGATGGTCAGCAATTGTTGGGCATGGTGATGAAGGTGGGCCACTTTGCTGCAATGATTTCTTTCTTCAATCATAGTTGGAGCTGGGCTGGGAGCCAATCTGATGATTGGTGGGGGTGGGAGGAGGAGAAGAACACTACTGTTTCCAAGATTCCTGAGTTCAGAGTACTAAGCCGTGTCTATCAACGTCTGAGGGGAGATGGTAGTCAAAGTGATGGTGGTGGTGGCAGTTTCATCTGACTGGCGCTAGCTGCTTCCTGTCTCTCTTTTGGGATATCCTGCTACTTCAGCTAGTTGTCTTGCCTGGCCTGTGCGTGGCAGTATAGTTGATGAGGATGACTGACTCCTTTCCCACAGGACCAATGATGGCAGTAGGGGCTGGCTGTTGTGGAGAAAGTGCTTTGTAACTTTTAAAGAATTACGTGTTAGCTATTATCACCAGGAGCTTTCCCTGGTTTCTCTCTCCTGTGTAGTTAATGCTCCACTGATATTTTGATTGTCACATTTCATTAAAACTTCCAGGTTGGGCATCGAGGGTTTATTTTCAGTGATCAAATGAATGTAGAACACCAGGACAGCTTATAACCCTCTGTTCTGTTCAGATTGCTTATTTCTTGGATGGTGAAGCTCCATGGCATGTTAGGAAAAGAAATACATTCATTCTTCCTCTTTTAGAACTTTATCTTCAGGTGAGAATATAGTTCCTTAAGTAAACTCTCCTTTAGTTTCTTAGGATTTTCCATAGGCTTACTTCTAGATATATGAAATAATGAAAGTCTAGCACAGAATAAAATAAAACCAAATATATGGCTCATTCCTTAAACCTAGGACAAGGGTCAGTTTGAAGCCATCTGACTGAACAAAATTCAAATTCCCTGTCCTAGAAATTATAGCAAAGCACAGAGGCCATCTAAGCTCCAGGAGAGGTAGTTGTTAGGTTTAAATAGGTTTAAAGCCTGTTGCCCTAGAGACTAGAGAGCGTTAGTATCAAATTCTAGTAGAAACAGAGGCCACTACACTGTACATGAGGATCCCTGCTGACCACATTTGACTTTTAAAAAAAGGAACAACACCTATTTAACATTTTCTGTGTTTTGTTGTATTTTTATTTATTACATATTTCTCACTTATGTTTTAATCTAGTTCAGGCACATAGGGGTACTTGACACCTCTGCTGTAGAAGGAAAGAAAATAGAATGAGAAATTTTAAAACCACATTTTAAAAAATGGATTATTTTTAAAATCAGAAGGCAAATTATAAGAAAATCCACAGAAGTTACACATTTCTATCCACCACTGTCCTTTTCTCAGAGTTCTTCCTTTTTACCCTTGTATTAAGGAACTACCATAGATTAATGCTGAGAGAAGGTGAGAGGAAAATTTACCTAAAATAGACTAGTAGAGTCTGCTACCCACCATATAATCAAAACTGCTGGGCCTTCAATGGATATGTAAACATGTTTTGGTTGCTAGGTCTTTAATGGATGTTATTTTTGGATTCTGTTCATCATCTACTTCCCAACAGTAAGTCTAATGTGACACAGCTGAGTTCTAAATGTGCTGCATGTACTTTTAGAAAAGATGCTGCTGAAGGTCGTACAGTCTATGTTCTTGTCTTAAAAGACAGGTGATAGGGTTTTGTGTGTGTGTACTTTCCCTTCCCTACGTTCTCCCACAGAGTGTATCCTCCAAGGCCTTTCATCTTCACAAAGAGGAACTAGGGAGGCAATAGTCTGGTTAATACCTCTCAATGGAATTAGTACCAGGAGTAGTTAACGGAGCTGTCTCCTGAGAATAGCGTACTGTTGTTAATGGAAACAGTACCCCAGATGCCAGATTGGCAAAGGGTTTGTAAGTTTAGGGTATGTGAATTTTTTTGAAATAGGTGGAGGGTGCCATCTATATATAATAACAGACCTGTGATATTGCTTTGCCTCAATGTTATAAAATAGTGGGAATACAATTAAGCCCTTCTGTTGTTCCATGGACCTAGATAGATTCTTCCCAAAGCCGTTCATGTTACCTGTGAGAAGTAGCTATCTGAGATCGTATTATGTAAAAGTGTATTGTAAATGAAGGCAAAAAGTTCCAAGTCTTATTTCTGAAACTAATATTTTGAGTAGTTGATCCTCTGTCTCTGTTTATTATGCATCCTTCATATGGATAGTTTTTGTACAATTTAGGTCCAAATTGGACAGGTCAGCAGGTTCTAGCATATGCTTAACTCCCTGAATTCAGTTGTGATCCAGGTCAGGCAGCTTTGAACAGACATTCTGACCCTCTAGTTGTTTGTTATGCTCAAAGCTTTGAGTTATCTATGAAAGACAGCACCGAAATATTGCTAAGACCTGTCTGCTTCTCTGAATATAGGAGCACATTTCTCACTTGCAACAGGCCTCTGAGGAGATGCCACTGATGGACTATTATTAGTATTAGCCCATTATCAGTCACTGAGCAAAGGGTTTCTGTCACAACCATTCTGCATGATTCAACCTGCCATTGTCTTTATTAAGGGCAAAATCCTGATTGACTTTTGTATTGTTGCTAATGCTCCAGACTTGACATGGTCTCTTTTCCCCTAAGAACATCTACCACCTGATCTTTTCTGCAGAGTGGCCTCAGGGTAATTTGGAAACAGACTGGGATCCTATCAATAACTGTACCATGAAACATGTCAGATTACAGCCCTCTGGACTTCTTTTTCCCTCTTCCAAGGCCAAGAACAATGGTAGCGGTGGACCAGGGGGAAGCTTGTTGTACACCTTATCTTGTCATATAATAGGAATAATGTTTATGGCAATGTAGTCCTGGCTTCACTTGGCATTTAACCAACCTCCAAAGTCATTTATTGCTTCGTATACTCTGCCACTATGAACATTATCCCCTAAATCTCTATTGCTTTGTAATATACGAAGCAACAAATATCACCTATGATTGGTTAAATTCTGTTATGCCACAAAGGTATATGTTTTATAGCCTGTATAACACAGACCCATAGAGATGATCCCCATTATCCTAGACCCTGCTCTCCACACCCTCCCTTCCTGCCATTGAGTGGAGCAAAGTAGTACTGTGGGATTGTAAACACGAAATTCTGTTCTTTTAGCAAATTTCCCCTGGCATGATTAAATAATAGCAAGGAAGCCTATTTGGAGCCTATTCTTAATTTCTTATGTTAGAATCCTTAGATTGAGTAGCATGAAGGAAAGAAACAGTTTTGCTGAGTGAATGCTGTTTGTGACAGTGTAAGTCAGCGTTAGGATCTGGAAACCAGATTAATTTTTCATATTTCAAGGAAAGAAAAACAAAAAAGGGATGGGAAGAGGCAGTATATTTTAATGGGGCATTAGTTCCTATTTTTAGGTAGTATAACCCTAACTAAACATCACTGATCTTTTGGATCAATGGCCTTTGGATGCAATGATCTTTTGGAAAGGTTCAGAAAGGGAACCCTGTCACCGTCCTCTGGTGATTTGAACTTCAAGTTATCATTTATTGTCAGTAAAGTATGGATAGGAATGAGTGGGTGAAATCAGACAAAAAATACTGGATGCTACAAGGAATGCACATGAACCTGACTTTGGGAATTTGTCAAACCCTGATGTAAGCAGTGTTTATAGACTTTGACAGGTGAGAGCGGTTTTCACCAAGCAAAAGCAAGCCTTCTTTCTCCATCTTCCCCTTCCCCTGCCTACCCCCCAAGATTTTTTTTTAAATCATCACACATTTCAAGTCTTTTATTTAATAATTCATGTTCTAATCAATAATTCATTCAGCCCCCATCTGGTAAGAGTGTTTGCATGTTGCCAGGCATCTGAAGATATACTGTGTAACACTCAATTAGGCCAAATGTTAACCTTATTTTTCTGTAATAATATGTTGTGTTTGCTCAGCACCTTTCTGGATCACACAAAATTTTCTATAGGCATCATTTTTTAAAGTTACTGATTTTTTAATTGTTTTTATATTGCCTACATTTCCCCAATGTGTCACTCCTCTCTCATCCTCACAGAGAGCCATCCTTTATAGCAAGTTTTAAAAAGGAAAAGAAGTTTATCAAAAATAATGAACACATTGAAAAAGTCTTGTATGTTCTGTATTCCTTATGTATACCCACTTCCCCTTTCCTGGCCCCCCCATACCTTCTCATCCTCCACTGGGAATAATCATAATGTAATACTTGCTTTCATTTGCTTTGCTCTTTCTATTTACATAGTTGTAGTCGTTATGTATATTGTTTTCTTGGCTCTTTCCTTCACTTTGCATCAGTTCATATAAATCATTATAGTCATCCTTTCTTACAACATAGTAATATTCTATTATATTCATGCACCATAGCTTGTTTAACCATTTCCCAGTTTAAAGGGCATCATAGATGTATCTCTTTTCAATTTCCACTCTGACTGTGATAGATACAGACAATGCTACCTTCATCATATAGATGAGATGGTGACTGGGATGGGGAAAACTAATAGGTGGTTAGCAGTTTCCCTAAGGTTGCCAGTGATTTCAGAGGCAGAACAGAAGGCAGAATCCAAGGTTTTTTGGGTTTTTTTAAATCTTCCAATGAAGTAGTTTTGGCATGTGACCATTGGGACTTCTAGTGGGATCATGGGAACAGAGATTTAGTGTTCTGTAGAATGTAATTTATTTTTGATTGTCAGGTATTTAGCAAATTATGTGGATTTTTTCCTTATTCCTATCTGCAAAAAAGTTAAATGTAGCTATTTAAATCATTCCCAGGAAATGGAGAAGAATCAGTGTTCTAGTTCCATGACCAAGAACTCTGAAAGTCCTTTATTTAATCACTTTCTATTATTTTGCTTCTTTTATGCCAATTTTCTTCCCCATTACTAATTTGAAACTGGTCTCTTTCTTAATGGGTAACTTTCCTTCATTGCCAAATTTGATAATCTCTTTTCAGTTCTCACCCTTCATGCCTCCTCTACAGCATTTGATGCTGCTGACCACACTCTCTTAATGGATGTCTAGTGTTTCATAACACTGCTCTATTCCAATTCTCTTACCTGTCTGGATCTCTTAGTCTCTCCCTTGTTGGATCATCATCATCCACGTCACACCCACTAATTACGGATCTACCCATAAGGGGCTATCACAGGCCTTCTCATTTCTTTACATTCTCTCACTCAGTGGCATCATCAGCTTTCTAAGTTCAGTTAATTATCTTTAGGCAGATAAATTCCCAATCTACTCATACAGTCATACTCTCTTACCTGAGCTCCAGTCCACATCTCCAACTGCCTGTTGGACATTTCAAACTGAGTATCTTACAGATTTTTCAAACTGAGCATCAAAAACAGAACTTACCTTTCCCACAAACCTGTGCCTTTCCAAATCTTCCTGATACTCTCAAGGACATTGCCATCCTTCTAGCCACCCTTCCCTCACTCACCTACCTAACCAATTGCCAAATCTTATTGATTCTTTTTCTACATTATCTCTTGCATATGGCCTCTTCTTTCCACTTATAGTCACCACCATAAGTTAGGCTTTCAGAAACTCTTGTGCGGACTATTTCAGTAGCCTTCTAATTAGTGTCTCTGTCTGAAACTTCTTTCAAGTTTATCCTCCACATAGGCACCAAAATGGTTTTCCTAAAGTGCAAGACAATACACAATGATTTCACAATAACTCTAGTGGTTCCCTATTACCTTTAGGATCAGTTATAAACTCTGGTATTTAAAGTTCTTCACAATCTGGCCTTCTACCTTTCTAGTCTTTTTATACACTATTTCCTGTACACATTCTACTTTTTTGTTTCTCACACAGAACACTTAATCTCCTGACCTTGTCCCCTTTGCACTGGCAGTCCCCTGTGCCTGAGAGGCCCTCTTTTTACCTCTGCCTCTTGGAATCCCTGGTTTTCCTTTAAAACACAATTGAAGTGACACTTTATATGTGAAGCATTTCCTGAAACATCTCCTCCCCTTTAACCTCCCTGAAGCTTCCAATATCCTCCCTCCCTAAATTTTCTTGATTTCATTTTGTTGTATTCTCTGCGTGTACTTATATGGGTACATGTTGCCTCCTCCCTTCGAATGTCAGTTCCTTGAGGGCTGACTTTTGTGTATCCCCAGTGTTTAGCACAAGCCGTATAACAAAATGCTTGGAGCTTGCCAGTTTGATTTTTGGAATTCCTTGTTATTTGTGAATACAGCACAGTATTTGAGTGTGACCCCAAAACTGTTCTCATCGGAGATTTCCTGACTTAAAAAAAAGGTAAATTTTGTTATTTCTTTTCCTCAGATCTTCTACCAGCAGAGGAGGTGTTTCCCATCTCCTTTTTCCAGTACACCAAATTTCTAAAGTTACCTACCAGATCTGTTGTCCTCTCCCACTTTTTCTACTTTCATAAAATTCTAGATCAACCAAGTTTATTTATGTAGATACCTGCATCATTAAATTGGTTCTTTGTGCCTCCCCCCCACTTTTTTTTTTTTAACATAATCTTACAGCTGATGCAACGGATGAAAAAATGGGCAGTGTGCTTCCTTTGCCTGGTTAGCATTATTTCCTTAATGCAGATTGACTTGCTCAGCAGTAATGTTTTGTCTACAGCCCTTGTTAGAACCTTCTCTGTATGTGGATTCATAACACATCTGTGTGTATGTCTACAGCACTGTATAAATAATAATAAGTAATCACCAGATGGCCCATAACTGCTCCTCTGGACCTGCCAGGTCTCTTGAAGCTGTTAGTAAAGTCTTTTGGCATTTTGCTGGGGAAAACTTGTCATAGATTTATTTGTAAAAAAATTCAAACTCACAACTGGGTGTTTAGGGCTAGCTATTGCTGCCTGTGTTGTAAATATTTAACAGGCTTTGCACAGTGACAAGTAAAAGCGCCATTACTACCCACATACAGTGACTACAGAGCTCTTCTCAGCCATTTAAAAAGGAGAAGGGGGGAAGGGAGGAGAAGAGAGAAAACAGATCATTTTATTGATTGAAAAAAAAAAGAAAATTTCATTTTTAAAATTTTGTAGGAATAAGCCATTCCCCAGTAGAGAAATGATCAAAAGGTAATAGTTTTTAAAGGAAGAATCCAAGCTATTAATAACCATGTAAAAATAATCTAAGTCACCAGTAACTAGAGAAAGAAAATTAAAACAACACTTGAGTTTCCACCTCCCAACCATTAGATTGGCAACATTGACCTGCCAAAAATGACAACTGTTGGAGGAGTAACTATGTAAAAATGCTCATTAATGTTCTCTTGGTCGTATTGTGAATTCATGTACCTATTTTAGAAATGAGTTGAAACTATGCCTCAAAAGTCACTAAACTTAAACTGTCTGTACCTTTGGACCCAACATTATCACACTAGGGATATAACCTCATTCCATCCAAAAGAGAAATGCTAAATAGAAATTCAAGAGCAATCAGCTGGCATGATCCTGTTTACTTCGGTGTCTTTTGCATATCTGAGTGTACTCCACAACAGATTTAAAAAAAAACAAACCTGGATATACAGAAATATTGTAGTAGTTCTTTTCATAGTAACCAAAAATAGGTAATTAAGGGGCTACCCTCCTATTGGAGAGTGGCTAAACAAATTTTGGCATATGAATGTAATGGAACATTATGGCACCATAAGAAATGTCAAGACAGTTTCAGAGGAAACTGGGAAGACTTCTGTGAACTGATGCAGAGTGAAATGAGCAGAACTTGGAGAACAATTTATACAGTTAACAACATAGCAGACTCTAGAGTTCTGATCAGTGCATTGATAAAGCATGAGTCCAGAAAACCACAGATGGTATTCTCCACTTATCTCCTGCCAGAGAGGTGATAGGCTCATGGTGCAAAATGAGATGGCTATTTCTTGGAAGTGGCCAAATGCGTAAGAATTTGTTTTGCTGGACTGTGCATATTTCTTACAATGGTTTTGTTTTTCTTGTCTCCTCAACCCCTGGGGATTGGTAGGAGGAAGAGAAAACAGGTTTTTGTTGATTGAAAAAAATTAAATTTTAAAAAATAGAAGAAAAGCCAACAAAGTGTATATTGTGAATAAGATGCAGGTGATCCTCTATAGAAAACCATTGAAAGGTGAAGAAAGAGAACTTTAGCATTCACCTCAAGAAAATGTGAATTCAAATTTTTAACCATGTGCCAGTGGCTTACATAAAATATTCATCCCCTTTTAAATTGAGCTAAATAATAAAAACCAAGACTTTTTTTCCCACCTGTAGTTTGGTTAGAGCCAGGTTTCTGAGTCTTTACACCCAAATTACAAATCCTTTTGAAAAAAAGGTTGCAAATATAAGCGTCGGCACACACTTAACTAGGATGGAGGCCCTTGAGTCTCATCTAAAATGTGAAGACATATACTGTTTCATGGCAACATATCCTGTAAAGTAAAAGATTGCTTTCATTTCTTTTCCTTTTTTCGTTAGCATTTTCATAGCAAGTAGCTGTGGAAGAGTTTGGCTTGAGTTTTTGGGGGGTTTTTTTAATCTTTTTTTTTCTTTTGGTAATTTTCTATGAAATATTGGACAGCTCTTATCTTACTGGATCAATGACTTTGATATCTATGCCAAACCTTACATTTAAGATAAAATCGCTCAAACATGACTGAATTTTTTTGTAGAAACTTAACACTAACTTTCCTCGATTCTTTCAGTGGTTTCTTTTTTCATAAGATAAGTAAAATGAATGTTAAAACAGGAATTGAGTGTCCTAACCCTCAGCGTTAGTTCTCTTTTGTCTGTTTAGATTTTGATGTATTTAACCCCCACAGGGATTGCTCTTCAAATCATAAAACAACGGCTGTTTTCTTTCACATCAGGATGTGCAGTAAGCATCTCTTTCGTAACCTCCCTTTGGAGAAACAGCATACAAATCAAAAAACAGAAATGCTATCAAAGTTTGTACTATGTGGGGTTTGGCCTTTTAAAACTTATCTCACATAGTCATGCTGGGATAAGAAGAGGAAAAGAAATTTTGAGGATCATGGAGAAAATATTAATGCTTTGGGCACTATGCCCTTGCCAGAAGGCCTTTATGTTTTCATTAAGAATTATTTGATGGAATGGAAAATTTATTTCTTGTAGTCTTTCCAGTAAGTATCTGTACTACAGTCATCATGTAGAAATATTTGGGGAGTGTGTAGAAAATGAATGCTGAATTTTGTTTAATTAGCTGTCTCCCCAAGGGAACACCACATGTGTATTCTAGAGTTGCAGATTCTGCCATCAGATCAAAGAGTTAGACTGATTTCTGTTTAACAGATTGAAATTCCATTAGATGAACTTTTAAATCCTTTTGCTCACACTGGTTATGTCAGAGCCTAATTACATCTCCATCTTTGGATCCTAGGTTGAGTTTGCAAGTCCCAGGGTTGGAAAAAGAGTTCTTTAAACCATTTGCGTTTGAAAAAAATCTTCTTGCATGGATCTGCTTAGAAACTTGAGATTAAATCTTTAGCCTTGCTTTGTCATTTAAGTCATTATGGAAAGCAACTTGCTGTGTGCTAACTGGCTACCAGCCTTGTAGCCCTTGTTCTTAGAGATAAGGCTTCTGGAAAAGACATTTGCCTTATCCCAGAGCTAAGAGCGTAGAAGGGATATCAGTTTCTTATTCCCATAGATCAATTTTTCTTTGGTTTCAGGCAGTTATCTCCCAAGCTATCACATAAATTGGTGCTTGTACATCATGCTCATGAACTTGGTTTGTAAATGGCAAGCTCTGTTTTTTCGCCCAGTGAAAAAGACAGGATATTACTGGCATTGAACCTGAGCTTCACTGCTAGCATGGTTTTCTGAGGAGCTCAGTGCAAGCATCTTGATCTGCTCTCTCCTTCCTTGAAAGATAAACATTTGTTTAATTAATTTTGGGCATGCCAGTCACTAAAATGTTGTTGTTGCAGTCTTTTTCTCCCTCCTTTTCTTCATTGTTTTCACATTTAGATCATGCTGCTTCTTGCTCCTTTATCCTCCCTTCTTAGATCTTCACCATTAGCTGTGTCACAGATGTGTATATTTGAGAGAAGTGTTAGCCGGTATTCCGCTTACATTTTTTAGAAGTTGTGAATATGCAACCACGTTTTATGAGAAGATGGACCTACTACACGATCAACGCATGATGAAAAAATGAGCTTATATGAACAGTTTAGTGGCTTAGGGTTCCCATCAGCCCAGCTCCTTTGTTGTCACCTCATGTTTCAAGGGGCATACCTGGGTGAACATGTTACTAGAAAGTGGATTAGACCTCAGATTGAAACAGCAGGGGAGTAGAGAAAAGAGGTACTCAACGAGTCAGAGCCGAGACCAAAGAGAGCAAAGAAACAAGGAAAGAGCTGGGCCAGGAGCCAGAATGAAGATGCCATAGGAGCAAAAGTTTGAAGAGCATTTCTAAAGTCACTTGAGGGAAGAAGAAGGGAATCATGGAGCTTCTCTGAAGACTCTGTGAGAGTTATCAGGGTTAATCCAAATCTTTTAAAAATTTAAATATTCTTAAAAGGGTTATGATGTTATTCTCCTTAGAATCTTATTATAAATTAATGTAATCATTTTATTCACCCCTAATACCCCAGCTCGATCTCAACAGAGAAAGGAAGTTTTTATGAGAGAGAATAGTGTCAATTTTTAGAGCTTAGGATGCCATAGTAGAACTCAGATCTTTGTAGGACTCTAAATGGGCTACTTTTAACAGCATAGAAATGCTGAATAACTAGGGAGCAGAGAAGTGAGACATCAAGATTTCCAGGCCCATGGGATATAAATTTCTTCTACTTTTCATATTTGCCTAATGCCAGCATGACCCTCCTCTTCCTCCCAGTCACTTCCCCCAAATTGCTGTCTGTCTTGTCACCTTTCAGAAAATGAGAGATTGAAGGAGGTCTGTGGCCTTATCCTTCATCATCTGGAGAGGGAGAAAAGGTTGACCTAGCTTCTCAGATGCCAAGAAGTAATGTCAGTGTTGAGATAATATGCAGAAAAGTGGATTTTGACCCCAAAGTCCTTTGGAATTGAAGTGGACAGTTCTGACAGTAGACCAAAAAAATCCAGTAGATCTGATGATTTGAGGGGGATAATGAGTTAGTTATATTGGGATATGTGTATGGACCAGTTTACCTGCCCCAGATATTTGGCTCACTTATCACAATGAGCTGGGCATAACACTGACCTCTGCCAGTGCAAAAAGTGATGTGACTTATTACTGAAATGAAGGAATCTCCCAGAACTGCCTTGGTCTCCCTTTATGATTTTTTTTTTATTTGCTTGGAAATATTTGCTTCAGATAAGCCTGCTTTCCAAGCTAGAGCCATTTTTCATCTGGGATATGCTTTTAGAAAGTGAAAACACAGTACTATCTGAAGAATTAAATGATACTGAAAATACCTGAGATCATGGCTTCATCACTCCTCTTTGCAGAAGAAACAAAGGGGAAATAATGGCTTGCATATAGCTTTGAGAAGGGTGTCATCTTCATGTGGTTAGAAATCCGACAATCTAATTTATGTTCCTTTCCCTCCCCCATTTTATTTTTATGTCCCTGTCTTGCTTTGCCAGTTCCCAGAAGGTAAGGGTCATATCTGATTATCTTGCTTTGTATAGTGTCATTTGCTAGTGTGGCTTATTTGTCAAGGGCCTACCATGTTGTGTAGTGAGAAGGGGAACTATAACCACAGGGGAATTCCCTGCTGACAGTACTGAGGATTGTGGTCTGCCAGTGGTTGCCAAATCTTCCTCCAAGAACCTTTTTAGCACTGAATTTAACTGCTGCAGTTCCTTGTCCTTTAAAAATTACTCTTTTCCCCAAAGGTCTTTTGTTTCTTTCCCTTCACAAATACTTCTGTGTCTCTGTTCTTCTACAAACAAGAGAAATACTATGATAGTTTAAAGCAATAGAGACTTGCTTGACTACTGAAGAGGCTAGTTACCAAGCAGTAACAGCCTAGTAGGATGGATAAACATTTAAAATTAAGCCCTATGCTTTAATGGTAAAGTTACCTCCTTTCTGTTGTCTGCACAGCAACACACTAGCAAGATTTTTCTTTCCTGTTGGAACAGTTCTTTGAGATATAACCTCCTCCCCCAAAAATTATGACAGTTTTAAAGTTTTTGGTTGTGGTATTTGCATAGTATGTTCCCTGGAGTGGAGAAATAGTGGAATAGACATCTATAATGCTATTAAGCATCATTATTGGATTTAGGGGCATTCTTTGCATATTAATATAGCTACTATTTTATGTTCATATCTCATGGAAGTTGTCGTTCTATCAGAGATCTAAATGTTCTGTGCTTTGAGAAAATGCATTTGGATTTGTCATTAAGGGTAAGGTCTAGTTTAGAAAGCACTCTGCTGTCGTTCCAATCTTGAGTACTGAGCCTCCAGCCTTCCCTGCTTTCACATCTAGGCCTTTGAAGTATGCATGTGGCACAGGGAGAAGAAGACTTTTTTAAACTGTAGCTAGATTTGGCCTCTTGTACCTTTTATGCACGCTTAACCACTCTTAAGAAGGGAACGCTCTGTGTATAGATTCTGCTTTTTGGCAGAGCAGCAATTAATGGTTTGAACATACTGTGCCTTATTGGTTATTTTCATGGTCTTGAGGGAGGCGTTTTGCTTCTGTATAGACAGTGATCTGGTTGTTCAAGTGGAATGGCTTTTTGTTTTTTCTTTATCTAGTAAAAAATGTAGTAGACTGAACCTTGCTTGGAGGTGATTTCTCCCTTTTTCTTCATTTGGGATGAACAGAAGGTTGGGATGCCAGCTTACAGAAGAGTAATAGAAAAATCTGGTGCTCAACCATAATCAGATTGGAGTTTTGTCAAGGAAACAGCTTCCCTTTTTGGATTTTCTGCTGTGCACTAGAATTAGGTATATCATCAGTGTGTGTGATTCCTTAGGTTTAATATTTTATGTTTCATAACATTCTAACATACTATAGGCTTTCCTGGTTATAGTATGAGAGTTAACCTGTTACACACACTTCATCTCGTATCAGTTTATACACCACCAGGATCAGAATTATTGCTTATAATCTCTACAATATTTCCCTTCCCAGCTTTACTTGCCTCAGTAGAAAGTTGCATATGAAAGGCGGGTGGAGGGAGAGAGAATCTAACTCCGATTTTTCTGAACCTCTAGTGAGGTTCACACCTTTGAGCAATGAGGACAAATTGAGGTGGGTGAGCTGCTGTTGGTTACCGTAATCCCATTTGGAAATTATGTTACACAATCATTATTTTTCTTTGGGTTTCAGAATCAAAAGAAAGCATGTTTTGCCAGGGAACCCCTAAGGCAGCTGGTTATCCTCCTTGTTCTTACCCGGGATGATTGCTGTACCTCTAAGTCCATTTCTGATGAGGGTCCTGGGGGCATGAATTTGATTAGAATGTTTTCCTTTGGAGAGCATTCCAGTTAGAAAGGAAGGAGAACTAGGACAGTTAATGTTATATTGGGAGTAATGCAGTGATTTCACCGACCATGGGATTATAGATTTAGAACTAGAAGGGACCTCAGAGACCATCTGTTCTACCCTTTCATTTTAAACATGAGGAATTGAGGCCCACGAACTTGCCACAAAGTCATACAGGCAGTAAGGGGCAGAGGGTGGGATAGGAATCCCCACTATTTTATTACAGAGCCACCTTACTGGGCTGCCTCCTCGCTGTGGCAGCCCCTCCCTGTCATATAAATCACTTCATCTTTAACACATTGTGATCCTGGAGGCATTAAAAACATCAGCGTGGCATGTTAGTTTTCTCAGAATCTTGCTCTTCTTAATAATCCTCTTTCCTTTCCTTTATAGTCTTAGTCTTAGTCTTCTTTCCTCAAGCTCTTTCCATCTTCTTTCCCATTCTCACATGCCCTGGCATATTCCCCAACTGCTACTTCAGTTCAAATTATTCGTTTATTAAATAGCCCAATTGGGGACATAAAGATAAAGGCAATTCTTGCCCACAAAGATCTTACAGTTCAATGGGGGAAGGGTCGGAACAGACCTAAAAGCAGTTTCTGATAAATCCAGTAATGTAAACTACTACTCGAGGGAGGGATCTCTGTGCAACAAGTGACTAGAAAACTAGAAAGTGATTTGGTAGAATTTAAATGTAGAGCAGTGTCTGACTCTTCATGCCTCAAAAAGCCCCAAACTGACCTAAATATGAAAGGTCACGTCATTTAAACAAACTAATAAACGAATCAATCAGTGTGAATATAAGTAATAAAAAAAAACCCTAATTTATTTATATAAAATTTTACATGATCAAAATCAGTACAGTTTGATAGACTAAGAAGAGAAACAGTTGGAGAAAATCTTTACATCAAATACTAATATCTAAGATGTGTAGGGATGAACACAAATATCTAAGACCAAGAATCATAAACTCATAGCTATCAATAAATATTAATAAATGCTTGTTGATTGTGCATGAAACCATGATACTAATATGGTATGTTTGTATCTCCTGAACTTGTTTTCTGGGTATTTTTAAAAATGTTTTGTTGATGCTCTTTTCTTTTTAACTCACCAGTTATATAGTCAATCAAAAGAGATCAACATGTTGACTACATCTGAAAATGAATGTTGCATTTTGTACTTCCAGTCTGTTACTTCTCTGGTAAGAAGCGAAGGCATACTTCATAAATCTTCAGAAGAATTTGTTAGTGATTTAATGATAAAAGTTCTGAGGACTTCAAAGTATTTTTCTTTTTTGCTCTTGAGGTCCTTGTAAATCAGTTCTGCCCAATTCATTCTGCATCTTTTCATATAGGTCTTTCTAAGTTTCTTTTAGTTTTGTCATTTCCTATAGTATTTCATTACTTTATATACCATAATTGATAATTGTTTCCAATTTCTTGTTTCAAACAAAAATGCTTCTATAAATATTTGGTACAGACAGGTCATCTATTCGTTGTCTTGGACATATGTGCCTTTTAATAGTATCAGTGGGGTAAAAGGTATGTGCAGTTTAGTGACTTTTGGAGTATAATTCCAGATTGTTTTCTAGATTCCTCTGGACCGATTCACAGCTCCACCAATAGTGTGTTAATGGTGGGCAGCTGTATAGTATAGGGGATAGAGGTCTAGGCCTGCAGTCAAGAAGACCTGAGTTCAGATACCTCTGTGACCTTGGGTAAGTCAGTTAATCTCAGTTTCCTCTTCTTTAAAATGAGTATACTAGTGGCACTTACCAGCTGGGGTTGTTATGAGGATCCAATGAGATAGTGTTTGCAAAATGCTTACCACACAGTGCCTGGTGAATAGTAAATGCTAGATCAATGCTATTATTTTACTGTTAAATAATTATTATTCATTTATCTATCTTCCCAGTTGCCATCTTCTTCCATAGTTATCGTTGCCAGTCTGTTGGGTGTGTAATAGAATCCAAGAATTGTTTCAACTTCTTTTATTATTAATGATTTGGAGGGTTTTTAATATAGTTGTGATATCTTGTGTTTCATTTGAAAATTTCCCTTTGACTACTTGCCTATTATAGAATGGTTCTTGTTCTTATATATTTTGTCAATTCTTTATGTAACTTGGATGTCAGACCTTTATCAGAAATTTACCAAGATTTTTTTATTTAACTGTCTGCCTTTCAGTTCTAACTGCACTGATTATGCTTCCACAAAATATTCCATTAAGTATTATGTAATACAAATTGTTCATTTTATCATCTGTGATCAGCTATCCCTTGTTTAGTTAGAAATCTTCCCTTTTAACTAATCCAAACATTCTGGAGAGCAATTTGCAACTATGTCCCAAAAGGAATTAAACCATCCATATATCCTTTGACCCAGAAATACCACTACAAGATCTGTACTCCAAAGAGATCAAAGGAAAAGGACCCATATGTACCAAAAAAAAAAAATTTGTGGTGTTAAAGATTTGGAAACTTGGAGATATCCATCAGTTGTGGGATGATTCGTATCCCTTGTTGTTGTGGTATATGAAAGGGAGGGAATAATATCGCATGTGCTTTAAGAAATCATGAAGCAGATGGTTTTCGGGAAAGCATATTAACTGATACAAAGTGAGGGGAACAGAACCAGAGCAGTTTACACAGTAATAACAGTATTATAATCAACTGTGAAGGACTCTGATCTATCAGTGGCCTACCACAGTTCCAAAGGATCATGATGAAATATGTTGTCCACCACCAGATAGAGAAGTGATGTGCAGATTGAAACATACTTTTTTCTTTTTTGGGGGGAACATGACTAATTTGGAAATGTGTTTTGCATGATTTCATATTTGTAATGGGTTTTCTATTTCTTGTCTTTGCAATAGATGGGAAAGGAGTTGAGGGAGGGGAGAATTTAAAACTGAAAATAAAGTAAAATAAAAATTCTCCCCTTAGCTATAGTTGTGAAAGATTTCTCTTCCAATTCCCTTATGATTTGAGCTTTCTGTTTAGATTGTGAATTCATTTGAAGTTTATTGTGGCATATGGAATATTGTTGACGGGATCTCATAGACTTTCTAACAGTTAAAAATAAAGACTTAATTAGCCTTGACAGAAAATGAATTTTCAGCAAGGATGCAGCTTTGATTTAGGTGATCATAACTTCTCTGCCTCTGTGTTGGCCATACTGGTCTGCTGATCATAAGTCTTAGGGAGTTAGCAACTTTTGCTTCCTAGTGAGCTGGTTTTTATACTTAAGGTTCCCGGAAGCTCCATCATCATCATTTCAGACTTTAATCATCTTAAGAGAATTAAGTTTCAAGGAGAGATTCGATAACTTTAACTACCCTAACCTCCATGTGAGAGTTTTCCTACCACTGCCACCCATTAGTGTCAAGGTCTTCTAGAGGAATTTCTGTGACTTAATGGCTTTAAGGGATTACTGGGTAATCTCGGTGACTTGAAAAACCTGGCAGGGGCACAATAGAGGAGGAAAAGAAAAACTAAAACAGAAAGTGAAAACAAACAAACCCACCAAGTAATACTAAAGGCTACTGAACTCAGATTAATTTTAGTGACTAAATCTGGAAAATAGAACTCTCCTCTTGGTAGACAGGTGGGGAAACATTATCAGAGGTGGTTGTTTTATCAGTTTGTTTTTAACCATTTTCCTTTCTTATAAAGGAGGGTTCAATGGTGGGTGAGTTGTCATGACTGGAGATTTTTAAAATCACCAGTTAAATGAATATGGTGGAGATGATAGGTACACAAAGGATACAAGTCAAAATAGGAGAGAAACGAAAAAGAAATCTAGATTGAAGTGTTTTTGAGAAAATTTGAGGTCATAAATCACATGTATGATTAGGAATCAAGAGAAAATCATAGAGCAGTTTGGAACTTTGCCCCCCAAAATAATTAAACTGTATACCCTATATTACAGAAAGACCAAAGAAAGAGGAAAATAAACATGTCCAAAAATATTTATAACATCCCTTTTAGTGGTGGTAAAGAATTGGAGGCAGTGCCCTTCAATTAGGGATTGGCTAAACAAGTTATGGCTTATGAATAGGATAGAATGCTATTGTATTATAAGAAATGATGAAGGGAGATAGTTTCAGAAAAACCTGGGAAGACTTGTATGAATTGATATAGAGTGAAGTTAGCAGATCCAGAAAATGATTTATACAAAAATAATAATATTGTCAACACAAACAACTTTGCAAAACTTAGGAACTCATCAACAAAAGACCAACCACAGTTCCAGAGTACTCATAATGAAACATGATGTCTACCTACAGATAAAGAACTGTGCAGATTAAGGGTTATTAATTTTTTATTTTTTAGACGTAACCAATTTAGGAATTTGTTTTGTTTGTTATTTGTAACAGATTTTGTTTTTCTTTTTTTACGGGGAAGAGAAAAAGGGAGGGAAAGAATTCAGACCTGAAAATAAAACTGAATTAAGAAAAGAAGAAAATTATAAAATGAAAGAGGTCTAAGAAGTGAACCCCAGATAAAAATGAAGCTAATTTGAGTACTCAAACAATTTCCTATATACTTTTTTTCCCCAGTTTTTTAAAGTTTTGAATTCTGAGTTCTGTTCCTCCTTCCCCCTTCCTGAGATGGTAAGCAATCAGATATAGGTTATATATAAAAATTTCCTTATTAGTTATGTATAAAATGACTTGAATAAAAGAAAAAATGCAAGGCTTCAGTCTATATTCAGTCAATATCAGTTGTTTCTCTGGAGGGTGTATAATATGCGTCATCGTTAGTCTTTTGGGATTATCTTGGATCATTGTGTTGCTGAGAATAGCTAAGTTTTCGCAATTCTTCATTGAACAATATTGCTGTTAGCGTGTACAATGTTCTCTTGGTTTTGTTCACTTCACACTTCACTATGTATCAGTTCATGTAAGTCTTTGCAGGTTTTTCTGAAGTCGTCCTGCTTGTCATTTCTTACAGCATAGTAATATATTACTACAATCACAGCTTGTTTGGCCTTTCATCAGTTGATGGGTTTCTCTTTTTTTCCACTTCTTAGCCACCACAGAAGAGCTGCTATAAATATTTTTGTACAAATTGGTCCTTTTCCCCTTTTGGGATATAGACCTAGCAGTGGTATCACTGGATCAAAGGGTAGGTACAGTTTGATAGCCCTTTGGGCATAGTTCCAGATTGCTTTCCAGAATGGTTGGATCAGTTCACAGCGCCATCAGCAGTGCTTTACACATCCACTCCAACATCCAACATTTTCCTTTTTTGTCATATTAGCCATTCTGATAGGTGTGACGTGGTACCTCAGAGTTGTTTTAATTTGCATTTCTCTGCTCAATAGTGACTTAAGGCATTTTTTCATAGCTTTGATTCTTAGACATTCTTAAAGCTCTAATGACTTTCACACATGGCTTTATGATTTAGGCTTATCAGGATTTCATTCAGTGTTATAACTTGGCTTAACTTTTGTACAATAGATATTTTTTTTAAGGGGCAGGGGAATGAGATTCTTCAAGTGACATTTTTCTTCTGATGGAAGAGCTCAGAATTCAAAAGATTGTGCAGGGAAAGGAAAGTTTCCACATAATACTAAAACACTGAATTCTTTTAAATACGCATTATGTAAAATAAATCAAATATGGAATCAGGCATAATCTGGGTGGTTTAATGTCAAATTAATATTTGTTGTTAGTTTTTTTCCTTTCAAATTCCTGTTATTTATCTGGTTAACCAGATGAATTTGGTTACATGTCACTGATCTGATCTAGATAAGTGAGGTTTATTTTCAGGAACAGACAGGTGAAGGTTTTATTGGTAACAGTATAATTGCCTGGAATTCGGTGCCACCTGTTACTGTCTTTTATCTGTATACTCTCTGAATAGCTGTTTCCCAATTATATTTAGGTTAGAAAAATTTTATGTTCGAAACCTACAGTTTTTAGTTAAGAGGGTGCACAGAGGACTAGGATTTCATACTTCAGATTTCTCTTTTCTCTGCTCCCCCACCCTTTAGTGGATATGTTTGGTAGCATTTCTGTTTATTCTTTTCCCAGCTAAAAGGTAGAGAAAATGATGTAATATGAAGGTCGATTGATTCCATTACCATCTCCTACTATGTCAACCAGTTTGTGGTACTGGGGTAGAAAATACTAAGGTTTAAAATGAGGATCTCTTACCAGTTTAGGCCACCAATAAGATGTTGGAGTGATTGAAAAACCATACCCATAACTCAAGACTAAAAACACAGAAAGAGAATATATGATTTTTAAAAAAAGTCTCAGCTTTTCTTTGTATGTAAGGCAGTTTGTTCCATCCCCAAACATGCTCCTCCAATCAAATAAATAGTTCACCTTACCTCCACCCAACTTTACCAGTAGCCAGATCTGATTATCAAATAGCTAAGGTGATGAGACCTAAAGGGAGCACTACATTCTCTCTCTCTCTCTCTCTCTCTCTCTCTCTCTCCCTCTCTCCCTCTCTCCCTCCCTCCCTCCCTCCCTCCCTCCCTCCCTCCCTCCCTCTCTCTCTGTTTTGAATTGGATTGGTTCTGAAAATCACTAGTCAACCAAGTTTGCCAAGTTGAGGTGAGATTTTTTTAATTCATCTGTCAAAGTGAGGAAGAACCAGAGTGCTCCATCGCACATACCCTCTCCAATTGCTGACTACTTGAAAAATAAGTCAAGCCAATTGGGATTTTGTTGATGCACTTTACCAGTCCTCAGCCTTTTTTGTAGATACTAACTTTCTGGGATTTAATCCCTTTATGGCCCAGCAAAATATTTTCCCGTGATGTGTTTTGTAGCAATTAAAGATATATTTACTCCATTACCTTGCTCTAGCTCCTAAGCATTTTCTTCAGAGACTGAGGCATCTGTCTTATCTAACTTTGCCTTTCTATCGGCTTAACTACTTTAAAAATGACCATAAGCTCTTAGAAGGCAGGAATAATGTTGTAATATGGCCTGTGTATGACTACTTAGCTTGTAGGGAGGCACTAAGCTTAAAAAATAATTTATACTCAATCTTTCAATAAAAGTGACTTTCAGGAGCTCTGTTATCAAGAGGTATCTTTAGCACATTTTTCTAACAGGTTAGTTTTTTATATCCCAGGGCAGAATACAGTAAAATAAGTTTTCCCTAGCCTTAGTCACCTGGATCCTTAAAGTGAAGATGTTTTCCCCAGTTGGAAAGGTAAGGATTGCCACATTTCTAGGATGGTAGGCAAAAAAATTTAAGCACTTTTCCCTCAGACCCATACTAACAAAGGAAAAAAAGGGAAAATGGGAAAACTTAGAACAGAAGCATTTGAAAAACTCTGAGTCAGATGGGAAGACACCATGAGCAAAAACAAGTCGAAAAAAGAAATCTTTTCAATTTTGTTAAACATTCAGGGAATCCTTTCTCTGAGGTTTTGACAGGCTTCTTATTTTGTTTTTTGGGTTTTTCATGTATTTTATAAGCAAATTAGTCATGTACAATGAAATCAAACTAGAACCTAATGAATTCCAGCTATAATTTCTTTGGGCCTGGACACTAGTCTCCAAGATTTGTCACTAATCCTCAAAGATTGGTTGAGGATTAAAGCCACTGATTTACTCTATTGAGTATGAAGCCACTGGGGAAAAAAATGCTAATATGCCTGTGTGCATTAATCCCTATGGACAGATCCCAGCAGTGTCCTGGAATTCCATAAAAAACTATACCATAGGCAAGGTGTCAGTGGAGGTTAAGGGAAGGCTTGTCTCCCACCTACCACCTAGTTCACGAGGGTTAAAGCTATATTTCTTCAGACTTTGATTGGTTTGAGTCCAAGTGACAGAATAAATTTTAGGTGTTGTTTCAGAGTTGGATAAAGAGAATCTCTTATGGTTAGAGTAAGTAATTTAGATAGCCATGGGTAAAAGAAGAGTCAGTGAAAGACCTCTGTATATGCTGTTGACAAGAGTCATCAGGAAAGCAGGAGGAGGCCCTTTGTTGCATATTCCATCTCTAGAATACTGATACTAGAAGAGTGTAGTTTAATGATGACCAGTAAAGAATCTGAATGTCTTTAAAATCACTATTTCTTCAGAGTTCTTTGTCATTGGAATAGATCAGGTACACAGTATCCAGAAGTAAATGACCGTAGTAATCTAGTCTTTGATAAACCCAAAGATCCAAGCTTTTGGTGCAAGAACACAGTATTCAACGAAAAACTGCTAGGAAAACTGGAAAGCGCTCTAGCAGAAACTAGGCATAGCCTGATATCTCTTACCATATGTATGCCAAGATATGGTTAAAATAGATACTTGATATAGACAAAAAGCATGATATCAGCAAATTAGGGGAACACGGGAAAAATTACTTGTCAGATCTATGGATAAAGGACTTGTTGATGACCGAACAAAAGGTAAGAGAGGATCGGAGGAGGTAAGATAGATAATTTTGACTGCATGAAATTTAAAAGTTTTTGTGTAAACAAAATCAGTGCAACCAAAAATTAAAGGAAAGTTAGAAACTGAGGGGAAAATTTGACAGCAAGTTCCTCTGATAAAAGTCTCATTTTAAAAATATATAGGGAACTGAAAGAGCCATTCCCCAGTTGATAAATGGTCAAAGGATATGAACAGGCAGTTTTCAGGAGAAATCAAAGCTATCAATAGTCACATGAAAAAATGCTCAAAATCGCTAACAGTTAGAAAAAATTTAAATTAAAGCAACTCTGAGATACTACCTCACTGTCAGATTGGCTACCATGACACAAAAGGATAATGACAGATACCGAAGGGGACATGGAAAAATAGGGACACTAATGAATAGTTGGTAGAGTTGTGAACTGGTTTAGCCATTCAAGAGAACAATTTGGAACTATGTCCAAAGGGTTATAAAATTGTGTATACCCATTGACCCAGCCTTTTAAAAAAGGAAAAGGATCTTTATTTACAAAAATATTTATAGCACTCCTTTTGTGGTAGCCAAGAATTAAAAATTGAGGAAATGTCCTATCAGTTGAAGCAATGGCTGAACAAGTTGTGTGGTATATGATTATAATAGAATACTATTTATGCTATAAGAAATTATGAGCAGATACTCTCAGAAAAACCTGGAAAGACTTATATGAACTGGTGCAATGTGAAATGTGCTGTGTACAAAGTAACAGCAATATTATAAGGTGATCAGCTGTGAATGCCTTAGCTATTCTCAGCAATACAGTGATCCAAGACAACTCTGAAGGACTTAATGATGAAAAATGCTGTTCATCCCCAGAGAAAAAACTGTTGGTGTCTGAATACAAATTGAAGCATACTTTTATATTTTTTCTTGAGGGTTTGGGGGTTTTTTTTTTTTTGGTCTTTGTTTTCTTTTGCAACATGACCATTATAGATACGTTTTGCATGACTACATATGTATACTCTATATCAAACCACTTGCCTTCTTAATGGAGGGGAGTGGCGGGGGAGGGAGAGAATTTGGAACTCAAAAGTTTTAAAAATGAATGTTAAAATGGGGGAAAATAAAATACTAAATAAAAGCTAAAAAGAAAAAAATGATAAAGGGGATGGTTTCAGGAAAACCTGGGAAGAGGTATATATGAAATGATGCAAAGTGAAGTGAGCAGAACTAGGATAACATTGTGCACAGTAACAGTAATTTTATAAAAGTGATCAATTGTGAAAGAACCAGCTACTCCTATCAATATAGTGATCCAAGACAATTCCAAAGAATTTATGATGTAAAATGCTATCCAACTCCAGAAAGAAGACTGCTGAGCTCATAAGTTCAGATTAAAGTATATTTTTTCACTTTTTTCTTGCTTTTTTTTTTTTAAAAAAATATGGCTAATGTGGAAATATGTTTTTACATTGTTTTACATGTATAATGGGTATCATAGTGTATCAATTCATGTTGAGGGAGAGGGACTGGAGGAAGGGAGAGAATGTGGAACTCAAAATTTTAAAAAAATTTTAATGACATATACTTGCTCCATTCTTTGTCCTCCCCAGTCCATTTCTGTCAAGGTATGCCTCTGTGACTTAGATCCATTTTTTGTGGTTCAGATTTCTCTAATGCCTGTAGCAGGCTAGCAAAAGACACCAGTCAAAACGAGAACTGTCATGAAATGAGTTCTGCCATGTGACTGAGAACTGGAAACTGAAGGCATCAGAACTCAGATCAGGGACAGGAACTAATCCTGAATGCAGAAGACCTAGTGATAAAGCAAGTAGTGGAGGACAATAGGTGTCGAATGTGGCATACATTTTCAGAGGTGATTAGTGTATTCATTTGTTTTGTTTGTTTATTTGTATTCTTTTTTTAATGATGTGACTATTCAAGTCACCTTATCCATATTGAATTTATTGTGGAAAATGGCATAGATGTTATCTAAACCTAATTTTTTCTTTACTGTTTTCTAGTCTTTCCTAGTGTTCCAGAGGTTGATTCGGTGGGATAACAGAGTCTTTAGGAATTGAGAATAATATTAAATAAGCAAAGAAAAGAACATTTTGTAAATGTTAAAAACAAAACAAAACACTTCAATTGCTTGAAAAAAACTCTAAAATTACAAGTTGATATTAATTGCAAATTATAACCATTAAGATGCTGTAGTTAAATATGTGGTTTTTATACTCTTTCTGTATTACTTCTTCAGTGGCTTACTGACTTATAGCTTTTCCTTTAGTCAGATCTCTTCAAGGTTCTTCCCAAATGGAGGAATCCATTTCTTGATTCTGCTTAACTCTTTTAGAATCTTGTTATTCAGCCATGTATAATCCAAGTGAGAAGAAAGCCAAGCAATGTAGAAATGTTCCTGTTCTTAAAAACATTTACATATTGTGTATTATAACAAAGATGGGGCCTCCAGCGTATTGGAATCCAAACTTTTTTTGACTCTGTTAATAAAAGAAAATTTCAGCACACACCCTCCCCAACATGTATGTATTTACTTATTTTAAATTCTATATACAGGATTATAGATTTAGAAATGGATGAGATCTTAGAGGTGATTAGATCCAACCTCCTCCTTTCATAGAATGAGAAACTGAAGCTCAAAGTTAATTGATTTACCCAGTCTCATACCTGGTAATTATCTGAATTTGAACTCAGGTCTTTCTGAAGCCAAATCCCATGTTCTCCACTGGGAAAAGGAAAAATTTCCAGTGGGCACCTAAACATCAACAACTGTTGTGTTGTTGGGTTATGATTAGGTTATAACTGCTCCGAAGGGCACATGACAACGTAGAAGGGTGAAGCTACAGAGGTTTATGGTGGAGGTGGTTGTGTTGGAGAGGAGATGGGTCTTAGAATTGGTTCTTACGTGGAAGGTAGGAATTGACTCTTGGTGTGATGGATAGATTGCTGACCTTGGAGGTACATTCAAGTATAGCCTCTTGATACTCACTAACTGTGTGACCATATCTATATAATGGTTGGGGAATGGGTTTATTATGAAGCCCAAATGAGGTATTTAAAGCATTTTCCAAACCTTAAGGTGCTATATAAATGGTAGCTGTTACTATTAAAGAGGTTTGTTTTTGGTTTGTTTTTTTTTTCAAAGGCAGGTATTTGTGCATAGAGCATTTTACTGCTTGCTGGAACAACACTCAGTAATGGTATCGTGTCACAGGGAAACAAATTGATTATATAATGTCCGTTTACACATTGGTGGCATGCTTTTTAGATCAGTGAAATGGGAACTAGGATTCAGAAACCAGCTGTTTTAAAGATACTTGTAGGTTAAAGAGCAGTTCTAATTAGGGGTCACAGAAGTATGATTTCAGTGTTTCAAGCACTCTCATTCTCACTGCTGTTCTATGCAGTTGAGGTCTCCAGTAATGGCTAGACTAGATAAGTTTCTATAATTGTGATACCCATATGAAAAAGGTACTGCTGGAGGTGGACTGAGTAGGCTTTGTGCCTGGCAGCATGAGCTTCTTCAAGGACTTAGAGGACTAGGGTGGGGGGGGGGGGGGAGTTAGTTTTTGTAGGGAATCAAGAAAGTCTTTTCATGTAGGAAATGGCATTTGAACTTTTAAGAATAGGTAGGATTTGTAATGGAGAAAATTGAAAGTAAAGTCATTCTAAGCAGAAGAAACTAAAAGGGTGGGAATGTGTATTTGTTGAATAGCAAATGGGCCAGTTTGGCTAGACCATAGGAGAGCAATGGAAAGTTATGTTGAGGCCAGAGAGTTAGAAACTCTTCCTAATGTCTGACTTTTTATCCTTTTGAAATTTAGCTTGTTTATTGTCCCATCCTTTTCAAATTACAACAGTGGTTTTTGATGTTTGATTGGACCCAGTTCTGAGTTCCATAGGCAAGTGCTGGCATTCCAGGGTAGCAATTCCGCCCTTGAACATAGGGGATGGACAGATGGCTACACCAAGCCAGCCCACCCCAGAAGTGTGCGTTTGGATGGGGTTCTGCAGCTTTGCAACACTTCAGTTAAATGTGCTTGTTGGCAGAAGAGTGCCGGCAGGACAGCTCTTAATACCAAGGCACGGTTTTAATAATCCAAAATTCTTTCTTCCTTTTACATTATAGACAGCCTTGGTTATCTGCCAGAGATACTTTAAGATAATCTACAAAGCCTCCCTGAAACATGGATGACTGCTTCAACCTCATAGACAAATGCATCCTAGCTTGATTATGCTAGATTTTTCTCCATTTGCTCTGTTTTTTCTCTTTGTCTCTTTCTCTGTCTTTGTTCCCTCCTTCTCACCCTCTTCCTTCCACCTCCTCTTTCTGCCTCTTCCTTCTCCTCTCTCTCCACCTCCCCATTTCTCCTCTTTTTCCTCTCTCCCTCTTTCTCTCTTATTTCTTCTTTCTTTATTTCCTTGACAGTCTATTCATTTGGGGCAATTGGGAAGGATTTTGCTGGGTTTTGTTTATGTGTTGTTGTTTTTTTTAATAAATTCTCTTGCTCCTATGTGCAGCATGAGCTGCTGCTATGGCTGTTTTTTATTTTCTGAGTGATCCTATGCTTTGAAATGATTCATTCAGGAGCTATGGAGCATTCTGAGCAGGATATGTGACTCATTTGGTAAACAGCAACACCTTGGAAAGGACAGCAGAAGCTTGGTGTTGGCTTTATGAGGTAGAACTGAAAGGGAAAACAGAGTTCTACACACACATGACCACCTCTAGCCATTAGTGTTTCTGCATATATTTACTCCCCTGTCCTACGTGTGCCAGGTGATCAGCTTGGTTTTCCCAAACTGCTTTTTTTCTTCTTTTTTGATCTTTTTAAGGGATGGCTAGCTGCATAGGAAAGAGAGAAATGATGTATTTGATAAGGAATGAGATGTAAAACAAAGTGAGATGCAATAATAAAAAGAAAAATGCTAAGAGTCATCGTAAGAAGAGATAGTGGAAAGAGCACTGGACTAGAAACGAGAAGAGAAGGCCTGGTTCTAGTCCCAGTTTTTAGCATTTAACTGTCTACAGAGCTGTAATAAGGACTTCCATAGAACAAGGAGTGTCACAACTTTATCATTTATCTTGTCTTTAGCGTAAAATAAGCTAGCCTCAATGTTAAATATCTATGAACTGAGCAAGTCATTTCATCTTGTGGCACCTTAGTTTCCTTTTAGTCGTTAAGGTTCTATGGTTTCACAAAGTTGATGCCAGTTCCTTTGAAGTGTAGTTAAACAGTCTGTGGAATATAAACTTAATGGAATATTACTGTGCTATAAGAAATGATGACTACAAAGAAATATGGGAAGATTTTATTTGAACTGATACAAAATGAAGTAAGCAGAATCAGGAAAACAATTTATACAGTACAATAACACAACGACTGAAATTGATTCCTATAGTGACCAAGCTTGACCCCAAAAAAGAAATAAAAGGAAGTATCTTCTTCCCCTAGAGAGTAAGGGGAGAAACAATGAGACTGACAGACACTGAATATGGAACATTGCCAATTTCAAATATTTTTAATATTTTGGTTAGTTTTGATAAACAATATTTTTTCTATCTTTTATCCTTTGTTGTAAAAAATGATTCTGATAGTGGATGGGAGAGGACTGAATTGGGAAATGTAGGTGATTTTAAAAAAAATTATCAAAAAGTCTTGTCTCCCATCCTCCCCCTTCCCCCTGCAAAGATTCTGTGGTCTCTTTGTTTCTTGATGTCTAGTTATTCAGAGTTCATTTCTCAGTAACCAAAGTGAATGGAACCTGAAGCATCTGATTTTTCTCCTGCCTTCCCCAGCTCCACTCTTTTCCAACCCCCACCTCAATCTTTCTGAGAATAGGAAGGGGAAGTAAATTAATCATAGTTAAGGATGTAAGCACATTTTTAAACATGAAGCAAATCTACACAAATCTTAATAGCCAAGGACAACATTTCAGGAATTAATCTTTCTGAGGGTTGAATGCATATCACACAGAAATTTTGTCTGCCACAATGCTTTTATCAAGGACTGAACTGTAGCCAGGGAGCTTCTGATGTGCATGTAGCTATGCCTGCCTTCCTGAACTGGAGCTGAGATACGTGTATCACAATACAAAGCTGCAGCTCTAGTTAGCCTAAGACTTCATTTTGTTTATTTCTCCAGCCGTGCACAGTGATTTTATTTCAGTAAAGCTCTGGGGGCCAGAACTTTAAGTGGATTATAAACATTGTCTTGACCACTGACTTAGAGATCAAGAAATCATTCTTAAATGAAGAAAAAATCCCTAGTCCTTATTCTTATAATAGAAAACCTTTTAGAAAGAACACATGCCAACACATTCCTGGTGTACAAAAACAGGGTCATCTTTTTCATGATCATCTCTACCTCCTGATTTCTAATATGACTGCCATGATTCCATCAGTCGTTCTAAGAAACAGAATTTCTCCCATACAGAGAGGAGAGCTCTTAGAGAGAGACTTCCCTCAGAGAGAGGATTTCTGCCTCAAGACCTTTCTGAGAATGAATTAGGGGATTAGATCCAGGAGAAAATTCATTATAGATAAGATGTGTTGCTGAATTTTTTTAGACTGCTTACTTCATAGCTATAACATTTAATTTTGTGCCTTCACCATTTCCCTGTTAGACTAAAGAGAGTAAAGCTCTCTTATCCCTACTTCTCCTGCTCTGGGGAGTAGAAATTGGATGTAGCCAAGTGTATTTTCATTTAAATGTCATCCAGGTTTCATGTGTGCAATCTCTGAATAACTAGTAGAGCATGTAAACTCCATGAAACAGTCTCATATGGGGAATGTTTGATTCTCTCCTCTCCTTTTTTCAGCCCAGTTACTGGCATGGTTGTACTACAGCAGCCATTTTATAAAATGAGGATGGAGTTGTTCTCTTTTTGCTTTTTAAAAGTCTTCCAAGTTTTCAAGTCCAAAAACATGTGTTGGCAGTTTGGGAAGCAAAACGAAAAACAGCTTTTATTCTTTTTCCTTCCTTTCCTTTCCTTGTTGCTCTACATTATTAATACAGCTTTGTACTTAAGAAAATGAACTTTAAAAAAAATTCAAGGTTGAAAAAGGATTAAACCCTATGTGGAACTCTTGGACATATTAACTAGACTATCTAGTTCTCTTAGGTTTGGGGCAGAAAACGTTATCCACTTATAATGGACATTTGTTCTCCTTCTAAAAGTGGGTATGGAAAGGGGGGATGTTGCAGATGTAATTGTTGAAGCATTTGGCCTTCAGACTTTTCCAGGCTAGAGCACAAATCTGTTCTGCTTGGCCCTGTAGGCCAGAACCAAGAAGCAGTGGGTGGAAATTGCAGAATAGCAGATTTAGACTGGATATTCAACACAAACCAAAAAACCTTCCTACCAGAGTTCGATGTGGGCTCCTTCTCTCTGAGTTTCAAGTACAAGCTAGATTACCACTTACTGGAAATACTGTCGAAAGGATTCTTGTTTAGGCATGTGTTAGACCAGATGTCCTTCCAACCGTAAGATTCTGTGATCCTTTCAAGACACTTAGGCTGCTTCCCTATTTCAATAGCCCTAAATTCAGTAGCCCTCAATTTTAATGAACACTTTCTCCCTTGCCCCAAAGAGGTGGTCAGTAAATCAGTAAGTGTGTGTGTGTGTGTGTGTGATTAAGCAGTCAAATAAAGATAAACATTCTTTACCATTCAGTTGACATGAATACTTCCTTAGGTGAATGGTTATTTGCAAATCTGTTGTAGAAGCATAAGCAGCTAAAAAATCTTCCTCACTCAATTTTTTAGAGATTATTTCCAGAGGAATGATGCCTCAAATGCACATTTCAAGTCTGTCCTAGATAGATGCATTCTAATTGGTCTGGGGGGAAGAGGGGAGGCATTGGTTTTTCTATCTCACATTCCAACAAACTTCAGAAAAGAGATCATCAGTCTCTTCTCCATGGCATCCTTCCCCAATAAACTTTGATTTCCCTCTTCATTCCCAGCCTTGTTACAAAGACCTGTATGAGAACTAGCGGGGAGATGACAGGAGCTGGCTGAGAGTCAGGGCTGTGTTCTTCAACTAACTTGGCTTCAACTCTCCTTCTGCAGTGCTCAACATGATTTAGATTTGGGGATGGGGGAGTGATGAACCCCCAACTTTCAATTGGGGAAAATGTATGGCCCAAGGGAGAGGGCATATGAAAGAGAGAAAGAGAGAGAGAGTGTGTGTGTGTGTCAGAGGGGAGAGAAAGAGAACTAGAGGACAAATAAGAAGAGTTGGGAGTCTTCAGTCATAACACACAAGAAAGAATTACTTCTAAGATATTAAGGAATTTCTAGCAGAAAAAAAGATTTTTTAAATTCTGTCTAGCACAATTAAAGAAATAACTTTAGTTTCCTCTGATCCTAGTAGCTTTATCTCTCTTTTATCTGTTTTGGGCACATCTTTTTCTCTCATTGCTTGACAGCCCTCTAAGCCCTCCATGGTGGCTTATTATATAAACATATTCACATACCTTCCCCAGTTAGGCCACCAATTTTCATTTACCTCACTTTACCTTTGGGAAAGTTCTACAGGTGAAGAAATGAGTGCCTCACAAGAGTAGAAGCTTGAGCTCCTGTCTCAGTCCCCCTGAGATATTTGGCATTTGTTCCTTTCAGCAAAATCAGGTCATGCTATTGAGTTTGTGGTCTCGCTTTTTGGCTTTTCTTTGCCAGTGTTCTAGTTTTGCCCTCAATTTTCCAAATAAATCATCACTGAGGCAGGCACTGAGGGCAGGGTCTTTCTTTGTTCTTTTTTGTTTGTTTGCTTCTGTAATTCCCTGCTCCTAACCCAATGCCTGGCACTCACGGTGGGTGCTTAATAAGTGCTTTTTGAGTTGAATTGTCACATCCCTTCCCTTGCATAATCTCAGTCTCATTTTTATTTGACCTTACCAATAAAAGTATTATTTTTACTACATTTAGTGTTTCGTTGTATCTCCTGTATCCAAATTTGTACCATCAGTCAGGATTCAAAGTAGCTTTGAGGAGAAGGACAATGGTACTTCCCATGTCCAAGAAAGAAAGGTCCCGGGGAATCTGGAAAATGTTTTTTCCTTCTTGCTTCTCTGCTTGGTTAAAAAAGAGAAATAGGTTGAGGTAACTCATTTGGATTTGAAAAGACTTTTACCTAAATGGAAAGCAGCTGAGGTATGATGGGTAAATTCTATTTAGTGAACATTGCAGTCAGAAAAGCAGGTGTGGAAAAGCAGGGTTGAAGTAAGGAGGTGGAAAAGGAATAGGTCCAGTGACTAAACTGAAAAGGAGGAGAACTCATCAGTCACTATTTCTAGAAGCAAAAAGGCAGATGAAACTGTGGCTCTGTTGAAAGGATTACAGAAAACTGCTGTCTCCAAACATGGTATAGCTGACAATTTGTTATAGAGGAGGAGCAGCCAGGCAGCATCAGTGGGTTTTTTTTTGTGTGTGTTATTTTTTGAATTACCAGTGTTGATCCGTTTCCTTCCTTGTCTCCCTGGTGAGCAAGCTTCTTGCAGCATGCAGGCTTGCGTGTATACACATGCCACTTTAGAGAAGGTCTAGCGGGGAGTGGCAAAATTATGGTTTAGTAATTCCATTCTGCCAGTAAGAAGCTAAGGGCAGAACTGAGTTTTACCTACTCATTGCTCATACATTGAAGCCCCCTACACGAGAAGACAAAGTCCCCCCATTTTCAGTTGTATTTTTATGCAACTGTTGTAAAGTCTGTGGCATTGCATTGGCCCCTTTATGGCCTGCGCAGTCTCCGTGCCTGCCCCTGATGAGGAGAGATGGCATTTGGCCGATGGGATGGTTTGTGCCTTTACTGCTGGCCGTTGGGCTTCAGTCCTCCGCAGCTCTGTCCCGGCTCATTAAAACCCTGAGCCAAATGGCTACACTGATGCCTGCTGTAGCACTGCAGGGGCCAGGAAGTTAAATGGATCTCCTAATCCTGCATAATTTATCTCCCTGTTAGCCCCTCATAAAACAGCCCGATCGAGCCCCACCACCAAGAGCTATGTTCTGAATTTCCTATATTTTGATGGCCAGCCTTTCCCTGCTTCTCTCTTTATTATTATTATTAAAAATTATTTTCCCCTTGTTCTCCAGAAGTTGGCCTTAATGGTTCTTTCATTTGGAGCCTTCAGCTTGCACCCCACTTCACTAGCAATCTGTCCACTTGTCTTGTTTGGACTTAATGCCACAGAGCAGTTGGTGCTCTATTCTTCCCCCTCCCCTCTCCTCTCTGTTATCTATTGCCTTTTCTGCCTTTCTGCTTCCAGCCCTTACTCCCATCCTTTCTCCTCTTCATCTTATCTCTCCCCACAAAAATAATTTCTTCACCTTCCTTGACCTTCTCTAGAGGGACTCTCCCTGCTTATAAAACATCCAATAGGACATTTTTTAAAAGGGCATCATCTATTCACTTACTCCCCCCCGCCCTCATCTCTCTCCATTTCTGTTTCATTTCAGAGATTTACAAACGAGGACCACCTGGCGGTTCATAAACACAAGCATGAGATGACATTGAAATTTGGCCCAGCCCGGACAGACTCAGTCATCATTGCAGGTACTCACCGCTCCAAAAGCCACGTGCTTCAATATCACCCCACAGTTAAGATTAATACCAGGGACCAGATGTACAGAAAACTGCTCTACCCTTCCCCCATTAAGAGCTTTTGTGTGATCTGCATTTAATCAGGAAAAAAGGAACACTGAAAGCTCCCAAGTTTCTGTTCTCTCCTTTTTTCTTCTTCCCTCCTTCCCCCCACCCCCTATTTTAGTAATAAGATCAGGTTCTGTGGTTTCAGTGGGTAGACATATAAGGTTTTTTTTTCTTCTTCCTTGCATCCATTTAAATAAGATTCTTGAAGATTTACAGACAAAAGAGGCCTTTGACATTTCTCCCTACGACCGATGAGGTGAGGAACAAAAGAAGGCATGAAAGCTGCCCCCGCCTGGCTACCGCTCCTGTGAGTGTCAGCGTTCCTGAGCCGGGGAGCTGACACTTCTTAGATTCAGCCATTTTCTCTCTCCCAGACACGGCTGGGAGCCCATTTCCAGAGTTCGGACAAGCCATTCAGATCAGTAGCACTTTTCTAATCAAATTTGAGTGTCTTGGAGCTTCTCATGAGTTGTTGGTCTCAGCTTTTATCTTTCCTTCCTGTGCTTTTCTCAACCATGCTGTCAAGCAGAACAGCAGCCTGTCATATCAGGTATACCAGACAGGATTTTATCTTTATATCAAAGGAAGGTTTGAGGCCAGACAAGGGTCTTCCAAGGAAGCATAGCTAGGTATTCTGCCTTCATGGAGGTTAGTTTCTGATCATCGTATCAGACATAACCTTTTGAGGCAAAGATTTGCTCGTCCCCTGGGATGAGGGTATATTTTAACTAAAACTTCAAGATCTCTGAGCAAATTATCTACTTCCCCTTCTCAGACTTCATCTATGACTTCTGTGCTGACTCATAAATCTTTTTAACTCAAAAATTATCTTTTCTCCTGAATTTTGCCTCCAGCTTCCTATTAGACATTTTCACATTGATGACCTATCACCTTAAAATCATCGTGTCCAAAGTGGGTTTTCCTTTACTCTTCCCTCCCTCAAATCCACTCCCTTTTCTCAGTTCTCCTGATCTTCTTTTCATTACTAGTGCTACCAGTTAATCACATAGCAAGCATTTATTAAGTACCTACTATATGCCTGGAACTGGGAGATAGAAGATAATTTTGACGTAGGGCAGACACTGTAAATTGGGGGTGTCAGGAAAGTCCTCATGAAGGGAGTGACTTAATGCTTACAAGTATAAGTAGATAGAAAATACATAGAAAGTAAATACGGAGTCATTTAGGGATGAGGGAAATACCTGCAGATGGGGAGATTAAAAGGATCTCCTCAAGAAGGTATCTCCTGTGTAAACTAGGAGCAGAGCTAGAAATTCTACGTGGTTGAGATGGGATGGGAGTGCATTTTAAGCACAGGAAATAACCTGTCTGAACAGTATATGTGAGGAACAACAATCATGCTGGTCTGGCTAGAATGTAGAGTATGTCAAGGAGACAAGGAATGTATGTAATCATCCAGAAAGGTAGATTGGAGCCAAGTTAAGAGCAGCAGACCAGGAACACAATTTGCACAGCATTTAGCTCCGCCTTACTCAGTAAACTCCAGTATCTCCCTGTCACCTCCAGGATGAAATTCAAAGTCCTCGCCTTGGCATTCTCCTTGGCCCTTTATGACCTAGCCCCTTCCTACCTCTCCAGTCTTCTTGTAACTTAGACCCCTACCACATATTCTTTGATCCAGGGACACTGACTTCCAGACTGTACCACATACAAAACATTCCACTTCTCATCTCCAGACATTTTCTCTAGGCCTGGAACACTCCTCTTTCTTGACCCTGCCTCCTGGCTCTCTTTAAGAAGCAGCTAAAATCTCATCTTCTATAAGAAGCCTTCCCTAAACCCTCTTAATCCTACTGTCTTCCCTCTCAATCATTTCCTCTTTATCCTGTCTAGAACTTGTTTGTGTATGTTTGTTTGCATGTTGTCTCCCCTGTAGACTGTAAGATCCTTAAGGGCAGGAACTGGCTTTTATCTCTTTTTTATCTCTAGAGTTTATCACAGTGCTTGGCACATAGTTGGCATATAAATGTTTGTTGATTGACTAAATGATAACATTATAAAAGACTTCAGAACTCTAATCAATGCAGCGACCAGCCATGACTCCAGAATATCCATGGTCATGCTTTCTACATTCTGACAGAGAGATGATAGATTAGAAATACAGAATTGAGATTTGTTTTCAGATAACAGCCAGGGCGTGCATTTGTTTTTTGCGTAAGAGGTGACTAGTTGTCAACAGTGGATAGAACTGGAATCAGTAAGCTGTGTAACACTGAGCCAAGTCTCTTAACTACTTCAGCCTCACTTTCCTCATCTGTACAGAGGGGATATTTATAGCACCTACTTCGCACGGTTATTGTAAGAATTAAATGAGATACTTTTAACATTCTTTTCTTTTTAAATTTTGAGTTCAGATTCTCCTCTTCTTTCTCATCCCACCTGCTGAGAAGGCAAACAACATATCAGTCATACATGTGAAATCATGCAAGACATATTTCCTATTAGCCATATCACCAAAAAAAAAAAAGTGAGAAAATCATACTTTGATTTGTACTCAGAATTCATCATTTTCTTCCTCTAAGTATATAGCATTTTTTTCATCATGAATCCTTTGTAATTTGGACCAGTCCTCTACTCCACCAGCAATTCATTAATGTACTGTTTTTCCATCATCCCCCTCAGCATTTGTCATTTCTGACAGGTGTGAGGTGATACCAATGAAATACAGTTTAAAGCATTAACTGTTAGTCAAAAGGAAGGGTAGTTTTTTTGTATTTCTTAATTAGGGAGGTCTGTGGTGGAGAGGAAACCAGTGATAATGATGCCAGAAGAGACAGGCATCATTAATGAGGCACAGAAGAGGACAAAGACAGCTCAGGACAGTTTGGAAACTAACGTGTTTAATGTATGCACTTCTTTAAAAGTTTCATATACAGATCTAGAAATCTATATGTGAAAATGTGCGCATTTGTTTGTGCTTGTCAAATTCAGAATAACAAAAAATAGATACATTGGTTAGGTGCCATTAATTAATTAGGTTGGAAGAAACAGAGGAGTTTGTGTTTGACCCTGAAGGCAAATAGGGAGAGTGGCAGGGCCAGATTTGTGCTTTTTAGGAATGTTCCTTTTTCTGCTCCTCCTGCCCTTTACCGTGAACATCCTGCTGTCTTCCTGTACCATAAATATCTCTGCTCTCAGTATTGCTCATATTGTTACCTTTGTGTCTGCAGATGCCCTCCCTACAAGACAGGTGGGCAGCCTGAGGATTTTAAAAGGAGAAACCTAAACTGAGAAAGGTTGGGAGACCGCTTTCAGTCAAATCCAATGGGATTTGAACCTAGAACCTTCCCAGAGCTCTTGATAGCCCTCTTTTTGTCATTTACTTATGGACTGCATTCTTTAGTTTATATTTACATAACACTCCAAGCTAACACATTTCTTTGACACCCAGTATCTCATTTAAGCCCTGTGAGGTTATATGTTATCTTCACAATGAGATCCTAGGTTAATAGGTTGGGTTTTTTTTCTAGACCCATGATTTCATTGGTTTGAGACAGGTGTGTGTGTCTGTCTGTGTCTGTGTGTCTATTGGTCTAAACCTCATTTCTGTTAGACAGAAGCATGGAGGGATAGAAGTGATCACTAACAAAATTCATGCGACAGGGATAAGGGAAGTGGTTGACTGGGGGAAAAAATTATTATATCATATCTCTGATAAGAATCCGATATCCAAGATATATAGCCATCTAACAAAAATATATAAGACCAAAAGCCAACCCCCTAAATTTTGTTCAGAGATTTACACAGACATTAGAAGAATTACAGACTATTGATAGCCATATGAAAGTGTTCCAAATCACTGGTAGTAAAGAGAAATGAAGATCAAAACAACCCTGAAGCTGTCCCAGCAGATTGGCAAAAAAAACGGAAACAGTTGACCACTTGGAGGTGTTAGTAGAACTGTGGATTGGTAAAACCATTCTGGAGAACAAATTGGAATTCACTAAGAAAGAGACAGAAATGCCTGTTAGCCTTTGACCAAGAGATACCACTACTAGGTGTATACCTAAGACAGAGCAGCAGTCAAAAGAAAGGTTCATTTATGCCAAAATTTAATAGCAGTTTTTGTAATAGTAATAATTCTCCTTCAGTAAGGAGTAGCTAAACAAGTTGTGGTATGTGAATGTGATGGCATATTATTGTAATACAAGAAACAATGGATTTAATGAATGGAGAGAAGCAAGGCAAAGGGACCGGTGGGTGTGCTCGGGGACTTCAACAATGCACATGGGAAGAACTGAGTGTTCTGAAGTTATAACCAGGCTTGGCTCCAGAGAGGTAGAAGGTGACACTGCCCCTTGTACCTCACCCTTTTGTAGAGGTAGAGGAGAGAATCACTGGATATAATATCCTTGGGCAGTTTGTCGTTGTGTTGATTGGTTTTTGCCAAGTGTTGTTTTTTTTTTCTTTTATTCTTTATCAGAAGGATTGACTGTCTGGGAAAGGAAAAAGGAGGGAATACATTGGGAAGTATAAGTGATATGAAAACAAAAGGTATCAGTAAATATTTATAAAAATAAATGTAATAAATATACAAAATACAAACCAAGTATGAACATGAGCAGTAAGCTACAAGAAGAGTTTACATAAAAGACTTGGGCAGAGGGCCAAAGTAACTTCTTCTGAGGGCCATTCCCTTACCTCAACCCCTTCTGCTCTGTTTAAGTTATGATTTTGTATATAGTAGTAAGGTAAAGTACTTCTCTAAGCACAAAGGATATTATTAACCCCATACACCCAGATTTGAAGGAAAAGTGCCTTTATTGTTGGCCAACTGAAAGTGTTGGAGAACCTTTTAAAACTATTTTGGGAAATGGTGGCAGCGTTTCCAAACAGTCAGATTCAGAAAGTGTTTTGTTCAGAGAAAAAACATCTGATGGTTATTTCCATGGAATGTCTTGCTGAACTTGTCCTTTAAACCTTATGCTGTTTTCAGAAGGCTGCCTAAGGATTAGGGGTTTGTGATTTATTCCGAAATGGCTAATTCAGCAGGGGAAGGTCTTGATGGTATTGTGATCAGCTAGCTAAATCCAGTTGGCTGAAAACAAAAAAATTAAGCAGTCAGGATAAAGAGGAGATTTAAATTTGAATCGAAAGTTAGTCCAGAAGGTAACTAGGCCAATTGGAGCCTTCCTTCCCTCCTTCACCTTCTCAAGAACAGAAGTACTGAACACCTTCTAAGTGAACAAGGACAAATTCAACCCCAAAGGTGACATTGTACTTTGAACCCTCAGGAGCTGTTTTCCACCATGTACCATGCATGGCCTTATGCCTTTGTGAAATGAGGTGATTTGTTTTGTTTTTTTGACAATTTCCTTTCTCCAGACCAATCCTTTTATCTGACATTGTCCTGTGTTCCTCCATCCCTACTCCTAGCTTTTAGGTTTGCCCAGAATAGGGAGGAGCCTTGTCTCCATGCTAGGACACCATTACTTGATAGGTTACTAGCAAAAGTCATTTCAGTCAGGGAGAAGCCAAGCCAAATCCTTTCCTTTCAGATTCATCAAGGAGCTAGATAAAAAGAGAAAATACTACCTAATTATCGTAGATTCTGCAGGTCTGGAAGCCTCCTACAATTTTACTCTGGGAGGTGTGGGTTTTTTTTTTAATCGGTGGTGATTTTTTATGGACGCACAGAGCAGAATGTTGTGGTGTGCTCCCCTTTCTGGCCACAAGACAGCATTGCATAGACACTTAACATTTTCCATCTTCACCTAGTAATTACTGTTTAGTGTTACATAAACTGGAGCTCCTTAAAGTTGATTTGCCTCCATCACACTGCTGATAGAATAAAGAAAATGTGGCTTTTGTAAATTCTAAATTTCTGAATTCTTATTGAAGCCCTTACAAGAGTGGAAAGAGGATAAGAGTTTGTGGAACAAAGACTGCATAGCTCTGCTACCTTTATAGAAGTCTTAACTGCTTGCTATCCCTTTCTTATTTTACAGATCAGACCCCTACCCCTACCAGATTCTTGAAGAATTGTGAAGAGGTGGGCCTCTTCAATGAACTAGCCAGCTCCTTTGAGCAGGAGTTCAAGAAAGCTGCAGATGATGATGAAAAAAAGGCAAGTTTTAGATTTACTTGAGCTGTATTTGTTAACTTGTTGGCTTAGGGCTAAGAAGGCTCAGGTTTTGATGTGGGCCAGGCTCACTATGTTCTGTGGCCACAGACTAGGTCATCTCAAAGTACAGTCACCAGGGCAAAGTTTGGGCAAATCACCTTAATGTCCAGCTCAGTAATAACCCTACCAGTAGTGGGTCAGTAGCATCATCCTTTGGATAGGAAAAGCAGGATAGTCTAATGAAAACAATATTGCAGTGGGAGTCCAGAGACCAATGTTCTAATTTCATCTATGCCACTGTTTAGTGAAAGTTGTCAATAATTTGGGAGAAAGGCTGGAACTTTTGCTGACAAAATATCTATTTCATTGCCCTAGAACTCCAAACTTCTCATTTGTGGTGATTTACCACACAGTTGATGCTACTAAGCTTGCTGTAGGAGCAGGAGAGACAGTATGTGCCTTCCTGACCAGTAGAAAATCCCCGTAGGAGTTTGGGAAAACATTGTAATAGTTAAAATTAGTAGAAGGGGAGAAAAGAAAAATGAATTGGAGATCCAGGGTCTGGCATACTGTACAATTTAACTTTTGATTGGGTCTCTAGATACAAACTGATCTCAGATACGAATTGGATCTCTATAGTCTCTCTAATCAGAACTCTCTGTCCATATTTCCATACATCCATATGGCTCTTATCCAGTAAATGCATGCATACACACATACATAAAATCCCCCACCAAGATCCACATTCTTATCCCTGTTTTTGAGAGAAAGCAACTTTTCATAATAATATAAAATAGAAATAGGGCTAGCATGTGTATTCTAGAATAGATATGAAGAAAAGCTAGAAAAATAGTGAAGGTGTTGATACCTCTGGAGCCTGTCCTCCCCTTGTACAAGAGAAACATGTATTGGGGATAATGAGAACAGTTGAACATGATTCCTCCATCCAACGTAGGCTGCAGAAATGAATGGAGGCCATCTACCACAATTCTTTCACTAGATCTTGGGGTACCTTCCCAGTGACATTAATTTCACAGCCATATTTTTTATGAGCCTCCTTTAACTCCTCCCCTCATTATACTAATAAGGTGGATGGTCTCTGTGGTATGTTTGTCGTCCTTTTAAGATAGCAAAACGAACAATGTCCAATTTTCCCTATCTCATGCTATCCAGGCCCCTCACTATCCATCTGTTATTGTTTGGATTCCTGTAGGCTTTGATTTTACACACTACCACCCACCATTACTTGTAGGTACACGGGGGGAGAAAAAAGAAGTCCAAATATTTCCAGTAGGAGAAGCTAGGCACCAAACCTGTTATATATGTTTTCAACCTGTACATACAGAGGTCGTCTCTTCCTTCCATTGATGGAAAGACTCGGTGGAGACTCCAAGAGTGTTTTAATGAGCCTGAGACCTACCTCAGTCATGGTCATTCTCAGATATATCTCAAGGGGCTGTAGACCAACCAAAATCAAAATTCAGTCTGGAATGTCTTGTCTCTTTTCTCTTACCATTCTGACTTTGAGAATCCTAGGCTAAATAAATTAGCACCCTAGAGGACCTGAAGACCTGTGGAATGGGAAGATAAGGGCAGAGATGAAAGGAATTGCCTCTTCTACCACTTACTTACCAGTAACTGCTCCCTATAGAAGTGAACGCTGAACTCAGCCCCAGAGAAAGAGGTTTCTCGAGACTAGAATCCCAAAGGAAAAGTAAAGAATAAGCCCCTCACTCACAGAGAAGCCAGGAGTAGAAAACAAATAGAACAAAGAAGCCACTTTGTCACGGCCAGCAACACCAACCCTCCTGTCATGGTGTGATGTCAGGGTCATTACCTCTGATGGTTTATTGCTCCCCACAAAGCCATTTACAGCTCATGAGCCAGGCAAGCTCTCTCCTCCCCCCTCATCCTCCTTCCTTCCTTTCCTGCAGGTCCTGGTTCTCTTCTCTTTCTACCATCAGCTCCTCCTGCCCTTGCTGCCCCAATCCCTGCCTATCTGAGTTGCCCAAAGCTTTGGGCTTCCAAGTGAACCACAAGCCTCCTAGCTTGTTTGTAGAACTTTAATAGCTGGCTTGTCTTCATTACTTTTGATAATTGGGCTGTCTTATCATCCAACTTGGTCGAGAAAAGGTTCATAGCTCCCCAGTGGCCAACAGAGCTGGTCAGGAATAGGCAGGAGTCAGGCTTCAGAATCATTTTACCTCCTTCAAGGGAAAAAACAGCAAAAAGAGTCATAAAAATAGCATGGATGTGTGGTAGCTTTTTTCTTGTTTTCAGAGAACCAAGGCATCTTCATAGATACTTTTTCACTGCTTTGGTCTACATTTTACAGATGAGAAACCTGAAGGCTTTTAAAGATCAAGCAGTATTTGTAGAGTCACACAATAAGTCTGGAATCATTTTTCTTGTCCCCCACTTCAAATGCTTTGACTGCTGGATTAGTTTTAGAACTTTGTTCCCAAAGAAAAGTCTTGTGGTTAGATGTGTATCTTTTTCTTGAAGGTTGTGTTCATGTTTACCTTTAGCAGGCTGCAGGGCCGTTGGATATGTCCCTGCCCTCAACACCAGACATCAGAATCAAAGAGGAAGAGCCAGTGGAGGTAGACTCATCCCCCCCTGATAGCCCTGTCTCAAGTCCCCACTCCCCACCAGTAAAAAAGGTAAGATTCTATATCAGGAGAGCTCATAGTCTTCTGGTAGGTGGAAATGAATAGCAATAGGTCCCTGATTACTGATTATAATATTTGTGTCCCACATTTTCCTTCAAACTTGGTTTCCTTTGAATGCTCCCTAAATCTGCATGAGACTGACCCCCCACAACTCATTACATATGTATTTTGAAGAGAGATAGCTTCTAGTATAATATCAGAAGATGCTTTTTTCCCACCTCAGATTCTAGCCTAAACTTTACTGGTGTAAACACTAGGATCTAGAGCTCAAATTCCGAGCCAATTAACATAAGGAATTGTGAATTTGTTTCTTGTGGTTTGTTTTTAATGTGTGAACATCAGTTTGTATTTCCATAGCTCCTTTCACCAAGAGATCTATCTTGGGAATCCTTATCTCTAGCCAGTGGCCAGGGATGTTAGTTCTTTTGATTGTTTGAGGTTGCTCAGGCATCAGGAGGTTTTACAATTTACCTCAGTCTAGGGTGAGAGTATTTAAGCTGGGAATAATTCTAAGAATCCCTGGAATTTACATAATACCTCTTCTTCTAAGATCTCCAAGTGATTTCCCAGCTGTCATCTCATTCATCAAGCCAACATCCCTGAAAGGGAAATAGCCAAGTGGTCTTAATCCCAGGATTCCCCTAGACTGGGTGAGTGAGGTGTGTGTCCCTGAAACAATAGGATGAGGTGATGAAATATTTGGGGCATCACTGGTAACCTTGTCAGTAGCCTCTGTCTCCTATCGAGTAAATCTGTGCCAAACATTACAAGCTATAACTCTTTTTAACCAGTCCCTTAAAACATTTTGTGATCAGTTGTCCTCTTTTCCTCAGGAGGTCACCTCCAAGCCTGCTGCAATCTCCACCCCCACACCCACCATTGTTCGACCAGGATCTCTGCCTCTCCATCTGGGCTATGATCCACTTCATCCAACTCTCCCCTCCCCAACCTCTGTCATCACACAGGCCCCACCTTCCAACAGACAGCTGGGGTAAGTAAAGGGTCAAAGGAAAGCAGCGGGACCAGATGCTTCCCTAGATGAGAGCTATTTGCTAAACGGAGGGGCTGTTTTTGTCTGACTTTTTAAAAAAGATTAAAGAGAGGCATCCAGATACGAGATGCTCTCTTCCCTCAAAAGACTTAATTTTTTTATTTTTCATTGAAGAAACCCAGCAAAAATCTATTACTTCTGTGACCCTAAACAAGCTCTGAGGACTTAGAAAGGACCCTCAAAACTTCATGAAGTTTGGCACAGTGATGGTTGACCAAAATTGTAGGACAGCACAACCAGCAGCCCTATGGATTATTTTTCAGATCTGTCTATTCCTTTGTTCTGGCCTACCCAGGGCTTTGTTATCCTTGATTAGTTTTATACCCAGAATGCCTTGCAAATTTCCTAATAAGAAAGTAGAAGATCCTATCTCTAGGTACCTAGGGGTTAAGCGGTGATTGTTGAAACTTCAACTGTAGCCAGTTGTTTTCTGGGCCTGTTAAGAAAAAGGAAGGAGTACTTTGTTATTCAGGCAGGACAAAATAAGATATGGAGATGGCCAAGAGGAGCAAGACTGGACTTGGCCATCAGGTGGCACAGTTCAGTTTATTATTGAACATGATTACTTTGATGCCATTCAGTTGTCCAAAGCCAGTCAGTTTGTACAGGCCAAAGATAAAAAAGTTGACTTAATTGTTTCAAGCTCCTGAGAGGAAGATGTAGTGAGCTCTTCACCTATCTAAGCAATGTATGTTTGCCTGTTTTGTGGGGCTTGGTATAAAGGGTTGAGTGGCAGCTGAACCTGCCCCATCTCCCACTCTTAACCCACCGGGGTACTAAAGTTTCACAGAGCTACTAAGCACCTCTCCTAGATGTGTTCTCCCAAGTAGCTGTAATGCTGATAAGGGATTGATATTGTAACCATTGCACTTCATCTCTCCCAGGTCCCCCACTGGCTCCCTCCCTCTCGTCATGCACCTTGCTAATGGACAGACCATGCCTGTGCTGCCAGGGCCTCCAGTACAGATGCCTTCTGTTATATCGGTGAGCTCTGTGATGGAGGAGGCCAACTTTACCAACTTTTTCTTCAGAATCCCTCTCTCTTTCTACACACACACGCACGCACGCGCGCGCGACCCATAGTTTCCATTTTTGTCACTTGAACATGAACACTACACCCCACTTCCTCACCAGCCTGTGCAAACTTCTAGCATCAGGAGAGGCAAAACAAAAAATCACCTGACTACCACTATCCCGCTGACTGGCTGACTTCTTGTACTCAGCACTTTCTCCCTTGCCCATCAAGTTCTCCAGGAGGCCGGCCCAGTTTTGCACATAAATATTTGTATAGCATTGAAAAATTGGGCTCCTGAGTCCTTCATGGTATTACCTTCCGCTTACACTCTATGTATTTTGGATGTACAGTTTTTGGCATGCTGGCTTCCCCCTTAGAAGGAAAGTTCCTTATGGGCAGACACCACACTTTTGCCTTAGCTGTTAGCTCAGAGGGCATAGTAAGTGTTTAATGCTGACCAGTTGACTGACTGATTGACTCCACTGTGACATAGGAGATGGGTGTCCTTATCTTGGGTATTAGACAGGGGAAGCTTTGCTAAGTCTCAGTCTCAAAGTAATTTAATATTGAAGAGTTACTTCCTACCAAAAGCTTTATCTTCCCCTCTGATTTCCCTTGCCTCTCTCAATCCAGCTGGCCAGACCCATCTCCATGGTCCCCAACATTCCTGGTATCCCTGGTCCACCAGTCAACAGCAGTGGTTCAGTCTCTCCCTCTGGTCTGCCCATGCCTTCAGAAGCCAAAATGGTGAGTACATCTCAGCCAGGGGCAAAATTAGCCTTCTCTGGAGTGTTTGCTCTAAGCTTAGGTTTTTTTCTTTTAAAAATTTAATTATTTTTCAATTAAAATTTTCTTTTTTCTCCCCTCCCTGGAAAAACAAAAAACAAAAATAAAACCTTTGTAACAAATATGAATAGACAGAACAAATTCCTGTATTGTCCATGTTCAAAAATGTCAGGTAGATAGCATAGTTCACCATTAGTCCTCTGGAGTTACGGTTGGCCCTTTAAGCTTAAGCTTTTCAGGCAATCTGGGCGAAAGGACCTCTGACCAATATTTCTGCCGTCTCCTTGCCCTAATGTCCTAGTACACAAGCTGTGCCAAAGGAAAGAAGCAGCACAGGCTGCATCGAGTGGAGCATTGGCTGTTTCAGTTCCAGTGTGACAGATGGAGGATGGGCAGACCGTGGGAGGGAAGGGGGGAAGTGGAGGTTGGCCATGTGGTAAACAGATACATGCCTAGGGCCTGGCCAGGTTCCATAGAAGAGCTTTCTGCTAAACCAAATAGCTCTCTAACCCATAACTGTGCCCAGGATGAGAGCCAGAGAACTGGGGGATCCAGGTGTGTGTGTTCTAAGGGAGATTTGGGAGAATTGACTTGGAAGTACTAACTCGCCTCTGTAAGGTCCAGTGTTTTTATAAACCACACCATTATTTCTTTCTTATCTTACTTTGCAGAGACTAAAAGCCACTCTGACCCATCAAGTCTCTTCCATCAATGGTGGCTGCGGGATGGTAGTGGGCACTGCCAGCACTATGGTGACCGCTCGCCCAGAGCAGAGCCAGATACTTACTCAGCACCCTGATGCCCCATCCCCTGCTCAGCCACAGGTCAGCCGGGTCTTGGCCCTGAAGAGCACTGGGTTGGGGAACAGATTGGTCCTTCTACACTGGCTCTTCCAGAAAACAAAAACTCAAAGGGAGCCAGAGCCTGAGCTTTCTGGCACCTTCCTTTCTCTACCCTTCTGACACTTAGGACTAGCAGGATGGCTCAGGAGCAGAGAATAACTGATGCCACCCTCTCTGCCCACCACCCAGACTGCTCTTACAGACATAATCATGACTTGGGTGTGGCTGCTGTTGTTTGTGCATTGAGACCCAATTTGTCTGGGAAATCCAGGAATATCCTTAGCTTTAGTAAGACTTCTTTGGATGCTGAAGGGAGGTCAGGTTCCAGTTAGTCTGTATCAAATAGGTGGCAGCCTGAACCTGCTTTCTTATGTTACATACTTTGTCCGGCCTCTCCTCTTCCCTTTTTCCTTCCATTTCCCAGTCACCACCTGTTAGGTCAGTTACCGCCACATGTCCAAACATTGGATGGCTGTGTGCTGCCCTTCAGCCCAACCACCATAAAACTGTAAGGGAAAAACTTGGGCTTGAGCTCTTCTGTGAATGGAATCTTCCTGCCCTCTAGCAGCATGCATTGGTACCAGTCCCTGGAGAGATTAAAACAAGCCGTCCCTTAAAGGTACTGAGCCATCTCAATCAAGCGGCTCCGTACTGATTCATCTTGATCCATCTCTTCCTCTTTCCTCCTCTCCCCTAATGGAGAAATGAAGCTGTCTGTGAGAAGATGGAGAAACTGTTAGTACTGTCTCTATTGTGCTGTAGAACCAAGTATACATATAAGTAAAATGTGGAGGGAAGTCTTAAATCTCAAAGAGTAACACCTTAAGGTTTGCAAAATACTTTATTTGAATATCACAACAGCCATGTGAGGTAAGGAATACATGTATTATTTTCCCCATTTTACAAACGAGGAAACAGAGGCTTAAAGGGATTAACTGATTAGACTTGATCATAATCAGCCTCCTAGTAATTGTGTGATTCAGACTCAACTCTCTCCTGATGCCAAGGCCAGTAGTCCTTCTCTTGTACCAGACTGCCCCTCAAGAAGGGTTCTGGTAAGAGAGGCAGCAAGCAGAATGTCTCCTCCTCCCCAGCTGTTAGGTGTTGGATTCCTCCTTTCCTTTTGAATCTTTTTCTTTGTTTGGAAATAGTAAGGTATACTACATGAGCTGTTCTTGGGCTTCATGGTATGTATTTTCCCTAGCAGGTTGAAATTCCTATGAAAATTGATATATGTTCCACAAGTACATACTGAAAGGCAGCTGATCGAAGATTTTGGCTCAGCATACTTAGTACTATATACACAGCAAGCACTGTGTAAGAATCTAAAGAAGATAAAATGAAAAATAATACAGATTCCATGCTCTCTAGAAACCTGTATAGTAGTAAGAGAGATGTGTACACAGATAAAATTGCAGAAAAGAATTTGATAGATAAGTGTGCAAAATGCTAAGTGTTGTGGAGTAGAAAGACTAATTCCAGCTGGGAGAATGAGGCACGACTATAGGACGAGATAGCATTTGAACTGAACTCTAAGAACGGGCAGATTTCAAACAGGTGGAGATAAAGTGAGGCATTCCAGGAACAGGGACCATGCAGACAAAGACAGAGGCAGAAATTCACACAAATCAGTTTGGTGAGCCATGCAGCTTGGCTTATGCCTGGAAAACAAAGTGGAAATGATGGCAGATGAGGCTGGAGTAGGTTAGAGCCAAGTCATGGAAGGTTTTAAATGCCAGGCAAAAAGTGCAAAAGAGAGCTTTTTGAGCGGTGCAGTGACATGATCAGAGGTATAAATTAGAAAGATTATTCTGAGAGTAAGAGGTGGGGTGGAGAAGAAGCCAGAAATAGGTAAGGAAGGAAGCAGAGAAAATAAGGAAAAGGGGAGGGAGGAGAGGGAAAGAAATGTTGAAAGGGAGGGCAGACAGGCTTGAAGAGGAAGCAGTGAAGGAAAAAGAATAAGTAGATGAAGAGGTAGGAAGACCTGAAGAGAGAGGCGTCACTCAGCTGGGGATCAGGTTTGTTTTGCTTGGTCCCAGAAGGTGAAAGTAAGAGCAGTGGGGAAAAGTTGCAGTGAAGCATGGGGGTGGTGATGAGAAACTGTGCCAGCATGGCAGCAGTAAAGGAGAAAGTGGGGTAGAGAGAATCAGGAGGAAGTGTGACTCACTGGATGGCTGTGCCAGGTGAGAAAAGCCAACTCATGAGGTTTTGAACTTTACTGGTAGAGTGGATAGAGGACTAGATCTTGAATTAAGATTTAGTTGAAATTTGTGTCTAATGCCCGGGTGAGTCATTTAACCTCTCTGAGCCTCTGTTTCTCTCATCTGTAAAATAGAGGCAGTAATACCTGTAGGACCCACCTCATGTGGTCTAGTTAGGAAACTAGAATAAAATAATGTATGAAAAGTGCTTTACAAACTTGAAAGTATTGTGTAAATGGCAGCTATTCTTTTGGAGATAGTGGTGGTGATATGAGGTATTACATGCAAATCATTTTTCAAACCTAAAAGCCTACACAAATGTTACCATGATTAGAGAAGAAATAGGAAGGGTGGGAACAAGGGCCCAAGTGGAGGACTCAGCAAAGTAAGCTACCTCATCTTAATGAGACGCAGGAGGAAGTATAGACAGTAGGCCCAATATGGGCGCTTGAAGTGAGGAGAAAAGATGGGCCCTGCATTTCCCAGTGAAGTTGGAGGTAAGGTCTTTGACTGGGGGAAGAAGTGAACCTTATGGGTTGGGGTGAACCTAGGTTAGAACAGTGTTTATGGGATGTGTAATAGGAAGTTAATCAACTGTGGACAAGAAGCCCAGGGTAAGATGAAAGGGTAGAGAAGGTCACTAAAGGTTCGAAATAATGAGAATAGGAAAAAATAGCAGAACAAGGAAGAAGAGAGAAGTCTTTAAAGGACTGATTGTAGTAGGTCCTTAAAATGCCTTAAAATGTCAAGACAGCAGGGAAGGAAGGAAAATAGACCTGTAGTACTAATGGATTGCTAGAACCGTACAACAAATATTTGTTAAGTACTTAAGTACTTGGGTTGATGGTACCTGCTTATAGACTAGAAGAGAGACAAGACTGTTCTTTTAAGATAGTTATATTATACAAGATTACAAGTTCATCCAGTCTAGTCCCCTTATGGTGCACAAGAAAAACAGAGCCAGAGTGGTTAAGTGACTGGCCCATGATCAAATGGCGGAGCCAGGATTTTAACTCAAGTCCAAGTTACTGTACTATTGATTCCTCTCAAAAAATAATAAAACAAATGTAAAGTCTGAAGGGATTTGCGGACTGAGGAAAGAGCAGGTGTGGGAAGCAAAGTGAAGAGGAAGGCACCGAAGGCCAGAGGAAGAGACGGGATCAGTAGCGTAGTTTCAGGTTAGACTATACCCCGTCTGGGACAGAGGACAGTAGAGGGCAGTTTGTGAGGTGAGGAGAGGTGAGGGAGCAAAGTCAATCTTGAAGAAGCATTTTTAAGCACCTATGTAGGTGCTGGGCCAACAACCAAGAATCAGATGACATCCATAAAAAAGGAAGTGAGGAAAAGGGTTAGAACAGCCTCTTTAGGAAAAATTAAGGGTTTATTGGTAAGAGATGAATAAAAGGATTACCATGGATCCCTAAGGGTCCAGATGATTAAATAGCCTAAAGTGACTGTCCTGGGCCAGCTGAAGCCACTCAGGGATTGAAGATTTCACAACAAATAATAATTGATAATCAGCGGAAGGAATCGATCTGATTATACTCCTTATGGAATTTAACACTGGAAATTGAATGAATGAAAACACAGTTATCTCTTTGCCAAAAAGATACAGTATAGTGGACAAGTGTCTATTAGGTCTTAATCTCAGTCTTTGATTCTCCAATTCCTCTTGTGTGTTTCACTTGCCCATCCATCCTCCCAAAAGTGTCAGTTGCATAACATTCTGCTTCTTTTGTTTCATTTTATATTGTAATCTGACTCCTTCCTTTCTACATTGCAAGTTCTTTGAAGCTATAGGCCATATCTTACTTGTACCTTTTATGTTCTCAGTACCTAGCCAGGTACTTTTAACATAAAAATATTTAAGTATCTGCTTAACCAGCAAACTTCTGAGATTGTTGAATAGCCCTTTGCTATTCAGAAAATGGGAGTGACAAAAAACTAAGTTTATTTTGCCTATTTCTGAAAAGATCTGGGCCATCTCTACCAGACTCCCAGTGTTGAAAAGCAGCAGAAGGGAGCAGGTTCTCTTCAACAGCATGTCTCTTCTTGGAAAACAGGTCTCCCCAGCACAACCCACTCCTAGCACTGGGGGGAGGAGGCGGCGCACAGTAGATGAGGATCCTGATGAGCGACGACAGCGTTTCCTAGAACGAAACCGTGCAGCAGCTTCTCGGTGCCGGCAGAAACGCAAACTCTGGGTGTCCTCGCTGGAGAAGAAGGCAGAAGAACTGACATCACAGAACATTCAGCTAAGTGTGAGTGAGGCCAGATGATGATTGCAGTTGGAGACTAGGAAATTGAGTTAGGGGAATATTGTGTGTGTGGAGGAAAGTGATTGTCCCATGGGGGCAGAATAAATGGTTTAAAATACAACTAGAGAGATTTACAGGATATAACAAACCACAAATTGGGTGACATGTCCTTTCCTGTAAAAAAATTAGTAAAAACTTCCTCCACACCAACCTGTGGATTCGCCATAGTCCAGATTATTTATATAAAGAACCAGACTAAATGGATTCATTAATCCAGCAAAATATGGCCACTGGATATTCCTTTCATTTTGTAATCTGCAGTATCCTAGCTGTAAACATAATGCAAAAAGGTGTTCTTCCTCTATGTGATGGTGTTTGAGGATTTAAAGAACCCAGAGGTTTGTCTTTCCATTGAAATGTTTGAAACAAAACTAAAATTACAATGTTTTCTCTAGTCTCAGTGACCATTGCTAATGAGAGTGGCCTCTCTTGGCCATTGCTACTTTTTTACATTCTTTGTTCATATATTCTATTTTTAATCCTAAAAACTACAGATCGTTACTATAAGCTTCAATTCATGAGCATCCAGAGCCTGGGTTGCTGAAAGACACTGCTGACTTTAGAGTCTCAGTAAAGGAAGAACATCCTTCCCCAGGCACATTTCCCCGAGTTCATTTGCGTAGCATTCCCCACTCCCAGAACCCTGTGTTCATAGTGCCATGGTGCAGGGGGTGAGATTTTCTCTGATGCAATCTCTTCTTCCCTGTTCACATCCAGAATGAAGTCACATTACTACGCAATGAAGTAGCCCAGTTGAAACAACTGCTGTTAGCGCACAAAGACTGCCCAGTCACTGCACTACAGAAGAAGACCCAAGGGTACCTTGGTGAGTAGACAAGGCCTACAGCTTCTCTGTGCAGGGAAGGTCAGGGAATCATAAGTTCTAAATGTGGGAGGAGGGCCAGGCAAACAGTTGAATAAAGGGGAGGAAAACATTTAGAAGTTCTCCTTTTAATCAGTCCCTATATACAGAGACAGGATCTGCATGAAAAAGGCTTAGCATTCAGTTGAACTCTACTTTTCCACAAGAATAGAGGAGGCTTCCACTAGAGTTCTGCTCTGGTGCCCTGTACAGGATGGATGGATGGCTATAGGTTTTTCAAGGCTATGCCAGCAGAGTATGTGGCCGATCCCACCAAGCTGGAAGGAGACTTAGGCCTGTCTTCCAAGAAAAAGCCTCTAGCTGGGTATGGAGAAGCCCTTCCCCAGAAGGTTGGCTCTGAGGCATCTGAGAAGGCTGGGAGAAGGCTAGCAGTTAACGGAAGAGTCCTCAGAAGTCTAGGGGGGATTTATCTCCATGATGGGAGAGCCCATCACCAGATCCTTGGAAGCATGGAAGGAAGTCATGGCAGGGAAGCATGGCATAAGACTGTTTAAGAAGCAGAGGAAAGGAGAGTCACATGTGTCTATAAACCATTGTGATGTCCGTTCCACATGCTCTGCTTTCCTTTTTGTTTTGCTTGATCTTATGATAAAATTAGTGTATAGTCCAAACAAAGGGGGTAAGGGGAGGTGGTTCAGAATTATGGGACAGGAAGAAGTCAGTGTGAGCTTTAAAATATGTATTAGATAATCAAAAGTAGATAGAGGGGAATGTACACGTTGGCCTCACTTGATTCATTCAGCTTTATCGGATACATTCTGGAAAAGTTGGATAAGACATTTGACACATCAAATTATCTTTTCTGATTAACTTCCATAGAAATTTTTATGATAAGTGTCCACAGAAAACTGTTAGCATCAACACAGAAGAAATAAAAGTCTCTTTTTGCTTTAAATGTAACATTTTTTTATTGTGAACTTAATCACCAAAACATACACAGACATTTCACAAGATCATGATCAAAAGTTGGGCGGAACCTCAGGCCATCTAATCCAAGCCCCTCTTTTTACAGTTGAGGAAACTGAGGCCTAGCGAGTTTAAGTGATTTGCCCAAGGTACAAAAAATGAACCTGAATCTCCAGTATATACATTTTGGTTTTTAAAGTGTATTTTAAAATTTAACAAGGTAATAAAAAATTGCCTTGTTTCCCTATATCCCCTTATGTTTTGTTTTCTTCTATGTACCTTTTCAGTTTCCTTGCTCTTTTTTTTTTTTTTTTTTTTTTTTTGGTTACCCTGTCATTGACCACTAACTCACTCCCTCTCCAAATAAAAATACTCTCATTTAACAAATGTAGTTAAGCAAAACAGATCCACACTGGTCAGGTGTGAAAACAGATAGCTGATTCTGCATGCTCCTGCATCACTTCTCTGCCAAAAAGGCGAGAGGCCTGTTTCACCCTGAGTCTTCCCAGATCCGGACTGGTCAGGGCTCTGGAGAATTTCAGAGGGGCTTTCTTTTACTTTATTGTGCTCAGCATGTGGTTTGTTCTCTTGGCTCTCTTTAATAAAACCAAGGAACATTTTGCCTTTGTCACTGTGTTGTCTTTATACAATTAATTCTACACAAATCAGACAGGCTGACCATATGACCTTACATATTCATTGGTAATAATATACCATATATTCAAATACACATCACAATTCCTATGGCATTGACTGTCACTACAATTATTTAACAGAGTTCTCTGACCAGAAGATCCATATTAAGAAGTCTTTTTTTAAAAAGTTTTATCAATAATTAACCTAAACAATATTAAACTTGAGTACAACCAACTATTTACATTGAAAGTAATTTGAGCATATAAAACATAACTTTCTGGTCACTCCTAAGTCCCCATCAGGATTTTTTGTTCTTTCTCATTTATCTTTCCTTATATAACTGAAGTTATATGTAGAGGCAGCATGATTTAGTGGCCTTGGAAGGAAGGAGATTTACCCTCATCCTCCCTCTGACACATCCTGGTCAGGGGACGTTAGGCAAGTCATTTAACTTCTCTGGGCTTTCAGCAAAGTTGCAGAGGCTTCAGCCTTGCTAGAGGGAGGACGTCCCAGGGCCGGCCCATCCCAAGTGCCATCAGTATGGATTCTATTCCTTTGATTCTGCCTTTTTTTTCTTTTGCATGATTTCATAAAGGTCTTTCCAAATTCTTTATATTCACCGCTGCTCCTTACTCCCCATTATTGGCCTTCAGCTTTTCACCCATAACCACAGAGTCCTGTGAAAATTTTTGGGCAGCTGAGGATACTTTTTTAGGCAAAATAATATAAGCAGTCTCTGCTTTATCCTAAACTTTAAAATGTTAACTCTAAGGAGAGTTGCCCAAGCAGTTAACCAGCATTTAATACTAATGAATGGATAATTAATGAAAGGATCTTGGCAAGCCTTTGACTTGTTAAAAAGAAAGTTTGCCATGTTAACTGATTGTCCCCCAGCAAGTACATAAACATCAACTTGTGATCAAGTGATTTGGTTTACCTTTTCTTGAATGTATACTTGAGTCTTCAAAGAACATAAAAAGTAAAGAAATGGTCAAAGATAAGCTAGATCGAATCATCACAAGTTTCCTGAAGGACATATTTCTTTTAAAATGCCTTTTGAGACTGGCACATGGGTAGAAGGAGCAAGTGTCACAAGTGGGGGTAACCAGTTGTTAGTAATAGTAACAGCTAACACTTATGTGGCGCTTTATTATCTCATCTGATCTACACAACAACCCTGGGAGGTAGATGCTGTTATTACCCCATTTTACAGATGAAGAAACTGAGGTACACAGCAGTAGGGTGACTCGCTCAGTCAGAGTCATACAGCCAGTAAGCCAGTGTCAGAGGCTAGATGTAAACTTTAGGTCGTCTTGATTTTGGACCCATCACTCTCCACTACAGCACCAATCACCTGGTTGGAAATAGAGATGAAATGAGCTTGCCTAAAACTGAGCGTCCATATTGGTCTGTACCCTGTTTGTGTTTTCCCAGCTTCACTTCAGCTAAGGGCAGGCAGCCTGGAAGGCTATTAGGCATTCAGAACCACACTCTGGACAGAGGCATGTTTATCTCTCTCCCTAATAGGCTTCATTTTCTCTGACCTCCGTGGGCAGACAGGAGAGAGGCTAGCCCTGTCTATCCCCCTTGTCTCTGTTCTAATTTCACTTCTTTCCTTTTCCTCCCTCCCTCCTTTACTCCTAGCAGAAAGCCCCAAGGAGAGCTCAGAGCCAACAGGTTCCCCAGCCCCAGTGATCCAGCACAGCTCAGCAACAGCTGCCAGCAACGGCCTCAGCGTCCGCTCTGCCGCCGAAGCCGTCGCCACGTCAGTCCTCACTCAGATGGCCAGCCAAAGGACAGAACTGACCATGCCTATACAGTCGCATGTGATCATGACCCCACAGTCCCAGTCTGCAGGCAGATGATGCCTCCCCCAGAGGAGACATCCCTGGCCAGAGCTCGCCCCCCAAAAGCTGAGAGAGACATCATACCTTCTCCTTCTACCTGCCTTGCACATGGGATGGCAGGGGGGAAATTGTGTTCTAAGTGAGTAAAAGACAGTTATGGAGCTGTTCTATTCATCTGCATGGGTCGTACCCATCTGACCTGTGTACCCCAAGGGGCTTTCAAGCCCAAAGCTTCAGATCACTGCCACCTGACACCCCAAGGTGGTTTCTTATCCCCCTTTTACAAAAGGTCTTCCTCCGTGGTGGAAATAACACCTCTCCAAGCCCCCTGTAGTGTACACATGCCCACCTGTTTAACACTAACCTGTCTGCCACTGGATTGGGAGAGTTTTTCTGCTCTCTTCCCTTCTACTAAACTGTAGCAGTCACTTTTTCAAGCCTAAGCAGCAGGCTAATGTCTGACTGCCCGGAGAAGAAGGGTAGGGTCTGACTATCCCGCTCCCTTCCTGTGCCTGCCCCCTCTGAACTCGGAGCCTAGTTGGTCCCCCAAAGCCACCAGCACCGCCAGTCCCGATATTTCTCTGTTAAGCATCTTGGGTTGCCCAGATGGGCTTTGCTTTTTCTCTCCTCACTGAGCCTTGGCAGCCTTGTTTTGTGGCCTTAAATCGTTCAGCCTTGCCTTGCAGTGGGGAGGGAGAGGACCTTGGGGCTGACTCCTTGTTTGCCTCCCATACCTCAGCTCACATTGTTGGGATGTGATGGAGCCATGCATGTCTACAGAAGATGCAATTGAAAATTTCTTCCACAATGTCCTTAAGATACCAGCTTCTCTACCTTGTGCAGTAGTTAACTGCGCAGCGTCTCTGCTGGTGTCTCCCTCTCTCACTTCTTTCCACCCACACTCTTCTCTCTTTCATAAGTCTGCAGATGAAAGCAGCCCAACACCAAGGTTGGTTGGTGTGTTTACAGAAACCTGTGTTTCCTAAATAGTTCTTAGTCTTTCTCCATCTTTCAGCTTCACACATCCAGCCGAAGCTTCACACTCTGAAATACCCGGCCCACTCAGCTTCTTTCTCGCGCTGCCACCATCTTCCCAGGCCAGCCCTCCTGCTCCTGCTCCTTTCATCATTGCCCAACTCTCACTGGCTTCCCTCCCAGGGCTTCTTCGGCCTGAAAGGCCAGGGCATAATGTGGGTTTTCTTGGGTCCAGTGGAAATGTTGTCCCAGGAGGGTACTTGGCTGCTTAGGAGACCTCAGCCTTTCCTGGGTAGGGTTAGATTGCAAGGAGGAATCCTGTCCCTACTCTCAGCCTTTGGTGTGATTTCTGGTCTTTCATGAACTTACTATGCAATTTTGTCACAGGGGGAAGGCCCGCTGAGAGCCCTTCAGTAGGAAAGCCCTCCTGCCGCTGCTGTCTACCTGCTCCCTGCCCTCTGGGAGTCAGCCTTAGCTCCCACTCCCACCTTGTCTTCCAGAAATAGCCGCCATGGGGAGTTAGGAGGACATTTTTCACTCCTTTCTCCCCATATTACACATAAGCCAGATCTCAATTCAGGGGGTGTGATCTGCTCTTTTTTAAACTTGGCCAGATGTTTTTCAGGCCCAAAGATAAGAAAGCCAACACACAGGATGGAGACAACCTTCTCTTCCTCCTGGTGTCAAGGACCCTACAAAGACAATTCCTTGGATGACTCAGAAAGCTGCAGACATCATGGTTGTAGTCACAGCCTTCAGCTCCTCATCTCTGCAGGCTTGGCCTTCTTCAGACACTTCGTCAGCCCTTTTTCCTACCTTAGAATTTTGGTTGGTTTTTTTTTTTTTTTTAGCTTAGCACTGACAGCCATGCTCTGAAGCCTGGCTGCCTTTATGGCTCCTAAGGAGCTCCATAGGCCCTGTCTGGCTCCCCGTATCAAATGCTTTTAAAATTGAGGATCTTCCCAAGCTCAGGTGTCTGTTCTGTAGCACTGGCACCTCATTTTACCAAAGAAGAGGGTGTAGCTCCTGCCCTTCTGTCTCCATCTTGGAGGTTGGTTTGGGGGCATGTTATTGATCCACCTTTCCCTCCTCTCCCCCCAGGCCCATCCCCAAATCCTGGTGTACCTGTATGCCATCAGCACAGTAGGGAACATCACAACTGCATGTACCACTTGGGTTCTTTTTCCTCCTTTTTTCACCCTCCTCCCCAAACCCGCAGAATGCCCCTCCACACAGGAGCTCCAGGGATGGGGCATGGGAGGGCCAACAGCTTTGACAGTCCAGGGTTGGGGAACACCTTCACCATATTAGAAAGCAAGGGCATTTGCCTACCCTAAGGCCTCCCTCTTAGTCTGGGCGACTTAGGGAACCTGAGGTTGTCCCCAGGGTTCTGTGACCATTGGAACAAGGATGCCCAGGCCCTGACAAGACAGTAATGCTTAGCAGCTGTCACTAGCAGAATGGCTGTGTGGAGGAGATTGGCCCCCACTGAGCAAGCCTAGCTCCGGAAGCTTCAGAAACCACAGGGAAAAAGTGCTGGGACCTGGTGCCACAACTCCCAAAGACAGAGCCTTCAAAGCTTTCCCCATGAAAGGGAATTTTATTTGGAGGAAGAGAAGAGCCTGAGAGGGTTTCTCCCACCAGGAGAAGAATCAGGAATGCCTGGACACCCTCGCCCTTCAGCTGTCACATCGACAATTCGAGTCTTAGGACTTGTAGCAGGAATGGCATCTGATTGTCCCAAACCTGCCTCATCTTCTGTCTGAGTGATACACCCAAAGATTCCCTGGGCTTCTCTGACCAACTCCACCGTGAACACGTGATCTTTAACTCTGGCTCTAACCACTAGGCCATACTGTGGGGTGGGGTGGAGTGATACCAGCTTCTTTAGCCCACTCCTTTCCTGTTCTTCATGAACTTGGTTCCTCCTCCCAACACTCATTACCCCGAGCTCAGTGCTCCCGTCCCCATCCTGGCTCTGCTCCCCTCCCTCCCCCTGCTGAATTTTTCCTCCTGGGCCTTCAGGGGTCCCTCTCCATACTCTTCCTCCCAGCTTAAGAGTGAGACACAAGCTCAGCCAGCAATCAACCTCCACCTTAACCTTGCCATGACTTCCTATTAATGTTGTATGTTGTATACGCCAGATGGAAATATTATCTTTGGTTTTTAATCTCATAACATGACTGTTTAGAGTTCAGTCTTTTGCATTGCATTCATATGCCTTTGTTGATGCTTGCTGCTTTCTTTGGACTTCTTTTGTGTCCAAGAAAATGTGGGGGAATGGGACGGGGGCTGGAGAAACCCAGGCCGGGCCAAGCCAGGCAGGGTAGCTGCTTTGTCCCTATTTTTTTATTTTTGAGATGTTCTTCCTCTATTCTCATCTCCCCCAAACAGAAACTAGGAAATTCAGTCCCCATTTCTACCTTGAGTTACTCTATCATTCAGGCTTTTGAGTGGTTAAGAGGTGACCAGAGGTAGCTGCTCACCACAGTTTTGGGGACTGGGGGGCTGGGATAGGGAGCAGGGAAGTGGGGCTGGGTTGCCTTATCAGTCACTTGCTATGAAAGAATAAATTTTAAAGCTACAGTGAGAGGAGTGGCCAAGAGCAGCATGGTAATTGGTGTTACCATAAGGGAAGTTTTACTCCTTGTTCAGTTTGTGTTCAGTACTATTCCTGGTTCCTCAGCCCCTACCATTGTGACATTTTCACTCCAAAAGAAAAACCTAAAAGTAGAAGGTGGTTTGGGCAGATTGACCTCTCCTCCCCCATCCCTATGCCCTCCTTGCAGTAGTGTTTAATTAGGGCCAGCTGGGCTATCTTGTATCTCCCCAGAACACACAGTCTGGGGGAGCAAGGTAGAGAGTGGGGGAGCTTTAATGCCTGCCATGGAGGAAAGAAACTGCAACGTCATGATGTTGGATCTCTAAAAGGAAACACTGCATATCTAGAAACTCTATCTCCGTACATCTATATATCCTTGCCATGTAACCATATCTTCCCGTCTCCTTTCCCTAGACAAGGGGCTCTTCTCTGTTTCCAGGTTTCCCCTACCCTCAAAAGTGAGCTGCCAGCTATTTTATTACAAAGAGATTTCTTCCCTTCTCCCTCCCCTCTGTTCCCCTCATCTGCATGACGGAAATACCCTGTGAGCAGGCTCTCACAAACTCCCAGGAAGGGGATTGGGCAAGGACTTCACTCTGCTCTCCCCAAGTTTCCCTCCTTTGCCTTCTAGCTGTTTCCTCCTAGCCATTATCCCTTCCCCTCTTTTCCCCACATATATTGTGCCTTATTTAATGCTGCAAATATAACATTAAACTATTAACGAGAGAAAATGGTTGTGTGTTCTGCTGCTGCTTTAATAGGTAAAATCATTCAAATATCCACCATGCTTTACTGCAACTGAAAAGCACCCACCTTATGTCCATGTTCTCTCATATCCTATCCCTGAAGGGAGAGGGATTATGTTCCTCAGTTTGCAGATCAGGAAATAAGAATCCAGAGGAGGTAACTTAATTATGCAACCAAGGAAACAACATGGCTAGAACTCAGATGCTCTCTTGTTGAAACAGAGCACTTCAGGACCCATTGAGGTGACCCACCAAACCAGAGGAAGGGCTAAGGAGAGTCATCTGGTGCTTTCGGGGCCCATCTTTTAATCATCCCCAAAACTTAGCCTCGGGTATGGGCATCAGACTATCCTTAGCTCTCAGCTTGGTGAGAGTAATGGGTACAACCATAACTCTAATGGCATTTATCAACAGTTACAACATTTAATAAACACATAGCACGTAGAGCTGGCTGGGTGCTGGGGATATAAACAATCCCTGCTCTCCAGGAGATGATGTTCTATGGGGAAAGCAGAATGTTTCCAAATACAAGTTTGGGGGTGGGGGGAATGAAACCTTACTTGCTCCTATGTGATCTTGGATAAGTGACTGATTACACTGGGTCTCAGATTCTTTTATTTGTAAATGAAAGAACTGGACTAGATGATCTTTTCTTGCTCTAAGAAACCGATTGGGCTTGTTACAGTGCAGGTCTAAGAGACACCTCGTGCCCAGAGAGATGAGAGAAAAAAGGCTTTGTCCTAAATTTTGTTTCCTCCTGCCTCTACCTGAATAAATGACTTTTGCAGTACAGCAGACAGGATTGAGGCATGATGCAAGAGGACTTCAGTGATGAAGGAACAGGACAGGTTATCCCCAGTCCCCATGTTTCTGAGTCAGTCAGGGCATTGTAGCAAGGACAGACTAGAAGTCTGCCCCAACCATCAAGGGGACCAGAGCGCTAAAGGCCTTGCAAAGAAAGAGGATTCCAACTTTAACATTTATCTTTCAATCCTCCCCCTGAGCTGAAATCTATAAAATACTATGTAAAATTTTTCAGGTTTCCCAATAAGCAATGGAAAGAAATCTATGAGACCATCGAAGACAAGCCATTTGGCCAGCAAGATTGAGGATTCGGGATTCATAGCTGGATGGTATCTACTAAATGTTTTCTACAGAGGTGACCAGAAAAGCCTCCAGTACATTGGGATTTACAAAAATGTATGAGCAGGAATCACACAAGGTGCAAAAAGGCATGGTACCCACAGCAATGAGATCCTGGCGCTGCAATGGGGAGTAGTAGCCACTGGGTGGCAGCAGTACTCCACCTGTGCTCCAAGGTGGGACCAGGGACTGGGCAAAGAAGTTCGTGCCCTGAATTCTCTCCAAAGGGGTCCTTCCTCCGGTCAACCCAACTCGACGGACTGCACTTCCCAAACCACAATGCCCCATCCACTGGTGATGCCAGATTCCCTGGAGAAAAGCAATCAGGAGCTAAAGGGATCCCATCATCCTGATTCCCAACCAGCCACGGGGCCAGAAAGGGGTACAGGGGGGAGAAGAGCTGCCATGGGGGAGCCTAGGGCCGTGGTCTTGTCTTCATCCATCCTCCTCATCCCCTCATCATGTAGGAGGAGTCCCCAGAAACCATCCGGTCACAAAATCTAGCCCCCTCTCTAATCCAATCAACATGGTGGAAGGGGTCTTGCCTGCCCCAGTGCCGCTCCCCCCTTTTCTGAATCATACCCTCCATTCCTAGTCCTTCCAAAGCAATCTTCCCCCACCCCGCTTCTCCTAAATGCCTTCTGGAGGTGAGGATATAGGGGGTGGAGAACAAAGAACCAGTCAGAGCTTTCCAACCTGTTGAGGAATGGCCAGACTTTGACAAAATGCCTGCAATTAATGAGTTTCCTAAGCTCTGGAGACAAGATTTAAGTGTTTAATAAAGTCAAGAGCTCCAGGCTTAGGGGCTGAGGGCCTGGGGCTGAGAGCTAGGAGTCCCAGGAGAGCCATGGGAGGGGATCCCAAGCGGCCCTTAATGGGGCTGAGCGTTTCCACTGCCAGCTCAGCGGGCCCCCCCTCCCCATCTCATCTTCGGGGGGACAGCAGGTATAAGAGGCGGGTGGGGCAGACGGGCAGGAGAGAGAGACAAGGCAACATGGAAGCTGGTCGTCTGGTGGTGCTGCTGGTGCTGATGCTAATGGGGAGGGGCCACACCCGAGGACCGGAGAGCACCAGGGAGGGAGTCGGGGACCATCTTCTCATGGTAAGTGAATGTCTATCATCACTGGCTTCCCGAAGCGAGAACAGGAGCACGGGGCTTAAGGTCTGAATTCAAGTCTTCAGTCTTTCCAGTTGTCTCTGGGGTCCAGAGGCAGGGAGGGCATTCTCATTCACATCATCTTACCCTCCCACCTGGGATCCAGCCCCAGCTCCTGAGGAAGACCCTCCTGCATGAGTCAGCTTTTCTCAGCCCTCCCTCATCTGTTACAATCCTGCTGCCCACTGGGTTGTAGGAGGAAGAGAATGTGCCCCCTCCTAGACCCGACGCCCAGACACCTGAGGCTCTCCTGCGCTCCTTGCTACAAAGTATGCAGAGACCTGACCGGAGCCCAGCCTTTCTGTTCCAGCCCCAGAGGTGAGAGTCCAAAAGGGGATAGCTGGATAAATCAGGGGCTGGGAGTGGTAGGGAAAGTGGGCAAGGAGAGCAACGTGAGACCACTGACTATCTGCACAGGTTTGGCCGGGATGCCCGGAGGAGCCCTGGCAGGCAATGGCTGAGTCCCCCAGCCGGGGAGGGTCCAAACCCTCTGTTCTGGAGTCTGGCTGCCCCACAACGCTTTGGCAAGAAGTGATGTTGCACTCAACAGACGTGTTTTTGCATGCAAAGCCCACATCCATGCCATCTGTCCTAATAAAAGCATCTCCTCACCAGATATATTGTCTATGTCTGTGTTTGGCTTTGAGGGTTCGGAATTGTGCCCTTCCCCATTACCCCAACAGCCGCTGACAACCCCCCCACCCCCCATTACTGCAGGGATGGAGTAAAGGAGCAAAGGAAACAAGGAAAGATGGAAAGGAAGAAAAGGGAGGAAGCCAGAGGCAAAGGCGTCTCCACCCTCCACCACAGCCCTGGGAGAGACACAGACGCCACCATCATTAACAAAGCAGTTGGAGAACCATGTTTATTCCAAGGAGAGGCCTCTCCCCCATCACCCAATTTCCTAAGGAACATGATCAGGAATTCAAGAAAAGGTGAGGGCCCTGGATGCCCCTCCCCAGGCCTCCAGGCAGACAGAGTCTGTATCAGAGGTAGAAAAGGTACCTCCACTAGGCACCAGAGCTGGAAGGCCAGCCCCTGAATCCCAGAGGGGCCAAGCAGCGGGAGCCAGCTAAGGCCAGCAGTCTGACCAAGAGAACTCACTTGCCCCCAGCCATGATCTTGAGGTACTGCAGAGCATGACGGGCAGCCTCCCCACGGGCAGCTTCCCGGGTGGGTGCCGAGCCGTGGCATACTGTGGCTGGCTGTGTAGATAGTTCCACCAGGCACTGACAGAGCCCGCTCAGACTCAGCTCATCTGAAGGAGAGAGAGAAGGGAGGCAGAGAGGACCCACCGCCCTCACAATGCTTCTCCCCCTCTGCTCCCTGGCCAGTCAAACTCCTCCTCTTGGCCTGGCCCTAGTTCTGCCCCCTGAGCTGTCCTCCCCAGACCCAGAGCCCTGCCCCACCATACCGATGTCCAGGTAGCTGACATGGAAGGCCTGTTCCTCAGAAAGCTCACTGAGGACATTGCAACAGCCGGGGCCCAGAGAGCCGAGGGGACAGCTGCGGAGGGACAGGATCTTCTCTCCAGCTGAATTGCGAAGAGAATCCCAGGTGCAGCCCGGGCTACGGCCCCGAAGGCCATCCATACGGGAGCCAATACCCTGATGGACGGAAGGGAGTGTGTCAATGAAGGGGTCTGGGCCCAGCCACCACCTCGACCTCACTGCCCACTCTTTTCCAGCCACTAAACCACTCTCCTCCCCAACCAGGGGGGAATCCCAGCAACTGGCCCCAGTCTGACCCATCACCAACTACAGGCTCATAATCTCCCTTTAACCAAAAGAACATGCTACTGTGACAAAACCTGGAGTCGAAAGACACAGGTTCGAGGGTAAGCTCCAGCCCTCCCAAGCTCTGTGACAGCTTGTTAGACCTGGAGCAAGTCAGTAACCTTTTCAAGCTTAAAATGGGGACAGCCCTCTCTGCGCCACCTTTTGTGAGAAAAGTGGCACTCACCCCTCTTGTGCGCCCTGGTCTAACAGAGCATGCTGATACCATTAGAGATCAGAAGGGCCACAGGGCACCTGCCAAAGGGCCAGGGGAGGCCTGGGCACAACTGAACCTACATGAGGACCAGATGCTCCAATTTCCCCACAAAGGGGAAATCAAGGGAGGCCAACTGAATGACTTTGCCAAGGTTCCTGTGCTCCCTGTCTGACCCTGGGTGGGAAAGATGCAAAGGAGAGGGCTGGGCTTGTCAGTCCCAGGTCCCTCAGGGGACAGACACTCACAATGGAGAAGTGGTCATCGTCAGGCTCGGCCTCAGGACCATCCCTGGGGTCCAGGGGCACAGTGTGCACCCTCAATAGCATCTTGGCGGCTGCATTGCGTTTGGCCAGTTTCTTGGAGGTGCCACTGCCTGGGGGACAGAGATAAGGCTGGCATCCCGGATTATGATCCCCTGTCCTCCCAACACCTCTCAGCTGTGGGGTGCTGAGAAAGAGCACGGATCCCTGAATGCCCCACACAGGGCCACACCTTCCCCTCCAAGACAGGCTGGATTATGGATAGGAGTTGGAAATAAAGGTGAGGGGAAGGGCTACCATCAATTCCATCTATTTTCTCACCTTGGGGCCAAGAGGCCTACAGACCGAGAAAACGGGAAGGAGATCTGGGAAAGAAATGGGGGCACTGAAGAAGCTGGGAGAGAGTCACTGAGATAGATAGCAGCTAAGAGGTGAATAAAGGGACGAGTGGATGGGACACTAGAGATGTCTGTGAGTTGGGGGCTCAGGAGAAGCCACAGAATCAGGGGGAAGGAAGGCAGAAGCGGGTAAGAGGACAGGGAAGTTAGAGACTGGGTCCTGAGAAACACGAGTCAAACCCCCCCAACCCTTCTGAATCACCAATCTCGATGAAACGTTCCACCCGGCAGGTCATGGTGAATTCCTTTCGGTGCGCTGGGCCCGATTCTTGGGTCACTGTGTACTCCGGCAGCCGCCAGCCTTTCTGTACCACCAGCTCCTGAGGTTGGGGGTGGAGGGAGGAGAGGGAGATGGTATGAGGAAACTACCCTTACTCCCCTGTGGGCACTCGCATGCCCCTTGCCACACTCCCCAAGGGTCTAAGATTCTGGGCACAAAGGGAACCTAAAAGCTGGCTTGCTACTCCATGCCCCTCCCAAATCACAGATTAACTACCTTGAAACACCGAAGTCAGGGTAATTTACCTCCCCAATCCCAGCAATACAGAAATGAGCTGATTGAGACCAAGTGGAGAGCAGAGGAAAGGGAAGGAACATACCTGTAAAGCCCCCACAGGGTTACATTCAGACTGCTGGGGAGAAACCGGAGCCTTGACCTCCACAGGAGGGCTCCTAACACAGATATAAGTAGAGCTAAAGTCAGAAATGAGGCCTCACAAAACCTCAGAGATGGCACAGTCCCCCAAAGCCAGGCAGGCCAGGCATGGGCTGATCCAGCCTCCCATAAGGGAAAGCCCATTCCTCTCCAGAGAGCTCTTCTTATTCGGAAGTTTTCCATGGACCAGAATTGTCTCTGCAATTTCCTCCCTGTGCAGGCACCCCATGGGGTCGTATAGAACAGGTTTATGGGACATTCTCTATCATCCACATGACATCTCCTCTTTCCAAGCTAAATGTTCCAGGTTCCTTCAGCTAATTCTCATCTACTAGTCTCTACACCCTAATCTGGACACTACTACCATCTGGTCTCCTTCCTCACATCTCCTCTCCATACCCCAATTTCAGCCTCTCCCAGCCCTACTGGGCAGGAAGTCCTTCCAAACATATGACCCTGCTGCTGAAAACAGGCTTCCCAACCCTGAGAAATAAGGACTTACTCCCACACCATGGAAGACTTGTCTGCTCCCCTCGAAATAGCTATTTTGAAAAACTGTAGACTTTAGGTTTGAGAATATGAAACATGTTCTGACCAAAGAGAGGAGAGAAGGTCACAGGTACCATCTGTCCCAGGTCAAACCAACTATCTCTAGTCCCAAAGAGTAGGGCACAGAAATAGTCCATCTCTTTGAGGACACTTGGCATATTAGCTCCTCCACTCCTCCCCTCAGGCATTCCCCAGCATTTCTGGACATCACTATGTGACAAGGATAGACAGGCGGCTTGGTCTCAGTCTTACTTAGCCTGTTGGGGCTCAGAAATGACCTGCCCAAGGCAGGAGGTGAATTACTCCCAACTCCCTTCACTCCTTGAAGCCTTGCTTGCTGCTGAGGTGAGGTGGCGGGGTGAATCAGGCCCAGTAACAGGGGTATCAGCAGAGAGTGGGCATTCTAAGAAGAGAACTTCCCAAGGACAGGGGAACATGTTTCTCCATATCCTGTACTGTCTTCTCACCCATCAGGAGGAAGCCCAAAATAAGACAGAGCTAATGGCCACTCAGTGCAAGGGTGAAGTTTTTCTACCCAAAGAGCCAAAGGATATATTTAGAATTTTGGAGGTATTTAGGATTTAGCATTTTTAGAAATATTTAGACTGGCAGGAGAAGAGGGAATATGGACAGGGCTGGGGTCCCTGTGGGAATCAATCTCCTCAAACAATTACCCTCCCTAAGGACATCTTCTCTGGGCAGTGGGGTGATGTGGGGGACAAAGAACTAGGCCTGGAGTCAGGAAGACTCATCTTCCTGAACTCAGATCCTGTCTCAGACACTGCCTAGCTGTGTGACCCTGGCCAAGTCACTCAACCCTGTTTGCCTCCATTTCCTCAGCTGTGTGACCCTGGCCAAGTCACTCAACCCTGTTTGCCTCCATTTCCTCATCTGTAAAACAAGCTGGAGAAGGAAATGGCAAACCACTCCAGTATCTCTGCCAATAAATCCCCCAATGGGGTCACAAAGAGTTGAACATGACTAAAACAAGGGCCCCTCAATAGGGGCCTGGCTCAGCCAATGTGAATGACCACTGTACTAAGACTCCTTCACTGCCTAATGTAAACAATAGGAAAAAGGAGCTTTGCTTGGAGGTTATCCCCTATTAGACTAAGACCTCAAGTTTCAACCCTAAATCAGGGTCTACAAGGAGTGATCCTTCAAGGGGCCACTAAACAGCTCTTTAAGCCCTGGGAGGGGACTCAGCTGTTGGTAGATGGGACCCTGATAGATGGTGGGAGAGATCAAACTGCCTATTACTAACTCAAGTAGTAACTGGTGCTCAGATGGGTAGGGCAGCTTTCTCAAGGGCTCAAAAATTACTTGGACAAACCTCACCTTCCATCCTCCAGAAATGGCTCCAACATGTTTCCTCCCTTCAAGTGTTTGAGGGCCACCTCAGCTGCTTTGTGTTTGGCAGCTTTCTTGCTGGGGCCCTGACCTGGGAGAGGGGTGGCAGGTTACACAAGAGCCAGAAGAACCCTCATCCCCATCCCCCGCTACCCCAAGCACCCACCACCATGCAGGACTAGAATCAGGCCATTCCAGACAGACACTTCCCTAGCAGTGTCTGTTCATAATCTCTTCTAGTATCTCACAATCTACTCTCAGTCCTTTAAAAATACTTCATCGATGTTTTTAAGAAACCTATCCTTTCCCAGTGCCCTCCCACCAAAACAACTCTTATTTTTAGAGAAGCATACTTAAGTAAAATCAGGTGATCCCTGTGTCTGGCAGCATTGTGCCCCTCTGGGGCTGCAGGGGACACCCCGACCACGAGGAGGCTCCCAAGTTCCTCCCCCTCCCCCATACCTAAACATGCTCTGGGTTCCAGCTGACTTTCAGACACCCCGCCCCCAGCCCCTGGGAGGAAAGTAAAGGCCCCTCCCCCCAGGCAAAGCCCGGCGGAGGTTCTGAGAACACGCACCCCTGGCCAGGGCACCCGACGCCCCCTCACCAGTGCAGCTGGTGTCACCGACGGTGACTCGGAAGGTGAAATTGGGCTGGTGGGCTTGGCCCTCGGCTTTGAGGAGGTCGTACACGGGAGTCTTGCCTATTCTGGTGCCATACTCCTGCAGAAGGCTGATTGGGGTCTTGCCGGGACTGGCCGCCAGCATTTGCTCTATACTAGGGGGAGGTACACAGGCCTGCATCGTGGCCCTTCTCGGACCCCCCACTGACGGGCGCTGCCGGCTGGGACCCGGGGCGCGGGATGGCTAGGGGGCCAGGGGTACCCGGGCGGAGGCGTCCAGAGGCGGGGTGGGGGGACAGAGGGCGCGGGGAGGGGCATGCTGATGACCACCACCTGGGCGCCCGTAGGGAGTGAGGAACAGAGGGCTCCTGGCCACTGCCCCCGAGTCTAGCATTCTTGGGTCCTCCGACCAAGTGCATGATGGGAAACTCTGGGACCACAGCCCTGGGGCATGCGGGGAACAAAGGGGGCCACTGTCTCGCGGCATTCTGGGAAATCAAGTAGACGCTGAAAGCTGGGTAGCCTCTACCCAAGTGCATGGTGGGTCCTTAGCAGCCACCACCGTGGTGCATGGTGGGAAAAGGACAGCCCGTGCCGTGGTGGCTGCTGGGAATACACCCCTCCACCCCAGTGCCGTCCCGTCCCGTCCCGTCCCGTGGCTGGGCTAACCACCCCTCCTCACCCCCAACCCCCAGCCCCAGCCTTCCAAGACCCGGTGCATGCTGGGTCTACGCGCTCCGCCTCCCTCCCGCACTGCGGCCTCCGCCCTGCAGGGGTCAGTGTGAGTCGGCCGACTCACCTGGGGAGTCCGTAGCCTGTGATGATCCCGGAACCCTGCTCCTCCTCACTCATTCCCTCCTCCGTCCCTGCGGGCGCCACTGTCACTGCAGGCTCCGCGCGCCCCGAGCCGCCGCCGCCGCCACCACCAACGAGCATGGGCTGGGGCCGGGGCCGGAGCCGGGGCCGGGGGAAAGAGGTGGGGGACGTCGTGGAGCATGCCGGAACTTGTAGTCCTCGATCCTCCCCATTCCATTGGCCTCCATGAGAAGGGAGGCTACCCGCCCCACAATTCTCCGGGGGAGTTAGCCCACTCAGGTCGCAGTGGCTTCTGGGAAGAGTCGTCCACCCCCTCCCCAAACTCGATCGCTGTTTTGCCCTCCTCGGTGTGCGAGGTTGATGCTGTGAGCATGCGTGCCGGAGGATGACGGGCGGAGTGGAGACTGGAAAACTACAAGATCCAGAAGTCTCTTGGCCGCTGAGCGAGTTCCCCTTGATGGGGTGGTGCCCAGCACGCGCCACGGGTACAGCCACGTCGATTGGCTCCTCCTGCCAACTCCCTCCGAGCCAGCTGCCTGCGATTGGCCCACTCGGAGCTGAAGGGAAAAGCGAGAAGACCAGAGATTTGGGGAGCGGGGTTGGGGCACCACGGAACATTGGGCGCTATGGACTTTCCCAGGAGAACCTGTGATTGGCTGAGGGATCCGCTCCCTGCAGGGAGCCTGGAGAAGCCGGCAGAACCCTGCGGGTGCCGGGGAGTGAGGGCTTTCCGCTGGAGACGCGAGGGGAGCGGGGGCAGTGAGCTCCTGGAAATCCCTCGCGTCCCCCCAGTTTACAGAATCCGCACCCCACTCTTGCTTCGGTGTTCTGGGCCCCAGCCCTTGTTTTCTTCCCTGCCCCCCGTCCCGGGTGCATCATTCACCTGACCCTGCCTGGGTAAACTCCTGTGCGCCAAGTAACCCCATCCTCTCTCAGAGGACCCCCAAATTCCTCGTGTTTCCTTTGTCCCCAGAAGCCTGAGAGAGAGGTGCCAACAGGGGAAGGGAGAAGTCCTGCCCTCTAGCCATTCCCTCTCACCCATCCTGGGGAGCCAGTATGCTGGGGGGTGCAGGATTGCGATGGGAGGGAAAAGGGTTTGGGCAAAAAAGACCAAGTAGAGAAAGATGGAAGGGAATTCACTCGAGAACTGTTGATGGTAGTGGAGTCAGAGCTATGGACGGAAAGTGGAGTAGGGTGTGAGGGTGAGGGGCTATGGAGGCCCATCCTCTCCCTAACCACCCCCAGCCAATCATCTATGTGTGGGTTTAAGCCTCCGGGGCCGACCGGCCAAAGAAGGGGCGCGAGGGTCCACGCCAGGTCTGGAGGAAGTCCTCCGCCCAGAGGCCCAGGCCGCAGCTCCTTTGTTGAGCTCTAGGAGGGTGGTCTGGGAGGAAAAGAAGGGACCGAGGGGAAGAAAGAAAGATCGTGTTTATTTTCATCTGTGTGGGGGAAAGAAGTTGAAAAAGATGTGCCCCGAGGGCTCCTGAGAGGGATCGCGTCAGGCTGGGTTGTAGGGGGAGGAAAAGGTCCGGCTGGAGCCCAGGTGATGGAGGGACGTAAGAGAGCTGGGGAGAGGGGGAGGAAGAAAGGGGCGCTCTGGGACTAATTTTGAATCTTGGAAGGACGGCGGCGGACGTGGGAGACCCCGAGGACCGGAGAAATAACTTGAGGGGCGCGGGGGGCGGCCCTGGGGAGAGCCATAGCGGGAACCAATACCCGAGTCGCAGGGGGAGTTGGGGGAGGGGGCGGGGAGGGGTCTCGGTTCCAGGAGTGGGGGGATGAGCTAAAAGCTGGGCCGGGAGGGAGCAGCGGGCTCCTTTAAGAAGCCGGCGGCTCCCGGCGCATCTCCCCCGCTCAGGGCGTGTCCGTCCCGGAGGGCCAGGGGCGGGGGCCGGGCCGGCGGGGGGGTGGGGGTCGGGGGAAGGAGCCGCGGCCCTGGACGCGGCGGCCGGAGCATCGCCCGTGACACCGCCCCGGCTCCGGTCAGGGGCAGCGGGCGGGGGCGGAGGGAGGAGGAGGAGGAGGAGGGAGGGGTGGAGGCGAGGAGCCGAGAGCAGCATCCGGAGCGGAGCCGCAGCAGCGCCGCCTTTTGTGCCGAGGCCGCGGCCGAGCCCCCCAGGTGAGAGCCGGGCCCGGGGGGGCGCCGCGGAGGACTGGGGGTCCTGGGGACCTGAGGGGCGGGGCGCGGCGGGCTGGGGGGCTCGGCGAGCTTGTGGGGATGATGAGGATGTGAGGATGGAAGCCCCAGGGCCGTGGGGGTGGGAGGGTGGAGATCGGAGGAGGAGGCTGGGGCAGTGCCGAGGGAGACGATTCGGGCGGGGGGGTGGGGGGGGGGGTAGGACCAGCACAGGAACCGAGTGTGGATGGAGGAGGATGGAGAGAGACGGGAAGGGCAGGGCAAGGCCTGGCGCACCTGGCAGGCAGAGCCGGAGCCTGCAGCACCGAGGCACCTGCTCCTGGGTGCCCAGACCTTGGGCCCCCTGGCGCCTCGCTCCCAGCTGTTGCATCCCCCCCAATGTGACATTCATGCGCCGGCCTCTTCCTTCCCCGGGCCTTGGCCTTGGGTTCGATGAAGACCGGAGCGCAGAGGAGGGGGAAGGCTTCCGAACGGAGGAAGTAGGGCACGAGGGGCCGGGAAGGAGCTGGCCTTAAGAAGGGAGGGGGGTGTCACCCCCTGGAGCAGAGATTCACCAGTTCCTTGGGATGAGAGCAGCCGAATCTCTACATAGGTGGGCCATTGGGGTTCTCTCTGACCCGGCAAACCTATCTTTCTAGGGGGGAAGAAAGATCCAACTGAGTTCTCTCCAGCAACCCAGTTTTCTCTCAGGCCAGGAATGATAGCTGGCATTTGTATCGTACTTTAAGCTTTACAAAGTGCGGTACATGCATCTCATTTGCTCCTCGCAACAACTCCGGGAGCTCCATACTGTTATTATCCCCCATTTTACAGATAAGGAAACTGAGGCTGAGAGAAGATAAGGGACTTGCTCAGGGCCCCCGAGCTACGGGATGTCTGAGGCAAGATTCAGGCTGGGGTCCTCCTGACTCTATCTCCATGCCACAGTGAAGGATTTCTCCCAACTCCTACCAGTATCCCTGTAGATAGAGCCACCTGCCCTGATTCCAGGTTTGACAACCGTTGTTTTAAATTAAACTCTGTCCTTTCTGAGCCTCTGAACACATGGGGTTTTAGCCAGATTGGTGACACAGCTGGATTAGTGAGGTACAAAAAGGCCAAATCTAGCTTCCTCTGCCCAGCTGCTTTCAGGGTTTCCTGTAAAGAGCCCTGCCTGGGGGCATACTGGTGGCCCAATAGATAGAGCCCTGCGCCTAGAGTCGGGATAACCCAAGTTCCACTCTAGCCTCACATAGTTATCAGCTTGTGTGACCATAGGCAAGTCATTTAACTTCTGCTGCTGTTGAAGTTTCTTCAACTCTAAAATAAAACGGAATAAGCATTTATACATATAGCACCTACTGTGTGTCCGGAACTTTACAAATATTCTCTTATTTGGTCTCCACAACAACTCTGGGAGGTAGGTGCTACTATTACTGCCTCCTCCCCTCGATTTTGTAGTTGAAAAAACTGAGGCAAATAGAGGTTAAGTAGCTTGCCCAGAGTCACACAGTTAGTGAGTGTCTGAGGTCAAATTCAGGCCCACTGTTCAATCCACTGTGCCCAATAGCTGTCTGTTATATGTTAGGGATAATAACAGCACTTATCTCCCATGATTATGAGGATTAAGTGAGATAATATTTGTAAAGTCTTAAGCATAGTATCTAACTATGCTGGATGCTACTATTACATACAGTAAATGCTTACTTCCTTCCAAGACTGTTTTTCATTTAGGGGGTGAGAACAGTGTTTGTTGTCCCTCAACCCATCCTGGAAACTGGGGTTACCAGAGGCAGACTTCCACTCCCACAGCTGCTCCCCTCCCACAACTACCCAATGCGTCCCCTAACACACCGCCAGACAGCCAGACAACCAGCATGTCTGAGCTGGAGTGGAATGACCTGCAGGAAAGAAAGCATAGGAAGTTATATAAGTGCTTGGAGATCCTTAAGGGAGCAGCTCATTCTTTGGTGATTTGTAATTAAAGGAAGAAAGACAGAAGATGGTATAACAGAAAGAATGATGTACCTAAGAGTCTGGACATCCTGGTCTGTTGCTAACTAGCCATATTTAATCTCTCCACACCTCAGTTTCCTTATTTGTAAAATGATGAGATTGGACTGGATAGTTTCTTTCCTTAATAAGACTTTTCCTCCTGTTCCACAAACCTCAGATTTTTTGGTTCTTAGTAGCCCTAGCTGTCCTCAAAACCCATTCTATTCTTTCCTTTTTCAGTCCAGGGAGACAAGGGATCTGACCCCAGAAAGAATCTTGGGGGAGGGAGGTGGCCAGCAAGGACCTTGGCTCCTCCCCACTCTATCCACTGTCCAGCCTCTGCTACCTCCATAATTCCGGGGGCATCCCTAAAGACCCAACCTCCATCTGTTTCATGAGTCCTTTAGGGAGATGGGGGGGGAGGGGAGATGCTCTTATAACAATTCAAGTAGAGTTGAATCCAGAAGAAAAGAAGCATCAGATTCCTTTGGGGCTCTCCATTCTTCTCTTGTCTAACCTCCCTACCCTTACTCTGTCCCACCTCCTGTGTCTTCCTTCCTTTTTGCCCTTTTCTTTCTCTGAGGATTTCAAAGAACTGAGGCTGCTGGGTATGGGAAGCATCACTTCATCTATAGTTGTTGTGCTACATTAAACTTTTAGTAAGACTCCAAGCCATGGTCCCAAGGAAATAGGATTTTTCTTGGTGCTAAGTGGAAGGGAAATAGAGGTACCAAGTATGAATGGCAAGACCAGATCCCAAAACTGAGGTCAATGAGTCCTGAGTCCTACCTTCTGTCCCTTAGACACAGTCATGACAACCATTACACTCCAGGTAGTAGATGTTTCTGAACCTGGCATTGGGATCCCAAGATATCCCATAAAAGACTGAAAGATGGGGAAATCTAGGATAAAGCCTTAAGCTATTCCAGTCTGGGCAAGGAGAATGGTTGAGATGCACAGTTAGAGGATGTTGGACTTGGAGTCAGGAAAATTTGGACTTAGGCCTGCTCTTTGAACTTGCTGTGTGGCATAAACCAAGGCAAGACACATAGGCTCTATTGTCTTGTATCCTGCATCTGTGTGCCCCTGAAGTCAAACTGAGCACCCCAGTGGGGTTAGTGGAGATGAGAGCTGTGTGTGGGAAAAGACTCTCCAAAGAGAAGTTGATGACCTCCTAGATTGTAAGATTCTCCAGTGCAGGGACAGTGGTATACTACCCATCTCCCAAAGTACCAGAGTAGGCACTCTGTACTCCTGCTGTTCCATTTAAATTGAGTGAGGAGAACTAGTAAGAAGGCATAATAGGAGGAAAAGAATTGGGGTGGAAAATAAGGGAGCATGCTGTAATACAGTGGAAAGACCTGGGTGTGAGTCCCAACTTGGCTACCTGTGAGTATCCTTAGTGCATTTCCTTCCCTATCTGTAAAATGGGTCTAATGATCCTTGTGCTACTTCATGGAATGGTTGTGAAGAAAGTGTTTTGTAAAGTCAAAAGCTTTTTTGTCCCACAGGTCTGTACCCTGAGCCCCAAGAAAACCCTGTTCCCATCTCCTCTAGTTTCTCACACTATCTCATAATAGAACCCTTTGCCCTATTCCCATCCATAATAAGCCTCCAGATCTTTTGTGTGGGAAGGAAGAGGGGATTCAAGTGGATTCTTCCTCTATAGTAAGGAAGCATCCATCCAAGCTTCCTGGCCTGCCTGCCCACTTTCCTGACCCTGGTGTCTCATGGCCTAAACAGTGGGAGCCTGGACTTGTAGGGTACCCTTAGCTCTCCAAGGTATCCAGAGGAAGGATGAAAGTACCTGGTGTTGTGTCAGGTGTTGTGCTAAGTACTATAATAATAAGTCATAATAATAACTAACATTTATATAGCTGTTGGAGGTGGCTCAGTGGATAGAGCACTGGGCCTGGAGTCAGGATGTCCTGAGTCCAAATTTGGCCTCAGACATTTACAAGCTGTGTGACCCTGGGCAAGTCATTTAACCTCCATTTGCCTTAATTGACTGGAGAAGGAAATGACAAAACACTCCAGTTTCTTTATTAAGGAAAACCTATGGGGTCACAAGTGAACAACAACATATAGTGCCTGCTATGTGCTGGGCACAGGGCTAAATACATTTTACTTTGATCCTCAGTCTTGAGAGATAGGTGAGTTATTGTCATCTCCATTTTACAGTTCAGGAAATTCAAGTTTAAGTAAATTCTTTAGGGTTTCATTAAGTGTCTGAAACTGAATTTGAACTCAGGGCTTTCCAACTCTAAGGCCCAGCACTGTACCCACTATGCCACCTAGCCACCTTCTGAAAGGGAAATTTCTCCACTTAGGGAATAATTCTCTACATGAAGATGTACTCAGGCCTAGAGGTACTAAGTGGCAGATACAGGATTTGAATCTGGGTGCTCTGGCTGGAAACCAGGAAAGCAGCCTTTCAGTTAACTGTCCTGCTCTGCTTCTTGGGTGTATTGAGAAAGGGAAGTGGGGACATCCTGCATCCCCACAAAGATTTCACTTACTCTCCCCAAAGGCCTTTGGGATTTAGGGAAACTAGGAATCTACATTTATGGATCACTTCTTTCCCTAAATTACCCTTCAGAAGAAAGGGGAGAACTAGGAGTCGGGAGAGACGGCAATCTCAGTTCTGCCACTTACAACTGAGAGACACTCTTCTCTTCCTCTCTCTCTCTAGGGCTTAGTTCCTCAACTGTAAAATTAATATTTTAGACCAAATAATTACCAAGGTCTCTTTCAGGAATATAGATGCTACAGGGCAAGAGGGTAGTCTTTCACTGATTCAGAGGGGGGAAATTGGGACCCACTGAAAGAGAAAAGAATATCCCAGGAATCAGAACTAGCTCCTCACCCAAAATCCCTAAGAGAAAGACAACCAGGCAGCTTCAAGGTGGGTTCAAAGGACCATAATTAGCACCGGAAGAAACCCTAAAGGTCATCTTACCCAACCTCATTCACTGAGGAGCACCCAGGGGACAATAAGAGACTTATTCAAGGTCACCTATAAAGGAAGTACCCAAAGAAGGATTCAAACCCAGCTCTACAGACTCTAAATCCAGGGTTCCAGGACTAAACCTGGATGGAGAGGCAAAAAGTATTCTTAGGATCCAAACCAATGGGTATTCTGATTACAAATTTGTGTGCAGCTGTGAGAAAGGAGCTCTCCCTCTTCCTGCTTATTCCCTTTCCTCTCTCCCCCTCCCCCCATCCCCAATCTGCTCATCTGATAGGGTTTGAGAGAATTTAGATTAAGGGATGGAGCGAAAAGACCTGGTGTCCTGTCGTTGACAGTGTGGTTGACTTTGTTTCTGTGTCTAGTTCTGCTCTATCAGCCCTGAGAGTGGGGAAATAACCCACATGTCTTCACTGACTTGGGGGTGCATGTATCCCCGCTGTGCTTGGGGGCAAACTAAGGCTGAGGTGACTGGCCGAGGGTCACACAGCTAGCTGGTGGAGAGGATGGGTTTGAGCTCGAGTCTTCGGACTCTCCAGGGTTTTTTCCACAGTTCACTGGCTAGGTGAAGAGACCCTCCCTTGAAGAATGTCTGCCTTTTACATTAGTCTGGGAGGCCCTGGAGAGCAGGAACTGTATTCTGCCTTATTTCGAATCCCCATTTTGGTGCAGTGATTGGCACATAATAGGCGCTAAATTTCTGGTGGACCCACTTCAAGTTCAATAAATATTGAGCCGAGGCAAGGTGACTTAAATGGGGAGAGATCCAGACTGTGAACCAGGGAGATTAGGTTCAAGTCCCACCCACCCCCCAAACACTGTCTCTGTGACCAGTCTTTTAACCCTCTCAGTGTATTAGGCAACCCTCCACATTTGGAGTTTCCTGTACCAGTGAAATCGCAGGTGTCCAGTCCCTGTCCGCTGATTTTCAGCAATATTTCCTATGATAACTAACTCCCGGGGAAACCTTCCCCCTCACCAAAGACCATATACACAGATAGGTATAATAGTGGAGAAGACAAAAGGGAGACCAGTCAAGCCTTAAGAGCGTCCGAAGGAGAGAGATCCAGAGGTACGAGTAACGTTTGAGCGGGGCCAGAGCAGGGGGTAATCGGGGCAGGCTCCGCCCCAGACGTGGCACCGGGGCTACACTTGAGGAAAGCCCATCTTGGGAAAGACTGAGATAAGAAAGTGCATGTGGAGCGTGGGGGCGCGGGGCCGGGGAGCCCAGTTTGCGCCTGCCCGCGCGCTTTCCACCCGAGCACTGGCAGTTGGCAGCTTGCAGGTTTCTCGGAAGCGGGTCCCTCGTACGAAGCTCAGCTAGGAGCAGTACCAATGAGTGGTCACCCCCTCCAGCCGTTCTCTGGGACCCTCGGCCTCTGAATAATTGATGAGCCAGGGGGCGGCCCCTCCCTCCCTGGGGTGACGGGACATCTGTGCCGGGACTCGCCGCCCCTCCCTCCCCGTTGGCACTGGCGCCGGGGTCCCGCTGCGGGCCGGTGGGGCACTTGGACTCAGCTGGCGGAGCGCGGGAGGAGCTTTTAGTGGGAATGGGGGTGGGGCTGGGGGCTAAGGAGAGGAGGGGGCTCCCTTGTTCCAGTTCCGGGCCCTCACCCGGACGGCCCGTGTGTCTAGCCTGGACTAGACTGAGGGGGTCTAACTGGCAGCAAACACGCAGGGCAGGATCTGAACCTGGTCCCCATCGGGGAACCCCGGCCGGGTCCACTCCGGTTGCCCCCAAGGCCGCCGCTGCACAAACGAGCAGGTGGAATGGGCTGCCTCCTCCCCTCCCTCCCCAGCCACAGGGCCCGGGCGTCTGGGGGCTTGCTTTCGGACGGGCTCTGCGCGGTGGCGGGGCCGGGGCATGCTCGGCGGACAGACACCCCCAAACTCAGGAGTGGGCTGCTCAGCAGCGTCCCCGCCTTTCGGCATTTCGGCCAGGCTCGTCCCCGGCCCCGAACTTAGAGAAAAACAATTCGTTTCTCTTAAAGTTTCTTCCTCCCCCGCTAAGGCAGACAGGCAGGTTAGAGTGATTAGGCCCCCCTTCCCGACTTGCCCAGGCTCACAATGGGACCGAGGTAGGACTCGAACCTAGGACTTGGCGCTCCCCAGCCCAACTCGTAGTGCCGAAGCCCACCGCAGGTGCCGGGGCAGCGAGGGGGAGGGGGAGGATCTGGGACGAGACCCGTCGGCTAGCGCACCGCAAACGCGAAGGAGCGGCTCGGCTGGGGAGGGGCGGGGCCTGCGGCCGTGCTCCGCCCACCAACCTGGGTGGCCACTCACGTGACCCCCGGGCTAATCTTGTCCTGGTGACTTCAGCGCCGCCTCTGGCCCCGTCGCCATAGTTACTCGGCGGCACCCCCCCCCCGGCGCTTCCTCCAATCGGCTTCCCTCCCTCCACTCCACCAGTCACAAGCAACCTCAGCTCCTCCCTTCCCTCCACGCGCCCCGAGCAACCACGTGACCAGTGAGACCCGCTACTCCTGGGACCCAGGCCGAGGCTCGCGAGCTGAGCTTGCGGGCGCCCTGGGGGCGGGGCTGGCCTAAGTGGCCTTCCCTCGAGCCTCCGCTCTTCGTGACTAGTGACCTTGTCTCTGGCGCCCCCCCAGGCATCCCCAAGCGCCCTGGTCTGCCTTCCCGGGCCCCACGGTCGGGAGGTGGAGGTGGCACCGTCAGAGGCTCTCCGGGTCCTGGCTCCCGCTCCCAAATGGTTGCCAAGCCAACAAGCCGGGCCCTGCGGGGGTACCAAGATAGTCTCTGCCCTCCTGGGCCTCCTAGCCCAGTGCTGGGAGAGAGGGTGGGGGTAGGGGGTCCGGAGGGGAAGCTGAGACGAGGTGCAGAAGCACGTGCGGAGCCGAGTCTCGTTCCGGCGAGGCTTCTCCAGGGTGGCCCCAGGGGCTGGCTCCGATCCGGGCCCAGCTGCCCAGGTGCCCAGCTGCCTGGCCCCGGTTCTGCCCCAGAGTAGCTCTCGACCCCCACTTTCCGCAGCCCGCTTCGTGTCAGTCCAGGGACCCGGGGCTGCTTGCGGGACTTGGGGTGCGCTACTGTTATTAATAAAGTTGCCACTGCAGTAATTTAATAATTCATCCATTTAGCAGCCGGATGGGGGTGGGGGGCGAAGGCGCATTTGGGAAGGGGGGAGAGAAGAGACGGGGACATGTCACCAAGCCCGCGGGGCTTTGGCGCCTAACGCCCATTCAGGTGCCCGAGGACACCTACCATAGTAAGCATCGGAGGGGGCATCACAAGCTCTTCAGAAGGAGCTCTGGCAGGAGACTGGGGAGTGGCGATGGATCCAGTGTGATAAAGGAGACAGGGCATAGAGTGGGAACGTAGATGATCGGGGATCCCCCGAGCTCGGAGAGCTGCCGGAAGACAGAAGCGCACCCCTCTCTCACCTTTCCCTCCTCTTCCCAGTGTAAAGGTTGAGACATCCCAAGACAAGACTCATTCTGGACATGCCTACCATGTATATGATGCACGCTGTGTGTGTGTGAGCGTATTTTTAGTCATTTCATTTGTGCCCAACTCTGTCATGCCATTTGAGGTTTTCTTGGCAAAGATACTGGAGTGGTTTGCCATTTCCTTCTCCAGCTCTATCCACTGCCCTATGTATGTATGTATGACCTATGTATGTGTATACATCATATGTATCAATTGTAAATGCATATATCAATCACTTTAAGGTTTGCAAAGCACTTTAACAAGTTATGTCATTTAGCCCTCACAACCCATATTAGTCCCATTTTACAGGTGAAGAAAGTGATCACATGATCCCACCAACTGAGTGCTGAGGGGGTCAGGTTAGCAGATCGGAAGGGAAACCTGTATCGTCAGCTCCCCAGACCCCTTTCCCAACCCTCCCATCAGATAATAACAGCTTTCACTTCTCTAATACCTTACATTCTCTTTACAATAATCCTGAGACTGGTAGTGCAAGTATTACTGCCATATCCCTATTTTATAGATGAGGAAACTAAGATAAAGGTGAGTGATGTGTCTAAGCTATAGAACTGGGATCTGAATGGAGGGAAAGAAACTGACCCCAAGGCAAAGCTCTTCCCTCAGTCACAGTGCCTGTCTTTTTCTGCAACTTATTTGGACATCCCTGTAGAAGCACTGTTGTTGAAAGAGAGTGCTGGTCTTGGAGTCAAGGTCAAATTGTCTTAGTTGTAGCACTTAGCTACCATCTTTGTTCCTCAGAAAATTCCCTAAGACCTCTCTACTAAGTTACAGACAGTAGAAATCTCTAGACCAATGAAGCCACAGATCACAGACACCACAAGTGGTCAATCCATCAACATTTAAGTGCTTTCTCTGTGTCAGGCTGTAGGATTAAAAAACCTAAACAATCCCTGCCCTCAAGGAGCTAGCATCCAGGTGATTGGGGGGAAAGGGAGGATGTCAGTATGAGAGGTAGCCTACGCCAAGCTTTCACCCACCATAGAAACACCACTTTAGTCAATTTATCTAAGTTATCTATGCACTTAAGCCGGTATACATTTAAGTATACATTAAGAGATTTATTAGTTCCCAGAGGGAGAGGGTATTAGATTTACATGAAAATAGCATACAAGCGGCGATTTTAAGATCCTAGAGGGAGACACAACAGCGTCACCATTGTCTTTTGTAAGAAATTTGGATTGCATTCTTAACCTGAGATTGGTGCAGCTACTATTTTAACCCAATATCTCCTAGTGAGATTAGAAGCACAGGCATGTAATCTGGTTATCTTCAAGGCATTTCAGGTGTCCTTCCTTCTAGTGTGGCTGTTTCAAACCTATAGCTACAAGAGTCTAGCTGATATGTTTTCTTCACGGCACGTGACCATGTTGAATTTGTATTAGGTATCTCTACAATTAGTTGTAAGTAGCTCCCTAGATGTGACCTATCCTTCCCACTATGTTCTAATAGCTCGTCCCCCCACAGGGCAGCTTCCTTTCTGTCCCTTCCTCCACGATAACCATGGCCTGCCTCCATGAGACGAGAACACCTTCACCCTCCTTTGGCGGTTTCATGGCAGCCCTAAGTGAGGCCTCCGTTCGAAAACTAGACCCAGACACTTCGGACTGCACCCCAGAGAAGGACCTGACCCCCACTCAGTGCGTGTTGAGGGATGTGGTGCCCCTGGGTGGGCAAGGGGGGAATGGGCACAGTCCTTCCCCAGGTGGGGAAGCCCCCACAGAGGCCTTTGCCAACAGTGTCCTGCAACTGCATGAGCAGGAGGCTGGGGGCCCAGGAGGGGCTGCAGGGCCCACGGAAAGCCGGACCCCCCGGTTCCGAGCCGACGAAGTCAGGCTGCAGTGTCAGAGTGGCAGCGGCTTCCTGGAGGGCCTCTTTGGCTGCCTTCGTCCAGTCTGGACCATGATTGGCAAAGCTTATTCCACGGAGCACAAGCAACAACAGGAAGGTAGGTTGTATGCTTGGATTCTCTGTCCTTTTTCTGGGGGAGCTTAAGATACTGACCCTCCCCCTCCTCCATCCTCTGGGTCAACAGGGTTCTGGGCACCTAATTCCCTCCTCCCCTTGGATTCCGTTCTCTAATTCCCATTGCCTATGCAATGTTCTGGGCTCTCTAGTTCTGCCCTCTTAATGTCCTACCTGGATGGGCAGAGTCAGAGCAGGCCCTGAGACTTTGGCAAGTTCAGGTGGTAGGAAATGACACCAAAGTTTCACTGCCACCCTAAACTCTGATGATAAGGACTCCTGTTGATTTATTGCCTGTTGGCAAAACTCCCTTAAAAATCGGGGTACTTTCCTATCTACTTGGTGGTCACATCTGCCATCTTTTTCCTGACCCAACCTTCTCCGATTAATTCACTTACTATGAATTCATCAGTTCATTTAAAAGAACATTTATTAAGCACCTGTGTTGCAAGTACTGAGAGTCAGTCAGACAGGCACATACAAGAGACCTTCCTTTCACAAGCAGCTTAGAACACTTAACATCTCAGGGCGATTCCCAAGTCTCCAGCTCCCCCCACCCCCCCACCCATGCCTGAATCCCTTGTTTTCCTGATCCAATCCTCTCCTCCTATAGACCTGTGGGAGGTGCCCTTTGAGGAGATCCTGGACCTGCAGTGGGTGGGTTCTGGGGCCCAAGGTGCTGTATTCCTGGGACGTTTTCACGGGGAAGAGGTGGCTGTGAAAAAAGTTCGGGACCTGAAGGAGACTGATATCAAACACCTTCGGAAACTCAAGCACCCCAACATCATTACCTTCAAGTGAGGAGGAAGCCCTGACCTCGGAGGGGGACACGGTGGCATTATGGGTGTGAGCGGGTCCCCAAATAAGTGCCTTACATGAAAAAACATCTCTCTTGAAGAGATGGGAAAATGGTTCCCAAGCATGAGCCCTTTCAAACAGAACAGGGACTCTCTCCCACTCAAGTCCTGAGGTGAGGGGCTGAGACTACCCTGCATTCCTTTCCAGGGGTGTCTGCACCCAGGCTCCCTGCTACTGTATCCTGATGGAGTTCTGTGCCCAGGGCCAGTTATACGAGGTGCTGCGGGCAGGACGTCCTGTCACTCCATCTCTGCTAGTCGACTGGTCCATGGGCATTGCTGGAGGGATGAACTACCTGCATCTGCACAAGATCATCCACCGAGACCTCAAATCCCCAAAGTGAGTGAGTAAGGGGCTTCCCAGAGGTGTCTCAGTGACCCCACCCCTCCCCCTACTAGCCCAAGTCAGGTTGGTCTTCACTTTTGTCTCTCTGGACTCTTCCTGAAGTGACTGACCCCTCTCCCTGCTAGCATGCTCATCACCTATGACGACGTTGTCAAGATCTCAGACTTCGGAACATCCAAAGAGCTCAGCGACAAAAGCACTAAGATGTCATTTGCAGGGACAGTGGCTTGGATGGCCCCAGAAGTGATCCGCAATGAGCCTGTGTCTGAGAAGGTGGACATTTGGTGAGGGCCAGGTTGGGGGTGGGAGCCAGGAAATGAGTGGCATGTCTAAGAGAAGGGGAATGGAGGAGGGAATGCCTAGAAATGAACAGGCAGAGGTGTGTTTGGTGAATTTCCCCTCCTACTCTTCCTGTCCCCATTCCCCCCAGGGGCCTGGGGAGGTGGGGCAAGGCCAAACGCAGGACTCTGACTTTAGCTTGGAGTGAGAAATCTGGCTTTTCCTCAGATTCTGGGGAGGGTTGGAGGCTAATGTCCAGTCACTTACCTAGGAGTGGGCAGGTGAGACAGTAAAGTTAAAGACAGTGTAGGTATGTGCAGTTAAGGAGAGATAGAAAGATCTGTGGGATCCTAAGGCTTCCTCTCCTCATGCTAGGTCATTTGGTGTGGTGCTGTGGGAGCTGCTGACTGGTGAAATCCCTTACAAAGATGTGGATTCATCCGCCATCATCTGGGGGGTGGGCAGCAACAGCCTTCATTTGCCTGTGCCATCCAGCTGCCCTGATGGTTTCAAGATTCTCCTCCGTCAGTGCTGGTGAGGCCCAGGTCCAGATCCAGTACCCAGATCCAAGAACTAAAACCCATGGGGCATGAAATCTGAAGTGTGAGGGGATTGGAAGAAGAAACTGGTTGAGGAAGTGAAAAGAATCTAGAAAGGGTGAATGGGACTAGAACCTGAGTGGAGAGTATGTTTCAGGGCACAGCCATACACACTCGTGCAAAAGTAGAAATTGGGCCTAGGCGCAATGCAGAATAGGGATGTGAACTTCTCCCTTACTCCTGCACTTGGGGAGTGGAACTAGGAACCAGAGATAGTGTGGCTGGAACCTGAACATCGTCATTCAGATATTCCACAGACATTTATTAAACGCTTACATGTCTGTGATGCCCCTTTTCAATAATCATTCAGACAGACACCTGCATAAAACACCAACACCACAATCTAGGATATTGAGGGAGTGCCCGAGAGCTACCAAGCATCGCAGCTTTCCACAGGAGGTCGTGCTTCACCTGGAAGCCTGGGTAGGATGTCAGCAAGCAGACATGGAGATCCCCATTCCAGGTGTAGAGAACAGGGGCAAGAATGGGGCAAGACAGCATTGGGCCTCACTTACTGTGTGACCCTGGCCAAGTCACTCAGCCCTGTTAGCCTCAGCTTCCTCATCTATAAAATGAGCTGGAGAAGGAAATAGCAAATCACTTCAGTATCTCTGCCAGGTAAACCCCCAATGGGGTCACAAAGACTTGGACATGATTGCAAAAACTAAACAAGTTTTGTTTTTTTTACCTGTTGGTGAAAGTGAGTACTCTGGTCCTCTGGAGGATGTGAGGGAAGGACTGAGAGCGAATGGTTACTGGTCAGTTAATAGGAAGGATTGATTTTTGAGCAACTGGCCAGCAATTGCAGTCAGGGAGTAATGAGGACAGAAAGGAGACTGATTTGAGATAATGCTTGATTGGATCTTAGAACCATAGGGAAGGAGGTACCAGATAGAGCCAGAAAAGACTATCCAGATCTGTTGAGGTGGGATGGGGCTCATTTCTTACCTTGACATGGTCCTTGCAATGCCTGTCCTGTGATGGTTTCCTTTCATATGCTTTCCGTATTTCCTTCTCCCTTCAGGAATAGTAAGCCCAGGAACCGGCCTTCATTCAGGCAGATCCTACTGCACCTGGACATTGCCTCAGCTGATGTGCTCTCCACACCCCAGGAGACCTACTTCAAATCCCAGGTGGGGGGGTGGGTGGTGGTGGTGCAGGAGTACACTCATAGTCCTCATCTCCCCATCTTTCCCTCCTTCCTCCCACTAAGAAGGGAGAGTTCTGGGACTACCTGAATGAGCTGGAATAGATTAATGAGCTAGGCTTAAGTCCTTCCCAGCTCTAATAATTCAAATTCACGTTTTGATGATTTCAAAGAAAAACCCCTCCCAAGGCTGAGAGGGATATAGTCTGTTATCTCAACACTTGACACACTAACTGGGCGAGGGGTTCCCCTTCCATAGTGCAAATCACAGCCCTTTCCCCAAGTAAAACAAGACTCCAAGAGCTTATGTGATTTGCCTAAGACTGTGCAGCTGTTTTGAAATCACATCAGACTGCCAGTAATGTTAACTGTTGAAGGACTGAACCTGACATCAGGAAATCTAGGCTCACACCCTCTCATTACTGATGGTGTAACTTTTCGTTTCCACATCTGTAAAATGGGGTTCATCCTTGCAGTACCTTGCCTTTTGAGAGGCACTGCATCACAGCAGGTAAAGTCAAGGATATCAGGATTCCCATTTGGCCTTATACACACATGACAAGTTATGACTTTGCATTGCCCTGGACAGCAGACTTGATGGAGAAATGAGGTGTACCCCTGCGCTGCAATGCCATCTGTTTGGAGACCAGGCCTCTGTCCTATGCCTTCAAACCCCTTGTTACTACTACCTTCATCCTCCAGCCCTGTGGGTGCAAAGGACCAGCTTCCTTTTGAAGGCTGCTCAAGGACACTAACAGGGCTCTTCTTTCTCACCTTCTCCTCCCCCTCAGGCAGAGTGGAGGGAAGAAGTGAAGCTGCATTTTGAAAAGATCAAGTCAGAAGGGACCTGTCTACACCGGCTAGAGGAAGAGCTGGTGACTCGAAGGAGAGAGGAACTCAGGTGTGGTAACAGAAGGGCAATGACCATTCCTACAGAAGTCACCTAAGGGGCAGGGGGCAGAGAATTCTTAGTCCCAGCCCATTCCCAGATACATCTGGGCCGGGGCAGTTGTCAGATCATCCTCATCAACTTTGTTAGACATGCCTTGGATATCCGGGAACACTACGAGAGGAAGCTGGAACGTGCCAATAACTTGTACATGGAACTCAATGCCCTGATGCTGCAGCTGGAGCTCAAGGAGAGGGAGCTGCTGAGGTAATCCACAAGCAGGCCCCCCCTTCCCCCACTGGGCTCTGCCCTTCCCCTCTACCAGACCCAGCTCTGGTGACAATGTCTTGGCTCCCCCATTGCCCCAATGCCCAGTCCCTGGTGGGTACCTGCTGAGCCCATGTTCTCATGTGCCTAGCTGAGTGGGTGCCTGGATTCTTAGGCGGGAGCAGGCCTTGGAACGGAGATGCCCTGGGCTCCTGAAACCACACCCTCCCCGGGGACTTCTGCATGGCAACACAGTGGAAAAGCTCATCAAGAAAAGGAATGTTCCACAGAAGTTATCGCCTCACAGCAAGAGGTAGGGCCTACATTCTGGAGGTGGGGGGGGGGGCCCAGGATGGGGCAAGAAAACTAGGAATCCTGAACATGCAACGTGTCTGACAGAGGTTGCTGAACACCTTAGTGCTTGTAGAATATCGTGGTGGCAAACCCTTGGTGTGCTTGACCCTTTCCTTCACCTTTCCTTCACCTTCCCTATCTTCTCTTCCCCTTAGGCCAGACATCCTCAAAACAGAATCTTTGCTCCCCAAGTTAGATGCAGCCTTGAGCAGTGTGGGGCTCCCAGGTTGCCCTAAGGGGCCCCCCTCTCCAGGACGTAGCCGTCGTGGCAAAACCCGTCACCGGAAGGCCAGCTCCAAGGGCAGCTGTGGTGACCTGCTTGGGTTTCGGGCATCTGTACCTAATCCTGAACCTGGGGGGCCAGGAAACCCAGGGAGTTTAGGAGGGGGACCCTCAGCTTGGGAGGTCTGCCCACCTGCCCTCCGGGGCCTCCATCATGACCTCCTTCTCAGAAAGATGTCATCTTCTTCCCCTGACCTGTTATCAGCTGCACTGGGAGCCCGAGGCCGAGGGGCAGGAGGGGGAGCTATGGAACCCAGCTCTCCCCCTCCTGCCCAGGAAGACACCCCTCCCAGTGAGGGATCAGCTCCTGGCTCTACCAGCCCAGATTCACCAGGAGGGGCCAAAGGGGAACCACCTCCAGCAGGGGGCCAAGGTGAAGGTGCAGGGCTGCTGGGTTCTAGCAGGGAGGGAGCTGCTGGAAGAGGAAGCAGGGCTGGTGCCCAGCACCTGACCCCTGCTGCGATGCTGTATCGAGCTGCTGTCACCAGAAGCCAGGTGAGGTGTAGGCAAAGGGTCTGGAGCAACCACTTCCTGTGCCCCTTAACCCCTCTCATCCATGTACCCAACTGTCCCAAATCCCAGGTGGCGTACAGCTCCACGCTTCTTGGAATCCCTTTCGTTTCCCTATCCCTACCACAACACTATCCCAAATTTAGAAATTCCCCTCTTGGCCTCTGGTTCACAACCTCAACTGGGTCCTTTTTCCTCCCCCAAAGAAACGTGGCGTATCCTCAGAGGAAGAGGAAGGAGAGGTAGATAGTGAAGTGGAATTGCCCACAAGACAGAGGTGAGCATAAAGTACAAAAACCCAAGAGAATAAGGCTGACTTGCACAATGGTATCTTCAATCCAAACCCCATTTTTTGACTCACAGGTGGCCTCAAGGCCTGAACAAACGGCAGTCACTATCCACCTTCAGTTCAGAAAACTTGTCTGATGCAGAGGAAGGTACTGCTAGTGAACCATCACCCAGTGGTACCCCAGAGGTGGGCAGTACTAACACAGATGAACGGCCTGATGAGCGGTCAGATGATATGTGCTCTCAGGGCTCTGAGATTCCACTGGACCCACCTGTTCCAGAGGGAGCCCTGGGACATGAACCTGGCTCCCAACCCAGTCCACAGGAGGTGCAAAACCAAGCCCTACTCAGAAGGGAACAGGTGGGATATGAACAGGGGAACATGGGAAAGAGGAGTAAACAGTTTAGGGGCTTCCTAAATAATCAATTTTGATACCGAATATCAGAAATGGATAAACTCAGTAGGTGGGACCATCCAAGCATTAACAGGAGGCTGAAGATCAGAAATCAAGAAGATGGAAGTACTTGGAAAGTAGAAGAGGGGGATGATGAAAAATATCAGGCAGAAGGGTACAAAGGGGTGAAATCAAGGCTGGACACTAGGACGCATGCCAAGTTAGATACAGATGTGACTCCAGTCATGAAAAAAAACAGACCTCAAGCCTCAGGCTTCTCTCTCTGAACAAACTTATTACCCTTTTAATTCTCCTCTCTCCCAGGGCATCCTCAACTCTGAGGACTCAGACTGCGATAGCACCGAACTGGATAACTCAGGCAGTGCTGATGCCCTGCAGCCCCCTGCCTCCCTCCCTCCGTGAATGCCACCCTTGCCCAATGTATAGAGAAATATTTATATAAATTATATATATTCGACACATATTCAACAGAGAAAAAACAGGGCTGCTCCAGCCTGACGTCAGGATTATGGTCACTTCCTCCCCCCCCCCCCCACCAACCTCCATCTGGACTTGGGGGAGACTGGTATCTATGGGGATAGGCTCAACTTAGGGACCTCCCTTACCCATTTCTATGGTCAGCTGGCTGTCTCTGGGGTAGAGAAAAAAATCCTGTTTGCCCTCCCTTTAGCCCTGCCCCCATCCCAAAAGTCTTGAGGGTAGGGGTAGGGCAACTGCCTAAGACTGCACTTTTTTTTGTTTTATTACCCTGTTTACAAATTTTGCACTTGGGAGGAGAGAGGCCAGGGCTGAGTCCTCTCCTCTGGGGCTTCTCAGGTGATTATTCACCCTCCCTCCCTTTTTAAAAGCCCCTCCCCCTCTCACTGGCTAATGGACTCAGGAGGAAAGACAGGTAGCAAAGAGCATGTGAGGATGGCTCAGGCCAGGAAAACAGCATTATAGGGTCCTCTGTACCCAGTCCACCTGCTTTTTGGGGGTGGGAACTATGTCACTGTTGTAACCCCTGTAAGATACCTTGAAATATACTCAATCCATGCAGGCTCAGCTGTTGAGTTTTCTTGTCAAGTGGGAGAAGGGCTACAGAACGAAGGAGTACAGAACTGGTGGGGTGGAACATGGGGGAGGAGAGGGAATGGACAGGGGACTAGTACTTTATGAAATGTGAAAAGCTGAAGACAGAGCAGAACCGGAAAAATTCCTCCCTAATCCACCAAATACAATCAGTTCTGATCTAGGTTTCTTAAAATGCCTATATTTCACACCACCACCTTTTGTCACAAGGCATCAATGGAAAAATCCCAAAGAAGCTAAAATGGGTATCTTTATGACTAGGTTTTCTCACTTGGAAAGAATCCATGGCAGCTGGGAGTGGGGGGGGGGGGGGGGGGGAAGAAGGAGACTTAATCCATGCAGAAAGAATTATAACCTAGCTATGCTGTGTGAGTCCCACTAGTCAGTAACCTTAGATTCAGGCCCAAGCAAGAGGAACGTTATCTTCCCAACAGTGGAAAAATTAAACAGAACAGAAGATTGGAGACGTAAGGTAGGCTGCTTCCTAGTGACCCAAATGAATACTAGTTACCACTCCACTATAATGCAATTTCTATTTTCCCTCTTATTTTTAGGTCTAGTTCCCAAAGTAAATCTCTGGCACAACAAAGGTTTTAACCAGGAAGCCAAGAATTGCCAACTATAGCCTTTCTTAGGGAATGAAACACACAGGATTCCTTTCTACTACCAACTCAAGAAACAACTATGACTGAGGTTAAATGGGACAGAGATCAAGAATCTTGATCAATAGGCTTCAGAAACCTAAGTCTGAGGCAAAACAGAAGAGATGAAGGCAACATTCTTAGTTGGGGAAGGGCTCTATATTCCAATCCTCAATGACTGGGATTCCGGATCCCACAGTGATTCAGGTGAGAGAGACACAGACAGAAGGGAAGTTAACAGGAATAAAACCCACATGAAGCACCGTGGCATCCAGTTTCTATTCACAAGGAAAAAGCTCCAGTCCATCTTTTAATATTTTTTTGAAAAATTCCTGACATTACAGAACTAAACTGAAATGTATTAATATTCCACTCTTACATTTCAATGACAAAAACAGAAAAAAAATTCATGAGCCCAAAAAAAAAACCAAAAAACAAAACAAAAAAAAAAAAAACCAAAAAAAAAAAAAAAAAAAAACAGGGAGAAGCTTATAAAACTAAATATGGTTCTCAGCGTTAACGGCTGAACAGAGAAAGGAATTAAAACGCTGTAATTAAAAAAATCACGAGTGGATGATAAAGTTGTGTAGAAACTGAAAATTTACAAACTATTTAAAACCTGGAATCGCTGACTGTTCAGAAACTACACAGATGGATCATGGGTGGTGAACAGCAGAAGGGGGTTATGGGTGAGTCTGCATTGTTCTAGCTGCTCCCCATGCCACCCGTCTCCGAGGAAAGCCTGCAACACAGAAATAGACAAAGCTTATAATCAGTTTTTCCTTTTTACCCAATAACCCCCACCTTTCCCCAAAATCCTCCTGAGGCATGTGTGTGTAATTGTGTTTAAAAGGAGGAGGTCAAAGAAAAAAAAAGCCTGCCAAATTACCTCAGAATTAAGAGCTAGTGAGGTTAGTCTCCTGAGTTTGTATGCTAACTCCAATCAGTTAAGAAGCACCTGTCAGATAACAGATCCATAGGGACCGATGATCTTGAAAAATCTTTGGGCTTTTGATTTCTAGAATATAAATTTTTGTAGCCAAAGCAATACAGCAAAGAACCAGTAGGATTAATGAGAAATAGAACTTGAGATCAAGAATTATCAATATCTCTACCTTACAGGTTTAGATATTAAAGCATAAAACAGTATTGATCAAAAGAATATGGTCCAAATGGGTTTTCCCTCAGACTTTCTTTCCAGTTCCACGGTTGTGATTACTCCTTTTAAACACAGTGCCTCTCCACTGCAAGAGATATACCAGTCCTATCTAGTCACAAAGGCAGTTCATAATCCAACTGATATGCCATTCTAGAAACAAATCCATTTAAGGATCTGGTAACATGCTGTGTATAATGCATGCACTTTTGGGATGGTTTGAATTGATACAGAGTCTGGCTAAGGCCACACCCTGATTTAGACACTGCTTTATATGAGGAACATATATAAAAGGCCAGTTGAGGAAAGAAGCATTACACTGAAAAATAGTAAAAGCAAAGAGCCTAGACCCACAAGTCTCTGAGCAAAAACTGGCCATGCTAATTCAGAGAGGGCAAGGGAAGACAAAAAAAAAAGGTGGGGAGGGAGATTTGGAGCAACTGAGGTCAGTCAATACTGCTAGCAAAGGATGAAAGCAGGAGTTCAGAGGAAGGAACTGTCGGATGTGGCCTGGATCCAAGGCAGAAGACAGGCTAACGTAATTGGAAGAGAATAGATGGAATGGAAGCATAAGAGCAACATTGGTCCCAAGGTCCCAGCAGGGTGAGCTGGGCCACAGGCCCAAGCCCCTGCAGAGTCCAAGCTGTCCCATTCTTACTGTGCTGATGAGATTAGGAAAGGATGTGAGGGAAAGCAGCCATAATCCAACAAAGCCTTTTACATTATCTGCCAATACTGAACTATAAAAAGTGCCACTATTAGAGTGACCACGTGGGGGCGCCCCAAGCCTCTAATTTCTATATGATAAAGGAGAGAATGTCCTGAAAACCTACACATCATCTTTCAATTTCCTTTAACTTTCTCTTAGATCCCTCAAGGATCTAAAAGTCCTACTCAATAAATAAGCAGATTAAAAATAGAAGCAGGGGCTAGAAGAGAGAGAAGGTAGTGGTCTCAGAATGCCACAGTACCAGTGACACAAACACCAAGAAAGCAGGGCTGTAAGGAAGAGAGGAAATACATTCCTCTATCAAACATTTTTAAAAATACCTTCAACCCGGGAACTGGAACAGATTGTCTCCTGGTTGCACCCAATGAACCACCCTTGTCCCTCCCTTAGGCCAAACCCTAGGACACATGCTGAGTACACAGGCTCATATCCTGGACTAACAGATACTATATATGAGCAGAATACAGAAAATGGCCAACATGATTACCAACAATAAATTGAATTGAAATACGAAGCTAAACTGGATAGGGAAGTCAATCTGTCCCTTCTCAAACTTCACTCTCTCCAATGCACCAGGCCTACTACTCACCCTCCCAGTATCTTTTAAAGCTAACTGCACATTTCTCTAAGTGGTCATGAATAATGTCACAGAAAAATTTCCCCAATTCCCAACTATCCTGCTGTTTGCATCTAGGAGATAAAACTGGGGACCAGTGATTCCTAGGTTGAACCAACCAAAAATAGGTGAATATATCTATATGAGAGAGAGTTCTTAATAAAAGAATCCAATTGTAGTCTAATATCCCTAACTCTCATTTTCTATTGATTCAATTTTCCCAGTCCCAGCGTTGAAAAACAACTAGTTAAATGGACTAATGACCTCACCTTTGTGTCCACAGGGTTTTCCTCAGTATGATAAGTGGCATAAATTAAATCACTAAGGTCTTTTGAAAATTTCTAATATTCTCCCCATGGGATTTTCCCCAAGTTTTGTTGTGGTTGGAGGGAATGGGTCAAAGTGGAATATTCAATGTGAGCTTAGAAAGACAGCAGACTAAAAATCCAGTATGATCAAAGACCTCTAAAATTATGGAAGTCGCAGGGAACTCAACAAAATGTAAATCATCATATGACCACCATCCCTACTACAAACAAAAGAAATGAAACTACACCAGCATTGCATCAATTTTAAAAGGGATAGATAAGAAAAGGAAACTCTTTGATAATACTTATAGGGAATAATATACACTGCCACAGGACAACCCCTCCTACCTAAAATCCCACGATGGATAAAATATGAAACCAGACAACAAGAAAAGGTCTTAGGGGTATACATACACACACCTAATTTTCAGGTCAACACAAGGGCCCCTTCTCCCCACCCTTTGCCCCTTAATAGCACATTGATAACTAACATGATTCTCACTGTGGCAACTTTATTACTGCTACACAAAGAAGTTATTTCCAGCCAAGAGGCCTGCTAAGCAACTTAACTAAGAAAGAATTAAAAAAAAAAGTTTAACGGAGTAGCCTTTATTCAATAAACACAGACCCTAAACACATTGTCATATTGCAAGGCAAAAAAAGCTACAGAAAAGGGGAAGGAAAAAGGGAGGAGAGGGAGAGAAGAGTTGGGGGAGGGAGAGGAAAGGGAGGAAGCAACAGCTACGGCTCTAGATAAGGAATTCAACAAATCACAGACTCTGAAACAGGCAAACACTCAGCTCAACTGGCCTGGACCTAAGCAAGGATCTCCCCCCACCCCCTTCCCCAACAAAAGCACCAAAGAAGGTCACAAGCTCACAATTATTTGGTTTTCACCAATATTAACACAAAGGAAAAAAAATAAAGCCCAGAAACACTTTTGAAGGGATGCCCCAGAAATCTGCCATCAGTAGGGAGAAAATCTCTGTTTCTCAGCTTTCAGTTTGTTAGTTACGCATGGCACGGCAGAGGTGGTGGTGGTGGCAGCCGAAGCCCCAGGACCCTTAGCAGCAGACACAACATTTAGAGCCAGGAGAGGGATGGGTTTCATGCCAAGCAGACTGGAGACACAAGGGGCGGTCGGAAGAGGGTTGGGGAGGCTGGAGGGTGCGTCGGAGGTCCCCGCTGTGGCGAGCGAGGGGGTGGTGGTGGAGGAGGAAGAAGAAGAAGAAGGGGTGGAGGGTTGAGAGAGGTTGATGCTGAGGTGATCAGGGATCGTGACGGAGGCTGCCTGGGAGGAGGGTTTAGCGTTTTCTAAACTGTAACAGAGGAAAAAAAGGAACAAAAAAAAACCGGGTGGGTGGAAGGGAAGACCACAAAAAAAAAGTACAGGACAACGGCTTCAGTCATCAGTAAGTGCTTCTGGCTGTCAAACAGGAGGGTCTCAAACCAGCAGTTCTGCTAACTACATCTTATTTGTAGCCCAATGTCAACCCCCATCCCCCCTGCCCACCCCCATTTCTGCCTTTCCACTGGTTATTATTCCCCAACCCCACCCCCAAAGACATGTAAATGACCAGCTAAAAAGGGAGTTGGATATTTGAGGTCAACATCCCTCCCCCTCAAGACATTAATGCTAAGCCCTTTAAAGTCGATTCAACTATTCACATCAACATAAGGAAGTATATTTGTGGCTCGTTTTAAAATCAATGTGACTTTAGGAAGCATTATTTATTTTCTTATCTTTCTTAATTGTAGAGCCATTAAAAAAAAATACACATCAAGGTAAAGTGTAACCCTGAATTTGCTTGTCATCTAGATAGCAGGAATGAAACCCAGCCCACTATTTTGCTCATAATCCACTAAACTGGTGTATCCTAATTCCAAAATTCTGTAAAGAGTAGCACCTTGAAAGGTGTTAATGGAGCAATATCAGAATTTTCTCCAGTGGATGCAAGAGAACCAGCAAGATTACGAAAAGGCTTATTATTATTTCTACTAATACAATGCTGAAGCCCTGCAAAGTGAGAAAATAATTGATCCTTCATAAAAAAAAAAATCTGTATAGGAAGGGGGGGGGGGCAGCTCCAAGCACAGCTCATCCTCTCCAAACGAGATACCTCACAATTTTCTTTTCATACTCTAATAAGAAACAAACATTAAGTGTCTAAATGCAAGAGGAGCCAGCACTCCTGCCACCTGAAATTCTTAGAAGGATGGGAGAGAAAAGAAGGCATGCCCTTAAGTAATACTACTCTCAAACCACTGTGGTGGCACCTGAGTTAGAAAGGGTAAGTTTTATGGTATCCACTCTCACTCTCCAAAACTGAGTGCACACTATCTAGTCAACAGGATGACCTAATCTGAGCTATAGTAGGGAAAAAAAAAAATCAGTATTATTAAAATGCACCACTCTGTCCACTAAGAGTCAGCACAGGGCAAGTACTCAAATATTTGCAAACCAGCTACATTCGTAGCAAGCTTGCTTAAAGGCAAAGTAAAACAAAGTAAAATTACTTTCAAAATTCAACCAATACTCAAAATTTGCCCCATCTCAGAAATAAACTTCTAACTTAATAAACAGTCTCTCTGAAGAGGACTACCATTTCACAGTAAATTAAATGACATGCATGAATATGAAGACCCTATGATATTCAAACCATTCATTCTGCACAAACCCAAATATGCTCACTCTTAAAGAGCCCAAAAAATCCTTTAATATTGCCTGTCATCATTTGGAAAAAAAAAAAGTGAGCAGGGACAGAAGGCAGAAAATCACTAGCCACTGACCTATAAATAACAAATTCAAGAAAGGTCAGAAATCCACAGTACTGCTGGGCACAAGATTTATGATAAAATCCAGGATCAGGAGAGCAATGACACAAAGACATTGTCAGTTCCCTTCCCCTTGGATTAAATATAAGAAATAATTATGAACAAGGGTAAATTCCCAATGTGCAGTCCCTTCCATTTCTGGGTTTTGTTTTGGTTGGGGGGAGGTGGGGTACACAGGGAATAGAAGGTGTATCAGAAAGGACTAAGAATTTACATACCCTTAAGGGAAAAGGATAGAAAATGGAGGCAAAACAGAACCAAAACATAAAATGGGGAGAGCAGCCTAAGGCATTGAGACAAACATCTATGCTCCATATCACTAGGCTAAACATGAAAAAGGATCAAAATTTGTATTTCCCCCTGCCCCATGTTGTTCAGGAAACCTTGAGGCAATTATATTCTTAAGGGACACCCCTCTGGCTCAATCATCCAGTACTATCTCTGTCACAGGCATCCCGTTGTCTCTAGTGTAAGCTTAGTCCCACATCCTCCAAGTAGCCAGTTTAGTTTTAAGAACTGTGATGGTCTTTGTTCATAATGGCTCTACGGAAGGGATCTAGGTTTAAGTTCTCAATCAGAAGCATAAAAGATAATATCACATAAAGGAAGAAGGAAAATTGAAATTGCTTCTTCCAGTATTATTTTTTTAGTAGCCACAAAAGCTTATTTACTACAGCAAAGGAGCATTACTTGATTTCAATAAAGGCAAGGAAAGAATCAAAGGCACAAGACTAGATGGAAAAGGAGTTAAAAGAGGATGCTCTCACAACATTCCTGTTCAACTGTGTCCTACCTGAAGCAATGTAACATACTTGGGCAATCTCACACTATCATTAAATAACTTTGAGCTTCAGTCCTCAGTCATCAGATTGTTTGTCATGCCCATCACATCCCATTTGCCTCTTTAACTCACTTAGAGAACATTTGTGAACTTTATTCCTTTAATTAAATTATTTAAAGAAAGAGACCACAAATGGCAACTATGATAGGAGCCACGATGGCTAGTCATGTTCACTCTGGCCAAACTATTATAATTAACAAGAGATAAAGTGAGGACCTTATACCACAGCTACACTACTCGTCTCCACTCTTTGATCCCACAAATGAGTTATGTCTCATGCTACTACATGCCTTTGTTGAACCGAGGTACTAAGGTTTAGCATAGCTATTTCTCTTTTTTCCTCATACACTCACCCAGATTAGGCCAATCCCTTTAATATATAAGAGGGAAAAGAACCTAAGCAACACATCCAAACAGAAAAAACTATGGTTTTAGTTTAGAATCAGGGATAGCAGCCCCTTGCTTCCTTGTACCTCAAAAACACTTTCCAAATTAATACTCTATCAAAGTTAAGTGTCCTTAGCCCCAAGCATAATAAGTACAAGACACACATATCCCAAAAAGTAAATCAAATTGGGAGAACTCTTACCTGACATTGATTAGATATTGGGCCAGGCTAATGCTGGCAGCAGATCCAGTGATGGTAACCTGCCTATCAGTAGATCCTTCCACTGGATTGGCAATTTTGATCTGAGCCCCAGACATCTGACGAATCTCATTGATTTTGGCGCCTTGACGCCCGATTATGCAGCCAATTAACTTGGGGAGAGGGGTCAGAAGAGGGAGGGGAGAAAAACAGAAAGGCAAACCAAATTAAGGACAGCTCCATGCCTATCCTAGGAAATCCTATCCTATTCCCCTATTCACCCAACTCAACACCTGGAACAAAGTAGGTGCTTAATAAATCCTCAATGAGGGTAAGAGAAAGGGGGAGTGAAGGTGGGTTTGTTATCCATATACTTCTAATCAGAAGATCTGAACTTTTCTGTTACAGTTCTCTTTATCTCCCCTTTTCTTTCCCACTTAATCACCTGAGAGGCCAGAAGCCCCCATATGCATACATAAGCACATACATATATAGATCTTGCTCTATGTCACAAGATCCACATCTATGTACACCTACATATCTAAGCAGAAAATTACACCATGTAAATGTATGAGTCCTACGAACTAAAAGGGGACAAGAAAAGGCAAACTGTTCAAGGCATCTACCTAGATAGGCAATTTAGGACTCAAAACCAATGTTTCAACTACTACATCAAGCCCATCTACTGTTGAGGTAACTCTATTGCATAAGTCTTAGCTGTTCTAATGACAGCTTGAAAGACCACAGACTGGTAAGTCTGGTGAGAAGGAAAAAAAAAATCAATTCTACCTACTGTCATCAGTTCCAGGTTTAATTAAAAAAAAATTCTACATTAAAAATTCAAGAACCTTTTTGCCTTTGATTTTATTTTAGAAGCACAGGAATTCTACTTAGGATGAACAATTTTCATTTTAGCTTACAATTTTTCTATCTTTAAATGGGCTTCATGGCCCATTCTATCTTGCCATAAATTCTTTGTTGCTAAGTTATTGAATGACTCCCACTATCTACCAAATAAACTTACGTCATTTGGAATGGTGAGTTCATGAGAAGTAGTCTGAGCAGATGCATCCAAACCTGCTAAAAGACAGAAGAGACCAGGGAAAATTTAATGCATAGTAGAGCAGGTTTCCCACTGTGTAGCATATTAACCTTTATAGGAAACAGAACAGACCACAAAACCCAGCTTTGACTGTTGGAATTCATGACTACCTTGGTTAGGCTCCCAAGGAGGAGGAAAAGGTAGATAATGCTGTAAGTGCTTCCTCCACACGAACCCATCCCCTCAAAGAGGTGGCCTCATATATCACCTTCCTTTCAAACCAGGCCTGCAGCTAACAGAGGGTGCAGGGGACCCTCACACAGGACCATTATTAACACCAGGCTTTGTTTGGAAAGCTTCAGCTACCCTCCCACTCCATCAGCAACCACAGTTGGTGTGTTCCAACTCTGCCAATCTTACCCGATGCCTACTGACACCAGTACCAAGAATGCCAGGCCAGTTATCAGGAAGCCAGGGTTTTGCTTGGCACACATGCAGAGTTGTATTTTAAGTACAACCACACCAGTAACACACCCTAGAGTTTAGCCTAGACAAGCTCAAAAGGATAAAAACTGGCAGTCAAGTGAGGGGAATTAAGGCAGGGGTTTCTCTAGCTTCTCCCCCTATAAAATGGTCATCAATTTATTTTCTTCTTTTTCTTTTCTTTAAAAACCGCGTTTTCCGCCCCCAGTATGACTCCCATTCCCCAGCAATTTCAGAAAGGAGCGGAGGACCTGGACTAAACAAACCAGTCCAACTGATTAACCCTTACAACCCCATCCTGCTCTCAGCTGTGGCTGCTTGTCTCTATAAGTTTTAAAAGGGGAAGGACCAGATCCATCAAGGGACCACAGGGCTTCAAGCCCACACCAATGCTCTCTCAGCTCCTTTGCCATGTGAAGGTCGCTGGTATGGTTTGTGGGCAGTGAAACAAAAAAGACTCCAACCAGTTTATTAATATAACAGTAGAATACTACAGATTTTTTTTAATCATTACCCCAATAGCCTTTCACCTCTGGAGAGCTGGATTCAATGCCTGTTAAGATACAAGTGAAAATGAGTTTGGTGGTCTCGTCCTAATCCCTAAGGGACAATTCATCCTTATTATAAAAAACTCTACACAATTTGGCACAATGGATAGTCTCTACCCAGGTCTAGGAATAGCTGGTGGAGAGAAAGGGGGTGCCAGTCAGATCCAGGAGGCAGCAATCAGAATGGGCAAGAAATACAGTCAGCCTACCCTGGGCCTGACAAGCACTCCCAGCCCTCCCCCCCAACCTTCCAGGGCCATGTTAATACAACGCAACCCAAAAGAAAACCATGTTTAAAAAAGACATTACCTCCTGGGGTCTAGGCACACTAGACAGGCTTTAAACACAGCAGGATGCCTGGTATCGAAGTTTTGGTTTTTGTTTTTTATTAGAGGCAAGCTGGGCCCTTGGGGCCTGGCCTCTGGCTTGCATTATACCTTACAGAACAAATACTGAGGTATCCATACCACTGAATCCGGTGTTGCCATGCGTCATGGGAAAGTGAGACTGTTGCATTGCCAACTGGTGCAGCTTGGTCAACTGGAGAAGCAAGCAAAGAAATAATAGGCTTAAAAAAAAGTAACAATGCAAGACTCAAATCAAAGAGTACTAGCTTATAAAGGAATGCTCAACCCACAAAAATTGTCAAATTCTTCCCCACCACTAAAAATGGGAAGCTTAAATAATTCCTGGGGATGGGCACTCTCTTAGGACAGGGAAGAAGGGAAGAGAAGAAACAAGCTTAAGTTACACGACAAGCAGAAGCACCAACCCCCACCCACTCTTCTGAGTGCTACTCCTCAGAGGCCTCTGCAGCCAGTGCAACCGTTGCCCCAGGGACAAGTACACACAAACTAGGAAAACAAACTGTGCAGTTGGGTACTAAGGAAAACACACCATGCAGGATTCTGTCAGTATACTGGGAAAAAGGGAGGGAAGTTAAGAGGGCAGGGAGACTGTAAGGACTGCAGATTAAGAAACCAAATTATGTTTGGCACTAGCCCACCCCGCTTCTCCAGAACATTTCCAAAAAGCTACTTCCCTCTTCTACATAAAGCTACCCTGCAGCTGCTACAAACAATTCCTCCATATCCACTTTGCCCTCACAGGGCTTCCCACTAAAAGAATACCAATTTCTCAATTCCCCAAGGCTATACGCTCAGCTCCAAAACGATTAGTAAGGGTGAAGGAAGAATGTAGGAGGAAATACCCAAATCTTGACATGAGAATCTCTATAGAGCCCTTTCATTTCCCAATTTAATAGAGGAGCTGAATTAGTAAAGTTCAGCTTCCTGTCCCACCCTATCGATTAATAATTACCCTCGGCCCACCTTCCCAAGACTCGGGGAATACTCTGGTCCCACGCCCACCACCAGGAATAGAAAGAGGGCTACATGCGAGGAAGTTGTCAAGGAAAGACAGAGGAAGGGATCCCAGCCCACTATATCAGTCAAAATCTGCTGTGCCCTGAGAGAACAATGACAATTTATCATAGTGTGTCTGCTTTGTTTTCTCTTTAACAGAGGGCACTAGAACCAGATGGGGTTAAGTACAAGTTGTGCATCTTTGGGCTGCACCTTTCAGGTGGGTACAAATGCCAGCAGGGAAGAGGAGGTGGCATAATGCCCTGATGTGATTTCTCAAATTATTAAAGGACTTAAGTCATGGAATAGTACTTTAAAGAAAACAACTTGTTTTAAATCACATCTGATTTTGAAACCCAGCTCACTTCCGGCTACTTGGATGGGAGAAAGCACTCAGAAAATTTGATGGAAGAGGGAGCTTTCAAAACAAGAAGTGAAAACAAAACTTACATCTGGCTGTGGAATGGCATACTGTCCTTGAATGGTATAGGCCTACAAAAGGAGGAAAACAGTCCTATTAAAAACCAATCGTGGACAGCCACCCAATGGGGGGGAAAAAAAGACAAAGATTTCAACTAGCCAGGAAGCCAGAGAGCTGAACTGGAGGAACAGGGGAGCCAGGGATTCAGGCAGTAGACAGGTATCTCCTATATATGAATGGGCGTGCAAGTTGGTCTTGCATGGTCACTGAGCACGACCTGTTAACATATTCTGGGATGCCTGAGGGAAAGGAACTGAGGTCCTTGCAAATATGAAGTGTGTATAGATCTGTTTCTCAATGGAAATGTGAGAGGCGGTATAGGAAATCGTGTCTTGACTGACCAACCCTCCTCCTCCCTGGGTACACAACATCCTTGGAGGAAGGGAAGACTTATAACTCCTTTTCTCAACCCCAACAACCCTGTGGTTATCCCCTCTTCTCTAGGTGACATGAATGACTTGTGTCTATGTGGTGTTTTGAGTCACTACCCTGTCTCTATCCCTCTGCTTGCTCTAGTCTTCTAAAAGAACTTTGATGCGCTGGAAAGCTAGCTGGACCCCTGAGATTGGAACTACCCAGATGAGTACAGGAATTCCTGTACTCAAACCTTACTTTCTGCCCCCTCCCCTCCATGATAGCCACTTGTAGCATCCACTATCCCTCTTCCCCCCACCACCACAACCTCCCCAACAAGTTAGCTGAGCCTTTGGGGCAGTGGGGTAGGGGTCAAGAAGGGAAGGAAGAGATGGGAAGTGAGGGAAGGAGATGGGAGTGGCTGATTAAGAAGATGTTCAGAAGCATCTCAAGCTTCTCCCATCGGCTGCCAGTTCCCAGGTGCACCCAGGTAGGGGTGGGAGGAGGGTGGAGATGGGGTAGAAGGAAGTGGGAATGGGTAGGGAAAGGGGTTGAACAACAACAAAAAAAGAGTTGGTGTTACCATCTGATGGGCTACGCGGCCTGTGTGAAATGAGGTTGGGGGAGGGGGGGGTCAGTCCAGGTCCCCGTGGACAGGTGGTGTCCACAGCACAAAAATCACCAGCGCCACTGGCCCCCCTCGTGTTGGCAGTCTCGGCTGAGGCGGAAGGATTGAGTGAGCCTTGGAGACTGAACATCCCCTCTCACCTCTAGAGGTGGTCCCTCCAGGTCAGGGTTGAGGCACATGGACGGGGTGGTGTGGGGAAAGCTCGCACTGTCGCTGCCTGTGCTGTACCTGTCCTGTGGATAAATAGAGGATTTCAGTCTCCAGGGCTGTCAATCCGGCACCTTGTCACCAGCATGAAATTCACACAAAAAAAGTCGTTTAATTTTTTTTTCCTTTTCCTTTAAAAGGAGCTCACAACATGGTTTGAAACGAGCCGCAGTGTTTGTTGTTTGTTTGTTTGTTTTTTTAAAAAAGTTACCTAGTGGCAGATTTCACGCCGCGCGCTTGGGCTGTTTTTCAACAAAGGGACAGGGATGGAAGAGCTTAAGGAACCAGATCTAGGGCAGTTCCAGGGATTCCTTAGAGTAAAATGACCCTGGAGTCCACTCCACCACACAGGAGCAGAAGGGACATATGTCCACTTGTGGGTAGACTGGAAGCTGGTCCAAACAAAAAGGTCACTGAGAAGAATGCTCCAGGGCTGGGCCACTCACAGAAGAAGCTGCAGGCCTTTAGAGGGTGGTCAACTGAAAGGGAATTGCCAGGGAAAACGGGAGGGGAGGAAAGAGAGGTATGAAGGGGAAGGGGGTAGGTCTGGGGAACGGAAAGGAACTGAAAGCAGGACATGTAAATGGACCGCAATAGCCTGGGACTGGTGCAAGTCCCAAACCAGGATTGGACAATCCAGGAGTAGTAACCTGGACCTCCAGTTTAGAGCAGAAAAGTCCTCCACCTACCCCTCCTCACTGTACTGACTGGGTCTCTGCTTGTCTCGCCTATCTGCCCCTGCCTCAAAAGCAGTTTTCATGGTGGTGTACGAGTGCTAACAGTGAGTATGCTGTGTGTGTACCTTACTGAATGAACCAGAGCTATATGATTTGCCCTCAGGGCCCTGTGAGTTTTTAGGACTCCAAGTCAGCCTAAACCCTGTGCCAATTCTCTCAAAATGTGAATGAGATGGACCTCAGGACTATGATGGTTTGATCCCAGGCCCCTCTGGTATCCCCTTTATATCTGGTTCCAGGTCAAATGGAAACAAAGTAGAACTGGTAAGCAGAGGTAGAAAACAGGTCATGCTCGGGGTGGAAAAGGGCTCAGCTCCATCCACTTGCCCCAGTCAGCTACCAAAGTAACAAGTTATGTTTTCAAGTTGAACCGCAATGCTCCCACACTAGCCTACCTATTATTATTTCAAATCCTAATGGAATGGCTCTTACAATATGCTGGCCAATTCCCCTGTGATTATCACAAGCATGGCCTGGGTTTAAAACCACAATGCAGGAAGCAAATTTAAGGGAGTATTAGCGTAAAAGGGGTGCTCTGGTACCTTCAGAGGTTCTAACACCAATGAGGACAAGAAACTCCCTTCAATTCTTATACACTGCCCTAACTGAGTCACATATATACACCATGTGGATTCAGAACCAGTGCTTAGGGAGGTTAAGAGCCTGGGAGACAACACACTGGAGTTTGGGGGTAAGGGGATAGGAGCAGGGGAGGTGAGGTGGGGGGGGAGGGGAAGTTTGTAGGACACTCAAGTTCAGGACCCTCGATTTGACAGACCACCATCCAAGATAATCTTCCTCAGAGGTCTAGTCCTTTAAGACCTCCAACTAGACCTCTAGATCATCCCATTTTAATCAGAATATGAATGGGGTGTGTGGGGGGGGGGGGAGGAGGGAGGAGGGGAAGTGACAGATTATTTAACCCTCTCTCTGCTAACCCATCCTCCCACTAGTTTCCCTTCTCCAAATATAAATACCTCTTCAGAGTGCCTACAGAACTTCCAAAATCTGCTGAAAATTAAAGAGGGGCTCAACATAGCTCTCTAAGAGGACAAAAAGTTTAACTCTTAATTTTTTTTTTAACTCAAAAAGAAAAACAAAATACAAAAAGCAGGAGGGTCATATGGTGACCTGAGTACAGCAAACATGCAGAGTGACCTGGTGTGTTGCTGACAAAGTCGGCAGCTGAATACCTTGCCCACCCCGACCCAGCAATGCCCACAAAAATCAAGTTTCTTACCTGACCACCTGCAAAGATGACTGGAGAGCTGGACGGCTTGGGCCGGTACGGGATGGTCACGCCCTTCGGGGGAGACTGGGAGAGAGTCAGAGGGGAAAAAAAACAAAAAGAGATAAGGTTTCAAAGCTGTTTCAGCTGTGTGGCTAATGCTCACACAGGTCACAATAAAAACAAAGCAAATCACCCAGTCTTCTGCCTAAGTATAATCTTAAAACAGTTTGAAGAACATACAACAGCACTGGCCCAAGTTCTAGCTATACAACAAGTTTGGGCATTAGAATTCAAACCAAAATGGTCTCCAAAAAGATTTTAAACTATGCTGAAAATGACTCTTCTAAGCCTACCCATGGCAAGAAAATCTGAGTAAGAACTATTTTTATTAAACAGATAAGCCAAAGATGTCCAGGGCTTTTTATGCTCTGGGTCATTTAGATCAGAAGGTTAAATAAAAACCAGAAGTTTGTTTCTGGTTTGATTATAGGTCTTGTCCAGAGAGAGAGAGAGAGAATAGTCTGGCTGTTTTATACTAGTCATTGCTTCTTAATTCCTGATGTTATTAAATTTCCTTTTCTTTTTAATAAAACCAAATCCAAATTTACAACCTCAGATTGTTTCTTCTTCAAAACCTTTGTTGTCTATTTGGGATCAGATCAATAGCAAGGTGCCAGATTTCATTAAGTCTGGACTTTTAAAAGCTAACACCTTGTCCTTCGAGTCTAACTTAGGGCATTCCTGTCAGCCAACATGCCCAATTAATGACCTCTCTCCTCTTGGAAGTTCAATGGGTAGAGATCACTGCCACTCAGTAGTTTCTATTTTAGAGCTCTAGACTTTATAAAGCCACAGGGAAAGAAAAATATAAATACAGGAACTGGTGCTTTCTAAATACCCTCAACCTACTTCTAGCCTATCTAAATTTACTTTATGTGTTGCCCCCCATCCCCCAACAGCATGAGCCTGAGGGCTTACCTCCAACATGACCACGCAGATCTGTTTGACACACTCAATGATAGATTGCGGGATGCCAGCAATAGTGATGGCCCGCTCAGTTGAGTTTGGTAGCATATCCCCTGCCACCTGGACCTGGGCCCCTGTACTCTTTGGGGCAAAAAATGTAAACAGAACAAGTCAGACAAGCACATACATCATTACCATCTTACCAAGCAGGAAGTTACAAGCCGCAGTAGTGCCTTATTCACACGAGCTTTTTACCCTTCCCCCCTTCAGCACTCCCTTCCTACTCTTCCCCCATTCCAGATGAAATGGAATAATCCAAGCTGAAAATAAGTCAGGCTCCAGAAGCCGGGGGCTGAGTAACAGACTAAATTTAACCTGATCCCAAGAAAAGGTTCCTTCAAGACTATGTCTCCAAGCTAATGACCTACCTACTCTTTTGCCTTTCCTGGTCACAGGAAAAATAATACCAAGGAAGCATGGTCTCTACAGGTCTCAGTTATTTCCAGAACAAGAGTTTTCTCTCCCAGAAAACAGAGTAGCATTCCTCTAGGAGCCATTCAAGTTTCATTAACCTTCAAACACACCTCCCACCAAAACACATGTAATATTTTGCTTCTATAACTCAGTAAGACAGAATTCCACCTAAAACCTAGGACTTCTACTTCCCCATCATACAATGGTTTGATCAACAAACAAATTATTTGCCCAAATTTCTATCTCACATTCCAGTACCACAACTCCCTTGTCTCCTAAGCTCCCCAAGATCCTCTTTTTCACAAAGGCCTAAGAATCAAATTAGTAATGGTCTCCATCCCATTAATTCTAACAGGACTGAAAGAAGCCCAATTTTTTATTCATCCAGAATCTGATAATTCTAAAAGCCAAAAGAGTTGCAAACATATTTGGAATGGGACACACTAATTCTGGCTCCTAAAAGGTACTCAAAATGTGCCAACCTCTCTTATTTCCTTGATCTTGCATCCTCCTTTTCCAATGAGAGAGCCACACTGGCTAGCAGGGACCACAAGCCTCAGGGTGACTGGGGGTCTACTGGCAGCTGTACTATTGGTCATAGAGCTGCTGATGTCCTATAAGAGGAAGGAAGGAAGGTCAGGAAACTAAAGGGAAACAATCAGATCTTCTGCAGTCAAGAGGAATCAGAAACTACTAACTAATTAGTGCTTGGCATTCCATGTTAGACCCATTAAGTATATGGCACTTTTCTCTGAGAGATCATCTCTGAGGCAGAGAAGATGCTCCATCCATAGTGGCTTTCACTGGGCTTTTGTCCTCTTTCTCCTATGGATAGGGGCATGATTAGTTAGGGGCACTAAGTAGGGGGAGGGTTAGGCCTGTCAAATAGAGGCCACAAATAATCAATGAAATTAGCTTTCTGGAAGAGTTTATATTTAGACAAAGGAAAAATAAAAGGGAACTGAATAGTGACAGCCTATTGGTATGAAAGAACTGTGTACTGGAGTCCCATTGTGCCAATGTACCAAATCCTTTAACACTAATACAAACTGTTACCTATTTAACACTCAGGAAATGAAAAAAAAATCCAAGGTATCCAACTGCTCAGCAAATTGCTTTGATTTTTGATTTCTTAAAGGGTAAGACTTGCTACCTTGATAGACTAGTATTACCAGTAGATTAGGAATATAAAAATTCCTACCAAGCAACCCTTTTAGACTTCTCAAGTATATGGTCTGTACTAGAATAAATACCAAGTCACTGAGAAGCAGATCTGAGTTCCATCTTTGGGTAATAATACTGTGTGTCCCTGGGAATTCCAGGAAGCAGCAGAAATCAGGCAGCGTGGAAAAAAAATATTTTAACCTTAATAAAAAAAAAAAAGAGGGAGGGAAGGAAGAATGTATGCAACACTTAAAAAAGTTCAGCAGAATTCCTGCTGATGTAAAGGAAAAGTTTCTGACTCTTAAAAGGATAAAGTTTCATGTACCATTAAGCACAGACCACAAGCCAAAGCAGAAGCCAGATGAAACCTTTGCCTGTGGTATCAACTACACAATCAGTTGCAGTACAAAAGGATGAGGAGACTGAGGACAGGGCAGCTGATACTTATTTCTAATGGACACTCACACTTTTTCTTTAGATAGCTGACCAAAAAAATGTAACGTACTAATGGTAAACCATAACACACTGGGCATTGGATAATGAGGACAACATGGATTCAAATATTGCATCAAACGTTTTTTTAAGTTGTGTGACCTGAGTAAGTCACTAAAGCTCTGAGCCTTGGTTTCCTCATCTCTAAAATGAGTGTTGAACTCAATGTCCAATAAAGTCCCATCCAGCTATAAAACCAAGATCTTATTTTCTCCCCCATTTTCCAAGTTTTTGCTTTTGCATAAAACCAGAAGGCTTAAGAGATTACTTAAGAGGATTGCTGGAATTATACTTTCTAAATATGAAGCACTGTTTATTTTCCAATATGGAGGGAGTTAGCAGAGTTTAGTTTTGGTGTGATGGCCACAACAGTATTTAAATTTAATTTTAGACCAGAAAAGTGTTTTTGTATGTTTCTTTATTGGGGGGAGAGACTGGGTAGATATATGTACTAGAAAAAAGAGTCTTTCCATCCAGATATGCAGAATGATGAAAGCCTAAAAAAATAACACAATTAAATTAAGATCCCGTTTGGATCTCTCCAAACACTATTGAGACACAAAATGCATATTTTCTTTTTTTTCAAGAAAAAAAAAATTTTTTTTTTTAACAACAAAGAGCCATTGTTGTGCAGAGTAACAAACCAACCTCTTCCAGTTTGTCAATAATCATTGCAAAGGCTTTAAAGATGGCATTGGTGGGTCCAGCCAGAGTAATTATTCTCTCAGGACAATTCCCTTCTGAGATGTTGATACGAGCACCACTCTGGGAAAAAAATATCAACACAAGAGATTAAAAAACAAATGGAAGAAATCAAGTACACAAAGAATCAAAAACAGTCCCTCCCTCACCCTCCAACTAGATTTAGGTGTGAAGGGATAAAGACTTGACTCTGGAAACAGGCAAAGACACTATTATTCTCAAACCCATCCTGTGCTTGGCTCTCCTTTACCAGACTACAGCAGCCATTTTAGGTGCTGGATCTAGGCTGAGATTGGCCAGAACTACATTTCCCAGCATTCCTTTCTATCACATCAGAATTATCATTTGCTGCCAGAACAAGCTCAAGTAAACAAGCTAGTAATACCAGTTTCTAATATCTCCTATTGGGACCCTCCTCCTACCTATGCCTAATTTCTAATTCCTTGGAGGTTTTTACCTACTTTTCCAATACCCATGCCTAAGAAACTTACCTCTTCACGCATCTTCTTGACCGATTCTCCTTTCTGCAACCCAAGGAAAAGACAAGAATAAATTCCAATTGCTTCACAACCCTAATTGGCTAAACAGTAAATAAGACGAAGTGAACCTGTCTTACCTTTCCAATAATGCTTCCAACTTCCTGTAATTAGGAAAATAATTATTAATAACAAGAAATACTAAATAATTTAGTGAAATGGAAATGGAAATAGTCATTCCTCTGTCCAACTAATCTCTTGCTCTTTGGATTTTGTTTACTACAAAGTCAGACAGTAACATTATCTTGAAGACACTAAGCAACATTGGATTCAATGGGAAGTTATAGCCACCCCAAGGCAGAACCAGGTACCTTTGGGACAGTGAATTCCTCCTCAAAAGGCAAAAATGACTATGGGAGGGGAAGAAAGGAAGGAAGAAAGAGATGATTTCACCATTTAGACTAGAAGACCCTCTTGTATCCCTTTTAATGCTAATTCTGTAACTACCTTGCCTCTTTCTTCACTTTTACCTTTTTTCAGGTCCTTTTATTATTCCTGTTCAGTAAATTTAATTCTACATTAATTCTACAATATTACATTTCGAATGGAAAGCAATGGTCCTGTGATTTCAACTGTTATAATAATTCCTGGTAAAAAAGTTCCATGCCAATGCTAGGCAATGACCTGCACTGAGGATTTATGATTTGGAAACCAGGGTTAACACAGTCCATTATTACACCCCAGGCAGGGCTTGAACTCAGTTCTTCTCTAAGGCCATTACCAAGTTCACCAAACTGCTTCTCAACTAGCTCACAAAGATTCAATGTTTAGATGGCACTGGGAGAAATTGGCCTAATTAGTAGATTTGCTAAGTTATTCATCTGCATATTTACATTTATAGTTGTATGCTCACAAGATTATCTGTCTACAAGTATATATGGAGAAGAATGAGTTCCCCGATACTAAAGGTTTTCAAGCAAAGGTAAAACAACACTTGTGGAATCAGTTTAAAGAATAACTTCACAGAGATTTCATAGATTCCCCAATATTGTGCAGGTCCTCTATCCCTGATCTATCTGTCATTGGGCTATGTATGGGGTGGTCTCTCATTATCTTGCCTAAGAAATGTATCCAACCTTTTCCACAAACGAAGAGTTTGAAGAAAGAATCCCTGCCTTTTTCCTCACTATCTCCCGTCTCTGTCTCTTGTTTCTTTCTTCCGTGGTAGGTAAAAGTGCTATAGCAAAGCATCCTGCTGTGCTAATCTCAAGAATTCCAAAATAGGCACACCCCCACCACCCTGACTCCTCCCCTAACATTTACTATGACCCAATTTCCCACCAAGGAAGAAGCTGGCACATACCTTTCCATGCATAAGTAGCCGGATGGTGAGAGTGACATTTAATCCACCTTCAATCACACCGGTGTCCATGTCGAGCAGTGTTCTGGGGATTTGGACTTTGTAAAGTGGTCAAGTCTTTGGTCACTGGTGGGAGTGGAAGCCAAAAACTGGAATGGCAAACAGTAAAAACTTAATGAAAAAACTCTTTTTGCCACCTGGACTACTTTATCTTTGATGACAGTCTCTACAAATTAATGCTTTTGGTTTCCATCTGCTACAATTAAACAGACCCCCTACTTTGAAAAAAGTGGCAGTTACAACCTCTTAGAATAATTTATTCATACATAGGAGTATGGAATAAATTGCATGGTAGTAATGGCTTTTGCATTAAGTTGGCAGAGAATTGCTGAAGATGTACCAGATTATCCTTCAATAAAATATCATCTTAGGATACCCTCCAGCTACAACTTCAAATGAACCCTACTCAATATCTCTTTCCAAACCATCTACAATCTTACCAGTCTGTCTCCTCAAACTTGGAGGAGATGTTGATACGAGCACCTTGGAAGCAACTTGGAAGCCCCAAGGTTTTCTCCTTCTCAAATTAAGTTTATCAAGCCAGATTCCTTACTACAGGCAAATCCTAGGTCAAGAGAGGAGTTCGTACTTATAATTAACACATCAACTTTGAAGAGGTGATAAATTTTCACATATACTACAAAGTTTCTGACAAGGTAGTACACTAAATATTCACTTTACACTGAAGCTATGAGAGTTCAGTGACTTGGCCAAGGTCACCAAATTTTAGTGGTCTTATTAGGACCCAAACCTAGGATCTGTGGCTCCTTACAGAAGATTCCAGTGTTCTTTCATAACACTACCTGTTAGAGTCAACTCTGAAAAAAAATACAGTATGTCCCCCCTATTTTATTTGATGCCCCCTCCCCAGTTACTGAGAATAGACTCACAAAATCAGATTATTTAATAATGTTTTGTCTTAAATTGCTTTAAATGATTTGCCCCTCACACATACTTTCTTCAAAGGGAAGGGAGCTATTGAGATCATGCTACAGTTTAGCCACAGCAATTACTTCCCAAACTATAACAACCATTTCTGCAACCTAACACAAGATGTCCCCTCATCCTTCTATTTCCTCAATGACTTTTCAAACAACACCTCCTTATCTCTCTCACTGACACGGACCTCTCTACCTCCTGAAAGCACCAAATTTACCACCTCTTTATCCTGCTTTAATATAAAAAGTCCAAATAATTTTGAAAAGACTTTAAAATTACTACTGCCTTACCTTCACCCCCTTCAAGTGGTAAATTCCCCCTTGGCTACCAACAACCTGGAGAAAACTATCTAAAAGTAAGACCTGGTGAACTACAGCCAAGAACCCAGATGAGCATATTAAAGGTGAAGAAAGACTTTAAATAAAATAAAAAGGAATGATATATCTATCATGGACAAAGTGGTTCGTGGCTTTTCCTTTTCTTCAAAAGTTTAAAATTTCCAACTCACTGCCTAAATTTGATAAGACGTATTTTAGAAACAACAAAGGATGCTCCATAAAGTTTGAAAAGCTAAGATAAATTTCACCTAATTTTAAACCATTAATTGAATTTTAGGGAACTGGATTTTCTCCTTTTCTGAAACCTCAATTTTGGGCGTCTTTCACCCCACCCCCCTCCCTTTTAACCTGGGGGAGGTGGGAGGCTGCATTTTTTAACCCCAACACTGCCGACTTTGTTGCCAGCTCAGAATGTTAGTACGAACGGATGTTAAGCATATCCATTACAGGCGCCTACCAACCTCCCATAAATATCTCGGTGGAGAACTAAAATGAGAATGATGCCTAATCTTTCCTGAGCGTTACCCAACTAAAAAAATATCCCATATAACCTCTTAACTGGGGTGGGGGGTGCAGTCTACCCTTTCTCCATCGATCCTGACACTCCGTCACTTCTCATCCGGGCATTTCCCACTTTTAAAAAATTCCTCCACCACCACTATTCCCCCCCCAAAAAAAGGGGGAAAGAAAAAAATAAACGGCTCGGACGGGGGAGGGCGCTGCGGTCCGGGGGGAGGGGCCGGACCAGCGGCGCCTCCTCGTGTGGCTGCGCCAGCAGCCGCCCCCCGCGGGGAGCCGCGTTCACCCGCCAGGCCAGCCGGCCATCGCCTCACCCCCGCCCCCCCGTCAACCAACAAACCCGCCGCCCCCCCGCAACCTGCCGCGCGCGCGCCCTCCCAGACTCTTGCGCAGCCGCCGGAGAGAAAGGGGGGGGGGGGGTGAGAAAGGGCCTTGCGCGCGGCCTACTAGGCCGCGCCGAAGCCAGGGCCTCGCGTGAGCCGCCGGACGGGCGGGGTGAGGGGGAAAGCGGTCACGCGGTGTTACGCGAGGCCGGGGCTCGTGACGGGGCCTAGGGCCGTCTAACAGGTATGGGGGGAGGGGAATAAGAAATAAAGTCAGAGGTGGAGGGGGAGTTCTGTAACTTACCTTCGGGCGCGAGGCGAGTGAAGGGAAAAGGGGGAGCGGGCGGGAAAGGGAAGGGCGGGAGGCCGGGGGCGGAACAATAGGGGCGGGCGGGAAGGCGAGGGGGTACCCACGGGCGGGCGGAGGAGGAAGGGGGGGGTGGAGGAGGAAGGGGGGAGAGCGACCCCGGGGCGGGTGGAGGGCGGCGGAGGGCGGGCGGGCGGAGGGCGGGCGGGCGGGCGGGAGAGGGCGCGGGCTGCGGCTGCTCCGGCTGCTGCCTCTGCTGGTCTGGGAGGGGGACGGGGCGGAGCGGCCCGCTTTCAACCCCGCGCACCCTCCGACCCCGGAAGCGCTAACCGCCCCGGGGGCCGGCGAGGCGACGCCAGCGCCCAAACCTCCCCCACGCACAGCGGATGGCCTCCTTCCAGCCTAGAGCGGCCCCATGTGCAACGTCGGGATCAACGAGACGAAAACTGATAGCCGATTAAGGTTTTGAGCTAGAGCGTCACGTTGGGGGCGAGGAGGAAAGTTGCGACCCCTAGTGGACAAGGAAGTGAGAGGCACTGTTGGTGAGAGAGACAGAAAAGCAGCTAGGACTGGAGTGAGAGAGAATGAGGTGGGGGGAAGAGAGCAAGGGTGTGTGTGGGGGCGGGGTGGGGGTGGGGATGGGGGAGCAGTGTACTCAAGAGGTCAGGATTACCAGGACTAGGAGGACTAGGAGAGCCAGCAAATAGAGGATTCTGAATAAGCGCAGTTCCAGAGAAACTTTTTGAATTTCCCCCAATTTCTCCGTCTGTGCCTGTCTGTCTCTTTCTCTGTCTGTGCCTGTCTGTCTCTGTCTGCGTCTATGTCTGTCTCTCCGTCTCTCTCCAAGAGATGGTCAGATTTGATGGAAGAATCTTGAGAAGTTCTGAGCAGTGAAGGACTCGATGGATTGGAATAGGAATAGCTAATATTTTACATAATGCTTAAGGTTTACAAAGCTATACAAAATATACATTTTGTCTCATGGAATCCTCAAATTGAGGTGGGCACCCGGATGATTTTCCCTTCCATTTTATAGCAATCCAGTGATTTGCCTGTGGTCACACTGCTTAGGAGTTAGGGGCAAACCCGAAACTCAGATCTTCCCGTTTCAAGGCCCGTGCTGGTTCTACTATAATACTTGCTTCCCCAAATATCAATGTTTGTTTCTCTGAGAGATCCTACCCCTGCTCCACTCAAACTAACGGGAGCCACTTAAGAAGAGATCTACGTAGTCATCAACAGAGACTCAGAAAGTGAGGTCATGAAGTCATGAAGCGGCAGAACTCAGGTCCTCTGGCTCTCAAGGTCCTGCGTGACACCGAGCTCCCTCCCTCCCTAGAACCCTGAGAATAATCAAGGTAGTCTGTGCTTGACTGCAAAAATCGATGAAGCCCCAATATCCATTTTCTCCCTGCTCTATGTAGTCATCCAAGTTCCTTCCCATTCACAAAGTATAAAAAAGTTTGTTCCCTAATCTCTCTCATCCACTCTAGTCTCGGACCCTTTCCCCCTGTCAACCCTCTGTATGCTCTTGGACATAACCTTTTCCTCAACCCCTCTCCACCTCCATAGACCCTTTCCACTGGCTTTTAGACCACCAGTCAACAAATTCCTCTTCACCTTCTAGCTCTTTATGTGACACTACTTCAGCCTCCCAGGACTAATTAGAGTACAGTTACAAAGAAAGTACTTTGTAAGCCTTAAGCATCATAAAAATATTAATTATTATTAACAATCTTATTAACCCCTTTCCCTTGAACGCAACTCATTACTAACCAATCTGCAATGCTTCGGGTTTCTAATATATACAGGTTACCTGCTGGACACCCTCAAGTCCTTGTTCTGCCACCATAGCTTAACAAATCTATGCCATAAATTGAAATCCATTTTCTTGAGCCTAATCACTATCTACTGCCCTCCAGGATTGCCTCTCCCACCTTCCTTAATGAGTTTAGCCATTCTTTAGCCTCTCCAGCTAGTCCCTTGGAATCTTCGGTACTCCCTTTGGTGACCCTTCGGACACTGGCCTTAAGGAAGCTCCTCACCTCCTCTTCTATCAGCATTCTACTTGGGCCACCCAGAGAGGTGCTCATACATAGAACACATCATCTGCACAACCTCCAAGATCTTGAATTCTGACCTCAGTTCCCAAACTCTTCCTTGGTGTCACCTTAACATCAGTTTCCCAAGTTTTTCTTTACTTCCATCCTTCAAATGGTTACTCACAGTCCTTATCCTCTTTGACTTGCCCCTTCTAATTTGCCTGTTTTTGTTGCAGATTCCACCAACCTCCCAAGTCTCCAAGCCCAAAACCTAGGTGTCATCTTTGACTCACTACTCTTTTTCATCTATCATGTCTAATCAGGTGCCAAGTCCTATCAGTTCTATCTTCATAACATCTCTTGTATATACCCCATTCTGTCCTCTGACACTGCCCTCATCCTTTTATACCCAGACTGTTTCAAGAGCCTTCTGGGCAGCTATCAAACTGATCTTTCTAAATGTAGATTCAACAGTGGCCTCTCCATTCAATAAATCTAGTGGTTCCCTTTGACCTCCAGGCTAAAATATAAAATTATTTTTTGGGTCTTAAAGTTATTCATATGTAACTTTGCCCCTTCATACCTTTCCAGTCTCCTACCTTCCTCTTCCAAGTATTCTCTGATCCAGTAACACTGGACACTTGGACGTTCCTTAAATAAAAACACCATGTCCCAACTAGTTGTTTTTCACTAGCTTTTCCCCCATGCCAGACGGGCTCTCCCTCCTAGTTTCCCTGGCTTCCTTCAAGTTTTAGCTAGAAGCCCCACTCCCACCCCCCAACCCCTACCCCGTCGGCCTTGCTACAAGTGTCTTCTGAGATCGTCTCTAACACACACACACGCACGCACGCACGCACGCACGCACGCACGCACGCACACACCCATCTTGTTTATAGGTAGTTGTTTGTACGTTGTCTCCCATACTTTGAGAGCGGGGACTGTTTTTTTCCTCTCTTTATATCCCCAGCACTTTGTATTGTGATTGGCACACAGTAGGTAGTTAACAAATGCTTCTTGACTGACTTTGACTTACATTGTTGATGGAACAACACATCATTCTACCTATCATCCAACCTTAGAACCTCAGGCTTCCTCCGCTCTTTCCCAGTTTTCTCATTTCTGCAGTGCTGAGCACTCCATCTTCATAGTTTTTGTGACATTCTAAAAACTCCCATTTGATCATTTGCTGGCATCTCCGACTCCTCTTGCTTCACAAAGGGCAAACAATTCCAAAACTCAGTCCTCAACTCTCTTAGCTCTTTACATTGTCTTCCTTGATGATCATATCCACTTCCATAGTGGATGACTTCCAAATCTTCATATCCAGCCCTGACCAACTCTATTTCATTCTCCTATTTCCAAGTATCATATCTGCTCTCTCCACATACCTCAGGGCTACTGCAACAGGTTCAAATCACCATACGGCCTTCAAAAACTTGTCCCCCTAATTTTCCAATTTGTGTTAAAGACACTACTATTCATAGTCCCCAGGGCTCAAAACCTCGCAGTCATTCCTCCCTCCATTCTGATCCTTAACAATCAGTTAGCTTCTGTCCTCAGAAATCTCTAAAATCTCTCTTCCTTTCCATTCTCACTGTAGTTCAGGCTTCTACGACTTCTTATTGTGCTGTTGTATAAAAATGCAATAGCCTCTTCAATGACCTCCCTGTCTCCAGCTTTCCCCTCCCCAGTTCCGCTCACTGCTGCCAAATTCATCTTCCCGGTATGCAGGTGGGATGATGTCAGTCCCCTGCTCAAAACCAATCATTTAAATTCCCCATTATGGAATCCCAGACTCTCCTTCAGAATCATCAAGCCGGACAGGAATCCCCTCTATAACCCCCATGACCAATGGTCCTATAGCTTTGGCTCAAAGACCACTTGTGATGGGAAACTCACTACCTCCTTGGGTAGTCCAGTCCACTTTTGGGTTGCACTGTTAGGCAGTTTTTCATTCAAGTGGTCAAAACAGCATCGCTGGCCACTTGTATCTGCCCTTCTAGAGAGGAACAAGTTGGAGTCCTGACTCCTCCATATTCCGCTCCTATAATACTTGAACACATCTCTCCAATCTTCTCCCAGCTCAAGATCTGTACATTTGGTCCTTATGCCATCTGTGTCTTCATTCAGGTTGCTGATTAAGAAGGATGAGTAGCATAAGGTAGGTCTCTGGGGGGGCGGGGTCCTTGAAAAACCTCTATAGGTTGGTAGTTGTCCTTTAATATTGAAACCAGAAATTCTATGGCATTGTTTCTATTCTTGTCATCATCCTTATGATCCTATTCAGGAATTGCTTCAAATTCCTTTCCTAAATGTGACCCTCAGATTGGACTATTAACATTCCAGATACAGTCCGACCAGGCAAGAATCTAGTAGGACTATCACCCTTGTTCTGGGTACTATACTTATATTGATATAACTTAATATCATAGCAGCTTTTTGGCCGTTGAATTACATTAAGCTTGTTGTCCACTAAAACCTCCAGATCTTTTTTCTGTCAACTTATAGTCCAAAAATTCAATGCTCCACCCTCCATCCTGTGGTTGATTGATTTTATGGAACCAAAACGTAGAATTTGCATTTATCCCTTAATTTATTAGACTTGGCTCATTATCGTTCTAGCCTGTAGAGGTATTTTGCGCCATTTATTGTGTAAGCTATCTCCCTAGATTTATGTCATCTGCAACTCTGTTAAACATGGTGCTTTCACTCAAGTCACTGATAGAAATGTCAAAACATAGGACCAACAAGAGATTTCTGGCTTATTCCATGAAAGATCTCTCCTCTCAGGATCACAGACTTGAAGCTGAGAGGAGCTGAGCAATCTGCTCATTCATTTTACAAATATGGAAACTGAGACCTGGGGAGAAATTAAATGACTTGAGATCAATCCATTCCTGACTCCAAATTTAGCCCTCTTTCCACTGTACAAAGCTGACATCAATTCATTAATCACTACACTTTGTATCCTGTCATTTAACCAGTTCTGAACCACCTAATTCTCCAGCCACCTAACTCACATCTCTGCACCTTGTTCATAAGACACTGAAAAAATGATTGGAAAGTGACTTGTCAATCAGAGCAAGCCACACGTAAGCCGCAGGTGGTTATCTCATAAATACATGATCCTTATCCTGCCCAGGCCCAGCCATCCTCTGGCTCCAACTTACCTTTCTAACCTATCCTGTGTCATTCTTCTTCAGGAATTCTATGCTGGAACAACCAAAATTCAAACAAAATTCTAGCCGTTTCCCCTCTGGCCCCATCTCATCTCACCGGCACAAATTTACACATGCTCAGAAGAGATTCTCTTCTCCCCATGAAATCCCTTTTCTCAATCTAGGCCCAGTTCTGCCTTCTCTTCCATGAAGTATTCTCTAATCCCCTCAGGAGTGATGTCCCTCCAGCCCCCTAGCCCTGCCCCCTCATAGGTGCTCATGCCACTCCCCCCTTTGTCCTCACCTATACAATTAATCAATCATTCTGCACATTGTGCCTCGGTCCCTTCCTCCAATGAAATTTTAAGCTTCTGAAAGAATGACAATTCTATGCCTTATACTAGACTAGTGTTTAATAAAGTTGTGAAAGTGAAATTCACCAAGTTTTTGTAAGATAATTAAATTCATCCTGATCAATTTTACTTCCCATACTAACAATGATAAACCTTCAATCTTGGACCAGGAGGGTAGCAGTGAGGGGAAAATATAGCTAAAAACAGCTCCTAGGACAGGGATGAAATGTCAGACTTCCCACAAATGTTTAAGGAAAAGTGGAGCTAAATTGAACAAATGAGTGATTTACCCAAGGCTCTCTTGCCAGGAGCAAAGCAAACTGATAAGGGACATGTTCCCCATTGGCCCAAAGCTAAACTGTCAGTTTACTCTTCAAGTCTCACAAAAACCTTCCTAAACTTGCCATTTCCCAACAGAGTAGAAATCTTAAAACAAAACACTCTCTTTGGTAGGGAGGAACCAAAATCTAAGAAATCAGAAGCCTAAGGGAGAGTAGGTTGGTGGCATAATTAAACATTAGAGGACCACTGAAGGAGAACCAAGGCCCTCTGTTTATAGCTGGAAATACTGCAGTGCTGTCCCTAATAGGGAAAAATCATCTTAGGGAACATGGGAAAGGTAGTGGGGGGAGGGCAGCATCTCTGGATCTTCTGTTTCTTTTAGACTTCTTTTATGTCCTTCTCCTCTGCCATTCTCTCATTTCTCTCCCTATATCACTTTCTCACATGACACACTGCTTAACTTCTATCTCTGGCTCTGTTCCTCTCAATCTGGGCATTTCTCTCTGTGTTTTCCATGTCCCTCTATTACTGTGTCCATCTTGTCTCTTTTCCTTCTCTGGAAAGGAAGAAGTCTGCAGAAGAGGAAATGAGATCATAGCGAATCTGAGAGAGGAAAACTATTAGAAAAGCAAAAAATAAATACAGCTACGACACCTGAAAAGAGGGCTCAGGCCTTGGAAATCAAAATAAAGCCAAAAGGAAGCTACAGAACATAGGATTCTAACTGTGTCACAATTGGCCTTGGAATAAAAGAGTATCTACGATGATCTGCCAGGATGCATCTTGTCTAAGCCCAGCTCTCTGTGATCCAGCAGACCCCAGTTCTCATGCTGTTTCACTGATCTAACCTCTGTTCTGTGGGCTCAAAAATAACAAGGTTCTCGTCTTGTTGCTAAGATATCACCATATAACTAGTTATGTCTCCCAGATGGGTCTCATTCTGATACTATTGCTCCCATTCATTCAACTTTGTCCCTTACAACGGAATACAGCCATGGGGACGTGAAGACTATTTGGTTTGGGACCCACTCTATTGATGATAATCAATGTTGGTTGGACTTCATTGAATTAATCCAAACTTTCAATAAACAGTTATTCAGCACTTAATATATGAGAGGTATTAGGCTGGAGGAAATGTAAGACAAGAAACAGGCCTCATGAGGAGTTTACACTATAATAGGAAGAAAAACCACAAAATATATAAGCCTATGCTACCCTGGAGAGAAAGTGAAGGAGGTAAAGGTAATTTAAGATAGGACAGATCACTTTACTGCTTCTCCTGTACTGCCCCCCACCTCTGGTAAGTCACAGGCTTCATGGTGACATCAGCTGAAGTCATAAGATCATAGACTTAGAAGTCATCTAGGTGGCTTACTCCCTTATTCAGTAACCTACAATACTCCCTTTCCCCTGCTTGGAATCCTCCTGCCCCCCTCCCCCCTCACACACACCCTGTTTCTTTACATCAGTTAGGCAAACCTGTCCTTCTACTACAAACATTGCATCCTCTGTTAAACATGAGCCTTTACATTGAGGTGTTCTTACCTGGGATGCCACCTTTCCTCCTTCCACTTTGCATGTTTAATCCAGGACTTCTCTCCACCTGGAAGTCTTTCAAAATAGACATTCCATCCTCCTAAAGCCTTCTCTATCACATGATATATTAAGTTGTCCAGTAGTTCTCTTAGGTCTGTCCTTTTTTTGTCTGTTGCAGTGTCTGGATCTGTATTCTGACCTCATTAGCTTAGGAGGCTGTCCAAGGACTGTAACTAGTTCCTCCTCCCTTTGACTCTACACCCTCAGACACCCAGGACACAGCTTACTAGAAACACACCAGTCATCTAGACGTACTCAGGCCTATTTCTCTATGGAGAGAACAGTACCAATTGATACTGTTTTTCACACAATAGAGAAAAGTCAGTTTAAAGGGTCTGGCATGAACTAAAGTGGGGCTGGGTGTCTTCAACAAAGGGCAGATCAGATTTCCTCTTTTGGAACAAAAGAGCCCATTACCATATCCAACTGCACCCCTGAGTTTCCACTCTACACCAATACTTCTCCTTATGCCTCAAAAACAGCTTCATCAGCAAAGAGGGCTCAACTTAGCCTTGCATCAGTCCTGGAGGGGGAAGGTGCTGCATGACTTTCCATTTAAGAAACAAACATGGTGAAAATAAGGTACCTTCCTCACTCATGCTCTGGTTCAAAGGCTGAGTTATTACTCATTTAAGAAAGGGGCAGTAAAAGCAATAGAACTTACTGGAAACAGCCCAAGTTACTGGCACAGATGAATGGAGACTGGGATAAACAGCTTTATTGGGAAGCACAGTGAGAGAAACAGAGTAAGATCTGAGAATGATTGGGATGGAAAGAGCTCACCAAGAAATGAGGTTCCAAAATGGCACCCACGTTATCCTATTCAAAAGAACTCTCTTTCCCAGAAGGCAATGGGCTTAGTAGACTGCACATTCTGCTGGGAAATGTAGTTCCCACATTCCATTGTCATAAGACTACCATACCCAGACCAACTACCATGGTTAATGCCACATACCCTTTCTTCTCCTCCCACACAAATTACAAAATAAATTTTTAAAAAATCACATTTTTTCTGATCCTAAAATGTTCTTTATCATTTGGCTCAAAGGGCATACATCTTCAGAAAGGAGTGCCCCGCAATGATTCAATCTAGAAGTTAAGAAAATGGATTTCCTCAGGCCAACAGCGATCCTTTCCTCACTTTCACCAGCCAATCTGGGCAAAGGGGTGAATGAGGTTGGGGCTGCAAGGCTATATTCCCCAAGAACAATATGGCGTCCAAGGCTTGATGGGAGAGCTGGGGTGGTGTGACTTGGGGGGAAGAGAGCCCAGGATTCAATCAGAGTCACTGCTGGAAGAGGAGGAGGAAGAAGAATGCTGCAGGGGAATGGGAAAGTGGAGAGGAGAGATTATCAGACTTTGAACTCTGACCCCATGAAGACTCACCCCATTCCCCGTCTCTCTAATATGTACCCTTCCCATACAAGGTGTACTTTTAAGACCAATAACTCACACATGGAATGTCACCGATAGACTGAAAACAATTCTCCCCCTGGAATTAATGCTACAACAGTAGTTTAAACCAACCCACATTGTTTCAGGGACTTTTCAATAATTTTGCTTGAAACAAGGTGCCTCCTTCTCAATCAAGGGGTTCCATGAATGGGAAAGCCTCTTTGAGGAAGGCATAGGAATTGGCAAATAAATGTTAATAATTGAAGCAATGAATAGCCCCCAGCACCTTCAGTACAGACAATCCACATAAATGAAAATGACCTCCACTCTTAAGTAACTTAGACCTGGGCAAAAGAACTGAGAGATAAAAATAAGACTCATTAAGTGCTTTACAAACTTTATGGTACTATAAAATTGTGAATTACTATCTAATCTGGATTGCCTGCATGCACAGCAACTTTATCAGCAATGATAAACATTTATTTTCCAACTGCTGCTCCAAAGTGGTCCTCCAATAGTTTCTTCCGCTCCCAACTATCACTGGAATGAAGTGAATTTAGACATGCCCCCATCACTTCTACCCTCTTTCTTTCATTGTCCCAGGTTGACTTGAGCTCTCTGTATAGTCATATGACCTGCTCAGTTCCATTCTAAGGAACACTGTATTTGAACAATCAGTGCCCTCAAGGTTAGAGATCAGAAATCCTGGATTCCCAGACTGCTCTGGCCTGGTTACCTGACGTCAGAACAGTCATTCAATTCTTTGGAGTCTCAATTTCCAAGGCCATTATCGTTATCATGATGTGTCAATAAGGTTTTAAGGCACATAAAGTACTTCCTATTTTTTATCTCATTTGAGTCTCACAACACTGTGGAGGAGGTGCAGTAGCTATTTTTAACCCCATTTTACAGAGGAGGAAACCAAGGCTCAGAGAAGTTAAGGAACTTGCCCACAGCCACACAGCCAGTAATGGACCAAGGCCAAGATTCAAATTCTGGTTTCTCTAAGCTCCAATTCTAGCTAGCTTTCTTTAGATTACACAAGAGGGCATAGGAGCCTGGCTCCAGGTGTTCAGTTATAGAGTCAAAGGACAAAATTAATTAACCCACTGGTTTGGTGGTCATAACCCCATCCAAGATTCCCAAGTCCTTTCATATGTATGTATATCTATGCCTCAGCATTCTGGGAGGGTGTGGATCACTAATCCTGTTCAACTGGAAGCAATTAAAACCCAGAAATTCTGAGACATATGCCAAAGGTTATCTATCCATAAACTCAAGTTTAGAGCTGAAAAGAAGGGATTTCAGTGAATATCTATGCCAACCACTTTATTTTCCTCAAGAAATGGAGGTTTAAAGGGATGAAGGGACTTAAGAGTTAGGGAAGTATTATGAGACAGAATTTAACCTAGTTTCTATTTCTAGCTTGTAAGGCCAGCGTGCTCTCTCTACTAGTCTACACCCACAGCATGGATGGATAGCAACAGAGAAGGCAAATCCTGACTGGTATGGCCATCTAATTGTGTCCCAGAGACTCTGATGAAATGCTCCCCATCCCAGCCGGGCTCCCAGAGAAACTGACCTTGCCATGTTTGTGATGTTTATGCATTTTCTTATGAGCCTTCTTCATCTTCTTCCTCATCTTCTTATCCATCACTATACCTGGCCCCACTATCCCTGGGACCAAGGGATTCAAAGAAGGTGCACAAGGGCCAGGAGGTGGGTAGGGACCTGGAGGTGGGTAGGGACCTGGGGGTGGGCAGCTTGGGTATCCTGGCTGATGCCCAGGGCCAAAAGCAGTGCCAGGAGGATAGGCTGGATTGCCTGGGAAACACCCAGGCGGGGCAGGACAGGTACCTGGAGGGTATGCAGGATTGATTGATGGTGGGTTGATGGGGTTGGCAACCCCAGGGCACCCAGAAGTTGAAGGAGGTATAGGACCTCCAGGAGGGTACATCCCTGGCTGCCCTGGATGGGGAGAGACGCAGAGAATAAGATAGTGGCACCAAGGTCTAGCTCCTCTTACAAGCGGGGGAGAAGGGACTGGTACCTCCTGTGCCCCCTCTTCCTTCAGGCAGTGGGGAGGTTAGGGAAAAGGGGGCCATATAGAGGGAAAAGAAGAGCCAGCTCCGGTGGGAGGGAAGAGGAAATAAACTGAGCTCCAAAGAGGGAAGGTTTGGGTGTTGGGGGCAAAAGGAAAAAGGGAGGACAAGTTTTTGCCTTAACTGGCAACTATGGGAGGGAAAAATGGGCACAGGAAGACCACCCCTCCCCACACCCGTGAGGCTCCTCTAAAAGAAGGGTAGAAAGAGCGGGGGGTGTGTAAAGGGGGCACTCACCCGCACTGGGGTTCCACATGCTGCACTGTTCTGTTACCTGGAGGGAAACAAGGAACAAGGAAGAAAAAAGGCTGGCGGTCCGGAGGGGGCAGGGCGGGTGGCACAAGCCTCCTCCAGTTCAGCGGTCCGGGGCGGATCCCCTGCCCCCCCAACTCCAGGGGCACCTTTCTTCGCTCACTTAGGGGCAAACGGGCTCCCTCGTCCCCTCCCCGGAGCTAGGCGGGAGGTTCCCCACTCCGCACCCCCTTTCCTTGGGCGGGGAGAGGAGGGGCCCCAGGAGGGAGGGGGTCTGCCTCCCAGCCAAGAGCCTCGGAGGGGAGGGGAAGGGGGGAGAAGGATCTCCAAGCGCCGAGACAGACTGTCCCAGCCCGCCCTGCCCGCTGGAAGGGAGGCCCAGCGGACGTGGCCCCCGCCCCGGGGCAGAGGAAGGGAAGGAGGAACCTCGAAGACCCCGTCACCTCGTCGCCTCCACCGGAGCCGGAGTTCTCCCTTCTCCTCACCGAACCGCCCGGCGCCTGCTTCCTGGTCCCCACCCCCGGTGGCTCCGCCCCCGCCGCGGTCTGATTGGTCGCGGTGCCGGGCCCTCGCCTCGTCATTGCACAGGCTGCCCGTCGATCTCCGGGGGGGGCGTGCCGGACCCGGGGAAACGGTCGCTGGACCGGGCAGTGTCAGCCCGAGCTCCGGGAGTCTCGGGTGGGGCCTTCTCTTCCTCGGGGCGGGGGCGGGGGCGGGGCCGGGGCCCACCTGGCCCAAGTCCTGCCCATGCGCGCAGCCCTGCCCCCGAGCCCCGGCAGCGGGTGCCAAGGGCGTGGGGCGGGGGGCGCTGGTCTGGGATGCGAGACCTTGAGAGCCGAGGCCCCGCCCGGGCCAGGAACCTCGGGACTCCCTCCTGCCCGATGAAAGCACTAATTGAGTGCCTGCTGTATGCCGGGCGTTGTGTCAAGCGCTTGGCGGGGGGGGGGGGGGGGCCGCGGGCCCAACCAGGGACCGCGAGCCCCCTCCAAGGAGGCCGGGAGGAAGAAGGAATTTCAGGCCTGGCCCACCGGAGAGAAGTGACCGAGCCGGAGGGGAAAAGGCCCCGCAGCACCGACATCTCCACCCTCCCACCCCCAGGGACCCCCTGCAAGCCAAGGACCCTATTCTGGCCCTGCCGCCAGTAATGACATTAAAGCCGCGAACTCATCAAACACCAAATAAAACGGAGGCCTCCCGATAAAATGTCCCGAGGCATTCAGCTCCGAAAAGGAGAGGGTCTCGTGCCAGCGGTCCTGGGGGGGTGACGACAGAAGCCTGCCTGGAACTGTGGGTCTCGGTTATGAACTGCTTGCTTTTTCTTGTAAATGTATTATAGTTCCCTGCCTTGAGATGAGGTTTCCCATAGTAACCCCTGGGGAGCGCAGCAGAAGTTACTGCTGACCTTTCCTAAGGCTGTCACTGTGTACACATGAATGTTTTGGGTAGGACACAAACACTTGTAGAGTGTACGCTGAATATTTTGTCTTACTCTCCCTTTCGTGGAGACCCTAGATAGGAACCTAACCTATGTTGTAGGTAAACTGTCCCTGGAGCACCAGGGTGTAATCAGCTGAAGGGTGTGAGAAAAGAGACCCCAGCCTTTCTCATGGCAAGTGAGGCTCCTCCAAGACCTGAACTCCATTGGAGCTTCTACATAGAACAGATGAGCTCCACCTTCCAAAAAGGGCGAGGGTCGAGTGTCCTAGTCTTTTGGGCACAGCAGGGGTTCTGTCTTGTTCAAATAAAATCATAGATTAGAACTGGAAGAGACCTTAGAAGCCATGTAAGATGGCCTCTAATATAATAATATACAGCCCCAATACAATAATATATAGGCCTCTATATGATGATGATGTTTTAAGGTTTATAAAGCCCTTATTTGAGACGCACAATAACTCTAGGAGATTGAGATGCTATTTCTATCCCCATTTTACAGATGAGAAAAGTTCTTCTCTAGGGTCATACAGTTAGGATCTATGGTAAAATTTGAACTCGAGTCTTCTTAGCTTCAGATACAGTATACAGTATTCTTATCCACTGTGTTACCTAGCTGCCTCCTCTGAATTTTATAGATAAGGATACTAGAGGTCAGGAGAGAGGGGATGAGTACTGGATATATAAATTTGGGCATCATTCTCAGAAAAGCGTAGGTCAAGCCCGTGAGAGACAATGAGATTAAAAAGAAAAAGAAGGTAGGGAAGGAGGCCCAGGAGAGAGCCTTTGGGTATTCCCATACATAGAGAATGGGCCATGAAGGGTGATTCTCAAAGGACACTGAGAAGGAGCAGCCAAAGAGGTAAGACAAAAATAAGTTACCTTTGTCAAAAAAAAGAATCCAAGTAGAAAAGTGTATCCAGGAGAAGTAAATGTCATACGGTGACAGAGAAGTCAAGAAGGATGAGAAGAGACAAAAAGACCTCAGATAAGGAGATCACTGGTGACTTTGGAGAGCATTAGTTGAGTCCTGTGTTTCAAAGCCAGATTACAAAGAGTTTCTAAGTAATTGGGAGATGAGAAAGTTGAGACAAAAAGCTTCTTTCTAGGCTATGAATAGGAGGAATGATGTAAGATGTTAGCTGGAGGATATGGTCTTTTAAATTTAATTTAAATTTTTTTAAGGATTCATGTGATCTGGGCTTACATATAAGCAGCAGGGAAGGAAACCAATAGATAAAAACAAATAGAACCTTTGGGAGATGGGGGAGATAATGGAAGGGGAAATGAGAGGGGATTGACTCAAGGCCTCTATTTCCTCTATTTCCTCTGAGACAGGAGCAAAGGAGACAAGGGGGGTTGAAGTCCAGGTGATTCACAGTTAGGAAAGGGATTTTTATGACCCATGGCCTCCTCTTTTCAGTAGACGTGTGAAGTGAGGTATATAGTTAAGGAGTGAGAAGGCAGTGGTGTAGGTGGCTTGAAAAAGGTGAGGATTGAAAGAAATACTGTGGGTAGTTTGATGAGTCAATTAGGAAAGAGAAAACAGATTGGTGTGCCCTGGGAAGGCCCACTTGAGATTTAATGGCCTAAATTTGTAGTAAATCCATTCAATAGGATCTTAGGACTACCACTCAGTTCAGCAGCTCAGTTCAGAAGGAAGGAAAGTAAGATGAAAGTAGAAATAATGGCCTGGGGAATACAAGGTGGGAATGAGGGAGGTTGGGAAGCAGAAGGGTTGGAGTACCTGGAATTTGTCTTGAAGATGGAGGCTGAGTTCAGGAAGGATGAGGCACAAGGAGAGATGGCCAGATAAGAAATTGTAATGACATAGAAGGATTTCAGAGTTATGCTTAGAGAAGGTATAATTCAACCTAATCCAATTCTTTTAAAAACTTTATTTTCAAATTTTTAATGTGAACATTCCTCACAGAAATATTTTTATACACATTACACATAGCACTTTCATACACACACACACACACAAAGATTCTGTATGAAGCTGAATCACCATTTCATATGGTTTGTTTTTTAAACAATATATGTATAGTAATAAATTCGGTGTTATTTTCAAAATTGTCTCACTTGTGTATGCTTTCTTCTGAACTATCTTATTTGCATTAAAAAATGATATGATGGCCTCATTTTGGGCAGACATCACTATTGCTAATCCTCTTTTCCCTAACTCCCCTTTTCCCTATACCCCCTAATTGACCAAGAGAAAAAAGGAGGGGAAGCCTTGTAACAAATAAGCATAGTCAAGCAAAAGAATTCTGTTCAGTGTCCATGTCCAAAAATGCATACCTTGTGTCCATCATCTCTCAAGTAAATTCAATTATGCAAGCAATTATTGTCATTAATCAATGCCAATTAATTAACTATAGTTAGATAGAATTAATAGTACTATTAATCATTAAATATTAATTAATTATTGACTACCTACTATGGGTCATGGAACATTTATGGCTGATGATTAAATCAAGTATGAGTATTCTGGTATGTGATGGAGGTGAAAAATATGAGTTGAGAAGGTTGATAAATCTCTTGGGGAATCAGGGGATTTAAGGGAATATCAACCTATCCTTTACCCTCCAAAATATTAATAGCAGCACTTTTTGTGGTAGCAAAAAACTGGAAACAAAGTAGATTGCAAAATAACTATGCAAATTCTACCATGCTATAAAAAACATCAAATGTAATGAATACCAAAAACATGGGTAGACTTATGAATCGATGCAAAGTGAAGCAAGAAAGACCAGGAAAATAACATATGATGACTACAACAATATAACAGCCACAAAACAAGGGAAACTGAATATTGCAAAACTACAAAGAGCAGGCTTTCCAATTTGAGGAAGGACCCAAATCAGCCACTCTCCATTCTCAGGACTTGACCACCATGACTGAGCGGCCTCACCCCTGTTGCATTCCTTCTCCCATTGATAAGTTCTTCCCAGAACCTCCCTTTTGGGGAAGAGACTAACCAAAGTTATTCATTCTTAGAACTTCCTCACCATACTCCCCTGCCTTTTCAGTTCTTTTTAGGTGTTAGTATGGAAATTCCTTGAGGACAGGAATTGTCTTACTCTTTGCTTGTATTTGTGTCCCCAAGCTTTGCACATGGCTTGCATAGTAAGTTAAATAAATGCTTATTTAAAAAACAAAACAAAACACCACATTTCTCCCTTCATTCTTCTGCAGAGGTGGGAGGTCCATGAGTGTTGCACGTTGCCTGTCTTGTCAGATTTTTTTCATGTGTTGATTAATTTTGTTAATTCTTTTCCCCAATTCTTATTTCTTTCTTTGTTACATGGGATGGCTGTTGAGTAATGCTACAGGGGGAAATTTGGGCCATGTTAAAAAAAGAAGATGTCAATACATTTTTATTTTTTAAAGAAAATTAATAATGTTGCAAAATTATAAAGAACAAGTTCAATCCCCAAAAAGAGACATGAGAAGACATCTCTACTTACTCTTTTGAGAGAGTGAGAAGATGAGGAAAGAATCCAGAGGTATGGAACACTTTATATAATGTCGGGGTTTTTTCGGGGGATGGATTAGTTTTGCTAATTTTTTTTCTCTTCTTTTTGGGAGGGGCAACAAGGAAGGAGGAGAAACGGAGAAATTTAAGTGGTGTAAGAAAACAAGAGATATGGATATAAATTTGGTTTTTTAAAATTATTTTATTTGTTTTCAGTGTTCTACAATCATTTCCATATATCTTAAATTTTTTCCCCTCCCTCCCCCTCCTTCCCTCCTCCTCTCCCTCCCTACTCTCTTCCCAAGAGAGCATGCCATCTTATATAGGTTCTACACATATGTTCCTATTAAATACATATTCACTTAGTCATGTTGAATAGAAGAATTAAAATGAATGAGAGAAACCATAAAACAAAACAAAACATAATACAAAAGTAAATGGTCTGCTTCATTCTGAGATCCTATTTCATAGTTCTTTCTCTGGATGCGAAAGGCATTTTGCCTCAAGAGTCCATTGCTAATTTTTTAAGTCCTTGCATTGCAATGAAATACTAAATCTACAGGAAAATTCCTCGCACACTGTGGTTGTTGCTGTGTACGGTGCTCTCCTGGATCTGCTCCTTTCACTCAGTATCAGTTCATATAAGTCGTTCCAGGCCTCTCTAAAGTCTTCCTGTTCATCATTTCTTATAGCACAATAGTATTCCATTACATTCATGTACTACAACTTGTTCAGCCATTCCTAAGTGATGGGCATCCCCTTGATTTCCAGTTTTTGGCCACCCCAAAGGGAGCTGCTATAAATATTTTTCTACATGTGGGATCCTTTCCCATTTTTATGATCTCTTTGGGATACAGTCCTAGAAGCGATATTGCTGGGTCAAAGAGTATATACATTTTTGTAGTCCTTTGGGCATAATATGGATAAAAAAATTTTTTAAAAAAGATGCAAAAGAGTTCATGGGGGTGAGGGTAGGGTGGAAGTAAGACTATGAAGTTATTTTCTCTACTTCTTGGGAGAATAAATTGGGAATTTGTAAATGACAGGTACCAAGATCTGGATAAGGTGATTTATCTGGAGGGAATGAATTTGAAATATGCAGAGGTTGCTGACTGATGGAAATAAGGGAAGGACCTGCAAGTAAATACCACTTATTTTTCCTCTTTGCTCACATAGTCAAGGGTTATGAAAGATGATATTACCCAATAATAGAGAGGGTAACTGGGGGGGGGGGTGGGAAGATATTTCAAGGATTGCAAGAAGATAGAAGGATTATGAAAAGAAGAAATCTAATATGAAGGACAGTTTGTAAACAAGAGCACAAAGGAAGAAAAAGATGGAAAGTTAGGGGCACAGAAAGACATAAAGAAGATCAGAGAATGGTAGCACCATAGGGAGCTTCTGCCCAGGTGGTCTAGGACTGAGAATCATTAGGTTCTGAAAAGAAATAAAGTATGTTAGCCACCAGACAGTAGATTGTCCTGCTCTTCCCAATAGGAATAATGCTGTTGATGTGATTTTTATTTCTTGAGCAAGGAAGTGCAAGGAGGAGAGCCCAGACAGCTGAAGAGAGGATGACAAGAAGCTGATGTGGATGAAATCCTGGTTCTGGTCTACTAGCAAGAGAGACAGGAAGCAGAGGCTGGGCAAGAAGACTGTTGTTCCTCCTTCATTTTTGAAGAGGACCACTGACAGCACGAGACACTCACAGCACTGACAGCAAGCACATGGCTTGCTTGTGAATCGGATTGAAGTGAGGCAGAGTCTTCCAGAGTCATTGAAGTCCAGTGGCAAGACAAAAGTCAAGATGACTGGTGATGGGCTGGGATGCAATAGATGACCTTGGTGTCTCTGATATCTAACCCAGCTCTAAGCATCCCCTTTATGGATGTTGGAACAAGTTGTTCTTATCTACTCATTCTGCCAGGGGGAAGTCTTCAAATGCTGAGGGTAGACATTCTCCGAAGTCCCCAACAGATTTTAGGCCCATAGGTTACCCTCACCTTGCTTCTGTCCATCTGTCAAGATGATTTTACATGGATGTGGTCAGTGCTACATGCTACGGCTTCTTGGAGCCACAAGTGAGAGCACACACCAAAGGTGGATAAGCAGCCCTGAAAAGGAAGCCCTTATACCAGAGATGCTAGACCTCCCTAAACACCCCATACAGAAGATACCTAAGTCTGAATTACAGGAAGCACCAGCATGGTTGATTTTCTCCCTGTCCAGTCATGAACAAAGGCAGCTCTGTTCCAGGGCCATATGCAATGTTGAATTGCCTGTTCCTCATGGGTGTGGGCTCAGGGTCCTGGATTAGTTGTTTAGTGCTTCGTGGTCAGAGCATGGGGTGGTATAAATCCACAGATCCCTCCTTCACTCCCCATCCTCACCCCCACATACATTTACCATAAGCATTAATTAATTGGCATATGGTATAGTCACAAGGAATTTTTCTGACTATATTGTGCATATTCAAGTGTGTAGTATGTAGATGGTAGCATGAGATGTTTTTAAAAACCACACATAAAGAAAAAATTATGCATAGCATACAAACTAATAACAGTCTTAATAAAGTTATACACCATAGAACAAATACTTGGAATTCATATAATACATAGCATAACATATAAGGTCTGCATATGATAACTAGATACGTAGACCATATGCAGATGCATAATACAATATAGCACAGCTACATAATATAGCAAAAGTCATAGAATACCCAATCTAGATCTGGGAGGCACCTCAGAGGACCTAGCCTAATCTCTTCATTTTACAAATTTGGAAAGGGAAGTTCAGAGACTTGTCCAAAGTCACATATTTAGGAAGGCACAAAGGTGGAATTTGAACCCAGGTACACACACTGCTGAACTAGTACTCTTTTTCACTCTACTATGATGCTTTCTGTGTTGTAATTACATAAAAATATACATTACAAACCTAAGGCATTCATATGTCCATGTGTAACCCCTATCCTAAAACCTGTTGATATAGAATTCTCTTCTTATTTTTGGAGATGAACCCCCTGCCCTGTGTGAAGTGCAGGGCAGATTTGATGAAAGGTTAGAGAGCTCTAGTCTTTATCAGTCCCTTTTGGGACTCTAAGGTCAGTCCTCTTTGAGACCCTTTACCCTTCCAGTCTTCCTGGGGACTCTTCCAGCATTGAGTTACTTCAAGTGATCCTACCTTCAAGAGAGAGAAAATGGAAGAGGCCAACCCCATTTGAGGTTGCTGAAGGAAGAGACATGAGAGGAGAGGGCAGTCTCCATCACGTCCCTATTCCCAGTTTGCTATTCTGGAGACACTGGGTGAAATCCAGCACCTTCTCTCTTGAGAAGAATTATCTTGCTCCCAATGGGAGACTTCTTCACTCTATATTGGCTGGTATATATTCTCCCATGTATATCTTCTCTGATTTCTGTTTTCTATGAATTGAATTCTTGTCTAATCTTTATATGTGTTCGTTGTGGAGCTGATATTTGGTAGAAAAGGGGTCAAGTATTGCATATAGAGCTTGGGGTCCCCTTTCCCCCAATAATGACAAAGTGCATGAAAACTAGATTGAACCTGATCATATCCCCTAGATCAGGGGTAGGGAACCTGCAGCCTCAAGGCTACATGTGGTTCTCTAGGTCTTCAAGCAAGGCCCTTAAAGGATTTGTTCTGGGAAGTTTGGATTCAGCCAAAGGGCTGCACTTCAGGAGCTAGAGGGCCACATGTGGCCTCCAGGTCAGATTCCCCATCCCTGCCCTAGATTAATAGTATTTAAGGGAGCAGATAGCTATAATTCTAGTCTAATGTAACTAATTTAAGGTTAATGATGTGTGGGGGGAAGAGTTAAAGATCTTCCCTGCCCATTAATAGGCCTCAATAGCTTTTGTTAATTTCTATTGAGGGATGGGGTCAGAGGGTCCTGCCCTCAGCTCTGGCTCTGAAAAGTATATAAATACTTTGAGGTGAGATTTTACTTTGGGCTTAGTTTTTGGAATAAGTGTTTGTGGTCAGACGCTAAGGATCCCCTCACCCTTGAATATCTAAATGTTGGTGCTTCTGTCTCTCCTAACTGTGTATGTATTGCTTATGGTCAGACACTTGGAAGTCCTGTATATTAATCTGTTTGTATTTTCCTTGAAGTTCGGAGTGCTGACTTTCCCCTGAACTAAGTGAATGATATATGTGCTTGATTAAAAGTTGCTCAAAAGTTGCTTTCCTTTTAGAAAAGCAGATCAAAGAACTTGTACCCAGGCCCTCCTGGATGCGTCAGGCCGTTATCCCTAATGTCTCTTCTCTTTAAAGAGAATAGAGAGTGTGGCCTCCCCCTCCCAAATTCCTGCTTCCCTTCCTGGCAGAATTAAAGTCTCCCTTGGAAAAGGGTAGATGAGGAGAGGCCAGAGATATCTATTCTGCCTGTCTTCAAGCCACACAATCACAGCCCTCACCACATGTGGGGATCTCTACAGACTGAGTCTTTGCTACACATGTGCGATATACACACACATATATGCATACACATATTTATGTATACATCACACATATACATATGTATGTATATATTATACACATGCATATACATATGTGTATATATTAGACACACGCATATACAGGTGGATATGTTATATACATATGTTGCACATGTGTGCATGTGCACATGTATGTATATATTACACACATATACATGTGTATGTATCACACACATATACATATGTATGTATATATTACACACACACACACACACACAGACTTGAAGGAGGCATTGATAAATGGAATTTTGCTCAACTCTTCTAAGAGAGACTGATTCTTGCCTTGAGGACAGAAAGAAATGAGGCAAGAGGTTGGCACCTCTATTTTCTCTGAAAGAGGGGTACTGGATTAGAATTATATCCATCTGGTGTAATTACATCTATCTACCTCCCTAAATATTGCGGTCTAGGGGCGTATGGATTCAGGAAAATAAGCTACTTTCCTAGCTCCTATCCCTTAAAGGGTGACAGGCTGTTCCAAGTTTATGCTCTGCCCTCTTAGCCCCTTCTAGCCTATCACGTTACATAAATCATTATCACACATAGTGAGTAAACCCGTTTATCTAAGCAGATATCTAAAGAGAAAACGGAACTTTACAGTTTAGTGGGTGGACTTTTTAGATAAGTATGAGGTGAGATCTCTCTCACCCAAGCAGAAGTTCTCAAAAGTTTAGAGAGGCAAGCTAGAAATCAGAACATTAGGAAGCTGACTTCCTTTACATGTCTGCTGCTATCAAAATCTGGGTCTGTGTCTTCATATGCTTGGAGTTGGTCCACAGACCAGGCCAGTGTATCCTCTCAAAGACGGGATAAAGAATGTTGTCTCTAAAAACTCTCACACCAACTCTTCTCTTTATATGTCAGTCATGTTCAGCATTCTCTCAAGGATTCAGGGTCATGCATACACACAGTTATGAAAAATCTCCCAGACTTGCCTTAAAACCTGGATTATATAAGCATTCCATCAAAAAGTGTCATCTGGTTATGCATGCAAACCTATGTTGTTTTACAGCTTGAAGCACCATGGATTGACCTGGTCACAGGGCAAAGATAATCCTAGAACTTCTACGATGACTTCCAGTTTCAGTATCACACCCAATAACCTGAAGTCCTTTTCCATTTAATGGTATTTTGTTTTTTCCGATTACATGTAAAGATAGTTTTCAGCATTCACTTTATAAGATTCTGAGTTCCAAAATATTTTCTCCCTTTTTTCCTTCCCTCCCTGAACCCTGAGAAGGCAAACCATCTGATACAGGTTATACATGTACAATCATATTAAACATGTTTCCACATTAGTCATGTTGTGAAGAAGAATCAGCACAAAAGGGGAAAACCAAGAGAAACAAAAAAAAAAGGAGAGAGAAAACAGTCTGCTTCCATCTGCATTCAGATTCCATAGTTCTTTCTGTGGATGTGGACAGAATTGTCCATCATGAGTCTTTTGGAATTGTCTTAAATCCTTGTATTGCTGAGAAGAGCTAAGTCAATCATAGTTGATCATTGCACAATGTGACTGTTACTGTGTACGATGTTCTCCTAGTTCTGGCTCACTTCACTCAGCATCAGGTGGTGTAAGTCTTCCCATAGCTTCTAGTCTTGATCTTTAGCTTGGGGATGGCTATGGTAGGAGTGACATCAACTACTAATATAGGCAAGAAATATAGCAATAATAATAGTTGATAACTATATGGTGCTGACCATATGTCAGTCACTGTACTGTTTTACAATGATAATCTCATTTAATTTTCACAACAACTCTGGGAGGTAGGTGCTATTAGTATCCCCATTTTAGATGAGGAAACTGAGGCAAACAGAGGTGAAGTAACTTGCCCGGGGTTATACAGCTCGTATGTATTGAGAGCTGGATTTAAATTTAGGTCTTCCTGACTCCAGGTCAGGCACTGCATCACCCACCTTCCTAACCATGACAGTAGACCCTATTGCAAAGCTGGTAATTCACCACAGATGCCCTGACCTTCCTTGAAGGCAATAAAATTGTCCTTGGGCCTTTATTTGTCCAGTGTACTAAGGCTTGAACTATTGATGTAGCTTTCTAGTCTCCTGGGGCAAAGTCTAGTTGGGCTTGTCCAAATTTCATAGGACCACTACACACACACACACACACACACACACACACACACACACACACACTGCTGTGTGAGTCAAAACACTCCCCTGACTGGTCAGGTCCCTATGGGGAACTGGGGAGTTGGGGTTTGAAGAAGAGAGCCACGTAAAGCTGAACCAACGTTGTATCCTTTCCATGCTATTGGTGGGCAAACTTCTTTGGTTAAATGTTTTATGGTCTCTTTTCAGTCCAGTCACAAGCCTGAACCAGCAGACTGGCCTGAGTCAGACCTGGCCCGGAACAAGGACCTAGAGTAATTCACAGACTCCTCAGGCCCTCTGCCTTGCAGATCTAAGTCTGACCTTCTGCATGACTCAGGTTGGCTTTCCCATTTCTCAGCCCAAATTAGAAAGGTAGGTAGGCAGACAAATGAGATAAGCAGGTAAGTAGGTAGATAGATAGATACATAGATGATAGATACATAGATAGATAGATGATGGATGAATAGATAGGCAGATAGATAGATAGATGATAGATGGAGGGAGGAATAGATAGATGGACAGACAGATAAAGTTTTTATTAAGCATGATGTGCCAGGCACAGTGCTAGTGTGCATAAAAAAAATTCAAGCAAACAAGACAACCCCCATCCTGAAGGAGTTTACATTTCAATAAGAGAAGACAACGTTAGGGGCACTGGAAAGTGGGGGTGAGGAGGAACAGCCTGAGTGTGGGAGCAAAGTAGCAGTTGAGGAGAAGGAGATAGAGTCCAGAGAGAGAGTCCACACCTGAGTGAGTTCCTTTCTAAACCAGTGGGTCTGAGGTCAGGGGAGGTGCACTTCAGGGCAAAGTTTCTTCTATGATGCAAAAGGGGTGGAGGAAGAGTCCAGAGAGAGAGAGAGAAAAATTCTATAGCACTATAACATTTGCAAAATGCTTTACATAAAATTAACTCATTTGATTCTCAAAACACCCTTGTGTCAGTTAGGTTGCATGAGGGAATAGAGCTCTGGGCTCAGAAAGATTTGAATTAAAAAGTAGCCTCCGAAACTTACTAGTTAGAGGACTCTGGTTTAATCTCCATTTCTACAACAGTAAGATGGGACTCACAATAACACATAGCTTACAGAGTGGTTGTGAGACTCAAATAATTTGTAAAAGCCTGGGCCAGAGTTGTTTTACTGCTCAGTCATTTTCAGGCCTACTCTTTGTGACCCCATTTGGAGTTTTCTTATTGAAGATACTGGTGTGGTTTACCATTTCCTTCTCCAGCTCATTTTTACAGATGAGGAAACTGAGACAAGCAGGGTCAAGGGACTTGAGGCTGGATTTGAACTCATGAAGATGAGTCTTCCTGACTCTGGACCCAGCACCTAGCTGCCCCAAGCAGAGAGTAGGCACCATGAGACACTTTTATCTTTCCCATTTTATATATGAGGGAACTGACTTGACCAGGCTCACACAGCTGCTAAGTATCTGAGGTAGGATTAGAATTCATGTCTTCCCAAATCCATCCTTGAATAGAAGAGATCCACTCTGTCAGCAACCTGATAGTTGTTTGGGGCCTCCACAGCTAGTACAGGAATAAGTCGACCCCATTGCCTGGCATGGGTTCCCCTCAGGGTCAGGGAATACTTCACCTGACATCATAGCTGCTCAGGAAATCAAAAATAGAATTCCTTCTTTATCTGACTCTCCTTCATAGGACTCCAACAATCCACCTGCTTCTCTGGTAGAGGCGTTTCCTGGGGTTTAGCTGATACTGCTTCTCTACAGCACTTCTCCTCCTGATCCCTGATCTCAATGAACTCCCCCATGTTATTGGTGCTGTTGTAGACAGCAAGTGATTGTGATGTCTTGTCATTGTAATTGCAGAGTGTTGACTCCTCCTCCTAGCCCTGTGTGCCTTTGGAGAGGGGATCTAGCAGTGCCTTCATAGGAAAAAACCACAGACTAAGCAAAGATAGTAAGAACAGGAAAGGAAGAGCTCATAGGACATTGATTTTCAAGAGAGAAGGGCTTCAGCCACAGTGAAAGGGAGAGTTAAAGGAAGGCAGAGACTGGATGGCAGGCCACCACAGGGGGAAGGCAGAACCATCTTTAAAGCTAGTCATGGACATAGGACCCTGGAGGAGGCCAGAGTGGGTGACACCCTAGGAGACTTGGTTGAGGGAACTGGATGTCAGACAACTGTCTCATGGGAGTTCCAACTATGATGGTGGGGGTCTCAACATCTCCTTTTTCTGAGACTCCAAAGCATCAATCAGTAGGTAAAGGTGACTCACTCCCAAGCATCAACAGGAATGGGGGGAAGCCTTTGGTACCATTCTTGGTAACATTATAAGCATACACCAGAAATGTCATGTGTTGACTCCAGTCAATCTGTCAATAATCATTTATTAAGCTTGTAGACACTGTGCTAAATTTTGGGAAAAGAAAGAAAGAAGGAAAGGGGGGGAGAGAGAGAGAAAAAAAAGAAAGAAAGAAAGAGAAAAAGAAAGACAAAAGACATACCCTGATCTCAAAGTATTCATAGTTTGATAGGGTACATAACATGAAAACAACCATGTACAAACGAGATACAGACTGATCAACAAGATAATCACAGGGGACCCAGAAAGGCTTGTCTTAGAAGGTGGGATTTTTGTTAGCTCCTAAAGGAAGCCAGGGAAGGAAGACAGTTTGCTGAACAAGAGAGGTTAGGATAGGATTCCTTACACACGCAGAGGGGTCAGCCTAGAACCCCTTCTTCATGTGAGAAAGGAGGGGAAAAGTGATAGATGTCATCAGGGTGATGTGAGATGAAGGTTTTTCTCAAGCTCTAGAGCTCCAAGCGTAGTTCTTTTAGTTTGTCAACCTGTTTATTTTTATTACATAGCAGAGCTGCTTTGCCACAACACAATTTAGATTTTGTTGTTTCTCAATTTTTATTCATGCCTTTTTTACATCATTTCCACTTTCTTAATATATCCCTCCCTTTCTTGTACTAAGGAAATAAGTTAGAAGTAAGAAGAAGAAGGAAGATAAAAAGTAGGTCAGAAAAATTAACACATTCATCATTTGAAGCTAATGTTACAAGCAATGATTCATACTCATAGTTCCCCATCTTCTGCAAAAAAAAAATTGTTGCATCATTTCAGTTGTATCTGACTCTTCTTGACCCCACTTAGGGTTTTCTTGAAGTGGTTTGCCATTTCCTTCTTCAAATCACTTTACAGCTGAGGAAACTGAGGCCAACAGGGCAGAGTGACTTGCCCAGGGTCATACAGCTAGTAAGTGTCTGAGGCCAGATTTGAACTTAGGAAGATGAGACATCCTGATTCCAGGCACAACACTTTATCCACCAAATTATAGCTGCCAAAAGAGTGCATCTCTTATTACTTTGGCACCAAGTTTAGTCATATAATTTATACAGCATCCAATTTCCTCTTTTATTTCCTTCTTACGTTCAATCTTGCATTCATTGCCTTGTTTTCCTAGTTGCTTCCTTAATCATGTATCAGCTTATAGAAGTCCTCATAAACTTATCTGTAGTTATCATATTCCTAATTTCTTAGAGCACAATAATCTTCCCAGGCTCATGTGTGTACAGATACATCATGCGTATGTATATACCTCAGTGGACCAGTGTGTGTAACTCAAAGACATGCCCCTCAGCTACCATTTTTCTTCTACTTTTTGTTTCAGTGACTAACATACTCACCTGGTACCATGTTAATCCAGATCTGATGCTGGCACTGGAAGGAAGGCAGTCATAGGCCATTGAACAAGTAACAAAAAGGGTTTACTCAAGGCCTAACATTGCAGGAATATGCAGTGAAAATATAATTGTTTCTATAGACAAGAACCCTGAAGAAGTAGATAAGAGGGATGGAGTCAGAAAGAACTGAGTTGAATGGGGGAAGGGGGACTCCTGGCTTTCAGGGATGAAAGGTAAAACACTGTCCCCATACAGAGGGTTAATGCCCACATGTAATGTTTGAAGATTCCCATATGTAAGGAAAGCATATGGAGAATATTTCCCTATGTAGTAAATCCTTTTTTTTAAATTATTATTAATTTGTTTTCAGTTTTCTGCAATCACTTCCGTAAGTCTTAGATTTTTCTCCCTCTCACTCCCACCTCCCTCTACACATATGTTCCTATTAAATACATGTTCACCTTAGTCATGTTGCATAGAAGAATTAAAATGAATGGGAGAAACCATGAGAAAAACCAAAACATAATACAAGAGAAAATATTCTGCTTCACTCTGCGATTCAGTTCCATAGTTCTTTCTCTGGATGTGGATGGCATTTTGCTTCTCTAAAGGAGTATTCCACCTGTAGCAGGTTTGAGGAGTACTTAGTCTGAGTCAAACAGATCCGTCTTTCCTGAGTTTTGCTTGTTTGCCTCTAGGTTTTATATCTTCTAAGTTGGGAGTGGGGGGTGGTATGGGGGAACCTATGGCCTTGAGGTCACATGTGGCCCTTGAGTTCCTCAAGTGTGGTCCTTCGACTGAATATAAACTTCACAGAACAAATCCCCTTAATTAAAAGATTTGTTCTGTGAAAGTTGGACTCAGTCCAAAGGTCAAACCCAAGAACCTAGAAGGTGACATGTGGCCTCAAGGCTGCCTATTCCCCACCTAGTTGTCGGTGTACAGGTAAATACAGTGTCCAACTCTTCATGAGCTCATTGAGAATTTTCTTGACAAAGACACTGAAGTGTTTTGACATTTCTTTCTCCAGCTCATTTTACAAGTGAGGAAACTGAGGCAAGCAAGGTAAGTGACTTACCCAGGGTCACACAGCTGGTAAGTGTCTGAGGCCAGATTTGAATTCATGAAGCTGAGTCCTCCTGACTGCAGGCCTGGCACTCTATGCTCTAGGGCATCACCCAGCTGCCCCATTGGGTAAAAGTACACATTTATTATTCTCTCCTCCTGGGCATTGCTTTTTACAAAAACGTGTACTTGCTTAATGGCTTCAATTTCAACCTATTTCCATTGCATTTGTGATTTCTTAAAGAGGGGTTGGATTGGTCTCCCATCCCTCTACTGAGATTCAAACCTTTCTCCAAATCTCTACCCTCTCAAGCCATAATCACACAAAACTGCTTTAATGGTGAACAGATTTTCTCTTACATAAAAGGAGAAATAAAATGATAGGGATGAAGGGCAGTGGGTGGGCAATTAGAGGAACTGGTGTTCATTTGGATTAGGAAGAAGCCAGCAGTTCGTTTTTGGACTCATTTGGGGTCTTCTTGGCAAAGTGGTTTGCCATTTCCTTCTCTATCCCATGTTACAGATGAGGAAACTGAGGCAAGCAAGGTTAAGTGATTTGCCCAGCTTCACACAGCTAGTAAGTGTACAATTTGAACTTGGGGAAGATGAGTCTTTCTAACCCCAGGTCCAGTGTTATATGCACCATGATGCCACCTAGCGGCACTATGCCAGGTACTAAGAAGGCAGAATCAGCTTTTCCTCTTGAGTTCAGCTTTTTCCCAAAGGATGAAGAAAATGCCCACCAGCTTAATGGAGGAGTTTGGCTTTGAACAGCAGGAAAATGAGAGGAAGTAGATAGTTCCCTGCAGCCTCTCTGCACCAGAGCATATCTCCTAAGTTCTGGGCCGGGGCAAGGTCTTTCCTTAGCTTCTGGTTTCCAGAAGAACCAGAGTTTGTTGGAGCTATCACTCAGAGAGCAGACATTCAGTTCAGTTTTTGCCTCCTGGGTCTACTGGGTCATCCCAGCCTTCAGCTCCTCTGGCCCAGAAGCCCCCCAAAAACAGAGTCCCAGAAATTCAAATTCCTCAAACCATCTCCATAGCAACACTTCCAGCTGGGGGGCTCCATTCATATCCCACACCCCCAATGCCCCTAAGGGGCCATACCTTTTATAGTTCTTTGCAAAGAAAAAAGTCATCTGGAGTGTACTTGGATTCTGTAATTACGGAACACAAATTTCAAAATAAACAGCGAGGAAATTATCCTGGTATTCCATGCACACCTTTCTACAGCACCACTGTAAGCAAATGCATCGGATGCTATGTAACAGCATAGTGGGTATTGTACTTCTTGGGAAGGGGGTGGAGGGAAACAGAATTTGGTGCTGAAAATAAAAAAAATTTAAAAAAGAAGAAAAGAAAACAAATGCTTATTAACAATGTATGCAATAATGCTCCTCACTTCCTGGGAGAGAGGTGATGGACTCGATGCAGGATGAACATAAATTTTTTGGATAAGGCCAATGTGGAAATTTATTTTGCCTAAGTGCGGATTTATTTCAAGGTTTAGTTTTCCCTCTTATTTTTCCAGTGGGGGAAATGGAAGGGAAAGAAAATCACTTCTTGAGAATTAAAAAAAATATCTTTTTAAGTGCTCAAATAAATAAATAATCAATGCATGTAGCATAAAATGCCTCATGTTAAGGTGCTTAGTGATTAAATATCTAAATGATAAGCACAGTAATTAAGACGTGCTTATCCTAAGAGTATATGCTTACCCATAGTATACAAGTAATCATAAATACCAAAAAAAAATTTTTAAACAAGCTATAAAATATCAGTAAGCTTCTAAAGAACAAATATAAGGATGATCATTAGTGTACACACAAATAAACAGTGAGAATAGTGCAAAACTAACAAAGAGATGTTGTCATATACAGCATCTAGCTATATATCTGTGTAATAATCCTGTAAGTGAACATACAAAATAGCAAAATAAGACAGGAAGCATAACTCAATTGTGCAGCAAAGCCATGTACATTATATGCAATTATATACAAGTCATGCAATTATATGCAATTTCTTGCAGGGACAGTCTCCAGACTTGCCTCCTAGTTATATGTGTAACTATTTTCTCTGATTCATCTGTAACATAAATTAGTTGGGTCTCTGGTCAAATGGTGCTGTGCTGGGTTGTTGTTGTTGTTTTTTTTTTTCTGTTTAATCTTTTTCTATTGGAGTGATTTGCCATTTCCTTCTCCAGCTCATGAGGAACTGAGGCAAACAGGATCAAGTGACTTACCCAGGATCACACAGCTAGTAAGAATCTGAGGCCAGATTCAAACTCATGAAGATAAGTTCTCCTGTTTCTAAGTCCAGTGATCTATCCAAGGCTCCGCTAAGCTGTTTTGTGACCTGCTTACCTCTGGGCCCCTGTACTTGTGCTGGTTAATGATATGGGATGATCAATCATTGCCTTCATAACGATAGGCCCACTTCTCTAAATTTGACCTTTTAATGATGTCCCATCGGATTATCAGGATGTAAATGGACTTTTCAAGCCTGAGTTTTGCAAACTGATGCTTAGACATGCATGACTCAGAACTGGGGGTTGAGGAGGAGAAGGGAACAAGGATTTATTAAGTACCTACTATGTGCTAGGCCTTGGGTTAAGTACTTTGAATTTATTTGAGCTTCACAATAACCTTGAGAGGTAAGTGCTATTGTCATCTCTCCTAAACAGCTAGATAGTACAGAGAAGGGAAGAGGGGGCCAGGCCTGAAGTCAGAAAATCCAGTCTCAGTCAATTAAGCACTAGCTGCTTCAGTTTTCTCAGCAGTAATTGGTAGAGGGAATAATTACTCAACACTGTATTCTTTTTTTTCTCCCCACTTTGAAAGCAATTGAAGTTAAGTGACCAGTGGATCACATAGCCATTAAGTGTGTGAAGTAGCATTCAAATTCAGGTCCTCCAGACTCCAGTACTCTATCCATTTCGGGGCACCTAGGTGGTGCAGTGGATAAAGTACCAGTGCAGGAGTCAGGAGGACCTGAGTTCAAATCTCACCTCAGACACTTGACACTGACTGTGTGACCTTGGGCAAGTCATTTAACCCCAATTGCCTCATCCTGGGTCTGATGAATATCTGGTCACTGGATTCAGATGGCTCTGGAGGAGAAGTGAGGCTGGTGACCTGCGCAGTCTTCCATCACTCAAAACAAAGTCAAGTGCAAGTCATGTCATTATTTCTCTGATGGCATGGTCTTCTTCGGCAACGAAGGATGAACATACACACCCTATCCACTGTGACTCTTATGCCCCTTAACATTGTACTCTTGAGAGGTGGAGTTGGTTCAAGAGAAGAGACATTATTCTTCATTCTTTCTTTAAAAGATACATGTTCCCGTTCTCTTCAGGGAGAGAAGAAAGAGAAAAGCATGAGAAGATGCACATACATAGGGCCAGTGGCAAAACATGTCCTTGATTTCCAGCTTGTCTCCCTAGAAACATTCCTCTTGAGGGAGATCGTGACCTCTTTCTTGGCTTTGCAGCTCAATCTCCTCTAAAAAGCGGTTTGCCCTTGTGTATTTTTTTTGTATATTTTGATCTGTAGACCTCCAAATCACGTTTGCGATCTGCTTGGATAAATAGGTTCACTCATTATTATTATATACATTAATATATTATCTATTAATATATTATATATAATAGATATATTATAGATATATTATCATATCATTATTTTTGTGATGGGTTGTTGGTTTGTTTTTTTGTTTTGTTTTGTTTTGTTTTGTTTTTTTAGGGTAACTAGCCTTTGGTGGGAAAGAGTCAAGACTGCAGAGTTAACTTGAACTATTTTCCCCTTTGAGGGATAGGGACCAGCAAAGTTAATGGCTTAGATATAAAAATCCTGATCTTAAAACAGAATATTGAGGAAGTGGGGAGGCATCCAGATATAATTCTAACTTAGTACCCCCTCAGAGAGGAGAACAGATTGGCCAGTCTCTCTGTCCTTTTTCTGCTCCTTTGGAGACAGGAATCAAAGAATCCCTTGGGGTTGGGTCAGATTCCAGAGATATCTATCCATACCTCCCTGAAAGTGGCATTTAGATGACCTGTTTGCACATGTACATTTTCCATGGGCAGAACTCACCTAACAAGGATTTCTGTGCTCTGTGGGTTATTTCTGTAGTTTAAGGATCTCTGTAATTGAACTGAATGAAAGGGAGTTGCCTCTGGATTAATTTCTCTCACCTTCTCTGAACTGATATTTTCCCACATTGAAAGCAAGGATATCCAGTGATGGTGCGCATCTCATTCACTAGAAATGCCATTTTCAGAACCAATATCTGGTTCAGATTGTCTTTGTAGATCTGATGGGCAATTTGTTTTGTTCAGTCTGCTGAGCTAAATTTCAATTACTTCATCAGCACATCAGAAAGTTTGACTCTCCCAGGGCTGTAAACAGCTGGGCATGGGGTGGGAGAAGGAACAATTAAGCACTGCCTGTATGCCTCTCACTGAGAAAAGCATTGGTGATACAAAGAAAAACAAAAATCGTCCCCAATCTCAAGGAGGTCACTGTCTAATGGGGAAGAAAACATTCCAACAACCGTGTACAAACAGAAACATATGTAAGATCAAGATAACATAATTGAGAGAGAGAAAACACTAACATTAAGGGGGATCAGAAAAGGCTTCTTGTAGAAGATGAGATTTTAGCTGGAATTTGAAGGAAGCCAAGAATTAGAGGTGGGGACACAAAGCATTCTAGGCACAGGGTGGGGCGGGGCACTCACTAAAAAATTTCTGGAGTCTGGAGATTGTGCAAGGCTTGTTTTAGCTTCTCAGTTAAGCGACGTGCTGGTTGCATTAGCGTCATCTCCATCCTCTGAAAAACCAACCTACAAGTCAATAGGTAAGGCCTAACCCTTATCCAAATGTAAGCAAATAGAGTGGAAAGACTGTGGCTTTATTCCTAGTGGGACTGTACATGTACTAGAAATATTTCACCTCTTGATCTCAGTGAGATTTGTTTCAGGTTCAGCGTTCCTACCATGTTCAACAGCATGTGGTTGAAATTCCCAGGCTGTGTGGGTCTCCTTTAAATGGTCAAGGGTAGTTCTATGCTTTCTGATAACTGCCAAAGTTAATATTTCCTTGAGTAGCTCTCTCCAAGTCTCTGCCTTGGTCAGGATGGACTCTGGTGAGGAAGGCATACCCTGAAAAATATTTCTTTCATAATACTACAGCCACTGTGGAAACTTTCTGACTTTTATTTGGGGATATTTGTACATATCTGGTGAAATGATCAGTCATCACTAAGACAGGACTTATATTTTTGCTATCTCCTTTTAGAGAGGAAAAGTCAACACAGACAAGTTCCAAAGGTTTGCTGTTGCTTATATACTCCAAACATGCAGCATGAGTTGGCAATGTTTTTCTTGGCATACGTTGGGTCCAAGTTTCACGCTTCTTAGTAGCAACTTGGGCCAGTCAATTATTTTTTGCTGACTTACTCCAAGATACTCTCTTGACCCATATGTCGAAAGTTATCACACAGCACTGTTATGGCCATAGAATGACGTGATCTGGGTAACAAGAACAGTTTTTGGAGCCATGCATGGGATCAGTCCCCATCCAACTCTGTACTCCATCACACAGCTCTTATTTTTACCGTCATCTTAATGGGAAAGTACCTTTAAGGGACTAGGACTTGAGTCCTGTAGCGTTACATCTTTTCCTCTTGGACTGTATGTATCACAGTCTTCCATCAGTTCTCTGTGCTAGCTGCTAGTCACTTTCAGATAACTGAGGTAAAGAAAATTAGTTCAATGAAAAAAGTTTCACATATATGCTTCTAGAATGCTCTCTGGAAGTCACAGCTGCTCATTTTCTCATGATTGTAGCTGTTTCCTAGCTGTCACATAAAGTCTCCACTCCTTCCTTATGTATTTACATAGCTTCAGTTATCACCTGGCGTTTAGGAAAGTATAATTGCGTCAGGAGTGTGTGTGGGAAAAAGTGTGCCATATGTGCATTGTCTTCCCAGAGAGCTAGTTGTTAAATATTTACCAGCACACTCCTGAACAAGTTGGGCTTCTTTGGGAGTACTGTTTGCTGAATTCATTGTCAACTTGTGCTGTAACCTGTCTCTGGCAAGAATCACCTAGCTTGGCACTGGTCAGATTATACCAATGAGTTGTTGTCATCCCACATTTGAAAATTTGCTCCATATCTGTAAGTCTTTAAATGTCTCAATTCAGGCTACTTCAAAGCTAAGAACTTTAGCATATTGTGTATGGGATAATGAGACTGTCACTCAACCCGCAGTTGACAAAAGTTTCTGGCTTCCATCACTCTTGTGGTATAGGACTGTTCTCAGTTCCTCCTAGCTGCCATCTGTCTGTCCTTAGTATAAAAGACTTGTTTAGATTCACACAGGTCAGTGCTCGTGGATATCCTAGGCAATTGACCAAACCATTGAAAGCCCATCCAACTCTGTGCCTCCATCTGTCTCCCAAGGACAGACAAATCAACCTCTTTTTGTCCTGCTTCTGTCCAGTTGTGTAAGCACAAGTGAGGTGATTCGACAGTTTGGCAGTGAAAATATAGTTCTTAATAAACTTGCAATTTATATTAAATCCTACAAAAAGTTCTTGAAGGTTCTGTGGCTGTGGCCAAGTCAGGGCCACTTCTTTTTTCCGAGTCTTTGCTTATACCTAGCTGCGATACTATGGGACCCACATGCTGGGCAGAGGTTCTGCCAAACTGGTACTTCTCAACTAATCAGCTTCCTCCAGCCAATTTTATGCTCATTAGTCTTTCCTCATGTTCTTCTAATGTCAAAGAAAGTGAGGTTGTTTAGGTACACAAACACTTCCATATAATTCATATCTCCAACTATTTTATACATTAGCTGTTGGAGAGTGGAAAGTATCTCCAAGGTGCCTTGAGATGTGCACTCAGATTGGTCAAATTCATCTGAGAATATGAAAGCCACAGGAAGACACTATGTGAATCCAAGTTTGAGAACCACTGGTTGTGGGATATCTTGAACCCTTGGCATAGTGTACCTATTTTGTTCAAAGGTTAATAATCCATATGCATACAGATTTTTCCATTCTTCTTTGGTATCAATGTATACAGGCTTCTGGGCTCTGTAATGATGACATTAGCCAACTTCTTTTAATATGATTTCTGAAATCTTTTATCACAGACAAAGGGATATTCCTAGAGGTTTTCCTGGAATTATTGTGTATGGGTGAAGTAGATTCTCTAGGTTGCTTCTTGGGCACATCCCAGCTTCTAATCTTGTATAATGTATGTCTGTCCTCTCATTAGGCTTCTGTCTCAACCAGTCTTTCCATTCTTCTGATCTTAAGGAGTCAAAGTCAAATATCTCAAGACCCACTCGTGTCTTTGAAAATTCGGTGCTCTCATGAGGTCTACTGAAGTTAATTTATTTTTTAATTTTCAACATTCACTTCCATAAGTTTTAAATTTTCTCCCCCTCCCAAGATATCATGCAATCTGATATAGGCCCTACATATACATTCCTATTAAACATATTTTCACATTAGTCATGTTGCATAGAAGAATCAGAATGAATAGGAGGAACCATGAGAAAGAAAACAAAACAAAGAAAATCATCTGCTTCACTCTGTATTCAGACTCCATAGTTCTTTCTGTGGATGTGGATGGCATTTTCCATCATGAGTCCTTTGGAATTGTTTTAGGTCCTTGCATTACTGAGAAGGGTTAAGTCTATCAAAGTCAGTCCTCACACACTGTGGTTGTTACTGTGTACAGTGTTCTCCTGGTTCTATTCACTTCACTCAGCATCAGATCATATAAGTCTTTCCAGGTTTTTCTGAAGTCTGTCTGCTCATCATTTCTTATAGTACAATAGTATTACATTACATTCATATGCCACAACTTGTTCAGTCATTCCCAAATTGATGGGCATCCCCTCACTTTCCAGTTCTTGACCACCACAAAAAGAGCTGCTATAAATATTTTTATACATGTGGGTCCTTTTCCTATTTTTATGATCTCTTTGAGATACAGCACTAGAAGAGGTATTGCTAGGTCAAAGGGTATGCACATTTTTATAGCCTTTTAGGTATATTAACTTTATACTCTTACAGAACTCCTCAGAGGCTGCTTTGAATGACCAAAGTACAGGTGTTGGATCCTAGCTTGTTGCTTACATATTTTGAATGGGATAGAATTGGTTCCAGTTCAGGCTGACCTTTTAATGAGGACTGGTTAGCCTGAACATACCAGAGTCACAGTGTCCACCTTTCTATTGATGCCAGCAATTTTCTTGAGAAACTTCAAGCTCATCCTGCCACATCTCAGATACGGGTAGTTTTTATAACTCACCCCACCAAGTCCAAGTCCTTTTGTAGACTGGAAGGGTACTTTCCACAAATGTCTCCCATAGAATGATTAGAATATGATGATAACTTGAGATGTCTTGTCAAGGATGACACTGCAGTACACATGCTCAATCTTTTCTATCATCTCAGTACATGTACTCAGTAAATCTCAGTAGTATTAGTCTAGGATTCAAGGACGCATAAATAATGGATGATGAGGTCAATGTCTATGTTCTTGGAGTCAAGGGAGAACATTCTTCTCTGGTCCTATCTCCTTTTCTCAATATTGATTCAAGAGCTTTCAGATTCTACAGGACCAAGACATTCTCTTCAATAGTATGGTCATTTAATCCACAAATCTAACAAGATAAATCTACTTCTCCAGATATGTCCCAATGGAGGTGTTCGTGCATTAGATTTTTTTTTGCTTCTATATATCCTCTCGATCCTTTACCTTTCTAATAAGGAATGCCTTTGTCTACTATTTCCTTTCTCACCTCGATCTTCTGTGGACTTCTGCTTTCAAATCTGTAACATCAGTTGTTGTCATCATTTAGTTGTTTTCAGTCCTATACTACCCTTCATGATCCCATTTGGGGTTTTCTTGGCAAAGATACTACAGCAGTTTACCCTTTCCCTCTCTAGACCATGAAATCGAAGTAAATGGGATTAAGTGACTTGCCTAGGGTCACACAGCTAGAAACTGTCCGAAGCTAGATTTGAACTCAGGAAAGTGAGTCTTCTTGACACCAGGCCCAGTAGCTATTATGTCATCAGTATAGTTCCCTTATTTTGCTTTCATGGCCCACACTCAAAAAAAATAATTCTGGTCCAATTGAGCTTGATCCCTTCTTTGCAAAAGTACTGTAATCTTTCATTCATATTAGTGACTACTTCAGTTCCATGGATCTTCTAGGGATCTTATCAGGAGCTGGATTCCTCTTTCAGAATGACTTCTATCTGGATTGACTTTCAAAAATCACCCAAAATATATGGTCAGCCATTTTTTGTCATATCTCTTTGCTTGCCTTCTAATTCACTTAAGGGATCTGTTTATAACTCATAAAAGGATCATTTGTCCTGATTGCATCTTTACACTTAGTTTGCTACCTCATGATCTACTTCTTTCTCTGGTTAAGTCCTGGCTTTCCCCAGTTCAGTTGATATAGTCACAGATTGAAATGATAAGATAAAGTGATCATATATTAACCAGGTGTTAACTCTTTAGGAATTGAGAGGCTTTTCAGAACTAAGAGAATATTACATACAATAACAAATACTAGAAAGATAATTAACTGTAAAAGACTTAGTTACTCTCATCAATACAGTGACCCACAACAATTCCAAAGGACTCATGAGGAAAAATGTGATGATCCACCTCCAGAAAGATATTTGATGAGCTCTAAGTCATATTGAAGCATTTTTTCACTTTATTTTTTTTTGCAACATGGCTAATGCGGAAATATATTTTGTATGACTTCATATGTATTATATTTCTAGCCATCTCAATAGGTGGTGGTGGGAAGGGAGAGAAGAGAGAATTTGGAACTGAAAATAAAAATTTAAATAAATTCTTTTTTAAAGAAGTAAGAAGTACTTGACTGAATTGGAAAATCAGATCTCTATAACTAACAGAAGATGGACATATTCTCAGGTGACTCTTAAAAGACATCATTTGGAGGTAGTGAAAACAAGAGCCAGCAACTTATAAAGGATCCAGCTAGTCATCTCTAGGAGGAAAGGTAAAGAGGAGATAGTCTCTCCTCATTCATATTAGCTATAGTTTCACCCAGAAGTTCTCCCATCGAGAACTTGGAGAGTCAGATCTGAGAGAATTTGAGGCATAGTTGAGAGAGTACAGACACATACTCCAGACAGACATAGATATAGAGAATCACTATCACTCAAGAGAGGAAGAGGATTTGAGGAGTAGGACATCTTGCAGGAAAAAAAGAACGCTTACTATGCCCTCAGAGTTTGGAAAGCCAGCCCTGGTAATCAGGATTTGAACTGTGGAGAGGAACTCAGTTAAGCAATCTTCTCAGCAGAGATGTTGTAGCCAGGGGCCAGAGCTTTGTGGGGTCTCTGCTAGAGAGAAAAGATTTCGAAGTCTAGCAATATTAGAGAAATGAGTAGCCTTAGCCACACGTGTCCATTAAAGGTATGTTTTACCACCATTAGAATCTATGTAGATGTCCATTCTTCCTACGAATATTGTGTAAACTAAAGAATATACTCAAGTTTATAAGGGGAGGGGATTTTTTTGTAACTACTATTTTTGTAACTACTATTCTACTATGCCATTTTAGGAAATGCCTTAATGAAAAACTAATCATGTCTATTGGATAGCTGTTAATGGGAAGTACACTGGTGGGGGCTCATGACCTAAAACAGAGGGAGCTTGGGTGTATAGACTACAGCCTGGAATTTCAGAATAGTAGCTGCCCTCTGGGAAACCCAGACTACTAATGTGAGTGCCAAGTAGAGGAAGTAGCCCAGATGAGGAGCTAAAGAAGGGAAATGCACAGTTCCCTCCAAGTCCTCTACAATTCCACCTATTGGAGAAATCAAATCAATCAACATTTATTAAGCACTTACTATGTGTCAGACACTGTACTAAATACTGGGGGGGAAAGGATGATGAGTTCTGTTTTGGACATGTTGAGTTTGAGGTGACTAGAGATGTCCAGAAAATAAAGAGCACTGCCCAACTCTTGGGAGGGAATGAACTGTGTAGAATGAGGCACAAATTTTTGGATGTGGCCACTCCGAGTGCTTATTACAAGAATTTTATTGATTCATCTTTTTTTTTTTTTCCAGAGTCAGGATATAGGACACAGGGAAAAAATAGGTGTTTGATTGAAAAGAATAAAAATTTAATTTTTTAAAAAAGAAAAAGTCACTGTGATTTCTAAACAGGCTGCACTCTGCACTTCTCTGCCAATCCTAGAAGATAACTTCAGCCCTAGAATTCATACCCTTCATCCCTCTGATTGGATGGCCCCTCCCAGCCAGTTATGTTCTTAATTCTTACCAGGCTGAGTTCCAACTTCACTCCCATGCCCAAGCTCCAGACACATACCGCTATCTCCCTCTCCCCTCCCTTCTTACCTTAGTCTCCTGTTGGAATATAAGCTTCTTGAGGGGAGAGACTGTCTTTCTGTTTTGCTCATATTTGTAGTCCTAACACCGTGCTTAAGACATAGTATGAGCTTAATAAATCCTTATTGAAATGTTCTAATGTCTAAACAAAGCTAGTTATTTTGGGGGAAGGGTGAGGAGGGAGAGGAAAAAGGAGAAAGGCCAAGGTCAAAAAGATGATTGAATTGAGGCAGCTCTCAAAGGATGCTGGCCATTAAGAGATGTAAGCATTTTCAGTTGGGGGAGACAAGACGAGAAAGGGCCCTTATAATCCAGTCCTTCATCTTGTTTTTTCATATGAAAAGCAATTAAAACATTGAAGCTCTAATATTTACATTCTGTGGTCTTTTATTTTCTTTCTAGGGAGGGAAATTATTTGAATGAACCAAGCCATACTCTGTGAACTTTTCCTGTGTAGAAGGTAATTGATACATGAAGATATGGCTGAATATGTAACATTGATCAGATCCTGAATCAGATTTGAATGTGGTTCACACAGATGTGTTCTAATGAATCTTCACTTTTTTTTTTTGTCATTCAGAAAGTCTACTTGGGGACTTGACTGGGGAGGGGTATAGGAGGGGAACAATAGGGAGGGGACTTTGACTGCTAGCACTATTGCTAAAATCCGGTCCTTACGCGATTGCCTACATGCCTGGGTAAACCAGGGCTGGGGAATAAGGGTGCAAAGGAATAAATGTTATACAGTTCTTTTACATCGTGACTTTCCCCAGAGGCTTTGATATATTGCAGGTCACTATACTAAATTAAATGGGAATTTGGGGGGAGTTTTGAGGAAGCCACAGACAACATGTGAAAGCCAGCAGATGACATAGAAAAAAATACATAATTTTGACCTACATATAGCTTACGACCAAATACTTAGTGCAAATTTTATTTTATTTTTCAAATTTTATAATATGGTACTGTAAACACCCCATAGAAGAAAAAGAAAAAATTTGGACTTCTCTTCTGGTACAAAGGGAGGGCCAAAAATTTTCCATGGATTTTTCCATATCAAGGAGTGGGTACCCCTAAGCCCAGTGACTTGGAGGGAATAACAGTATTTTAGTCCTAATGGATAGGGCTTAGTCATACTGACATTCAGCAAATCTACTGTGATTTCATCAAGTAGACTGCCCTTCCTCAAAGTATTATCTTAATGAACTGGCTCCTTCCCTTAGGTACTTAGATCAAGGCCACAAACATTGATTAAGTACTTACAACTGCCAAGCACTGTGCTACATTTAACAAATATTATCTCATCTGATTTTTTCCACAACTCTGAGAGAACAGTACTATTGTTATCCCCATTTTATAGTTCAGGAAAGTCAGGCAAACAGAAGCTAAGTGACTTGCCCAGGAGGAGGAGGGTTAAGATGAGACAGAGCATATTAATTATGGACCAGGAGTTCCAGGGGCCAGAAGATCTGGAGTAGGACATTGTGAAGTAGGGTTGATGTAGACTGGAAAAAAAGACTGAACAACTGGAGCTGGGGAACTGGATTTGTTCTTCAAAAGCCTGAGGGTCAGCATCACTGGGATTGCCACGGTACAAAGACAGGGAGGTATGATAACCACTGAAGAGTGAATTCTGGAAGAGTATCACTAGACCAGAAATGCATCAAGGAAGGTTCATGTTCATGATATGAAGTCTGATCTCCTGGCAGGTAGAGGCATTTGTTCAATTTGTAATAAAAAAGAAAAATATAAGGAAAAGAAAAAGTGTGCCATGTACATGGAAAAGGAAAGGGTTGCCCTAAATCCTTTGTGGGCATGCATTAAAACTAATAGACTCCTATAAAATACATTAAAATCACTTTTCCTTACCTTCCTCTGAGGCAGCTAGGTAGAGCAGTGGATAGAGCACTACAGTTGGAGTTTACAAGATCTGGGTTTTACCCAGGAATTATATGAATACAATTACAAAACACTTTTCACACAAACACTCAGATCTAAATAATTGGAAAAACATTAGTTGCTTATGGGTAGACCTAGCTAATATAATAAAAATGACAATTTTACCTACATTAATTCAGTTATTCAGTGCTATACCCATCAAACTACCAAAAAATTACTTTATAGAGTTACAAAAAATAATATCCAAATTCATCTGGAAGAACAAAAGGTCCAGAATATCAAGGGAATTAATGAAAAGAAAAAGCCTGGAAAGATTTATATGAACTGATACTGAGTGAGGGGAGAAGAATCAGGAGAACATTGTACATAGTAACAGCCACATTGGGTGATGACGAATTACAAAAGACTTAGCTCTCCTTAGCAATCAAGGACATAAAAACAACTCCAAAAGACTCATGATGGAAAATGCCATCCTTATCCATCATAGAAATACGGAATCTGAATGCAGATAGAAACGTTCTATTTGCTCTCTTTTTTGTTTTGTTTTATTTTTTTCTTTCTCATGGTTTCTCCCATTCATTTCAATTCTTCTATACAACCTGACTAATGTGAAAATATGTTGTGTAAGAATGTATATATAGAACCTATATCAGATTGCATGCTGTCTTGGGGAGGGGAGGGAAGTGGAAAAAATTTAAAACCTATGGGCGTGAACGTTGAAAACTATGAATAAATAAATAATCTGGGTTTTAATCCTGCCTCAGACACTTACCTAGCTATAAGACCCTGGATAAGTTCCTTAACTCCTGTTTGCCTCAGTTTCTTCATCTGTAAAATGAGGATTATGATAGCAACTCTATCCCAGAGTTGTGAGAATCAAGTGAGATAATAACATATGTAACATGCTTTGCAAACCTCAAAGTACTCTATAAATACTGTCATTATTTGTAGCACTATTACCACAGGAGTCTTACAGTTCCCATAGGGAAAATTCCAAACTGAAAACCTTTGGTGTCTTAGCAGACTGTTTCCAAGCTTTGTCCACACCACACTGCTACAAGTAAAGCATATAGATTATGGGACTCCTAGGTGCCGTTCACTAACTATTCCTTCTACTGGTTCCTGAGTTTTTCTAACCTACAAAATCTTCCAAAATCATTCTGCAAAATGTTAGTCATCTTTGGAGTGGATTATGTGTATTGTTCCATGAAAAACCCTACTTCTCACCACTCAGTAAGAGAATATATTCTCATGCTCTCTCAATGGGTTTCTTCTTCCATCATCCTTTTTATTCATTAGATGTTGAAAAGCAATCAGAGTTAGACTTCTCTGGGTTTGCTCTGACCTTGAAGGGTGCAGTGTTTCTTCTTATTCCCTTCCTTTTTTGAGGCAAACAGGGATAAGTGACTTGCCCAGGGTCACGCAGCTGGTGAGTTTCTGTGGCCAAATTTAAACTCAGGTCCTCTTGATTCCAGGGCCACTGCTCTACGCACTGTGCCACCTAGATGCCTCATGTTGTTTCTTTTACGTTTCCTTCCCATTTGACTTTCATTTTCTGAAGAACCTTCTGTAGGAGACTCACGAATTGTCAGGGTATTCAGGTAGTGACTGCACCAGGTAGAGTCAACCCTAATTAATGCATCCAGGGATCCTCACTAGTCTTAGATGTAACTTGGTCTTCTTTCTGACCACTATAACTTCCCTAGGGAAGATCATTAGGACATAAGGTACCAGACACTTAAGTCCTTGCTTGAGCTGAACTGCCAAGTATTCAGATTATACTTCAGAGAGTGCAACTCTGATGGGCAGGCCACATTGTTGGAACGCAAAATGTGCAGTTGCCAAAAAGACCATTTTATGGAGAACTTGCATGGGGCTGGCGATCACATGGTGGCCAGAAGAAACGATACAAGGACACTCTCAGGGTCTGTCTCAGGAACTTTGGATTCGATTGTGCAACATGGGAGACACTGGCACAGGACCGCTCAGCATGGTGTGCCCACATAAGAAAAGGTGCTGTGCTCTTTGAGCAAGGCAGAATTGACAAAGTAAACGTAGGAAGCGAAATTTGGGATATTCACCCCAAATACTCACACAGACTATCTGTGCCCAACCTGTGGCAGAGCATCCTGAGCTCGTACTGGTCTGATCAGCCACAGTCAGACACACTGAAATTTCACTTTATCATGGTGATGTCATTTTGGTCCTCTTTGAAGAGGAATGACAACAACCTACAGTCAGTTGTCATTGACATGTGTGGTTCAGTTTATTCTGCCTGTAAGTACCAAGTTATTTGCATAGTGTCTCTCCCACTCCACTGTGAGCTCCATGAGAGGAGGGGGCTGTTTTTTCTTTGGGGAGGGGGTTTGTTTTGCCTTTCTTTTGTTGCTTCTGGGGTAGTACCTCTCCTCATCTTGCAAGGATCACAATAGGAGCAGGAATGCTGCCCACATTCTCTCTGTCTCCTCCCCACCAGCATCTCTGTTCTCTCCTCTATCAGCAGAGCTCAGGCATGATGATGCTACTTCCACTCTCCCCTTTTGGGATTTGGAGACAGCCTTGTCAGTTTAACTGCTGGGTAGGACAGACTCCCTGGGGGGCTCTAGGTGGGAATACTGCAGGGGATTTCTGTGAGGGCCGGCAGGCATCCGGCTCCAGCATTTTGTCTCCTTGCTGGTATCTAGGCAATCCTAAGGGATGTTATGTTCCAGAGTCCCTGGTCTAACACCTTCCAAAAGTCACCTTTTCGAAGGAAATACAAAGGGGATCCTGTATATATCAACACTCTCCCAACCAGAACATACACCCTGGAGTGTCCGGCCTAACTGCTATGGGCTACCGGGTCATCTTACCTACTCCAGGTCTTCGGTGATCAGCTGGATAAACTTATGAGAGAAGAGACCGCCAGAGTGAAGCAGAGGTGTAGGCTTTATTACTGATACAGGCTACATGCTGGCATGCAGGATGAGTTCTCCCTGAGGGAGCCTCCTTGTCCCTCCCGAGGAGAAAGGAAAACCCCCCTTCTCAGGCTTTCCTGTCCCCAGTTAAGCGCTCCCAACTACACAGTTCGCTTGTGGACAGCGTGCTCTCAGCACCTTAACAAAACCTTCTCAGACCACGGACCAACCTCAAGGGTGGGATGCTCTCCCCAGCAAGTTCCTACTGAGAAGAGGTGGAAAAACAAGGTAACTTGTGTCTCACTCCTCAATTCCCAGCTGTTCTCTGGGGGGCCTCATGAGAGCTCAGCGGTTAAGCCCTCACCTTTACCTGACCCGAGACTGTTCACGTGAGAACTGAGCTTGTTCCTTAACACCTGGAGTATACACCTGTCCCAATTTGAAGGCAGGACCTATAGGCTATTAATGACCCTGGAGAGTTCATCATAGTCCAGGATGAATGAGGAGAAAGGGCACTGAGGAGATGAACATGCTCTCCACACTGTCACATTGTCCATCCAAGCACTGTAAACACTCAATTACTGGTGATTTCAGGACACTGCATTTTCAGGGAGTGAATTAGGTTGGAATTGAGTCCCTGAGGTCTTTTCTTTTCTCTGTAGATCATCTATCACTGTTGCATCACTTCAGTCAAATGTCATAGTCAGAACTCAGATGCTTTCTCATTTGGCAAACAAGGACATTTCCCTGAGCTGGTTGGATGCTTCTCCATTTTTAAAAATTAAATTAATTTTTTTCAATGAAAAAAATTAATTTTCTCTCCTGCCTCCACCTTTACTATTAGGGGGAAAAAAACACAAAACCATTATAGTAAATATGCAAAGTCAAGCAAAATTTAGTCCTGTATTGACCCTGGTCAAAATGTATATGCATTTTGCACTCTGACTCCGTCAACTTTCTTTCAGAATGAGGGTAATAAGCTTCATCTCTTGTCCTCTGGAATCCTGATTGGTGATTGAATTGATTAAAATTCTCCCATCTTGCTGCCTTCCATAATAAGGCACAAGATCATAGATTTAGAGCTGAAAGGGAACTTAGGGGCCATCCATTCCAACCCACCGATTTAAGAGATAAGGAAATTTAAGCCTAGAGAAGTGAATTTACCTCCCCAAGGTAGTAAGTACCAGATATGGGATTTGAACTTAGGTCATCTGACTCCAAAGTCTACAAAATGGTGCTTGGAGCATGCTGACATTCTGAACTCTGTTCCTAACTCTTGTTACTGTCTCCTGGATGCTGAAGATGAGACTATCCCTTCCTCACAAGTAGGAGCTGTTGAAGAGAATGGCATTTCTTGATTATGAAATGATGGAGGTTGTGCTCTCCTTTCAAGTAGATACTTTCTTTTGTCTGAGAAGTCTAAATGTCCTCATTAGGTCCTAATTGCCAAATAACAGTTTAATAACTAGTATTCCAAAATCCCCAATGATATCAATTTCATTGAGGATACTGGGATGTACCCCTCTTCAGGGAGCTTACACAATGGAGCTATGGCATAATCTTCCTTCTTGGGTACCATAGATGGTACCCTATATTTCCCCAATGGGTCCACGGTACTGCACACAATCTTTCCAGTCTTTTCTTATCAGTACTTCAACACCAAATCTCAAATGCATTCTCTTGCTGGAAAGCCCCTTGGTGCCTGGGACCTCCTCATTTTGGAACAATCATCAGTCCTTCTCCCAGTGGAACATCCCTCTATCATGCCAGCCCCCTTCTCCTCTTAGTGAGCTCTTCTCAGGACTTTCATTTTGGGGAAGGATCCAGCACAGAGAAACTTCATTCCTTTATTGTCTGTGCTTCTGACTTTCTGGCCTTCAATACTGCTTTCTGCTCCCTTTGGTGTATCACTTCCTCACATTAGAAAGGAAGCCCTTTCTTTTCCTTGCATTTGCAGTCCCATAACTTAGTATATTTCCTGGCACAGGTGTTGTTTTTGTTGTTTAATCACGTCTGACTCTGTGATCCCACGGACCATACTGTCACAGGGTTTTCTTGGCATGGAATGGAGTGGTTTGCCATCTCCTTCTCTAGTGGATTAAGGCAAACAGAGGTTAAGTGACTTGTTAGAAAGTATCTGAGGCTAGATTTGAACTCAGATCTCTTTGACTCCAGGCCCAGCAGTCTGTGCACTGACTCACCTCGCTGCTTCCATTCACTAGCTCAATCATCAAACAGCCCCAAAACCAAGAGTCTTCAATAAAGTTAAGCCATGACACTGAGTACCAACTCTACAATAACCCACAGTGACTACTGAAATACACAGCTGTGTTGATTCAACAGTGTGACTTCAGCAATAGCACACATATACACACATTTTACTATTCAAAAGGCGATATACAGTGTTAGCAACACAGTTATTTGAGCAATGGCACCAAGAATAAAGTTTCATTAGCACTGTGAAGCAACAGTGTAACGATTAGGGTGATTATAATGAATAATAATTGGTCTGCAGGACTTTGAGGGGGTGGGAGAGAGTTTTTTTTTAATTGCTATTAATTAGAGCCTAGAAAATTACTACTGTCCCAAAAGTCTTAGTGCAGTTTTAAGTTCTGATGTGTAAAATAATAGCTAATGTTATATAGGACCTCCTATGTGCCAGACACATTTACAATTATTATATCATTTCATCCTCACAATAACTCTGGGAGGAAGGTGTTATTATTGCTATTTTACAGATGAGGAAACTGAAGCAAAACTCACAATATGAGTTTTCTTAAAGAAAGAAGAGGAGAGGAGAAATTCCACAAACTTCCAAAGAAACAGAAAACTATCCCAGACTGAGATGGCCCAACATTATATCTGTAACCCTCATCTTGAGGAGGAGTGTACTAACCTTCACTTAAAGTTGTTGTATGTCTTACATGAATATGTATGTAGAATCTATATCAGATTGCATGCCATCTTGGAGAGGGGGAAGGGGAAGAAGACGGGGAAAACTTAAAACTCAAAAACTTATGGAGCTGAATGATGCAAACAAAAAATAAATTAATTAGAATTGTTTTTGTTCAGTTGTATCCAATTCTTCATGACCTTGTGGACCATACTGTCCATAAGGTTTTCTTGGCAAAGATACTGGAGTGGTTTGCCATTTCCTTCTCCAGTGGATTAAGGCAAACAGAGGTTAAGTGACTTCCCTTAGAGATAGATCAATAAATGTCAGGTGACCCAGAGGGCCAGGTGCTCCTACAAGCCCTTCCTGATCATGGTGGTGAGAGAGAGTGATAAACTTCTGTAGGGGAAGAAAAGAAGGAAGCTGGGAAAGAGGCCAGGATGGACTCCCCTTGCAGGACTCCATTTTGCTTTGGAAAAGGGGAAGCTGTGGTGGCTTGATGGGTCCAGTGCTGATGACTGAGCTGAGAGATGAAGAGTAAGAATGACTGATGACACAGTATATGATGACTGATTTTGATAGACTTAGCCCTTCACAGCAATTCAAGAACCTAAAACAATTCCAAAGGACTCATGATGGAAAATGCCATCCACATCCAGAGAAAGAACTATGGAGTCTGAATGTAGAGCAAAGCAAACTATTTTCTTTTTTTGTTGTTTTCTTTTTTTCTTTATCATGATTCCTCTCATTCATTCTAATTTTTCTATACAACATGACTAATGTGAAAATGTTTAATTGGAATGTATATGTACAATCTACGCCAAATTGCACTGCCATTTTGGGGAGAGGGGAGGGGAAAGAGGGGGAGAAAATTTAAAACTTACGAAATTAAATGTTGACAACTGAAAATAAATAAATTAACTTAAAAACAAAGTGTGGCTGTTGAAACCCAAACCAGAGCCAGAGAAAGGAAAAGGGGTGGAGATTCAGGGACTTGCTTTCGGGAGCAAGTAGGTCTTTTGTTCTATATCTTTCATTCATGTCAGCACTGAATTCCAGTTCTTTGGCTCTAGCTGCTACTACTAGGAGCTTCCCAGTTCAGATTAAAGCTAGACTTTTGGAGGTTGATGTGATGGTGCTCTGCCTATATCGAGGTATCATCATCTGCACTAGAACCTGAGTCTTCCAGGGCCAAAAAGATAACACCATCCTAGGCACTGAGATTTGAGCATTTATCCACTGGGCAAGTTATAACATCTTTAGTGTTAACCTTGCTTATAACATTGAACCAAGAAGTAGTACAAGGGTGGAAGAGGGAATTAAGAATTTCAGGGAGAGAATCTGGCACTCAGTTGTCCTGGAATTAAAACAGAAGGATGTGTTTTTGGGAAACGGATCATCAGAATGTGTGCTGCTTGATTTTAATCCTACCTTTTTCTTTTTTTCCTTCTTTCTTCTTCTATTCTTAATAATAACATGATGATGATGATCAACTACGATAAACTTAGGTCTTCTCAGTAATTCAATGATCTAAGATAATTCCAAAAGACTCATGATGGAAAGTGCTATTCACATTCAGAGGAAAGAACTATGGAATCTGAATGCAGATCCAAGTACACTATTTTCACTTTTTTTTGTCATTTTTTTCTTTCTTGTGGTTTTTCCCTTCTATTCTGATTCTTCTTTCAGAACACGACTAATGTGGAAATATGTTTAATATGATTATGCAGGCATAACCTATATCAGATGGGGAGGGAGTAAAATTTGGAACTCAAAATCTTGTAAAAGTGAATGTTAAAAACTCCCTTTATACATAATTGAAAAAATAAAATACATAAAAATAATACTAATAGCTAACATTTATATAGCACTTACTAAGTGCTTTACAATTATCTCATTTGATCTTAATAACAACCCTGACATGCAGCTGCTATGATTATTTCCATTTTAAAGCTGAAGAAATTGGGACAAACAGAAATTAAGTGACTTGCTCAGGATCACACTTCTAGGAAGTATCTGAGGCCAGATTTGTTCCTGTCTCCAGACTTGGTATTCTATCTACTACACCATCTGACTACCCCAATTCATCTCTATTGACTCTTCTCATATTCCCTCTTTGGCAGCACTGTGCCTAAAAATCTCACAAGATAAGATGCGAACACTCCTATTCAGAGTATGTATTGGGGGAAGGAATCTCCTACCTGCTGTACTTCACACAGGCTTGTGGGGAATGAAATCCTTTTGACACCATTGTCTCTTTTACCAAACTGTTGATTCTCTTTTCTAAATTTTCTTCCATTACTCTCATTTCCTTTCCCATTTTTCCTTCTGTCTCTCTTATTTGATTTTTAAAATCTTTTTTGAGTTCTTCCAGGTAATATTTTTGAGGCCTGTGACCAATTCACATTTTTCTTAGAGGCTTTGCATGTAGCTGTTTTGCCTTCTTTGCCATTTGCATTTTTGTCTTTATCTTCCCTGTCACCATAGTAACTTTCTATGATCACGTTCTTTTGTTGTTGCTGTCATTTTCCCAGCCTCTTTCATTGTCACAGAGGTGTACAACACAGAATTCAAGAGGGACTCCATATAAATGGATGGATTCCATATAAATACTAGATACTCAACTTGTGGGTGACACTATGATAATTTTATTTCTACAAGGCCCATTACACTATAGCTACAGTGATTCATTTAAAAGAACCTTTTTATGTGTTTTCTATATTTCTTATATGCATAAGAAGATGATGATTTCTTCATATTTTGTTACCATGTGTCACCCCCTTTTACAAACTTTAGACATAATTGAGTCTTTTGTCCCCCATAGAACCTTTGTGTACTGGAAGGTTTGTTTCTTCCTTCCCCTTAAAATCTGAGTTAGCCTTCATTTACAGAATCTCAAGGGAAAAGTTATATACCCTTCTGTCAAGGGACATTGATCTTGCCTGAGAAAACAACTCAAGGTCATTCTCCTTGCACTGGCCAAACAATTTAGAGGCAGAACTCCCTGAGAAAACTCATGCTCACATTAATTGGCTACTATCTTATATACATATGTATTTTTAATTGCTTATTGCTTCTTTTCCTCTTGTTCCTAAAAAGTTCTAAAGTTTCTAAAAAGGAGATTGCCCCATTTTCCTAATTATGACTTCATAGATAAATGTCCACCTGGGGTCAAATAGCCTTATAGCCCCTGGGAACATAGATAAGATGCTTCACATCCCCCTTGTTAGCCAACCTTGAATAAATCAAGAAGCCTTCCCATCCCATAAAATTATCCCTCTCAAACAATTACTGAATTCAAAAGTTCCAAAGCCTAGATTGAATGCAGAGGCCTTTTCCCTTGCTCCCCACCTGGCACATCCTCCACAGGATGAAGCATCTTGCATGTCACAGATAGGACCTTTCCTGTACAAAAAGGGCAAGCTAAGATGCCATCTTTGGAGCAGCCAAACCTCCTTGACAGGGATTTAGAGGACCACAGAGCCTCACTGCTGTCAGTAAAGTTGGCTATAAAGAAGATTGTTTCATAAATCTCTCATGAACATCTAAGTTTTGTGAATAGGCCTCCTTTTCACTCAGTGTCCTAGTACAGACACTGAGTTACTACACAATCACTCATTTGGAGAAGTTTTTGCCACTCAGTGCAGGAATTCACACAGGGTGTAATCAGCTGCAGTGAGTGACCCTGATTTGTGTATTAATTAAAACGATAGCTAACATCTATTTGTTGTTGTTATTCTGTCTTTGTGTTCAACATTTCCTGACTCCATTTGGGGTTTTCTTGGCAAAGACACTGAAGTGGTTTGCCATTTCCTTCTCCAGTTCACTTTACAGATGAGGAAAATGAAGTAAATAGGGTTAAATGACTTGCCCAGGGTTGCACAGCTAGTCAGTGTCTAAGGCTATATTTGCACTCAGGTTTTCCAAACTCCAGGTCCAGTGCTCTATTCACTGCACTACCTAGCTGCCCTAACATTTATATACCGCTTTGATGCTTATAAAATGCTTTGAAGATATTACCTCATTTGAGCCTCAAAACAATTCTATGGCACAGGTGAAATTATCCCCATTTTGCAAATGAGGAAACTGAGACTGAGAGAGGTCAAGTGCCTGGGATCACACCACTAATGAGTATCTGAGGTAGGATTTGAATTTAGATCCTCCTGACTCTGTGTACAGCACACTATGCATGGAACCACTTAGGTGGAGCTCCAGAAGCATACTGAGTCTCCTAAAATAGATCTATGAATGTCTCAAAAGAAATCAGCCAAACTATGGCCAAAGGGCTATAAAACTGTGCATGCCCTCTGACCCAGCAATACCACGACTAGGTCTGTATCCCAAAGAGATCATAAAAAAAGGAAATGGGCTTACATGCACAGAAATATTTATAGAAGCTCTTTTGGTTGTGGCAAAGAAATTGGAAATTGAGGGAAGACCCATCAATTGGGGAACGGTTGAACAAGGTGAGATATACGAATATAATGGAGTACGGTTGTGCAATAAAAATAAACAGGATGATTAAAAAAAAAAAACCTGAAAAGACTTATGTGAACTGATACAAAGTGAATTGACCAGAACCAAGAGAACATTGTACTCGGTAACAACAACATTGTGTGATGATCAACTATGAATGACTTAGCTCTCAGTAATACAATGATCCAAGACAATTTCAAAGGATATCCACATCTAGAGAAAGAAATAACAGATTCTGAATGCAGATTGAAGCATACTCTTTTCACTTTTTTCATTTTTTCCCTTTTGTTCTGTTTCTACTTTCACAACATGACTAATATGGAGGTATGTTTTACATGATTGCACATATAAAATTTAAGGAGGGGGGAGAAGAGAAGAGAGAAAATGGATTGAGGGGAAAAAAATTGGAACACATAAAAATTTTTAATGAATGTTGGGGCAGGTAGATGGTGCAGTGAACATTAGCCCTGGAGTCAGGAGGACCTGAATTCAAATCCAGCCTTCAACATTTACTAGTTGTGTAACTCTGGGCAAGTTACTTAATTCTGATTACCTCCTCTAAAAATATGAATTTTAAAAATAGTCTTTACATTTAATTGGAAAATATAAAATATCATTTTTTTTAAAAAGTGAAGAGTTAGGAACACAGAATGTCTCTTACATGAAGGCTCTTAGTGCTAGCCAAAAGGCAGTACCTAATTCTCTTGCTCCTAAGCCTTCTTCACCTTCAACCCCACACACTGCCAAAAGCACATACACTCACTATTAGGAAATGTTAGAGAGGGTTTAATGAAATCAATAAGATCTTAGAGCTGCTGAAGCATCAAAACAAGGACCTGAAGGAAATGAGATATGAATTGTAATGGAGTCCAAGGAACTTGAATAGTGAGATGAGAATTTTAGATTCATAGGAAAAGCAGTATGAAGTCATTCTGGATTCTTAATTAGGGGAAAAATACTGATGAATTTGCTGTTACAGGAGGAGGTAGTCATATACTGTTTCAGAAGCCTAGAAGGAGGGCAAGGAGACTTGGGGACTAAACCCGGCTGAAATATTGATAGACTGGACCTTGGAAGAAAAAGGAAATTTGAGAAACTATGGAGGCAGTACTTGCTGACTGGGAACGTCTTAAATAGAAGAAATCAAAAATAATTATGAGCCTTAGAAAGAAGATAATCATGGAACCATTGAAAAGTGTTGAGAACTTGGTAATAGGGACCTTCTTAGAGTTAGGAAATGAAGATGATTTGTGGTAACAGCAGAATGAATATTCAAGGAAAGACATTTTATAGATAACTGGAAATAAGGAACTAGTCAAAGGAAGAGAGATCAGGTCATGGTTAGAGATCTGGGTTTCTTATACATGTGAGGGGAAACAAGGATTTGGCAAGGCAGGTAGGAATGTCTGCACAAAAACCACAAGAGTGGTTTTTCTCCTGAGGCATAGCAAATCTTCAAAATACATCCGCAGATCAGGCACTAGTCGATGGGGAGGATGCAAGAGGAATGGAAAGGAGAACATAAAGAGTTTTGTCCTCAACCTCAGAGACAAGGAGGAGGAGAGTCCTACTACCTGCAGTCTAGAGAAGAGGCGATAAAACCACTTCTCCTAACTCAGCTGATGGTGAGGGTTGAGGACCCTTAGCTGGGAGTGGGAGTAGGGGGCAAAGAGAGAACCAAAAAGTAGAAGAAAAAAATCTTGCTGATTGACCCCTCTTGATGATATTCAGCTCAAGTGACACAAGTCATGCAATAAGATGAGTCCACCCCCAACCACAACAGCAGCATGTGACCCAGTTGGGCTGACTTTCAAAGAGCTCTAACAACCCCTGAAGATCACTGAACTGAAATTCAGGGGCAAAACTTCTGCAGATGTCAGGGAAGCAGCCTGAGATGGAAGCTGTCCCTGCCCAGTTTTATTCAATATCAGAGCTGTAGCAACGAGTTTCAGTGAATAACAACCTTGAAGGACATCCCTTTAGCAGGTGTCATCTGAGGAGGAATATGGTCCCAAGCTCCCCAGAGAAGTATTTCTGCAGCTACACAAGGCAATTCTCCCTCCAATGTCCTTGGAGCTTGAGGCCCTGCTGCACCCTGCCAAAAGAATTTGTTCTTTTTCCCCACTGGTACAAGGACTTTTTGAAGTTCTTCCTCATTTGTTTAGGGAGAGTTAAGAATGATTTTATCACAAAGGTTTTCCTGTTAGCTATTTTACTATGGTCAATTACATACTTTCATATCGGAGACTGAATGGGATGGAGACTCAAACTGTATATTTTCCCCCACGTTGAGCATAAGTAGAGGGGATGGTATACATTCCAAAAATATTTATTTTATTTTCTCAATGAACATTTTTCTCTCTCTGTCACTTCCCCCTGCACCCTGATGAAGAAAAAAAGAAAAACCCAATGCTTGTAACAAATATGCACAGTCAAATGAAACAAACTTGCACTGTGTGGCCATGGTCCAAAAATGTCTGTCTGACATTCCACAGCTTGAATTCATCACCTCTCTGTCAAGTGTTTGGGTAGTATCATCAGTTCTTTGTAGTCATGATTGATCGTTGCTCCAAACCATTTATTACTAAGATATTTAATATAGATGAGATTCTGTGAGGCAGGGAGGGCCATATAAGGATGATAAAGATAAGATCCCTGCCTTGAGGGAGCTTAGAGGTTAATAAGGGCAACAAGACAAAATGGGAAAGTGGTAGCAATAGAAACCTTGAAACCAGGAGGGTGTATACTCTGCTAGAAATCATCTACCCCAACAAGAAGTCACTATATAAATGAATAGCCTGAAGGTCAGAGAGGGGCTAGAACCAAAGTCTACCAGCTTGATGTTGGCAGAGGAGCCACTGGGGCTTAGATCTTTTGGCTCCCAATCTAGTTCCATTTTCAAAGAAATAAAAATTTCCAGGACTGAGCCTTGCAAAATACCTACTAATAAAGAGTGGGAGGAAAAAGAATGAGTGAAAAGAAACATGAAGACAGGTTATGGCAGTGTATTCATCTGGTCTAGGATTTCAAGGAACAGAGATAAAAACCTCATATTCAATTGGTTTATTGATAATATACAATAGTGAATGGATTCATTTAAGAAGGGTAAAAGATGTGTGTCCTGACTTACTGCCATTCTGGGTCCCAGATTTGGCCTTCTTTGGGGAAATGAAGCTCCATATAACTCTAAAACAAACAACTATCTCTATCCAGGCATTAGACCAGGTCTGAGGGTCCATATCTCTTAGAGGCTTTTTGGTTTTATTTTATGCTGATTTCCAAAGAGAGGAATGGAAGAGCTTTTATAAATGCACCAATTTTGAGAAAGAACTCCGGTTATCTCCCTAATATACCAGTCTCAACACCAGGACTTTTTTTTTTACCTCCATTCTTACCTAGTCTTTCACTACTGAATGGGTGTTGCCTCAAACAAACTGAGACCTGGGAAAGACCTTAGCTTAAAAAGACCAAAGTCTCCTGCTGCATCAGGGGCCATCTCTAGTCATCCTGACCTATATTTTGCCACTGGACCCAGATGGCTCTGGAGGAGGCTGATGACTTTATACAGCTCTGCCTCACTTAAATCCAATTCACTTGCAAGTCAGGACATCACCTTTTCAGGGTCATTGGCCCTCCTCAAGAACGAAGAACAAACAATAAACAACAATTCTGAGAAAGCAGAAGTCGAGTTATCTCCCCTATGTACCAGTCTCAACACCAGGGTTGGTAGAACTTCTTTGTAATAAGTCGTTTCACTCATGGATATTCATCGGTAACTCATGCTAGCTGTCTCTATTGGCACCTCCCCTCCTTCACTGAGTGAGGGAGTCTACTCTAACCAGGATGGATGGAAAGATCAGACAAAACCTAGTTGAGCACAGTGCCAGAGATGCAAGAGAGAGCAGTCAATAAAGTGTCTAGAAAGTAAAAAAATGTAAGAATTGAGAAAATTGTCTTTCATTAAGCTATAAATCTGTTCACATCTCTTTGCTGCCTATTCTTTGCCCTTTTTCTTCCCTTCCCCATCTATATACCCATCCTCCACCATTTTGCCAAAGTCTTGTAGTTTCCAGATTCATTCACTGATAGTTATGAAGCAGGAAACCTATAAGTCAGTAGAATAGAAAGGGCAGGGTTGTGTGGCTAAACAACCGGTCATACAATCACTCTATATGTGTCTTGGTGTGTGCACATACATGTCTATATGTACATGGGTTACATGTGAACTACATAGCTACATATTTACATGTTTATGATAATGCTTGGTAAGGGGCATACTGAGACATTCCATTTTTGTAAAAGGGTGTTATACATACTCAGCTAGGATCTAAAGGGGTCCCTTGCCAAGGGAGGGGGGTTGCTATTGCAGGATTTGCAGGACAGGCTTGGGAGCACAAGGATGGAAAGACATTGGGAGAGGCCTCTCCAGAATCAGGGGTCTCAGGGGGGTGTTTCAACCTCTCTAATCTATGCTGTATACATTCAGCTGTAAGTCTGGCTTCAGGATCCGAATCCCAGCAATCCTCCAGCAGCTCAGGCAACCCACCAGGCTCCTGGGAGAAAGAAAAGAGAGTGAGGCCACTTTCCCTCCTGCCCCTTCCTCCCCTGTGTCTTGATGTCTTTGTTGTTTCCCCATCTCAGCTTTCTTCTCTAGTATTCCTTACAGGCTCCTGGAATCTAGAGCTAGAATGAATCTTGGAAATAACCTAATCCAATCACCCCATTTTACAGATGAGGAAACTGAGGCCTTCTTTTCAGAGTCTGTGTGGAACACCAGTCTTGGAGTCCAAAGACCCTGGTTCAAGCCCTGGTTCTGTCACCTTGTCAAAATTGGCCTCCTTGACCCTCAGTTTCCCCAGTCTGCAGAATGTACTACCCACTTCACAAGGCTCTTGTGAGGATCATGGGTGGAATGTGCATTATCATCATAATTAGCACAACTCTTGGCATGGACTCATGTCACATAAACTCCTTTCAAGGTAACAAAGATTATTTTCCCCAAGAACAGGCTCTTTCTACCTTCTAAGGTGTCAAACAACTTGCTTCTTAAACTAGTGCAGGCCGAGGTATTAATGGGAAAAAGATCTTCCCTCCTTCCAAACAACTTGGACTTTTTTTATGGGGACCTCCCCCTATTGTCTAATCCAAGGGTAGGGAACCTATGGCCTCAAGGTCTCATGTGGCCCTCTAGGTCCTCAAGGGGGCCCCTTTGACTGAATCCAAATGTCATAGGACAAATCCCAGGATGTTATTATTTATTATTACAAAACATTTTATATTATAAATTTATTATTTTAATTATTATTTAGGATTTTATTTAGGGAATTTATTCTATGAAGGATTATATGGATTCAGGCAAAGGGCCACCCTTGAGAACCTAGAAGGCCACAGGTGGCCTCAAGGTCACAGATTCCCCACCCCTGGATCTCATAGAAATTAGCATTAGGGTTGTTCCAAGTGAGTAGGGGGAAGGAGGAAAGGAGATGATAGAGCCATGATTAGAAGATATTTTGAGAGTGAGAAAATTTCCCATTACTCAAACCAGTCAGAATAGGCAATCACTTATTTCACCTATGCCAAGGGCTGGCCTGGCCAGGGGCATAGACACAAATACAAACAGCATAGAGATAGAAACAAGAACTCCAATAGGAGAAACTAAGGCATCAAGGGGTACTTTCCTCTGGATGCCAGTAGTAGAGGGATGATGCTCAGAGGGAGCTGGCAGGTGTGGTAGGAAGACCTTCCTGAAGAAGGGAAATGAACATTGGGGTTTAGAAGAAGGGAATTTGGGGGAAACAGGGCCAGATAGAGAGAAGGAGAACAAAGAATGTTCCCAGGAGTGGGAATTGGCCTGTATGGTCACAGGAAAGAGAAAAGGAGAGCTAAGGAAAGTCATAAGAGATGATGAGACTAGCTGGGTTTAAGGAGGTCTATATAGAGAAGTTTGGGCAGAATGTGAAAATTAATTCCCTCTAGGGCCATGTCCCTCCCTCTTTGTAACATTCCCCTTCCCTTCCCCCCAACCATGCACTGTCCCTTCCCTCCTCCTCTCCTGGTCTGTATGTCCCTCACCATGGTGGTATGGTACCAGCTGGGGGGAATGCGAGGCCGCCTTCTTTCTGCCACTGCCAGGGCCCAGAGCTCACAGGTGGTGGGGCTGCTCCCCAGCTCTGCCTCATAGGCTAGCTGGAATGGTGGGGGCCTGTGGTCTGGGGGTCAGGCACATGGGGAATAGGAGTCAGTGTCTAAGGTGCTTCCCTTAGGATGGGTGAGGGGTGGGAGAAGTAAGGGGAGGGTAGAGTTTAGGAATAGCTTAGGAGAGGAACCCCAAAAGGAGGCACAGGTCAGAACTTCTGAAGATGGTGGGAATTGGGGGTGGGGGTGGGAATCAAGGTCAAGGAATGTGGTGTTCGGACAAGAGGACCTACTAAACTGAACTTAAAAGAGCTGGGTTCTAGTCCAAGCTTTTCCCGATGCTGGTCATCATGATATTAGATAAGCTTCTTCAAGCCTTCTCCAGTAAATGAGAACAACAAACTCTGCTTGGTCTATCCCACAGGGTACAATGTCATAGAAAGATGAGTGTTTGGTAATAGCAGGGGGCGAGTGGTTGAGGAGAAGATAAGAAGCAGGAAAGAGTGGGTGGTGCTCCTGGGAGGCACAGGTCCAGGGGTGGGGATGTGTGGGGTATGTTCAGGGGTGCTCCAGCCCCTCACCAGGCCATAGGTCAGGACATCTACTTAGTGTCTCCCACAAGAGCAGTGAAAGAGAGTAGATATCAGCCCGCCGAAGGGCCATCCCCCAGTCCTGAAGGTCCAGAGTCTTGTCCAGGATCTCGGGGGCCATGTACCTCTGAGTTCCAGCCTTGGGTAAAAGAGGACCTTGCACTATTACCGTGGCAATCTGACAGTAACAAAAGCCTTAACTCGCGCCCCCCTGCCCCAACCCACTCCATGCAGCTACCTAAAGAACACCCCCTCCACTTATAATACAATTTCTCCCAATGCCATCACTTCCATCAAAACCCTTGCCATCCAACTGAGTACATTCCTCTTCCCTCTTTCCCCTGCCCAAAGTCCCCACCTCCATGATGGTGGCTGGGCCCCGGGGTTCAGCGGGGAGCCAGGTAGGTGGCTGAGTGAGACCAGGAAGAGCCAAGGCAAGGCCCAGGTCTCCAATGGCACAAGAGCCATCATCCCGGACAAACACATTGTGGCTACTCAGGTCCCTATGGGCAATGCCTGGTTTATATTGACCTGAGGATGGGATTAGAAGTCAAAGGTTATCCTTTACCCTCTTCTTTGTAACCCCCAGTTCCTCATTCCTCCTTTCCATACCCAGGAGGAGACAGGATCCCAGCTTCCCCTGGGCTCACCGTCCTTCCAGGATTCCTCATGAAGGAAGGCCAGACCCCTAGTCAGAGAGAGAGCAAGTTTTATAGAGTGACGCCAGTCACAGGTATGGTGGGCCAGGTAGTGGCGGAGAGAGCCCTAGAGGAAAGAGAAAAACACATGAGCCTTGGGAAACATCATTACAGTGATCCCTTCCACATTACAGGGGTCAGGAGTACAGCACCCCCATCCTTGGTAAAAGTTTTTTGGCCCGCCTTTCATACCAGAGAAGTCTGAGTTTTTTATTTTTTCTTTTGTGGGGTGTTGCTATTATATAATATTATGCATACATTTTATGCATTTCTGAGTTTCTAAACTTTTTTTGCGTGTCATCTGCTGCCCTTCGTGTATCATCTGTGGCTTCTGCAAAACCACAAAATTCCCATTTAATTTCTTATGCCAGTTCACTATATATAGAAACCGTGATGAAGTTAGATACATTGGAAGAAGACAGATAGCTTCAAATGAAATTCAATTATTTAGTGCCTACCAAGTATTTGAGGCAGGCAGTTGGCTCAGTGGAAAGTGTGCTAGGCCAGGAGTCAGGAAGACCTGAATTCAAATCTGGCCTCAGACACTTCCTAGCTGTGTAACTCTGGGTAAGACACTTAACCTCTGTTTGCCTTAATCCGCTGAAGAAGGAAATAGCAAAACACGCCTCTATCTTTATAAAATAAAATAAAAAATAAACAAAAACTCATGGACAATGTTGGTGTGCTTTGGTCCCTGGGTTCATGAAGAGTTGGACATGAAGGACTGAATGACAATATCAAAGTGTATGGGACTGTAGAAAAAAATGTAGAAAATCAGACAGGAAGGCAGAGAGTAACAGGTCATCAGCTAGCTAACAATCCATAAGGAGAAAGCACTGTAGATACAGGGATAGATAGATATGGAGGGAATTAAGGGGAGACACCAAGACTGGTGGAAAGGGACAATGGAGGGAAAGTCATAGGACAAGAGAAATGGGAGCAGAGAGCCCCAGATGGCCTTCCATCATCACCATTCCTCCATCACTAGACTCTTACCTTGGGGTACAACTGAAGAACCAGCACGGGTCCAGGGGGCTGGGGGCCGGGGCCCCCTCTGCCAGCGGCAATAAATCGTACTATGTTGTCATGCTGCAGGCCAGATAGCTCGTAGAGTGCCCTTTCTGCCTGAAATTGGGGTGCTGTCCAAGGAGGGAAGGCTTTGATGGCCACCGGCTCCCCTTGGAGGTGTCCTGCCCATACCACTGTGTGGCCTCCCTCTTGCAAAATCTGAACAAAAGGGGACATTATGCTAAGGGGGCTGGATTCACCACCTCTTCTTTGGGCTTCTAGCCTATTCATGACTTCTCACCCTCATCCCTCATCATCCTATCTATCACAGCAAAGGAACAATCCAGGCCCAATCCTTGGAATTGAGGCATTAGGATTTTTGTCCTCCACCCTCCACTTCCCCACCATGACATGGGGAACAGAAACCTGAGAGAAGCATAACTCCTCCAGCTCTGGCAACTCCTGGCTCCAACTGCTGCCTGGCTCCGGGTCTAGTTCCTGGCCCCCCGAGGCCCTAAGTGCCTTCCACTGTCGAAGGGCTGGAGATACAGGTGGTAGGGGGTGCCATAGGGTAGGAAGGCAAGGGGCCAGCATGCACACAACCAGGGGCTTGGGAGGTACAAGGTTCTTGAGAGGCAATGGGAAGGGATTAGAGGATATGGATGTCATAGGCCAAGGCCATGGGCAGGAAGTAAAAGGGCTATGAGGATTACTGAGGACAGAGGGATGATAGGGGCTAATACCTAGGGGAGGCTAGGGACAGAGAAAGGTCAGAGGACATGGCTCCATGCTACAGAGGACAAGGTCATAGCAGAGAGGCAAAGGGCCCAGAAAGTACCTGGGAGGTATTTGTGTGTATGTGGGTGACACAGAAAAGCATCAGAAGGATGCCCAAAGGGCATTGGTGGGGAGAGGGGTGACAGGGGTCAAGTCTGTACCTAAGATGCTGCTGCCCAGCAGAAGGAGAAACAGTCCCAGCAGAGATATCACCACCAGAAAGGACTCACCTGGACAGATATAGAATAAATTTAGGACTGGAGGAGGGGAATACTGTAGAATATTCCCAACCTCCCCTCCCCTTGGGGAAGAAAGTCATAGATCCTGGGAACCCATGCTCAGGGTTCTTCATCCCCTTCCCATTGCTTCCATAGAATTTTTCCTGTTATCTTCTTGTCACCAGGGTAAAAAACATCCCAAGGTCAGGAGGAAGGAGTAGGAGGCTTGGACTGGGAGGAGTATGGACAGAGAGAAAACTGGGCATGGCCCTCCTCACAGTTACAATCCAATCCCCACTCTCCCCCGCCTTGCACACACAACCCCAGCCTGGCTTTCCACACTAGACACTTGGGCTCCAGAGTAGGGATTACCAGGCGGAGATTGGGGACCCTGAGAATTGGGGGTCCTTGAGAGCTCTGGAGGTGGCAGGTGACTGTAATTAGCATTGCAGAGATCAGTGCCACAAGAGCAGGTGAAGAGGGTAGAGCCAGGGCTTGGGTGGGCACGGCGGGCTGGCTCACACCGGGGGGATTCACAACCCATCTCATCACTATCTCGGCAACCTGTTTGGGATGGAAAGGAGAAGGGGACAGAAGGCGATAAAGCCCACTTTTAGGGGACCTTTCTCCCACTTTTTTCTTGGAAGTGTCCCTTCAATCTCTGAAATGGCCTTTCTTCCCTTATAGATGTGCTATCATTCCTCTCAGAGAAGCTAGCTTCACCCTCCCCATGTCTTGTCTCTCCGTAACAGCCCTCTCCTCCCCCTCCATCCCTGCCAACTTACTTGGCCACTCACCCTGCATCTCCAGCTGAGCCCCATCCTGAGTCAGATTCCATATTCCAAAGCAACAGTGGCTGTAGAGGCAACGGATACTCCTGGGGGGCCCTGGTCCTGCATCTAGTAGCTCCCCCAGGGCCCTTGTGCTGCCTTGTACCCCAGGACCCTCAAAGAAAAGACAAGTCCGGTGACCTGGTGGGGCTGAGAACAAGATAAAGGCAGGGAAGAAGGAAGGTGGTATTATACCCCAGACAGAAAACCTCTAGTCAAAGAGAAAACTCATGTCACATCTCAGGATCAAGGTGGAAAAGCCAGGAAGTCAGCAGCTGTCTAAAATAAGACCCCCTCCCCCTTTGCCTTCCACTCAACTCTAAGAGTCAACGAGTCAATTATCTCAAATGTCTCCCCACCCAGTCTGTCTCAGGGGTAACCTGCTTTGAAAGCCAGAAAGCCAGTTGAACAAGCCATTCCTGTAGATACTTACCCTGCACAGCTGCAGGGAGAAGCATCCAAAACCCTAAGGTGCCCAACATGACTGAGGAGAGGGTCTGAAGGAGAAGGTTTCAGAGAGGTTGAGCTAGTGTTGGTGTTTTCCCTTTGACCGCCTGGCACCGTGGGGCTCTCAGATCCCACCGTCCCCAACTCCTCCTCCCTGCCCGCCCCCACCCTCCTTCCCCAGCCTGTGTGGGGGAGACCGCAGCTGTGGGAGCGGTAGGGATGGGGGAGAGGAAGGGGAGGAAGGGAGGAGCACGACCCATCTGAGATCCTCCAGTCTCTTCATGCACTCCTTCCCTGTCTGGTCAGAAGGAGTTGGGGGCTTTGATGTTTAACTGAGAACTCAGAGATTCCTCTCTTTTATAACTTTTTCTCCTTTTTGTGGCACAAAGGAAAGGTGTGGGACTGCCTGAAGAGAGAGAACCAAGGCATAGTCTTCAGTTGCTAAAAACGCCAAAGTATTCCCTCCAAAGATCCCTCAGCTGGCTGCATGCCTTCTCCTCCCAACCAGGCCTCAGTTTTCCTCATGGTTCACCAAAACATCCAGGAAATCATGGCTCGATACACCCGTTAGAATGAGGACCTCAGTTTGGTCTTTTAGAGGTTTCAGACTCAATTCAGGGGACAGTTATCCAGGGGCTATGTTGTAATTTAGTCTAGTACCACAAGAGGTCAGCGCACCCACAGGGGGCAAGGAGGGGTGGTGTCATCTAGGTGTAAACCCTACGTCACTTAAATCAGTCAATCAACAGATATTTACTAATTGTCTATTAATTAATAAATGTTCACTAGGCACCTACACTACTGTATTAGTTAGGCTCTCTAAAAGACAGAAATAAAAACTCTTCACTTAATTCTGCTCTCACTATTCCCTTTGTCCCTGATTTAAATTTCTAGAAGAAAAAGTTGTTTATGCTCAAAACCTATGCCTCCCTGCTACCTACTGTATTCACAGTCCTTTGCATTCTGGCTTAGAGAAGCTGGGCTGTATCCCCAATAGTGCCTGGGATGATGAGAAGGCAGCAGAATATGTAATGATTAAAAAAGGGATGCGTGATCAGTGCCTGGGACACAGTAGACACTTAATCAATGCTTGTTGACTTCTTAGCCTTTAGCAGGAAAGTCAGAAGACTTAGCAGGGGGTGAGAGAATATAGTCATCCTAATAGTTAGGATTTATACAGTACCTACTACGTACCAGGTGCTGCCCTAAGCGCGTTACCAATATTATCTCAGCTGATGTCACTGCCACCCTGGGAGCTAGGGGATTATATATATAATATATATATATATATATATATTATATATATATATATAATATATAATAATATCTTCATTTTGCCATAAAGGAAACTGAGGCAATAGAGGTTAAGTGACTTACCCAAGGTCTCACGGCTAGTAAGAATCAGAGATCAGATTTGAACTCAAGTTTCGTTGCCTCAGACGCAGAGCTCAGTCCACTATGCTGCTTTAATGGCACTATTATGATTATGGGTATGATGAGGAACACAGCAGCATTGAAAAATTCCTATCAATAAAAGCTGTTCCACAGAAGAACTGCCTCTCATGAGATAGCCAGTTCCCATCATGGGAGTCTTTCAAGCAGAGGTTCGCTGAATATGGCCTAGGAAAGACCTTAGTTCAAAAAGGCCAAGGTCTCCTGGCACATCCAGAGCGATCTTCACTTGACCTGATGAAGAGCTGGGCCACTGGACCCAGATGGCTCTGGAGGGAGAAAGTGAGGCTGGTGACTTTGCACAGTCCTCCCTCACTTAAATCCAATTCATTTGCATGTCATGGCATCACCTTTCCTGATGTCATGGTTCTCTTCGAGAAGGAAGGACAAACATCAGATGAGCAAGGCATTGTTGGACAGTTAAGGGTTAAGCCAGTTCGCCTCTGTTCTTCCATCTCTAATATTTCTCCATTCCCCATCACTCTATAGAACCTGTTTTTTTCAAAAGTCAACATGGATTCTCTTTTCATCACCATAGGAGCATTTGTTGTAGATCTGAAGGGGACTAACCATCTAACCAAGGTGATCCTCAGGACCCTGTCCTGGGCCCCCTTCCCTTGTCCCTCTATACTGATAATCTCTTCAACTCCCATGGATTTAATTATCATTTATAATTTTCTTGTTTGTCTTTCTATCTCAAAGAGGACCATGACATCAGGAAGGTGATGTCTTGACTTGCAAGTGAATTGGGTTAAAGTGAGGGAGGGTTGTGCAAAGGTACCAGCCTCATTTTCTCCTCCAGAGACATCTGGGTCCAGTGGCAAGATATAGATGAGGACAACTGGAGATGATCCTGGATGTACTAGGAGACCTTGATCTTTCTAAGCTAAGGTCTTTCCCAGGTCTCAGTTTGACTGAGGCAACACCCACTCAGTGATAAGTCCAGGTAAGAAATGAGGCAAAGAATGACTTCTTTTACCTGGTCAAAAAAAAAAAATCAATCCGGGAGGGCAAGGCCCTTAGAAATTCTGGCCAAAACAGAAACAATTGCTATTTATAATAATTATAAATAAATAATTCAAAATAACTCATTTATAATATTTCTACATTATTATCAGACCTACCTATCCTGCCCTAACCTCTCTACAAACCTCAAGTCTCCCATCATCTCCAATTACCTTTCAGACATCTCAAATTAGATGTACAATAGACATCTTGAAATATGTCCAAAATACAACTCGTTATCTTTCCCCTAAACCCTCCCTGACCCTTTCAATTGACCCCATTGTGGATTTTCTTGGCCCGGTATCTGGAGTGGTTTGCCATTTCCTTTTCCAGCTCATTTTACAGATGAGGAAACTGAGGCAAACAGGGTAAAGTGACTTATCCAGTGTATCACAAGAAGTAAGCATCTGAGGCCAGATTTGAGCTCAGGAAGATAAGAATCTTACTGATTCCAAGCCCAGTGCTCTATCCACTGTACCACCTACCTACATTACCTATCTTTCCTATTCCTGTAGAGGACACCACCATCCTTCCAAACCCTCAAGCTTATCAGTCCAGGATGACTACTTACTTTCTCTTGGACAGAGTGCTGGGCCTAGAGTCAGTAAGACTCATCTTCCTGAGTTCAAATCCAGTCTCAGACACTTACTAATTGTGACCTTGGACGAGTCACTTAACCGTGTTGGCCTCAGTTTCCTCATCTGTAAAATAAGCTGAAAAAGAAGATGGCAAATCACTCCAGTATCCTTGCCAAGAAAACCCATAATAGAATCTCAAAGAATGGGACATGACTGAGCAAGCCTGTCACCAAGGTGTCTGTTTCACTTACAAAATGCTCTCTTTGGCATTCAAAGCCTTCCATAACCTAGCCCCCTTCTACCTTTGCAGTCTCCTTATACTTGACTTCCCATCTCATGCCCTTCACTCCAGCGACACTGGCCTCCTGACTTGGCCGTGAACTAGATACTGTCTCAGCTCCAGGCATTTTTTCCCTCTTCTTCTCCCTTTGCAAGCTTTCCTGGCTTCCTTTAAGTCTCAAATAAAACTTCATCTTCTACAGGAAGCCTGAATTCCAGTGCCTTTCCTCTGTGAAGTATTTATTATCCTCTATCTAGCTTGCTTTCTATATATTTATTTGCATGTGGTCTCCCCCATTAGACTGTAAGTTCCTGAAGATAGATACTATCTTTAGCCTCTTTTTCTATCTCTTTTATTTAGCACAGTGCCTGATACATAGTAGGAACTTAGTAAATGTTTATTGATTTGTCCAACCTTTTTCATTTTACAGATAAAGAAACTGAGGGCCAGACAAGGCAAGGATGCTTTTAGAGTCGCACTGGTGCTGAGGTTTAAATCCAGGGATGCCAAAAACTGTTGAAGTTTCATGATGGGTTGTGGTGGAACTGTCTCAAAAAATTCAGTCAGATCACCTCCAATCCAAGTATAGGTATTTATTGAGATTGATGCCTCTCATGAAGCAGGCTAAGTTCCAAGAGGAACCAGCAACTTCAGAGAAAACAAGATGGATTTTTACAGGGTAAAGATACAATTACATAATAGAAATTTACATAAAATATAGGAATCGGATTAATATTAAAAAGGCAAGAGAAACTTGTTAAGGGATTAGGTAATGGAGGAGGGGTCCCCTCTGTGATTTGGTGGCTAAACATTCTGGCCATGCTGCCCTCCAATTGGCTAGCTATTGTGGTCCTGTCTGGTCAAGACAGATAATTAGGTATTGTGGTCCTGTCTTGGGCTAGATGGATGATGCGATTGTGATTGACTACAAGAATACACCTGTTTCTGCGGGATGCATCTGGGGGTCATGGCTGGGTAGAGGCAGTGGCTGGGTTCCCATGTCTGCTGTTTCTGTGAGGACTGTGAGTTTCAGGGACACATCTGCTGTTCTAGTGAGCACTGAGGCATATATATGGTGAGGGCAGGGGCTAGGTAGGTACAGAGAGCCTGTAATGAATTTAGGCTACTGGGGCTGGGGGCAGCTCTACTAGCACTCCATCATTCCCCCTTTCAAGAGCTGGGACCCAGATTCATTTGAGAAAAGAGAAGGTCTCTGCTTCAGGAGCTTCTTCAGGCTGAAAAGCGGTTGTAGAGCTGATCCTGCTTTGATGTATCCCTGAAGAACATTGACTGGAACCAAGAATGGCCACATCCAAGGGATGATGGGTGAGTATAAACTGTCATCCACTGTTTGCTGCTGACTGTAAGTGAATTGGCCTGTAGTGTGAGAGATACAAATCTGAGGGGCAAGTTCAATATGCAGGGCTCCAGATGTAAGGAGAGTGATAGAGATGTCTAGTAACAGGCAGTTGACTAGATCAAGTACCCAATTACTAAATTTTTCAGGCTGAAAAAAGGAATATAAATTTATGCTGAATATCTCAGATCTAACAAACATTTTAGTAGATCAGATATATCCTAGCCTTGGTGTGGGATAATGAATAATACTGTGTTTGTACCTTTGTTTCACAAACTTCTTTTCACTTGACTATGCAGGCAAGCAGATGACAAACCTGTGCATTAAATTACCCAATTGTTTGGAATATGGAATGACTACACATTCAGATTGAAAATAGCAATATTTCACATACCTGCATTGTACTCGTATCTTTTACTGACTTGCTCTAATTAGAAAAATTTGCTATAAAAGGAAAAAGCAGAGACATGCCAGATATGACAGGATAAAACATCCTTAGCTCTGTTTGAATTCAGATAAGAGTCATTTTAATTCCATCTCACAGCCAGACTCAGAAATAGCCAGGTGGGAAACATTCCTTTACAAAGGAAGACAATGGGGAAACTGAGCCAGGAGTGTGCCATCTTAGACTGAGGCTAAAATTGCCTCCCAGCTTTTTCCAGAAAAACCTCCACCTGTAGCAGAATTCCCTCTGAGTAGTTTGTGGAATTTCTCTCAGATACTGATTTAATTCAATCAACTATATCTAAATTCAAACTCAAAATAAAATTATTTGTGGTCCCAAGGGCTTTTTTCTCAAATGGCAAGTCTCACCAATCACAGTTTAGGGCTAGTTACAATTGTTTTTACTTTTACGGAGTTGTAATAAGCAATAAGAATTTACTATGACTTACCTATATAACAGATTTCATTTCTCAGTAAGCCAAGTTCATTGTTTAGGAACTCCATAAACCAAACAAGCTTTTATTTTTCCTGGGGCTGATAACCTTGCCTACCAGATGGTTTCTGAAAATCTGGCAAGTTTGCAAATAAGGAGAAATCAGTAGGGACCCCAAAGAAGGGGCTGATCTGCCTGTCCACCCTATGATAGATATTCTTCCTCTGGACTGGTGAAAGCCACGTACTTTCTGCAGGGTAAGTTCCTTATTTTCAATTTTAATTTAATTTGCTTTACCCTAACTGATTTTTCTTTTTCATCATCAGGATGTCTTTCAGGGTTCCTATATTCTATTTTTAGGATCCCAGTAGCAGGCCCATGTGGCCTGCAGGCACCCCCTCTGACCCTACATCGGAGGTAACCTCAGCCGTCTTCCTAAGGGTGGGAAGTAGGGACTGTCTACCCTGTCTATCCTCAGAGCTGCTGTGGGATCAATTTTAGGTTTTAACATTATAAATAATGTTAAATAAATAAATAAATTCCAAATAACTTAGTTAATAATCTTACAGTTTTCAAAAGTGAGAAGCAACTTCTTTTAGCTGTAAGACAGAATTAGCAGTGCTTAATAAAATAACATAACTGGTTTTAAACAATTTTTCCACTGTCTTTGAGTTTAAGAGAATTTTATTACAATTTAGAAATACAACAATAACACAAGCAGTAAACTTGAGATGACATTGATTGCAATTCCAAATCATCACATATAAAAATTATTGATAGAAGATTGGGCTTGGCTGGTTGACTGACTGACTTCTGACTCCATTTTCTCCTCTTCTTTTCCCCTCTCCCCACAGTTACAGAGTCTGATTGTGGCTTGATGTGGGAAGGAGGGAGTTCCTTGTGTGGGAGGAACTAAGGACCAGGAGGGCCAGAAGGTTGTTGAGTTCAGCACCTGAATTAAAGGTCCAGGGGCCACTAAGGAGGGGATTTGACGGAAAGAAGGAGGGTCCCTGAGGAATGTACAAGCTTCCTGATAGGGGTTGCTTGGCTTCAGAGAACTTGGAGCAGAAGCTCCTGTTCTGGTGGTGTGGGCCAAGATCTTGGGGGTTTGAGAGGAGAGATTCATCTGCTTGCCTAGAGGGGTGGGCTTCAGGGTACCCCAGGGTCCAAAGCTGTTGCAAGAGGGATCCCCGCTGTAACTGTGGTGCCTCTCCCCTCGTTCCTTTTTCCAGGTGGGGTAGGTTAACTCAAACTCCCTCTCATTCTTCTACCTTCTCCACTGCAGCCTTAGCTCAGTCAGAGCCAGGATGACAAGGTAAAGAATTTTAATGGTTCCAACATTTCACTGTATCCTCAACTCCACCAGAGCCAGAATGACAGGGAGAAGGTACGGCAGCCCTAGCCTAGGAAGAGCTAGAACCATGGGGAGGAGAATCTTAGTGATTCTAACTTTTCTCTGTGACTCGAGCTGGTCAGAGCTGGACCACAGGGAGAAGGCACCATGGCCCTAACCTCATCAGAGGTAGGACCACAAGGAGGAGAATCTTAGTATGTTTCTTCGGTTTTTATTCAAATAAACTTCACCTCTGTGTCCATTCTTTAAAACTTCTTTGAAAATGAGAGCTTTGAACCTGCCAATCAAGTTGTATGGGACTCTGGAAAAGATCCAGTGGTGCCTAGGTCCCCTCTTCCTCCTACTGGAGAGCTCAAAACTTCATCTCTGAAGTGCCTCTTTTTCAGTTCTATGCATTTTCTAAATTTATCTTAGTGCCAAATAGTAGCCAGAATGAATTCAGTTACCTGGATCTATATTCCAAATGATATTACACAATTTTCTTTCTGTGACCTAGGAAAGGGTTAAATGCTAGTCCTATTCCAGAGGTTTCCCCTTTCCTCTTTTTTGCCATCATCCCCCCTACTTCTAGAGCTTGGCAAGAGACCAAGGAAGTAGAGAGAGACAGATAGACAGAGAGAGAGAGGGGGAGAGAGAGAGAGAGAGAGAGAGAGAGAGAGAGAGAGAGAGAGAGAGAGATTTTTTTTGCCAACAACCTTTCTTTAAGAAACAATCAATCTTTCCAGTTCAGATACAGTTTTTTTTTTTTCCTGGCTGACTGCATTTTGAATTTTAGAAGGTGGTAGACTCAGAGATTTTTACACAGACACAGAGCAGACAAATACAAACAGAAAACATAGATAATGATGACTTTCCTTGATCTTCCAGATTGTACAGAGAGCAGGATCTATTACAGTCCCATAGGATGGGAGTTGAGACTGAATGCCAGTAAGCCTAAGGAAATTCCCCCTATAGCTGAGTTCATCTCACTGGTGTTCCACTGAGGGATGAAAAGAAAAAAAAAACTTCAAAATTCCCAGGGCATCCTCTGTCTAGAGGAAATTTGCCACCTGGAGGGCCTTGGGCAATAAGACTCAAGCGATACAGTCATGCCTTCCTAGGTGCTTAAAGGACCTCCCAGCTAAGAGAAGGGGAAAAGATAGCCTTACCTTTGGATTAAAGGGGGTATGATTCAGAGGCTCTGCTCTTCCAGAGGTCAAAGTTCAAGACTCAAGCCCACCCAGGGACACCAAAAACTGTTGAGGTTTCATCCTGTGTTGTGGTGGAACTGTCTCAAAGAATTCAGTCACACCACCTCCAATCCAAGTATAGGCATTTATTGAGATTGATGCCTCTCATGAAGCAGGCTAAGTTCCAAGAGGAACCAGCAACTTCAGAGAAAACAAGATGGATTTTTACAGGGTAAAGATACAATTACATAATAGAAATTTACATAAAATATAGGAATCTGATTAATATTAAAAAGGCAAGAGAAACTTGTTAAGGGATTAGGTAATGGAGGAGGGGTCCCCTCTGTGATTTGGTGGCTAAACATTCTGGCCATGCTTCCCTCCAATTGGCTATCTATTGTGGTCCTGTCTGGTCAAGACAGATAATTAGGTATTGTGGTCCTGTCTTGGGCTAGATGGATGATGTGATTGTGATTGACTACAAGAATACACCTGTTTCTATGGGAATTAGTCTGGAGGTCATGGCTGGCTAGAGGCAGTGGCTAGTTTTCCATGCCTGCTGTTTCTGTGAGAACGATGAGTTTCAAGGACACATCTGTTATTCTAGTGAGCAGTGAGTCAAATATGAAAAAAGTTAGGACATTGGCAGGGGTGCTAGGTAGGTACAGTGGGCCTGTATTGAAATTAGACTATTGGGACTGGGGGCACATCTATTAGGACTCCATCACTGGGGTATCATCTCAAGTCCTCTTCTCATGGTACCTCACCGCCTTTACTTTCTTTGCTTTTTCTACAGCATTTTATATTGAGGGCCATTCCCCTTTTTCTGGATACTCTTTTTCTTTGGCGTAAGAAGAATCTTCTGGTTCTTCTCTTTTTGCTGGAACCTTTCCAGTCCCTTAATTTTGGTGTTTGCCAATGTTCTGGCCTATTCTATTTCTCTTCTGCCTGCTTCTTGCTATACTTTCTTCCTCATCAATAACATTCATTATGTAGATGACGATATCCAAATAATCATTTCCAGTCCTGATCTCTAGAACCACATGATAATAACAAATAGATAGCATTTATATGTTGCTTTAAAGTCAACAAAGCATTTTAAATACTATCTCACTTAATCTTCACAACAACCCTGGGAGACATGGACTATTCTTATCCCTATTTTCCAGCTGAAGAAACTGAGGCAGAGGTTAAGTGATTTGTCCAGTGTCATCTAGCTAGTAAGTGTCCAAGGTTGGATTAGAACTCATGTTTCTTTTGTCTCTTTCTTTTATTTTCTTTTAGAACTCATGTTTCCTGACCACAGGTCCAGCACTATCTAGTGGAAAGGCAGTCACCCAGGTGCCTAGGTAGGTAGTCTCTTCATCTTCCAAATATTTACAGGATATCTTCTAGACATTCTATTTGCACCTAAAACTCATCATATTAAAAATCTACCTCATAATCTTTCCCCTCAAACCTTCACAAACTCCTTCACTTGCAAATTTCACCATTACATTAAAGGTCGGTAGCATCTCATCTCCCCAGTTCAAAATCTTATTTTGAACTACCTCTCTCCCTTGCCTTTCATTTCCTTTCACTCTCTGGAGTCTGGTCAGATCTCCAGCTTCTATATTATCTTCTAATTCTATCCCCTCCTCTCTGTTCTCACCGTTGCCTCTTTAGCAGAATGTAAACTTAGACTATAACTGTCCTGGAAGGCAGGGACTTCTATGTGGCACACAGTAGGAGCTTAATGAGTGCCTGTGGAGTGATCGATTGATGGAATTTTCTCATACCCTGACTATAGTCATTGCTTTACTTCCCCCCTAATAATTCAACAAGTGTTTATTAAGTGTACCTATTATGTTTTTGTAACTGTGCACTGGAGATATAGAAACAAAGAATAAAAATTGCCCCTTTTCTTTGGCTTGATTTTGGTTCTTATTTCACTGTTCATTTCCTAATATTTCCTTCTAAAAAATAAAAATCAGTTCAACAAAATCAACCAAAAGTTCAAATGAACCTGATTGTTCCAAATCCATAATTTCTTACCTCGGAAAAGAGAAAATGGAGGTGTGTTTTCTCCTTGACTATCCTCCTGGTCCAGTATGGTTATTAGAGTTACATGTTCTATTTTGTTTGGTTCCTTCTTTTTTCATGATTGTAGCCTTTGTGTGTTGTTGTTTTTCTGGTTCCCCTTGCTCTCCTCTACATCAGTTCATATAAGTCTTTCTATACTTCTCTGAATTACCTGTATTCATCATTTCTCATGGCACAGTAACATCCATGGATTTCAATGTATTTAGCTATCCTCCAGTTGTTGAGCGCCTATTTTGTTTCCTACATTTTTGCTACCACAAAAAAAGGTTCCTGAATTAACTTACTAAAAGGTCTTTTGCTTCTGTTTACGTTTTCTCCCATCCAAATCATTCTTTACACTGTGGAAGCATATTAAAAACCTTTTAAGTTTTCTTTAGAAATATTAAGAGTCTGAGGGAAGAGTCCTTGAAAAGGTGGATGGTAGGTCAGGTCTAAAGAATAGCCTCAGCATTGATTTTTGATGGTCTGTTGAGAATACTATGGAAGTGTTCAGCCCATCTCTCTAGGATCATGTCCTTATCACTAATCAATCAGTACTGAGTAGTTGTGATGCGCCATAGGTTTTTGGTCCATAAATAGCTTTCAGGGAGTCATAAAAGCGCTTTGGATCGTTTCTATCAGCATAAAACTGAGTATCATCTGCCTTCTTACTGAGCCAGGAATCCTGCATCTTTCTAAACTTTGCTTATACTTTGCTTTTGATAGAATTAAATGCTGTCTTCTTAGAGGTGGATGAACTATCCTGCTGATAAATCCTGTGGAGTTCACTTTTTTCATTTAGCAGCTTCTGAATTTCCCCATTTTCATCAAACCAGCCTTGATGTTTGTGAGTGTTCTGACCCAGATGAGCAAATGCAGTGCTTGTACATCAAATTTCTGAGAGGTGCCCACTCCTTTTCTGCTCCACTGTTGCCAACTGTGTATTGGCTCAACTTTCCCTCCAAGTCAGCAGCAAACTGTTCATGCTCAGAGAAGAGCTCTAATTTGTTGACATTAATTCTTCTGGTAGTCATTTTGCCATGGGAGTGGCGCTTTTGATGAATGTGAATATTTAGCTGGGAAAGGATAAGTCTATGATCAGTCCAACACTCTGCACCACACATTGCCCTTGTCACTCTCATGTCTTGTCTGTCTCTTCTTACAATCACAGGGTCTATCAGATTCCAATGTTTGTGGCAAGGATGCATCCATGAAGTTTTATTGCGTTTAGGTAAACAGAAGACAGTGTTGGTGATGAGAGGTTCATGTGATGGACAAGTCTTCAGCAGTAAATGACCATTGCTGTTGCTATTTACAACTCCATTCCTCCCTAGGACTCCCTGCCAAGTCTGGTAGTCTGAGCCTACTCTAGCTTTAAAGCTGCCCAGAACTATAACCTTTGGACCACCCCAGGCTATTTGCCACTCCTTAATTCCATCCAAATCTTCCCATAATCTTTTTGTCTATTAAAATATCCATTTAGCCTCATCAAATGCACAGAATCACTAGGAGTCCAGGCCACTTGTTTTTGACAAAACTCACTACTTGAACTGGAAGGTTTGAGTAGTCTAATCCTTTCGAGGCAGACCCTGTGCCCTTTACCCTTGCATCTTGGGGTTACCAGCACCCTTACACTGCAATAATATGAGCTGGAGAAGGAAATGACAAACCACTCCTGTAGCTCTGCCAAGAAAATTCCAGATGGAGTCACAAAGATCTAGCTGCGACTAAAACAACTGAGCAACAACAAAATGCTTGTTGATTGACTGATTAAAACTGTTTTTGGCAGACTTGAGCCTAAAAACACAAAGTGCAGTATAAATGTAAATCTTTTTTCATTGATAACAGTTCCAGATTCAACTTTCTTATGTATAAAGCTCATTGTGTGACTTCTCTGCACAAAAACTTACTGGCTCTCTGCTGCCAAGTACAAGTTCAAATGTCTTAACCTGGCTTTCTTAATTTTCACTGGTGGTGGCTGAGTCAAAGGAGACAAGTGGAGGGTATATGAAAGACTGGGGAAAGATATAAACTACAGTGTTTGGCAAGCGATTGGACATGAGAAAGTAAGGAGATGTGAAACACACCACCTTGGTTACTGGCAGGGTGGAGAAAGGTGGGTCCTCAGGTCAATCTAGGTGGAGGGGAGGCAATATTGTGGTGAAGAGTTTGGTTAACAGGCCTTCCACAGTTTATCTTCAAATATTACCTCCTTCCATATACTCTATTGTAACTCAAACATGCCTGTATATTCTGGACATATTCTGCAATTTCTTGCCTCCATACTTTTGCTCACACTTTCTCCATGCCTCAAATGCCTTCTCCCTCATCTCATCTGGCCTACCCATTCTCTAAAGGCCAACTTAGATGCCATCTGCTCCATGAAGTATGCTCCTATTCTTCCAATTAGTAATAATCTTTTCCAACCAAGGCATTACTTTACACTTGACTTACACCTCTCTGATGACCTTGTATATAGATGTTTTGATTTAACAAACATTTATTATTAAAAGCCTGTGTTCAAGGTAATGTTCTAGGTCCTGGGGATACAAAACCCAGGCAACTTGCTTTAAGAGGGCTTGCATCCTACTGGGAGAATCAACTCATCAACAAGCATTTACTAGGGGCCTATTATGTTCCAGGCATCGTGTGTGTGGCTGGGAATACAGATGATGGGATCCAGATAACTCCTTAGTTAAACTGGGAATTCATTCGAGGGTGGGAGTCCAAGATTGCTGGGTATGCCACTCACACCCACAGAGCAACTCTCATCTCCCAACATGAGCCATCTCAAATACAAAGAATGAAAAAATCTCTGCTCTCAAAGAGTTTACGTTGTATTGGGAGAGAAAACTATATAGAAGTACATACAAAATAAAGACAAACAGCCTAAACTCAAATAAATTTGAAGTCTTTAAATTCAAGATATAATATTCTTAAGACCTGTACCTTGTAAATGAATGGATCAAATTGACTTTTAGACCTACCAGCTATGTTGATCCTGGGCTTTCTAGGCTGTCAATTTAAGTGTTCTTTAGGTTCCACTAGGGATATCCTCAGAGGAAAATTTACCTTCAAAACACTCAGGAGAAATTGAATTTGGGGAAACTGAAAGTGATTCTACCCCTATCCCAGTAGAAAAGAAAGAATAAAACCCAGATGCCATTGTATATAATGGCCTTGATCTAACTGTCCTTAAGGAGATCTCCTAAAAGAAGGCTTCTTTCCAGCTTTAAGGGAGCCATATTTGTGAATTATTTGAGACTTTTTAAATGTAAATTCTTATTTATTTATCTTGGAGTTTTTTGGTATCATCAAGGTTTCTTCACCCCTCTTGGAATGCCATCCCATGTAACATTCCATTTTTTAAAAATTTTGCAATTTAAATGCAATTTAAAAAAAAGAAAAAGAATAGGAAAAAAACCAGCATAACTGATTAATGCATGGGCAAAGTCTGAAAATATGTGCAAGAGATAACGCTTGTGAACCTCCCACTTTGGCAAAAGGGGTAAGTGGTTTCTTCTTATATCTTTTCTCTGAGTCATTCTTGTTCTTTTTGCATTGTTATTTTCATTGTGTACATTGTTTTCTTCTCTTTTTCATTCTGCATCAATTCATGTTGAACACCCTGTGCTTCTGTGAATTTGCCATTCCCCATCTTTTATAGCACAGTACTACTTAACTGCATTCACATACCATTTGTTTAGCCATTCCCCAATTGATGGACATCTGCTCTCTCTCTCTTTTTTTTTTATACTAATTCTTGGGTGTCACAAAAGATGTTGCTATAAATATTTTGATGTATGTAGTAATTTTCTTGGAGTGTGTAAGCCTAGTAATAGAATCTCTAGGTCAAAGAGTATGGACATTTTAGTTGCTTTATATGCATGACTCCAAATTGCTTTCCAAAATGGTTGTACTGAGTCATAGCTCCAGTGATAATGCCTATCTTCTCATTATTTCCTCCAACATTATCCATTCCTATCTTTTGCCATCTTTGCCAATTTGTGGGGTGTGAAGTAAAACTTCAGGTTTGTTTTGATGTACACTTTTCTTATTTTTACTGACTCAGAAGCCATTGCCAGTAGTCTTGACTTATGTCTTGCCACTGGACTCTAAGGAACCTGTAGAAAAGAGTGAGGCTGATGACTTTGCACAGCTCTGCCTCCCTAGAATCCAATTCACTTGTAAGTGAAGACATGACCGTCCTGTTGTCATCAGTGTTCTTCCAAAACAGTGAACAAACAACAAGAAGTGATTCAGAGCATTCTTTCATGTGGCTGTGAATAATTTGCAATTTTTCTTTTGAGATGTTTGTTCATATCCTTTGACAATTTACTATTGGGGAATGGTTTTCAGTATATGTGTCTATATATCTATCTATAGATATATAAAAATATGTTTGACATATGCACACATATAGGTATGCATAAATGTACATACATATGTATATTATATAACCTTGTATATTTATATATGTTTTGGATACCAAAACCTTATCAGAAACATTTGATAGAAAGATTTTTTCCCTCCATTGGACCACTTCCCTTTTTATCCTAGATGCATTGCTTTTTTGATTTGGGCAGAACCTTTCCAGTTTTATGCAGTCAAAAACATCTTTTATCTTTTGTCATTTCCATCCATGGTTTGGTTAAGAAGACATTTACTCGTAGCTATGAGAAGTATAGGATCTGTTTCTCTTCTATTTTTTTTTTTTTTGGTAATGTTATCTTTAATAGGAAGGTCATGTATTATTTAGAATATTTTCTGATATTGTGGTGGCAAAGAATTGGAAATTGAAGGGATGTCTGTCAATTGGGGAATAGCTAAACAAGTTGTGGTTATATGCTTATAATGGTATACTATTGTGGTATAATAAAGGATGAGCAGGATAATTTTTGAAAAACATGGAAAGACACAAACTAATACAAAGTGAAATGAGCAGAATCAGGAGAATGTTGTACACGGAAACAGCAATACTGTATGATAATCAACTGTGATCCTCAGCAATCCAATGATCCAAGACAGTTCCAAAGGACTCATGATGAAAAATGGAATCCACATCCAAAGAAACAACTGATGGAGTCTGAATGCAAATGAAAGCACATTATTTTTCACTTCTTTTCATTTTTTTTCTTTTTGGTCTGTGTCTTCTACAACATGACTACTATGGAAATATGTTTTGTGTGATTGCACATATATAATCTAGGGGAGGGAGAGAATTTGGTACTTGAAATTTTAAACATTGAATGTTAATTGTTTTTACATGTAATTGGAGGAAAATTAAATATATTTTTTAAAAGAATATTTTGTGAAGTGGAATAAGGTATTAATCTAAACCTAATTTCTTCTAGATTGCTTTCTAGTTTTCCCATCAGGTTCCCCCTCACCCCCACCTCATATAGGGAATTTTTTCCCACATTATTCATTTTCTGATTCACTGAATGCTAGGGGCTATTGAATCCATTTTTTTTTGTGATTCTCCCTTATCCCAGTCTATTCCATTGATCCATTCTATCTTTTAGCCAATACCAGGTGGTTTTGAAGACTGGTGCTTTATCATATAGTCTGAATTCTGAATGTACTATTCCCCCTTCATCTATACTTCTCATCATAATTTTCCTTGATATTTTAGATCTTTATTTTCTAAATGAATTTGGATATTAGTTTATTGAGTTCTGTAAAGTATCCCCTTAATTATCTGATTGGCATAGTATTAAGGGTGCGAATTAACTTTAATAGAATTGTCATTATTCCTCTGACTATTAAAGTTGTTCTTTATTTCTTTAAGAGCACTTTGTAATTGAATCTATGCAAATATATTTTTGATCAAATGAGTTAATTTTGGTAAAGTGCTTAGCACAGTGCCTGGCACAATAATAGGAACTATATACATCTAGCTATTATTATTATATAGCCCCAAAGGAAAGATACCAGAAGGGAAAGAGTTAACTGTCTAGGGACTCCCACGTATTTTCCCCTAATCAATAGTGTCTCAACTAGGTTCCTATAAGACTAAAGGTGATTAGGTAGGTCTAATGGGAACGTGGTCTCTACTGAAGGGTTAGGAAATTTTCTATTGAGCCTAAAAGCTTTCCCCTGTAAGGGAGGTGGAGTGGAGAGATTCCTTGGGGAAGGTTCAAGTTCAACAGAGAAGGGAAAAGTCTTAATTAGTTATGAGCTTTGTAGTTTTTTGGAATGGAATTTTGCTTTCTCTTACTGCTTCTTGATTTTGTTATTGTTATCTAAAAAATGAAGCTGATTTTTAAAGGTTTTTTGGAGCCTGAAGCTTTGCTGATGTTATTAATTTTCTTAATTAGTATCTTTGCTAAATACAAACAGACACAGTGGATCCAGGAGCTCTCTGATACTTGGCAACTGATAGACAAAGGCAAAAAAGCTTCACTCAGCTGAATCAACTCAGGTTCTCTTCAACGTATCCTTCTATGGATAAGTAAGAAAGTCTTTTGTTGGCTGTTGAATGACCTACAAGGGCATCCATTCCAATATCAAACATAAACTACCAGGGGAGTGCTATGAGTTAGGTGCAGCCCAGAACAAGTGTGAAATATTTCCTTTCTCCAATCTCCATTCTGAGGAACAGAAAAAAGGTCAGTTTGTATAGATTGCAGAGTTCAAGAAGGGGGTACAATTGGGGCAAAATTGGGAAGAACTCTAAAAGGCCTACAAAGAAGCATTATTTTATCCTAGAAGTAACAGAGAGCCCCTGAAGATTATTGAGGAGTGACATGGACACATCTGTGCTAAAGAAAAATCACTTTGGCAGCAATGTGGAATAGGATGTGGTCTGAGTCAAGGAGACCATATGGGACACCATTGCAATAAACAAGCTAAGAGGTGTTGAGTGCCTGAACTAGGGTAAGGATTGTGTGAATGGAGAGAAAAGGCCAATACAAGACACAAATGACAAGTCTGGCATTCGACTAGATATATGGAATGAGGGAAAGGATATTCAGGATAAAAGTCAAGGTAATAAACCCAGTACACTGGTATGATGGTGGTGCCTTTGACAGAAATAGGGAAATTTGGAAGAGGGGTGGATTTGGAGAGAAATGACTATGAAAGGTTCTATTTCAGAGATATTGAGTTTGAGATGTCTCCAAGACATCCAATTTAAAATGTCCTATAGATATTTCATGATGGATTGAAATTCAGGGGAAAGATTGTGGCTAGATATATAAATCTATGATTCATCTACATGGATGAAAATTAAAGTTGATGTGATCACCACGAGAGTAAAAGAGAATATAGAGAGAAGACATCAGAGCCTTGAGGAACATTTACAAGGGGCATGATATGAATTATGAGAAGAAACATTAGACAGAGGAGGAGAAGCAAGAGAAAATAGCATCATGAAAACCCAGAAAAGAAAGAGGATCTAGGAGGAGAGGGTGGCCCATCGTGTCAAAAGTAACAGAGAAGTAAAAAAATATGAGGATTTAGGAAAGAGCATCAGCTTTGGCAATTAAGAGACTGAGAGAGCCATTTCAGTTAGGTGGTGAGATTAGAAGTCTGATTGCAAAGTGTTGAAGAGTGAGTAAGAGGAAAAAAAGTAAAGGCATTTGTGAGTGTAGGCAGCTTTTCCTAGGAGTCTGGCTGAAAAATGGAAGTTAAGAGTTCAGTAATGTAATATGATATAATATACCATATAATATGATGCAACATGTTATAACATGACATATGACATTGTATAATATTATGTCATGTTATATCCTATCTCATATCATATTATGTAATAGATGTAGGCTTTAGTAACACCTGTTTAAAGAGGAAGGAGATTTGAGCATTCTTGAAGGTAGTAGGGAATATAAGAAGAGGTCAATATTAGAGAGGTTGATTAAGGTTATAAACTGTTAGAGAAGATGACAAGGGTTTGGATCTAGGATAAGCTTGTTCTGTTCAACAGTTAGCCTTGATAAGAAGTGCCACTTGGGGGTGGAGGGGGCAGGGGAGGGAAAAGAGATGAGAGTGGGGAAATAATATCAAGGCATTTCAATTTTCTCAGTAAAGTAAGAAGAAAGGCTGTCAGCTGAAAGTGCATACATGTGTATACTTATACGTAAAAGCAAGAGAATTTGAAGAAGGAAAGAGATCACTAAGAGGGGGGCAGAGTTATGACCGGAAGAGGTAGTAATTGAGCTGAACCTTGAAGGAAGATAAGGAATTAGAAGGACAGAGAAGAGGTGCATGGGGCAAATGCTTGGAGATAGGGGATGGAAGGTTTTCCTAACTCTCTGCTTCTGTTCCATTTCTAGTCTTCTTTCCACTTTCTTCCCAAATTTCTACCTCTCAATGTCCAAATCAAATGACCCTTTCTCCAAGAGGTTTTCCCTGTTCTTTTGTTGTGGTGGTTGAGTCGTTTCTGTCATGTCTGACTCTGTGACCTCATTTGGGGTTTCCTTGGCAAAGACATTGGAATGATTTGCCATGTCCTTCTCCAGCTCATTTTACAGGTGAGGAAATTGAGGCAAACAGGGTTAAATGACTTGCCCAGGGTCACCCAGCTGGTGAGTGTCTGCAGCTGGATTTGGATTCAGTAAGATGAATCTAACCTATCCACGGTTCCACCTATCTGCCTACCTAACATTTACATAACCCCTACTATGTGCCGGTCACTGGGCTGAGCACTCTCCCAATAAGATCTCATTGGATCCTCACAACAGCCCTGGGAGGTAGATGCTGCAATTGTCCCCATTTTACAGTTGAGGAAACTGAAGTGAAGTAATTTACTGGGTCATAAACATATAGACACACACAATAAGTTTTGGAGATCAAATTTGGACCCAGGTCTTCAGGACTCAGGACAGCTAAGTGGCAAAGTGGGCAGAACAGTGGACTTTGAATCAAGAAGACTCATCTTCCTGAGTTCAAATTTGACCTCAGACACTTACTAGCTGTGTGGCCCTGGGCAAGTCACTTAACCCTGTTGGCTTCAATCTGTAAAATGAGCTGAAGAAGGAAATGGCAAACCACTGCAGTATCTTTGCCAAGAAAACCCCAAAATGGGGTCAGGGAGAGTTGGACTTAACTGAAAGGACTGAACAGTAAAAAAATTCAGGACCCATCCTAAAAAGGGTTTAAGACCTAAACAGCTCAATTGCATTTGAAGAGGTCAAAGGGACATGAACTAACCTTTAGGGCAAGAGTGGGGAACCTGGAGCCTTGAGGTCACACATGGCCCTCTAGGACCTCAAGTGCAGCCCTTTGGATTCCATCAGAAAAAAAAAAAGCAGCTTTTGTGGTAGGAGGTGACAAAAAACTTAAATCCCTTGGACTTAAAGGGAAAGGCCCCGGGGGATATAAAATTAAGGGTCCTGGTCTAACCTCTGGCACCCTAGCTAAAGAAGGCAAGCCAGTGACTGAAGGTAGAAAAAGAGACATTAGATGCTCACAAAGAGCACATTCAAGAAGCCCTGATCTACACCTGCCTTAGCAGAGCCATTTTACTCCAAGAAGAGCCCAGCAGCCACTGGCCACTGTCTGCCTCTGGGCCGGCAAAAGCAACCTACTCAGAAATGTCCAGCAATAATTTGCTGCTCATTGGCCAGCAGCAAATTGGCCAACTAGACCTCATGTAATAGTCGTTATCCAGTGGCAACACATCTACCCAGCTAGCAGCCACTGCCCAGTTCACACCCCAGGGCAAACTGTTGGACATGAAGGACCCTCTGAAGAAAGGGCATAGAGGGTATGTTGTTCAGGGGTGAGTTGTTTTAGCTATGTGTGATCCCTACATGTACACCTTACTACCATTGTACTTTAAACTCACTTTAAATGCACCTTCCTCCTCTCATGGGCTCTGTATATATTTGGAGATTGTGCCCTGGAATTGGGAAAAGTTTTATGCCCTGGAATTGTGGGGAAAAGCACTGTTCCTGCTATGCCCATTTGTTAAACAATCAAGTCTATTGGCTGATTAAGGGGACACACTAGTGGGAGCTCGTGAACTAGTGTTAGAAGCAGCCACCCTTCTGAGGACTCAATCTGCCACTACCAGGTCAATTGACTAGTTGACCAAGTGATGCCAGACACAGGCCTTCCAGATACATATCTTATCTGCCATATTGACGATATGATCTTAGAGCTGTTCAGTCATTTCAGCTGTGTCCGACTTCGTGACTCCATTTGGGGTTTTCTTGGCAAGGATACCGGAGTGGTCTGCTATTCCCTTCTGCTCATTTTACAGATGAGGAAACTGAGACAAACAGTGTTAGGTGACCTTCTCAGGGTCACACACCTAATAAGTATCTGAGGCAGGATTTGAACTCAGGAAGATGAATCTTCCTGACTCCAGGTCCAGTGCTCTACATACTGTGGCACCACCTAGCCATTCCTTGGTTCTCATTTTTTCATGAGGCTATTTCTGCCCTTGATTTCTTTCCCTTCTGCCTCTTTATTAGGTCCCTTCTCATATTTGTCATTTCCTCTTCCTCTTTCTTTAACCTTACCTTCTTTAACTCCCTCCACCTGGCTACAAATATATTCAGATCTTCAGGATCATCAAAAACCTCCTTTTGACACCACTATCCTTTCAAGTTACTGTTGAAGATTGTTTTTTACTTTCTCCACTAAATTTCTATCAAGACTCATCTACATTTCATTTCTTCACCACCCACTCACTCCTTATTCTTCTGTAATTTGGCTTGTATCTGTAACCACTCTCCTGAGAGTTCCTGACATTTTGGCAGCTTTTGATACTGTGGAATGTCATCTTCTGGGTATGTGTTCCTCCTTAGGATCCTCAAAGATGATTCTTGGTTGAAAGATTACTGACTGACCACTCCCAGGTCTGTTCACTGCTTCATGTCCTTTCTCCAGGATGTTCGAAGGTCCCAAACTTGGGTCTCATCCCTCTCAAGGCTTCCCCTTGTGTGAGCTCTACTTCTATAGATTCAATTATCACCAGTTCTTACCTGAATCCCAAGGCTATTTATCCAGAACCAATGTTTCCTTGGAGCTACAGTTCTACATCTCCAACTACCTACTGGACATCTTCACCTTGCTGTCCCACCAGCACTTCAAACTAAATCAATTGGTGGTTCCTGTTGATGTTCCCTCCAACGTGCCTCTTGCTTCCCTTCCCCAACAAGTCAGTCATCCTTCCATGATCCTAATTCAGATTTTTGTTAATTCTTCCATATACTATGGTAAGTCTTTCTTCTGCTTCTTGTCTGTCCCTTCTCCAGTTTCTCTTTATGTATCTGCCAAAACATCCTAACGCATAGCGAATGCCTGACTGTATTTATTCCTTTGCTCAAAAAAATCTTCATTAGCACCCTAATTGTCCACTGGAGGAAAAATAGTCATTAGGTGGTGTTCTCATAATTTGACTCCAACTCACCATTTCCAGCCTAATTCCACTCTATTCCCCTTCCTTATAGTGGAAGACAAATCAGATTACTAAAGGCACTCCTCTATTTTATGCTGGGATTTTCTACTTGCATTTAACACCCACAATAACTTTTATATGTACTTGTTGAAATATTTCTCTTCATTCAAGTTCCATCTCAGGTGCCACAGTCTTCAGGCGGCTAGGTGGTGCACTAGAGCACTGGGTCTGGATTCTGGAAGACCTGAGCTCAAATTCAACTTTGCATACTTCCTAGCTGTGTGACCCTGGGGAAGTCACTTCACCTGTTTGCCTGTTTTCTCAACTGTAAAATGAGGCTAAGAAGTGGTGCCTGTTGTTGTTACGCCATTTCAGTTGTCGGCCTTTCCGTGACCCCATTTTGGGGTTTTGGTCTTGGCAAAGACACTGAAGTAGTTTGCCATTTCCTTCTCCAGCTCATTTTAGAGAGGAGGAACTGAGGCAAACAGCTTTAAGTGGCTTGCCTAGGTCACACACCTAGTTAAGTGTCTGAGGCAGGATTTGAACTCAAGAGGTTGACTCTCTGATTCCAAGCCTAGAGCACTATGCACTATACCAGCTGGAGGACTATTAAGTATCTTGTAGGAGCTCAATGTTTGTCCCCTTCTGATCCCCTTCCCTAAATTCCCTAGCTGAAAGTAATTTTTACCTTATTTTTCTTAACACTATCTAGAAAAGCTGTCACAGGGACCACACACCAAGGCCAGGGACAGCTGTCCTTCCTTCTTGGATCCCTTCTAAGAATGTGGAGAGGCCAATTGAGGCCAGGAGGAATAGAAAACATTCACTTGATTGTTTTTTTTAACACCTAAGAGACCAGGTCAGATACACTTAGGTTGTGGCGGATGAGAGGAAAACAGACTGAGTGGGGAACTTATCACCTCCAAGGGGCAGTAAGGATCAGGATCTGACCTCCTCTCATACCCATTTGTTTGCCTTATGCCACCCTCCTTCCCAATCCCCCAATTTGGATTTTTTAAAAAATGTCTCTATCCTCCCATTGTAGGTAGTTTATATTTGTTGAATTTGTAAAATGAGGGGATTGGGCTGTATGATCTCTAAGACTCCCCTCCAGCAATAGCATGCTTTTCAAATTTTCAAATGATGAAAAATTAACATTCTAGATGGCAGGGTCCAAAAAAATCTCAAGTACTGGACTGAACTTAATAAGACACAATTATGAGAAAAATATAAAGTCTTATAAAAATCAACTTCACATACAAGATGAGGATAGTGTGGCTAAGCAACAGTTAATATAAAAAAGATAGTTTAGTGAACTCAATGGTGCGTAAAAAAAAAAACAAAAAAAACTAATGGAATCTTAGGTATAACATCCAGAACACAGGACGTGATGGTCTCTATCCCAGTCAGATCACATCTGGTGAATCTTCAATTCTGGAAGCCACAGGAGTAAGAATCTGGAATGTCCACAGAAGAGCAAGCTTCAAGGTCCCATGAGTAAATTGTAGATGGAATTAGGGATGTTTAGCACATAGATCACTTAAAGGGTACCCTGTCTTCCAAATATTTGAAGATCTGTCTAGTGAAAAAGGTTTTAGACTTTTGCTTAACCCCAAAGGTACAGGTCCAATAGCGGGAAGACTTTGCCAAAGGGCAAATTTAGACTTTCTAATGATTAGGTTATGGGGTGTGGCCATTTCTACAACCTGGGGAAAATAAGTTTTTATGGTAATTGGAAATGAAGACTGATAGTTGTGCCTCCGAATCAACAAACATCATATAACCACAAAACTTTATTCCTTATTCTTGGGGGAATTGATCTGGTATGGTGAAATACAGTAGTAGGCAGGGGAATATTATGGCATCAATGTAGAGTGAGGATAAATGCTATAGTTATTAGGTGAGAAAAGCTGTCACAGGGACCACACACCAAGGCCAGGGACAGCTGTCCTTCCTTCTCGGATCCCTTCTAAGAATGTGGAGAGGTCCTACCAATTGAGGCCGGGAGGAATAGAAAACATTCACTCTATTACTTTTTGTAACAGCCAGCTAAGAGATCAGGTCAGATATACCTAGGTTGTGATGGATGAGAGGAAAACAGACTGAGTGGGGAACTTATCACCTCCATGGGGCACTAAGGATCAGGATAAAGCTGGGAAATTAACTCCAATTCCACTCCATGGCCTTGAACCTCCTCAGACAGTATGGGAACTGGCAATCTCTGCTGGTGGGTCAGAGTTCAGAGTTGAGTGGTGGAGCAAGGAATTTAAAATGAGGGCCTGGCCAGGGTTAGGACCCCAGCTTAACAGAAAATCCACAGGGACCCAAGTTTTCTGACCCCAGCAAGAAGACAAGGTTGGCAAATCTTTGGGAGGGAAGAACCAATTATTTTGAGCAGAAAACAAAGGCCCACAAACCGTACATCACTTCCTCTCTTTGAGGACAAGGAAGGATCTCTCATTGGTCTAAGTCTACAATGGACCAACTGCTTCATTGTTTATATGGCCAAACAGAATTTTTCTTCCTTTGCTTATTTCCATTAACTTATGTAATCCTGAAATAGGCACATGATTGCAGTTAAAGTCTGGCCAAACAAAATTAGAGGAGAGAAAGAGCAACTCAGCTAGATTAGTTAATATGCAATAAACTCTTGTTCATAAGCTTTTGGATGAGAAAAATCCACTCAATACCCCATTCAACTCACTCCTCCACACACAGAGACATGGCTTTTTATTAAAAAATTTTTAATTGGTTTACAAAGGAGCTACAGACTACATTGAAACTAATCTTTGTACAAAAAGGCAAAAAAAAAGTTCCCTCCCCCACCCTACCCAACCCAGACAAGAACAAGGAGAGACAAGAAAATGAGACAAGAGACATATGAGCAAAAGGGAGAAAAGATTGATGGACAAGAGATAAGAGGCAAGAGAAGAGGAAATAACGAGTAAAAAAGGGCAGGAGTTCTAAGATGAAATACAGAGAGAGAGAAAACCGTATTTCCCCATAGAGCTCTGGTGGTAATCTGTTGGAAACCAACAGAAACAGCATGATATTGAGATTTTTTTTTAAAGGCAGTTGTGTGGTGACTGGTTATTACCAGTGTTAGGAGATTAAAAAAATAGTCATCTAAAGTTTTAGGCACAAAAAGTTGGGTCACAGCCGGAATTCCCAAGGAATGGCTGAGACTCACGAAGAAGCAGGTCATCCTGGGACAACTACCACAAGCCTACCTCAGCAAGGCCCCCCCATCTTTCCCCAATCCTTAGAGAAGGCAGGGGAAGCCATAGGGAGAGGGGCTAAGCAGTAGGATTGAGGCTTACCTATGCCAACCTTTCCCTGGGGAGAACACCAGGTATTGTATGGGAGAAGAGCTAGGTAGCTGAAACCTGCTTCCTGCTCCCCAGGAGGAAGAAGGCACAGTAGCATTTCTGAGCATCAGAAGGACAAACACAGGCAAACATACCCCTTTTACCCTGACACCAAGGGGAACAAGCAAAATAAATTCAATTCCTTGTTCTTCCTCAGCAACCACAACCCCAGACCCGGTCTTGCCTGTGACTGATCTCTCTCTAATCCTGAGATGAGACCAAGGAAAAGTGTAGGGGAAAGTCAAACAGACCACCAACATCCTATAATCTCTAGAGTCCCTAATATTTGAAGGCTAAGGCTGTTTTGGGGGTAGGAAAAAAGTGTTAGGTCACCCCACAAAACACTAAGACTTCAGCTACAAAGCAATATGCCCTCCCTCCCTGGGCTGACCAGGTTGTCGCAACACCCTTCTCTTCAACCAGTTCTGTATAGAGTGATGGGGCTTGGGGAAACTGGTTTGGGGTTGAAAAACTGGGTCAATGTTCACCTCAGATTGAGGAAGATAAACCAGAGAATCCTTACAGCCCAGGATCTCAGGAAAAGGAATTAAAGCTAGAGTAAGGAAAAAGAAAAGAATTGAAGCTTAAGGCAACTTACTTCTGCCCTGTGACCTCAGCTAATGTCTGGGTGCTGGTGTTCAGAGGAAAACAGAGAAAAGAAAGTGAATCAACCTAAAACTGGTCTGCTCATCCTCCTTGGAAGGTCTGTGGCCCGGGAGTAGAGCCAAAAGAGGCACCAGGGAGAGTCTGGGCTCCCAAACAAAAAGTAATAACCTGCCCATGTTTTATCAGCAGTTTTCAAAAGCAACCTTTTCCGGGATTGGATGAATGCCACATCCTCCTCCCTCTTCTCAAGGCTACTGCTGCCACCTTTCATCCTCTGACAAACTAACCCCTCTCTTTCTAAGAGAGATGAACCAGATTTCACTTTCTACCTTCATTCCCAGAGACTTGCCACCCCTGGGTGGTGTAGGGGTCTAATTGAAGGGGTCCCACTTTAGGCAGTTAGACCATCCTCACTTTTCTTTTTGGCACCTGCATCTCCAAGTGCTTTTTAACTTCACCCCAAGGCTTGACAGGCACAAGGGATGATTGTAGCTGGGTGGAAACTTTAATCAAGTAGCACCTAGGCTCCCCCAGAGCATGACAGGGACCTGGATAGCACCCCCAACAAGGTCCCTCCAACACCTGTACCCCACCAAAGGTATATAAATTTATTGCATTTCAGCAAAGATCTGCAGCTTCCAGTATTCACAATGTGAAGGTATTAACAATACAAAATATATTCTGAAAGTCAAATACCTGCAGTTTATAGTGCTTTCTCAGATTTGTTAAAAAATACAATGCTTAAAGTTTCCTATATAAGATATACAAAAGCAAAAAATATATATATATAGTAGAAATAAATCAGCCATATTAATTTACAGCTTTTGTACCCAACCCTCCCCCACTCCTAAGCCCCATGTCCATTACTTCTCTATTTCCTGAAGTTAGGGGGAGGGGGAGGAAAACGGGTTGTTTATTCAGGTTTGGGCTGGGCTCAGGAATTACCCATTAAACTGCACTCTGTTCAGAACCCACAGGTCAGGGTGGAATAGGACAGCTAGAAGGTCCCTGAAAAGATAGTATGAGATAGCTTACTAATTTGGGAAACAAGAGAGGAAGCCAAAAGATATAAAGGCCAGGCAAGGGAATGAATGCTTTAACATCACCTCTCCTATCCTAACCTCTACACCAAAAGAAAAAAAAAAAAAACAAACCCCACAACAAAACAGGATTGGTCATAACAAAAAAATGATCATACATCTCATGAGGGAGGGGAAATAAGTCTTAGGATCAGTCTACCTGACAGCTGGATAAATCTCTGATGGCAAAAACTTTAAGGAAAAGGGATTTTCAGAAAAGAGCCATACCTCCTAACTAGGCATAGGGAGACTCAAGCTGCCAAAGGTCAACTCTTCAAAGTTCAATGGCCAAACAACACCCCTGCACTGGAACTTCCTTGGTGGGTAGAAGGCAGAACAAAGGGAAAGATGGATCTGCTATAAATTGATCCAAAGCAAAGATAACATATGCTTTTCAAGGAGTATACCCATAGAGCCCTCCACCACTCAATAAAGAACCAACTTCAAATACCCTTCCCAAAGGCTCCATTGCCCCCAGTAGCAGCACTGAACTCATTTTCCCCATAATCCCACGCTGCTAGAGGAGGAGACTGTGCCTTGTTGAGTTGTAACAATAAAATATTCAAATATTCATTGGGGTGTCCTGCCCCCTTCCTTTAACGGATCCAAAAGTACATGATTATAAATCTACATTGAAAGAATCTGCTGAGTCCTCTCCTGGAGCTGAGGGGAGGTGGGGAGAGGAAAATGGGACGGGGCGGTAGGATGATAGGCTGGGGCACAAATTCTTTTGTTTCAGCATAAACAGGATTTGGTCTGGGAAACAATCTTAGGTTACCAAAGATCCTTGCAAATGATTCCTGAGTTTTGAAAACAGCATAAGTCCTCACAGAATGGAGCTGAACATGCTTCAAGTTAATCTTTAAGATATTAACAGTCATTGAGTTTCAGGTTAAAAAAAAAACACCAAAACCCTAACCTTGCTGGATTTTATATAAAATATAAGGCAGAATCACAGCATCATCTATTTGTAGCAACAGTAAAAAGACAATTTATGAAAAAGTCTAGGCCTCTGCTTATGGACTGAAACACTGTTTTCACACACACATATATATAATCATTTCCCCTCAAAAAGTGCAGGAGTTTAGTATGTTTTATGACCCCTTAACTTGCCTTGTTTTAAAGTGTGACTGTTATAAGCAAAAATGTGACCTCAGGGACACACTTAAGTGTACCGAAAAATGGCTTTCTATGAAAGGGGTCTGGAGGTGTTTTGATTCTAGAGCTTTCTGATTCTTTTCAACAATTTCAAATACAATTTCGTTTACGTTTATGTAGACATGAACACATACAGACACGCACGCATGTGCACGCACACACACTTCACTTGCTCTATCAGCTCACGGTAATTTTCATTTATTGCAGGTCTTCTTTAATAGTGACTAACAGAAACATCCCCCAGCCCAACGGATCCACACAGACACATCCATTTCTACACCTTGCTCACAGTGAGTGAAAAGCTCCCTGATGAGAAACCAAATGGTCCAAATATACAAGGCTTCAGTGGCTGGGCCTTGAGGCCACTTCTAGTTGCTTTTGGATCTCTCAGTGACAAATGACCCAAGAGCTTCCTGTCGCTGTCATTCCTGGACTCTCCTCTAGATCAGGGTCTAAAGGAAATGGGGAAGATTTTATTTCTAAAGATACTGGTGCCTTCACTGAAGCACAGGAGTCACTCCTCTCCTGAAATGTCATCCCTACAATCTCCCAAAGCAGGTAACAGGTGAGGAGAAAAAGTTCTTCTGACCTCCCACTAATTTATTGCACCCCAGAACAATCCTACTTTTGTCGCCAAATAATTCTGAAGGATTAAAATTAGAGGGAAAACATCAAATTGTGATAATCCTTAATAATGGAGTCAGAAGGAAATTTCTAAGGATGTTCTAAATAAAGAGCAGTACTGCTTTTCAGGCAGTATGAAGTCCAGGCTCTAAGAAAAATCAACCTAGAACTAACCTGGAAGCAGGTGAAACAAATTCAACTAAGTCTCCAATTAACCTGAGGCCAGCTACTCTGCACACCCCACTGGTCTGGGCACGTCTTTCATTCCCCTCCTAGCTTATTCCTCTACCACCATCTTCCGATGTTTCATATGGCGTGTACAATCCCACTGTCTCTCCATGGCCTACTGTCCTTTCTCATAGAACCACCTGTAATCCTGGATGTTTAAACACGATAAAAAGGCACTGCCTCTGACTCTCTGGCTCCAGGGTGGGAGGAAGTGAGAGGAACGCCTCCATCAGTAGTTTCTCTGAATAGTTTTCTGACTCTGCCACTTTAAGCATTGGCCCAGGGCTCTGGGTTTCTTTTCCCATTCTACTGTCAGGACCAAAGATGACTCAAAAATATTGGGAGCCCTGGTCCAAAGAATGTCACCTAAAAGATAAACACTAAACGATTAGGTGGAAAGAGGAAAAAGGGGTTGGGGGGTGGGAGGAGACTGAAAGGGTGTGATTGAGAAAGGTAGTACAGAAAGCTGCTCCCAATTAAAATGACAAAATGAAGAAAAAAACCATATATATATAAAACCTAAAAGCAGAGTATATGAATGCTTAATCTCATGGGAGGTCAGGACAGCATCTGCAGAAAGGCCTGGTACGCCAGGCCAAAGCCCAGCCACAAGGAGATAAGGCATTATTATAAAACTGACCATGGTATTTTGGTCACAGGATGTTCTTTCTCCTTCCTCTGAGCCTGCTCCCCATTGTGAATGTCTTTTATATACTTTATATATACACATATATATAATATAGAATCTGTCTTTTGTTAAAAAGTATTTCAATGATCATATATATATTTATCAAGGCATGATGGCTTTAAGGAAGGGGCAAGAGGGAAGGATCCATCATGGGGAAGGTAAGATAAGTAAAGCAGAAAGGGGCTGGGGAAAGAAATTTAAAAGGAAACCGTCTGGGGTCAAATGCTCCATGTAGGGTAGCGGGGTCACATCAATAGCTTCCACTCACGTGCCCCATTCCAGGTAGGGTTCTAGGGCCCCAACTCAACTCCGGGGCCCCCACACACACTTCCCATTGCTGTGCATCTTTAATGCCTCATGGCTCCCTCTCCCACATGTCTCTTGGACCCATGCTACCTTGTACCCCAGGGTTTGTGGGTACAGCCCGTGTCTCTGGCACTGGGCGCCTGATCTCAGAAGCCATTGCCACTGATATTGATAGACTGCAGGTCAGCTACCTGCATGACGTTGATGCCACTGTTGGCAAGTCGGGCAATACCCTCTGGGCAGATAGCTTCCATAGCTACCATGTTGGTGGTAATGAGGGCAGAAGGAGTAGGAGTGCCACTACCCTCTGAGCCTGCCCCACTGTCCAGGGGCATGGTGCCTACGTTCAGGGCCACTCCTGGGCCTCCTTTTTTATTCTGGTGGGTCTTGATGTGCTTCGACAAATGGTCACTCCTCATGAAGCGTTTGGGGCACTCAGGGCAGGCAAATTTCTTCTCACCTGGATGAACAGAAAGAGGAAAGGTAAGGAGATATAACTTTGAAAAGGAGGTGAAGAGGAAAGGGTGGTTGAAAGACTAGGGACCTTGCCTAGGCCTCTATCTTAAAACCTATCATATTAGAAGCACCTAGTGAGACTATCCCTGAAGGTCATGTCATATTTGTAGGGTAGGCCTGTGTTTTTCTACAGAAGGCATCTCTACTATTTTACTCCAACCCCCAAAGAAGGGTAAATCCCTGAAGTTTCTACCCAGTACACCCTGATATTAAGCCCTTCTGTGAGATAAAGGTAATCAGCAATCCCTGAGGGAATCATTCTAGTAGAGTCAGTACTGTTGGGGGAAATGAGGAGCAGGAGACACAAGAACAAGTCTTTATTTATCGTGGGGCAGGAGGGAAGAGGCAGAGCAGTGATGCAGTTGTTCTATTGGGAGAGGGATGGGAACATAGGAGGAAAAAGCGATTCAAAAATACTCCCCTTACTGGGGCAGAAGGGAGTCTTGGAACAGAAGATGTCTCTTTCAGGATATGATTTTGACCCCTCACTCACCAGTGTGTGTGCGTTTGTGCCGCTGGAGTTCATCTGAACGGGTAAAGCGCTTCCCACAGTACAGCCAGGAACAGACAAAGGGCCTCTCGCCTGTATGCCATCGTAGGTGTGCCCGAAGGTGGGAAGTCTTGCCATAAACTTTGCCACAACCTGGCATGTGGCAGATATGTTGCTTCTTTTTACCAGGGTCCCCAGAGCCCCTGTAAGAGAGAACATAGCCACCATCTGTCATCTTTTGAGGTATGAAAAAGATGACCTACTCTCTCTTTCTTTCTTTCTTTCTTTCTCTCTCTCTCAATAATGCAAACCCTTAGACACAAGGGGACCTGAGAAATCACACAACCAAGGCAGCATTGGGGCTTTTTCTACTATCTTTACCACTAGGAAACAAAGGAGATTCAAAATAACCAGTGCTTGCTGCTTCTCCTGTATTTTTCTTTGGTGATACCAGCCCTCTACTGTCTTATGCTCCTTACTCAGTTTCAGTGAGGCAGTGATACACTGGGCCTGGAATCAAGAAGACCTGAGCTCAAATTCATCCTCAGACCCCTGTGAGCTGTGTGATCCTGAGCAAGTCATTTAACCGCTATGTGCCTCAGTTCCCTCAGCTGTAAAATAGGGATGATAACAGCATTTATCTCCCAGGGTTGTTGTGAGATCAGATGAGATAAAAACTGTAAAGAGCTTAGCACACAGTAAGAGCTATATAAATGTTACTTATCACCATCAATAAATGATCACAGATAAAAACAAACTGTGCAGTTTAAGCATCATTTGTCAGTCATCTAAAAGGATGTTTATAATACCCAACTCTAGATACTATTCATGGAAAACACTGTGACTTGATCACTGATTTGTGGCTGGTTATTTATGCAGGGAAAAGGAGTCTCCTCTCCTTAAGCTTTCGGAATATTCTATAATGTATGCATAAGTACTCTCCTAGGATGAAGATGCAGCTAGGGAAAACTAAAAGCTGGAGGAACTGATTAAAGAAGGAACTAAACAAAGAAATGATTTTCTGAAGGATGAAAAGATGAAGAGAATATAGTCCTTGATTCACATTCTAGATATGTGGAAAAGTTTTGAACGTGTTTCTCATTTTAGCCCCTTCCCAATATATCACTGTTCCCAACAACACTTTAGGTTGCCTTCCTATCTTTCTCTCCTCTAAAACAAATGAAACTTATTTGGAACTTTTGAGAAGACGACTCACCTCCCTTCGCTGTCTTTGCAATAGGGGCAGGTGCAAGCCTCCCGACGTGTCCTCCGGCCAGTCTGGGGCTGGGGATCTGAACTGGACTCTCCTTCCACCCCACCGGCCGTGTCATCATGTATTCCATCACCACTAGCCCCGTGAAGGCCAAGTTGAGCCCCATGGTCTCCTGGAAGAGAAAGAAAAAAACCTCTTATTCCTGTTAGACACCACATTAGCTACCACCTTAGCAACATTTTAACTCCCTGAATTTATGACACAACCCTTGCTTCATAATTCTGAGTATTATTCAAAATTCGGGTAATTACTCAGGTTTGACACCTCATATTCACTGAGTGAGAAACAAACTTGGGTGATCATTTAGTCCAAGCCCTGCTTGGTGGTAATGAAGAAATTTGTCACAACACAAGCAGTCCATTCAATTTTTGGACGGCTAACATTCTTCCTTAAAGAGACCTCTATGTACTAAAAATGTCATTATTTCCCCCACCCCACTCCCACCTGCCAGGATCTCCTCCCAGACTCCTTTCTTCTTTGTGTTGGGGTGGGTGGAGGAGAAGATATATTTTGTACATGCTTATTTCATAGCTAAAGGCTACCACTTACATAATGCTTGGCAGGGGCCAGGCATTGTCCTAAGCACTTTAGCCTCACAACAACCCTGGGAGGTGTTGTCATCATTTCTATTTTACAGAGGAGGAAGCTGAGGCGAACAGAAGTGACTTCCCCAGGGTAACACAGCAAGTAAATGTATGAGGCTGGATTTGAATTCAGGTCTTTCTGGTTTGCTTTTTTTTTTGGTCTCTGTATTCTTAGTGCCTAGCATAGTGCTGGCAAACAGCAGGCATTTATTAAATGCTTCTTCATTGACTGGCCCTTAGACAGATGTCATCCAAACCCCAATTTTTAAAATCTAAATTTAAAACTTTTAGATTTACCCTTAATAAAAGTTTACTTTGTTAATTTCAGAAAACCCTGCCATCTCTGAGGATCTTTTTGGATCCTGTTCTTTGGTTGGTATAGGATTTGAATTCATCTAAAACAACTGCTCTTGTTACCCTCATTCATCCTGGACTTAAACTGTTGACTCTCACACATTTATTCTTCTCTGTTCTGTGTGAATATCCTAAGAAGGTCTACTTAAGTGTGATCTGATAATATCACAACATCTGCCCTGAGTAAGGAACTTGTTCATCCCTTCTTAATTCACTTCAAACATCATCAAGGCTAGATATTATTAACCTGGTATCTTTGAACTTGTTTCACTTCTTCTTTTAATATTTTGATCACCGTATCTCAATATGATTTGTTTTCTTTGCAATCCTGTGTATTACATTCTATGAATTTAAAAACATAATTCTGAGTCAGGCTCCGTAGGCTTCACCAGACTGCCCCAGAAGTCCAAGCACACACACAAAAAGTTAAAAACCCCAGGTCTAGGTCAATCCACACCTGATATAATTCCATCTAAAGTATCCTGAGGCCTTCCCTTTTATAAGGTTCCAAAATACTGCAAAGGCTACTCAGGTGACAGCTACACGCATGCCTCCTATTAAAATTCCATAGTTAAGTCAACTGGAGAGAATCCTTAAAAGCAATATAGACAATGTTCCCCAAATGACCACCACAATAAATTCCTCTTTCTCTTCTAGGATACTTTATAAGCCCAAACTGCTTTACAGGACTTGCAAGCTCAAGCATTTATGTCTTAGACTTATTTATCTTTGTAAACGCAAAGAATCGACTCTCTCATGGCAGAAGCTGCCTGAATACTTACCGAACACAATCATAGGATACACGCTATTTATCTTGTCAGAAACAGAAAAAAAGCTTTCTTACAGAAAGAGAATAAGATGTCATTCTAAGAACCATAGTTCCTGCTTCTAATACTTCTTCTAACTGAAATTTGTCTTTCACCTTTAAAGCCACAGGGGCCACTTACGTACTTCTAATACTTCTCCAAGGCTGGGTTCCAACAAAAGCAATGGTATCTTGAATAACTAAAATGAAATTTTCAGGAACCTTATTTACCAGAAAACTCATTAAACCTAGGAAGCATTTAGAGTTGGGATATTTTAAGAAAAAACTGACACTGTGCTCTCAGAACAAATGCAATGCTGTGGTTATACAGACAGGAGAAAATATCCTGGCCCAGTGAATGGAAGGAGATGGTATTTACTGACAATACCTCAGAGCTGCAAACATCTAAAAGGTTACAATTTAGGGCCAACTACTTTTGTGGATAACATGGAAATTCAAGTCAGTTCAACACATACTTACTAAGTTTCCATTATATACAATGTACCATGGCAGAGAAGAAATATCCAAGATATGTGAATGTAACAAACATAATATTATAATATTTAGTACCACTTACAATTAAAAACCAAATTTGTGAGAATTCATTACAATTTCTGAAGTACTTGATCAAAAAGACCATAGGGCTCCTAAACCAATGAAATATCTTGCATTTTCTGAGGCTGGATGACATTTTCCTTAAAGAAAAGAAAAAATCACAGAATGTTAAAACTAAAAAGAACCTAAGAGATCCTTTGGTCCAACCACTCATTTTATAGACACAGAAACTGAGGCCCAGAAAGGTCAATTCATCTCCTGCTCTGAGAGGCATATAGTCACTTCATGTTGCTCAGCACAGTGCCTAGCATGTTATGAATAACTCAAATTGAAATAAATGCAGATGACTTACTTCTGGCACACTATAGCTCTGGCAGAAATTAGATCAGAACTTGAAGAGGACTCATCAGGAGGGATTCATGCTTCAGGCAGAGGTTAGAGTAGATAACCTGGGAAGCCTTTTACTAACATTAGAATTCTAAAACGAAGTAACTTGCCCCAAGGTTACTAAATGAGTTAGTGGCAGAAGCAGGACAGAGCCTAGGCCTTTTTTTCCAGTTCAGTATTTCCCCTAAATTAGGCTTTTTCTATCACTGTATTCATCCACAAAATAGCTTAGGGACAAATAAGGGACCCACAGTGATAATTCTATAAAGATACAACATTGACTACTATCCTGTTCTCTCTGTTTTTCAAAAAATGGAACCAGGAAAGTGAGGCCCATTTTAGTTCTAATCTTAAGTCCTTTTCAAAACTAATCTGCCCTTCCTTCTGTGATCAATATCTTGAAGTCTTCCCTAGCTAGACTTCTGAGATACAATGTCCAATATTTATTTGATTTTTGTGAGCAAACTGCCACTAAGCCCAACACTAATCAGTTTTATAAGTGCTGTAGGGCAGATTTTTAAAAATGAATTTAAATGAATTTTGCTTTTGGAATTGAAAACAAACCTATGAACAAATGAAAACACCCCCACCACCATATCAGAAAACAAGAGTTGGAAGTCAATGTACCAGGTAAATAAATAACATGTTATTAATTAGCCTTCTAAAATAACTCAAGGAGATTGTTTTGCTAATGAATAATGGCTCCCCCTCGTGGTGATACAGAGTTAGTCCTTGAAATAAGTATACGTGGCTCAAGAGAATCTGCTGCTAGCACAAGTCATGAATAAGCAAGTAAAGTTAACACCGGAAGAGAAATTTTCCATGTGCTTGCAAAACTCTGTCTACTTTGAATCTTCAGGCAGGAGAAATGAAGAATATAAGTAAACCAACTTCTTCTACATATCATTCCAAATTTCTAACACTTTCAATCTGAGAAGCTGGGCAAATAATTCCATTTTCCTCAGTTTCCTCTGCCTCACCTCATACCCGACCTGTGAAATAATCTTCCCCTGTTTTATTTAAATGTAATTATGGACCCAGCGGACACTTTTGGATCCAGTGCAGAACATGACTTATACCCCTTCTCTCCTCCCTTCCCCTTTCTTTTTCAAACAGACAAGCAGTCAGTTGATTAGGTCAATTAATTGCCCCTCAAATCAATAATTTAACTTTTTTTTTGTCTTGGAGAGTACTAAATTGCCATTTAATTAAAAATAGATGAGGTGAAATGCCAGCAAAGCACCAAATGAACTGTTTTCAACTCCCTTTAACAACTCTTTCAGAAAGAGAATGGTTGCATCTTTAAATGTGGTATTGGTTAAAGACAGAAAAAGATTAAAGATTTTTCTTTCCATGATGAAAAAAGCTAGTAAACCAAAGGCACAATTTAATGACAGCTTTGCTCAGCCCACCGGTCCACCTCTAGCATCAGGCTATTTGAAATGATAAAATGTGCCAAGGCCATGAACTTCCAAGAAAGACTAGACTGGGCCAGGCAGAGCAAAGCATATATTGTCTGTCATTTGTAAAAAGAAAAAAAACACCACAAAAAAATCCCAAAACACCACAGATAAGGGAAGGATATACAGGAAGGCTACAAGGAAAACAGCAAACAGCTACAAAGTTTGGTTAAGATCCAAGTCACCCCCATACACTTCTAAAGTCACTGGCAGCTCTAGCATCCTACCTTCCTACCCAACAGCCCATTACAACTATTCACAGGCATCATCAGGAACACTTATGAAGGTTTAATGAGTAATATTTCAACAAAGAATGAATTAAACCACACACCACACGCACTATACTAGCTCTATCATTTTGTATGTACTGTATCTCATTTCATGGAAGTATTCCTGAGGACTAGCAGTCATTCACTGGATGTAACCTGCTCAACCCTAGTGTAGCACTGTGGAGGACAGAAATATTACACCCCCAATCTCACCTATACAAAATGCAGTCAAAAACAAAAGCTAAGAAAGTGAGAAGTGAAAAACTAAAATACATGTTGCAAAGTCCCAGCATCTAAGCACAGAAGCTTGTACTTAAGCTTATTTATTACTAAATGCAGTTGCTGACCTATAGGCCTAATGTCAGCTATCAATGTTCTTCAATAGCTCTCATCAGAAAAAGGGTTAGGACAGTAGTTAGGGGTGGGGAAAGAGGGAAAGAAAGGGGGTATCAGAAGAACCAAAAAAGAAAAACTAACGTTCTGCCAGAGGCAAGTACGCTGACATCAGAAAACAGTTCAGGATGAGAGAGAGAAGACACAAACACACAAAAAAAACCTAGCAGCAAAGGCTATTTAGTAAAAAGGCAGTGCAACACACTCCCAAAAAGCCCACATACTCTAAGAAAGCTGATAGCTCTACAATGGTTGTTCCTCAACAACTTGGAAAGAGCCTGCTCTCTCACCACCCAGCCAGACCTAGGAAAACCAATATACTGTGGACACTCTTCCTTTTGTGGTGCTCTCCACTCCTAACCCATTCACCACCTGGCCTGGAGAGTAGTCAGATAACCAAAGTACAACACCTCTGGTCTTTGCCCTCCAATAATATCAGCCAGTGAAAAAAGCGAATAAAAGTCATCCTGCATTTTCTGTTAAGATAGCATCTAAAAAGATTATAGAGGAGCCCTGCTTTCCCCACACATACTCCAGTCAAGTATCTGAAATGAACCCCAGCAAGAACAACGACAAAGAAAACTGAGGTTAAGTTGTACTACACAGTCCAGAACAGTGCAAAGAGACTGCCAGAAGTGAGTGAAGACTTAAGAGGGGCTTGTGCCAGGATAAGCCCCAATGACCAGACCTGAAGACCCCACCAAGGAAATTATGAGTAAACAGAAGGAACCCCAGAAATACTGTAAGATAATAATAGAATCCCAAGAGAAAAACATTCATGGAAAGAGTAACTCTACAGCAAATACTGACAGTCTCAGAAGTAAAAATGGATTGACCACAAGTTTTATAAAAATGGATGGAAGAAATGAAACTGGAGATTAAAAAAAAAATTTAAATTTGATGTGAAAAATAAGAATTCTGAAGGGAAAAAAACTAGACAGAGCTCAGAACAAAGATAGAAAAGCTTATCCAAGGAGTGGATAAGCTAAAAAATAGACTCAAACAATCACAACTCAATGACTCCAGGAGAACAGTAAGAAATATTATAACAAAAACAAAACACTGAGGAAAAAAGAAAATGTCAATCTAATATAAACAACCAATGACCTGTAAAATAGGTTGAGAAATATTCAAGAATCATTGGAGCCCCTAAAAATCATGACCCAAAGACTTGGATACTAATTTTAAGAAATCATTAAAGAAAACTGCCGACCTCAATTCTTAAACAGAAGAAAACCACCAATAACCTCCTAAAAGAAACCCCAAAAAGAAAACACTCATAATTGTCAGAGCCAGTGTCCAAAGCTACATTAAAAAAAGGCCATCCACATCAGGAAAAAAAAGTCACAGCACCAAGGAATATGGGTTATAGAAAGCCACAACAGCTGAGTACTATAAAATTAAGAAAATCTAGGAATACAATATTCTCCTAAGAAAAAATAATGGCTTACCACCAACTTACCCTCCACAATAGTATCTTACAGAGGAAAAAAATGGACCTTCATGTACAAGATTTGTAAACATTCCCGATAAAAAGATTAGGCTTGAGTAGAAATTCTGAAAAGAAAAATAGGAATAAAGAGAATCCTAGATATGTGATTAAATGAAGGTCCCAAGAAAAACAATGCTGCTCAGCTCCAAAGAGAGAAGGGTCTCCTCAGAACTCCACTGTCTGTCTTCAAAGGACACAAAGAGTTAAGTAACAAGCAAACACAAAAATTGGCTGTGGTTTAAGTTCCGTTTTGTTTAAGAGAGTAAAGAAAAGAACTGGGGGGAAAAAGACTATATTAAGGAAGATATAAGGAAGGGTACTTACTATTTCCCATAACTGAAAGAAAACTGGTGAAAGATGGAAAAAAACAGGTTTACAAATGGGGTTACAAGTGAATTCCATCAAACATAGAAACACAGAAATTCCAAAATGGCAAAATTAGGGAAAGACAGGATCCTCTCAAATTCATTTTATAAGACAAATAAAGTCCAGATAACTAAAGAGGAGGATGAAACAGAAAAACCTAAACCAGTATTTCCAATGAATATTGATGAAAAAATATTGAGCAAAATAATAGCAACAAGGCTAAAACAATATATTTAAAATATTACATACATTGTGACCAGATAGGATTTATACCACAAATGTAGGGATGGTTCAGTATCAGAACTACAAATATAACAGATGATCTTAATAAAAATAAAATCATGATTACATCAAGAGACACGGAAAATCCTTTCAACAAAATATACCATACTTCATGTTTAAAAAAAGGGGAGGGGGAGGAGACACATGGTTCTTAATTTGGTAAATCAAAGAATTAGATTAAATTTGGTAAATTAGAATTAAATTTGATTAGAATTATCTGTAATGGAGAAATACCTGAGGCTCATCCAATGAAGAATGTCCATTACCACCACTATTTGATATAATTCTAGAAATACTAGCCATGGCAATAAGACAAATAAAAGAAATTAAGGAAATAAGTACAAACAGAAAAAAATTACCACTTCTTACAGATATTATGGTTTACTAACAAATTCAACTAAAAATACACACTTTTAACAATAACTTTAGTAAAATAGCAGTATGTAAAATAAACCTGTATAAACCACTGGCCTTTCTGTACAATACCAACAAAATCCAGGCAGAAAAAAGAGATAGAAAAATAAAATTCCATTCAAGATAACTAGACAATGCATAAAATATCTGAGAGTCCACCTACCAAGACACATGAGAGATATATGAATATAACTGTGAAATCTAAGTTAGTGAATTGCATGGCTAGACCTTGACAATAAACAACACCATTTAAATCTGCATATTCAATATCAAATAACAAAATTCATCTGGAGTAAAAAAAGGTAAAGAAACACAAGGTAAATAATGAAAACAGAAAAAGTTAGGGGACCTAGCAGAGAACCAGATCTCAAAACTGTATGACAAAATAATCACCCAAGTCCTTGCTCACCATTACACAAAAACTTCTAGGAAAACCAGAACGCAGTCTAAAAGAAATAGGTTTACATCACTATCTCACATTATTCACCATGATAAGATCTAAATGGATAAATGAGCTAATTATAAAAGGTCATATCATGTATAAATCAGGAGCTATCTTTAGCAACTATTAATAAATAGGGAAAAAATTCTTGACCAAATAAAGAATAGCAAGAAATATAGGAAATAAAATGGCCAATTTTGATGACACAAAACTGAAAACTCTTTGCATGAATAACACCAATACAGTTAGAATTAGGAAAAGTTAACTGGGAAAAAATCTTTACAGTTTACTTCTCTAATCACGGTCTACTTTCCAGGATATATAGGAAATGTATATAAATGTGTAAGAATGTTGATCCTCATTCCCCAATAGATGAAGAGTCAAAGGAAAAGATTGGTAGCTCTCAAAGAAAGAAATTCAAGGTATCAAAAACTGTACGATTATAAATCACTAATAAGAGAAATTCAACTATAAAGTTTTACCTTAGTTGCATCAGATTGGGACCTGAGAAGAGACTTCTAAGAGGACAAATACACTGATGCACGTGCTGCCAAATGTTTTTTGATGTATCCAAAGTCACTAAACTGCATACCCTTTGATCAAGAGATACCACTACTAGGCACATATACCTCAAAGAGAGCATAGGACTCATTTGCACAAAAATATTCATAGTAGCACTTTCTATTGCAGCAAAAATATTAGCAAAAACAGCGGGGGCCCAACAACTAGGAAATGATTGAACAAATTAAGATACGAACATATTACAACTGCACTGTAAGAAATTATAAATGGGACAGATTCAGAGAAACCTAGGAAAACATGCATGAACTGATGCAGAGTGAAATGAGAAAAGAGGAAAAAATTACATAATGGCCACAAAACTGTAAAGAAAAATAGTGAAAGACTTAGGAACAATGATCAATGATGATCAATGCAGTGACCAACCACAACCCCAGAACACTGATGATGAATCATTTCTTCCATTTCATGGCAGAGAGGTAGAAGACTTGTTTTGTGTGACTACAATTATTTGTTATGGGAGGGCTTTTATTTTTTGGTAGTAGTGAGGGTGGTGAATTAAGGGAGGTAGTTACAGAAATTTAGACTTATGCCCCAAGAACAACCAAACTATGCATACCCTCTGATACAGCCATACCATTTCTAGGTCTGTATCCAAGAGATCACAGCAGCTTTTTTGTGGTGGCAAACAACTGGAAGGTGAGGAAATGTCCATCAACTGGGGAAAAGCTGAACTAGTTGTGATATATGAATGTAATGGAATACTACTGTGCTACAAGAATTGATGATCAGGATGATTGCAGAAAAACTTAAATGAACTGATGCCGAGTGAAGTGAGCAGAACCAGAAGAATATCATACACAGTGACAGCAACACTGTGCAATGAGCAATCATGATTGACTTATAATTCCAAAAGACTTATGATAGAAAATGCTATCTACATCCAGAGAAAGAACTATGGAGTCTGAATGCAGATTGAAACATACTATTATCACTTTTTTTTTTTTTTGTGGCTTTTCCTTTTGTTCTGATTCTTCTTTCACAGCATGACTAGTGTGGAAATACTTTACATGATTGCATATGTATAACCTAGATCAGATTGCCTGACATCTTAGGGGCAAGTATGGGAGGGAGAAAAAATTGGAACTTCCAAACCCTATAAAAAAATGAATGTTGAAAACTAGCTTTACATGTAATTGGAAAAAAAATACTAGTTACCCAGAAAGAAAAAAAGATACTGTTAAGAGTGAGATAAAAAAAGAAAATATTAATGACATTTTTTAATACACAGGAGAGAGGACAAGTGAAGTTCAAAAAGAGAAATAACCCTTCACATATCCCTTTTCTACCTCTCAGTTTTACAGATCTAAAACTGACTGTGCTTTTCTCTCATGGCATGGGAAGTTTTCTGTAAGAATCAGGTGATTGATTGGCAGTGAGTTGGTCAAACTGGCTTTCTCCAGCAGGTGTCAGTGTCACCAAGGGATACATGAGCGGCAGTGGAATGATCAACTAAAAGTTTTAACAGAAAGTATGAGACAATTTAAAAAGTTCATTCCAATAAAAGGATGTGAAAAGCGGCTACTGACAAAATCAGGTCCAGATTAAAAACAAACCTGATGAGTCTGAGTTATACTTTATCTTTGGAAAACAAATGGAACTTAAGTCAGCCATTCTAAGACGGTGCCTTGTGTTAATTAATTGTAAGCCCAAATAGGAATGGATTCCTCCATTTCACTTGTCCTGTAAAACATTAAATTTAATGTTCAAAAAAATCAAATAAATACCAAGATTTTCAGTTTCCTCCATTTCCTGGTATTTGCTTCATCCTAAAAATTCCTTATCTACATTCTATCTAGCCTTTCCTTCTGTATAATCATATATCTAAAGACTTGTCTGAAGAAATCTCCTCAGGTTAACATTCCTCCAACTAGCTATAATTATTACTGTTTAAGTGATTTATATTAAACACCTGTGTGGTAGATGGTATAGTCTGGCTTGGTGACAATATCTTCAGGTAAAAAAAATCAAATTCATCTTTGGTATTGTATTCACATTTCCATCACTTACTAGGTTGTAAGTGAAACACCTCAACTTCTCCCTAGTGAACTGAGACAGGAGTATTGATACTCAAATTGGTATCACTTTACATTCACATGAATTTCTGGACTATTCAGCTTCACTGATCATTGATTTAAATAATATCTATAAAGCAGATACATTATAACATATAAGAATAGGAAAAAAAAAGTTAGTCTAATGTTGTAAGAAGATGACAGTTTCTGCTTATCCTTGCAATGTAAATTAAGAGTGGAATGTTTTCAGGGTATAGACCAGAAAGCTCCTTTCCACATTAAGGTAAAAGTGTCTAATAATATAAATATGGTACCTGGAGTAAGGAGATCAAGGGTTTGAATCTCAGTTTTATGACATACTAGCTTTGTACACTGGGCAAGTTATTCTTTCTCCCTAGGACTCAGTTTCCTAAACTGAAAATAAAGAGGCTGTACTAGACAAGGTTCTTTTGCATAATTAACACAATATAACCAGCAGGCCCAATAAAATCATAGCAATTGTAAGTGACAATAGCTTCAAGAAGGGAAAACCTACTGAGCTAAAAAAAACACAGACAAGTAAGGCTATGGAAAATCGAGTTCATGCTATATGGCCAAAGTGAGGGAGAGAAGTTTTCCTGAATTTCCTCAGCATCCTGGCTTAGGAGAAATGAATATGATTAGTAATATGCAAAGGGACTAAATTATTGCTAAAGTTCCTTCCATTTCATTTAGAAGAAACAAAATATAGTTGCAAAACATTTAACTAAAATATTATTTGAAGTGTAACTCCTTAACAAATCAAGTCACTTGGTAGTCACACAGGACACGATAAAACTTCTAGTCTACTATTTTCTCCCAACTTTCCTTTTCTACTCAACTATCAAGAAACTGGATAATACAAGTTCAATTGGATAGAGGGAAGAGAAATGAGAGCTACCACTTGAGACTGAGTTGTATGCCCTGACTAAGAAGGCCCAGAGAAAACAGAGAGTTCTGATTTATCCTTCTCCACATACTAATTTGGTTTCCCTGACAATGCCTTATTCCTTGTTCTCCTCCTACCTCTGTCCTGTCCTCCTACCTTTCCTGCTCCCTAAATGTAGAAGTCCCATAAAGGTTTTGTTATCAGACCCCTTCTATGTCCTCTCTTTTGAGATCTTCACCCATTTCCATAATTTCAACAATCATATCTAACTAAATTATTACTATATTTGTATCTCTAGTCACAACAGAAGCATTTGAGTAGCTTCAGGATCTCTATATGCTTAAGTTCCTGTCAGTCATTCAAACTCATTATCTTTTACTATCCAACCAACTCCTCTCCTCCTCCTGACTTCCCCATTTCTATTAAAGGCATCACCATTCTTTCAGTTATGCTAAAAACTGTAGAGCCATTTCTCTCTTCTTGTCCCATCTTCCCACATCCTCCAAATCTAAATGCTCTGAATCCTACACCTCCAACTCCTTTTCATTCCTTCTTCTACCACACTAATTCAGATAAAGGATTCATAAGACCAAAGGATTTCTAATCTGAAAGGTCCTTAGAAAGTCATGAGACTGTATATATTTAAGAACTGGAAAGAACTTTAGAGGTCATCTAGTCCAGCCTCTCATTTTACAGGTAAGGAAAGTGAGACCCAGGGAGTGAATTTCCCTATTGGCTGAACTGGTATTTGAACCCATATCACCCTCTGAACTCCAAAATCAGGACTCCTTCCACTATACTACACTCCTGGAAGGGGCTAGCCCAACCTCTTTATTTTTATCTCCTTTTACTTCTTAAGTGTTTTATCCATGCTTTTTTTAACCTTACTATCTTTTCTCAAGACTATCACACCCAACAGACACTTGTATCTTGTAACAACAAAAAAATTTAGTTATGTAAAACAAGTCAATATATTGTCAATATCTGACAACATAGGCTGATTCTGTACCTATAGTTCACAACTTCTCTACCAAGAGGAAGGAACCATGCTTCATTTTCATCCTCAAGTCATGAGTTGTTACTGTGTTGGGTCAAGTTCTAAAGCCTTTCAGTGTCTTTATGTTACTGGGATCAATGTTCACTCTACTCTGGTTCTACTCACTCTGCTCTACATCAGTTCATGCAAGCCTTCCCAAATTTCACTGAATTATTCATAATAGTTGCTTCTCACAGTACTGTCATATTCAGCCCCCCTCATTTTACAGAAGAGGAAATGGAAGTTCAGAGGTGACACACTTAGCTCAAGGTCACTCAGGCAATAAATAGAAACAGGATTTGAAATCAGGCCTTGATTGCACATGTAACTACCTTGCCTCTGGATCCACTGCTCCCTTCGGTTCTAGCTTTCGCTCAGCTTATCATGATGCAATTGCCTTCCGCTTTCTCTCTCATTCCAAACTACTCTGCATACAGCTGACTGCCTTTCCTAAATCCAAATTCTGACCAATCACTGCCTGAGCTTGCTTAGAAGGCTTTAAAGACATAAACCCTTTTCTTAAACTTAAACTCAAAGTTCAGCACACAGCTCTAGATAGCTGGACTACATTATCACAACTACTTACTTCCTCCAGGGCCTCAAATGCACCAGACACTTAAAATACCAGAATGGAATCAACAATCTAAAGGGAACGTTAGGAGAGATCAGCAAAGTAACTCTAGGGTAGAAGCAGGGAACTTTTTTCTCCTAGCTAGAGCCTGCCCCTTAGTTTATTCATCCAGTTTGTGGCCAGAGAATTAAAAGACAATTGATGCTTACAATTACAAAAAGGCAACAGAGAATCAAGCAGTGTCAGAAGGTCACAAAGTCACTAGAAGTTAAAGAATTCCAAGTTATCTGGCCTACCTGCTTTCTGACTTTTTTTTAGTATCATTTCTGTGTTGTCTATTTCTCCCTTTGTCTATTTCTTATCTTACCATGATGGAGACCTGAAACATATGTTGCCATACTGATTAGAATTTAAGTTCCCAATTTAGGGTGGCCAACCTTTAAGGGACATGGATCCCCAGAAAAATCTAAGACTATAAAATAACTTATTTAGCTTTATTTTCCTTAATTTGCTCCAAGGGGGAAAAATATAAACCTGTTGGGTTTTTTTTCAGAGGACCAGAAGGACCAAAACATTTCCAATTCCTTCCTATTAAAAAATATTTACTTCATATTTGGTATCGTGCTGTATATGTCTACGGTGAGGCTGAGAGTTCCTGATCAGTTCACATTTAGGATCTAAAGCCCTGACAGACACACCTGCAACTGTACAAACACATAAGATGTTTTAAATATTTTAACAGACATTATACATTATATAACAGACAAATATCCCCATGAGTAATAGAGCAAGTATCAGCATTCTTATTTTACTCATAGGGAAACTAAAGCCCAGAAACTCCAACCCAGGTCACCAACAAGTCCCTTGATTGAGAATTAAACATCACACTGCCTATCCCACCTCCTCTACTCAACTGTAAATACAATATTCAAAGCCCTTCTTTCTATATACCCTGACTACTGGGCAGAAGAATTACTGGAAAAGGGGCAAGCATAAGTGCAGACAAGGAGGAGAAAAGAGATGCACATAATTTACAAACGAGAACATCAGTCCAAAATCAAGAAAGCTAAACATTTTATTTCTCTTTGAAATAAACAAAAACCTCCCTTGCTAGACACCAAATAAAACCTAACCCAATACAAGACCTCCTCCCCATAGGGGTCTGCCTACCAGTCACTACCAGGCTCTGAGCTACCTCATTCTTCAATTTCATCACAGAAAACATTATGTTCACATCTCAGTCACTCATTTAAAGGATAGAGATTATGAAAGTAATTCAGAACAAAAAGTGTGCAAAAAGAGGATCATGAGTACAAGATTCATGTTCACGTGTGACTTCACATCTAGGACGATGCCAAACAAACAGGGAGTAGTCATTAAAAAAAAAAAAACCCAGCAGCTTTTATCAATCTTATATTACATGCTTACAGAATAACCTTTCTTCACAACTGACAGGTTAGGAGTAGGAGAGGTCTACAGAAAATTTTCACCAGCTCCTGATTCTGTTGGTAATAGCCTGTCTCACGTAACAGGATGAAGAATGGTAGAGGGGAGTAGACAGAAACAGTTTTGATTCATTTATAAATAGAACTGTTCATACAGTTTCTAGGTTTCATCATCTGCTCCTATCTCAGCCCTTAGAAAACAGCTGCACAGATAGGCCTGGTGGGGGTTTGCACAAATAGGGCCAGAAAAGTCTCTGAACTCTTGACTTCCTGACTCAAACAGCAAGCTTTTCTTTTCAAGCAGAACCTTTATATCTTCATGTTTTCTACAAGTACAGTCTTGTAAAAAGTGCTGAACAAGGCATCAAAGCTGAGTTTTCCATATCCCCTTTACAGGCTTGTTTTTAGTTGTTTTAGTTGTTACTTATGGGGGGCTGGTAGAACATCAAATCAGTCATCCAAATGACTTTCCTGGGAAAGACTTACTAGTCCTGTCTTTTACTACCTACAGCTTTTGGGCAGGGGTTCTTAACCTGGGAATCCCTGAACTTTTTTATCCTCAATAGTTTGAGAAATGTATTTCAAAATAATTTCCTGTGTAATCCCACATGTTTTTTATTGTATGCATTTAAAAACATTATATAAAAAGGAATCCATTTGCTTCACCAGACTGCCAAAAAGGTCCAGGAAACAAAAAAAGCAAAGAACCCCTAGTTCAGGGGCTCCGTAAAGACTAAAATAAATCATAATAACTGAAGCATAATGGGAGGCTTGAATATTATTTTCAGCTACAGAACTGGTTGAGTCTGCTGTGAACAAAGCAATGTAGTTTGTTTTTTATGGCAAAAAGACAGAATGGTATTTAAGGTCATTTAGGTGCTTGAATTTTAAGTTATTATGGCAATCTGCAACTTAATACTCACTGTGAGGTTAATGTCTTTCCATTTTATATATTTTTAAGACTAGCTGACGAACCAACATAATCAGAAAAAGGTCGGATAAGAAAGAATAATCTAAAATCTTGTTGCATCTGAACCTGCTTACTAGACCATTTCAAATAGCACATTAATGATTTTATTAAGATGGATATGACTTGCCTACATTTGAGTAAAAAGCTTCACCATCAGTGCCAAGATGCTAGGCCACAATGTAGCTGCCTAAGCATCTAAACAATCTAGAGATGAGAAGTATCCATTGTCTGGGATGACAGGAGGATGAAATTCTCTGGGCCTCAGGGGGTCACTGAATAAATTCCAACAAGGGGAAATGCTTTCCAAGAACAATCCATCTTTGCTTTCTTTGGTTGTTTTATGCCTCAGTAATTAAAACAAGGCAAAAAGCAATTACCAGTTATGGAAGAATGATTTACTTTGAAAGCATGCTGAACACACATCATCCATCACAAGTATTCTTGTATAATTCAGGCCTGTAACAATCCTTATCCCAAACTTTGTGCTACATTAAACACTTTACTTATAGATATTTAGAATTTTTTTAAAAAATCTTTTAAAGCTATATGCCAAATTTCACCAGTATCTGATATCTTACTTCATCAGGCTAAGAAATATTCATGTCTCCAAATTAGTCTAATGTATTAAGATAGAAATTTTTTTTTAAGATGCAATTTTGTTCACCATAAAATTATTTTTGGAAGGATTAAAGATTCAGGAGAGGCATCTGCCAAGATTTATTCTAAGACTATTAAGTAAATCTAATTTATAAAATACTCTTTGAAAAACAAAGACCTAAATAATTGGAGACAACATTTAATTGTTCAACGGTGGGCTGACATAAGAAAAATGGTAATACTACCTAACTGTAATACTACCTACTCCAAATTTACTTATTCAATGCTGTACTAAACTCCCCAAAGAATATTTTATAAAGTTAGAAAAAAAAAATAAAATTCACACAGATGAACAAACAGGTCAAGAATCTCAAGGGTAATAATGAAAATAAGTGGTCTATCGGTACTAGATCACAAACTGTACCAAACAGTAATCATTAAAATGATTTGGTATAGGTTTAAAGGAGGTAAAAGAGCAGAACAGATAAGTGTAAGTATACAACAAACACAGTGGTAACAAACTCCAAAGACATCAGTTACTGGGGGAAAAACTCACTATTTGTCAAAAACAGCTGGGAAAACTGGACAGCAGTCTGACAAAAATTTGATTTAGACCAAAACCTCAAACCATGCACCAAGTAAGCCAAATGGATAAATGATCTAAACATAGAAGGTCCCATCATAAACAAATAAGAAGGAGCAAAGAAGAAATTACATTTCAGAACTATGCCTGGGAGAAGAGTTCATGACTACACAAGTGACAAAGAGGATCATATAAAATAAAATGAATAGTTTTGGTTAAACAAAATTAAAACAAAACTAAGATTATAAAAATTAGAAGGGAAACAGGTACCTGGGGGGAAAATATCTTTGCAACAAGTTTCTCTGAAAAAGGTCTCATTTTGAAGCTACGTAAGGAACTGATTCAATTTCATAAGACTAAGTGTCAATCTCCAACAAATGAATGGCCAAAGGATAGAATAGGGAGTTTTCAATTAAACAGTCACCAAAAAAAAAATGCTCCAAAAACAATAATAAATTAGAAAAATGAAAAAACAACTTTGAAGTTCTACCTAACATCTATCAGATGACAAACGAGAAAATGAGAAAAGCCAGAAGGGAAGTGGCAAAACAGGTATACAAACTCCTTGTTGACAGAGCTGTGGAATGGTCTGGTCACTGGACAACAATTGGAACTATGCCCCTAGAGTGTGTTACCCAACTATTCATACCCTTTGACCCAGCTATACTAGTCTTGGGCTTAAACCCCAAAGAAATCAAAGAAAAAGGAAAAGAATCTGTGTACAGAAATATTTATAGCAACTTTTTGGGGATAGCTAAAAAGAAATCCCAGAAACTAAGGAGGCTGGTTGTCCTCTATTGGAAAGTAACTGAACAAACTGAATGTAGTGGAATATTACTGTGCTCTAGGAGATGATGAAATAGACAGTTTCAGGAAACTGCTAACACCTTTATAAAGTCATTCAGAGTGAGAAGTAGGAGAACAATTTATACAATAACCACATTATAGAGAAAAACAACTTTAAAGGACCTTAGGACTACAAACACAATATAATAGACCACAAATTCAAAAGAATGAAGAAACACCATCATTCACCTTCTGACAAGAGGTGATGAACTTAAAATGCAGAGATATATTTTCAGATGTGGCTAATGCGAGAATCTGATTTGTCAGATCATGTAGATATGTACTGAAAAGTTTTTTTTTTATTTGCTCAAATGGAAAAGGAAGTAGTGGGAGGGAAAATAATAATTAAAAAAACTTTATTACTTGAAAAATAAAAATAATAAACTTTGAAAAAAGAAGTGTAGTAAAGATACAGAAAAGCTATCACATCATTGTGAATAGAGAGTTGGATCAGGACTCAGGAAGACCTGGGTTCTAATACTAACAACTTAACTAGCTCTGCGACTCCAGGCAAGTTACTTACCCTCTAAGCCTCAAATTCCTAATCAGCAAAATGAAGCAGCTGGACTATTTCTTACAGCTCTAAAGTTATGATCCTATGAGCATAGAAAAACCAAATCCCTTGCTGGCTCTTAAACCATTAAGTAAAAAAGTTTTTTTTTGTTTTTTTTTTCCAAACGGCAAATTCAGTTTTGGTGCCCCTCAGCCTCTGTTGGCCATATTTCCCTTTCTGTTTCACTAGAATACACTTGTTAATAAAGACTTGGCTCGAATTTATGCATGAATAGGAAGGGAAGGACAATCAGGAGTATCCACTTTGAAGGCAGAAATATTTTTAACCAGAGAATTAAGAAAGGACATGTAGACAGAAATGTAAATCTAATAATGGTTATTATAGTCCTCTCAATTACTTCGCAATCATCAACATGATCCTTAGGAATAGAAATTCCAAGTCTAAAATGAAAACCTTCTATCACTTTGCTTTTATACTTTTTTTTACCATTGGTTCAATGGTCCTAGAGGACTAGAGGGGACTCTAAGCATGGAATACTGCACACAGTGGGCAGCAGGATCGAAGTGGATGGAGAACGAGGCCTAGAATCAGGAAGACCTGAGTTCAAATTCCAGCTCAGGTACCTGTTTGCCTCATTTCACTATAAAATGAAATAATAACAGTACTACCCCACCAAGACTGCTGTGAAGATCAAATGAGATAACTATAAGGCGCTTTAGAGCACAGTGCACGGCACGCAGCAACACTATATAAATGTCAGCAGCTGTTATTAACATGGTGGTAAATATGCTAAACTGGGAAGGCACAGTAGGTGGCACAGTAGACACAGCACCAGCCCTGGACCTGAGGCTCAGGTAAGAACTCAGATAATTATCAGCTGTGTGACCCTTGGCCAAGTCATTTAAACAATTGTTATGATGCTTTTAAAAAGGAATCAATCAAAATTAGATTTAAAATTTTTTAAAGAAAATATACAAAAATATAAAACAATGAAATAAGACGTAACAATTATTTTCATTAAAGAAATGAGTGGCAATTAGAACCTCTACTACTTAGCTCCCTGAAATATTTTCAGATGATACTCTTGATAGACTGCCAAATTGTAGGTGGATAAAAAAATGCTTGTTTAATTGAACCTTGAGTATCCTGCAGCCATATGGATTCCATTTAAAGGTAAAAATTATTACACTAAAAAGAAATGTATGAAGACCCATAAATATTCTTAAAAACAACAAAAATGGGTTTATAATATTTGAAAACTATTTCCTGGAATTCAGAAAAAGTCTCTTTACTTCCCAGGACTACTGCTGGTCTAGGCAAAATGTCCGTACCTTGAATTAAACAAAATGACAAAGGAGTCTATGCATGGTATTTTCATATCCACCACTATTTACCATCAACAACACACTTCACAGTTTTTATGTACAAGCCTGGATAAAACTGAATCTTGTATATGCTCTCTTGGGGCAATTAAACCCTAACCCCATCACCCTGTTGTTAGTAAGGGAAGAAAGCAGTTCTTAAAAGAAAAAAAAAGGAAAAATCTGAAAGATCATACCAGAATGACATGAAAAGCAACATGAACAATGCAGACAAAGCCAGCTATGGTTGCCTCAAGAGCACCTAAAAAATAACCCACGTTAATAGAAGACATTCCTCTAAATGCAAAAAGCGAAAATCCTTTACACAAAATATAACAAAACTCAAATTCAATTCTACAGAAGTTTAATTTATCTAAGACCCAGATTTGTCTTTCCACCATTCTGTATAATCCTTCTTCGCCTCTCATGTCTGGGTCATTTTGATGATAAATTATCTACATAAGTAGATGAGAGTATGACCACAGGTAAAATTAAAATTAGTCCATTTATGTTTTTTATCAATGAGATAATCCAACATGTAGAGTATCCCTACTCTATGTTTCTCTGATTGGTCTTGCCTTTGGATCAAATGACATTATTTATGTAAACTGCTCTACAAACCTTAAAGAATTCTATAAATATCAGCCATTATTATCAGATGATTAGGATCTATAATGTTAGGTAAACAAGGGAAATACAACGATCACTTTCATTATTTGAAACACCAGGAGTCCTGAAGATTAGCCCTGGCTCTGCCACTCAATGAATGACCTTGGGAAAGAAAACCTTTCTGAGCTTGTTTACTGATCTGTGTGAAAAAAAAAAAAAATCAGGGAGTAGAACAGGATAATTTCTAAGGTCTCTTCCAAATCCAAAGAGTCTCCTTCTCTTACTCCATCACTCTTTTAGGCTGTAGTAGTGTATTTTTGGCATTGTGAATAAGTACTATTGACAAGCATTCAAGCTCTCCAAACAGTCACTCATCAAATCAAAGCTTTTAGAGGCTTAAGACAACCTCCCCATCCATTTTATATATGTAGAAACTAATAGCGAGAAAAGAGTGAGAAATGTGAAGTGCCAAAAGTCATCCAGAATTCCAACCCAAGTTTTCTGACTCCAAATCAATACTGTTTTTTGCACTATGCCAGACTGCCTTATCAATTTTTGAGCCCATATACTGATTAAGTCATTCCTTAAAGTTCATGCTAAGTAATTTGCAAAGGTCTATTTCAAGAGTATTCAAAATTCTTTATCGCACATTTTTCTTGCAGCCAACATGCATCTGTGATTTCCCAGAAAAACCAGTTATTTGATCTTTCTTCAGCAATTTCTATGGTTTAAGTCAGTTTCTCAGCTATTAAAGGGGTAAGTGTTAATTTGGACTTAATATATGAGGCATTTCATATTCTAACTCCTAGGTCAAATAAGCTAATAGTATTGTTTGCTCTCTACAGGAAATTTTGTTTTATTTTGAGGGGAAAAAGAAATTCATAGTAAATAGTGCAGGCTACTTGAAGGGCACATCAAAACCTGTCAAACAAGTAATATTGCTCAATCCCCATAAGTCATACAAATCATACAAACTGAGTTTCTGTAAGATAGTCGAGCAAAAGAACAAATTTAAACACAATCCAGGTTTACAAACAACCCTGAAAAATCCATTTGCCAGAGAAATTCAATTGCTTTTTTCAAACATTTTTTTTCAGGGTCTATCAATTATCAACTGAAAATGGAAAGAATAAGTGTGGTGATTACTTCACTCACAGTGCTGGATATATATGTGAAGCTCTTTGCAAACCTTAAAGTCCTAAGTGCTTGTCTTTGTCATCATCAACACTCTTAGCATCATCATCCTCATTGTCACTGTCAGCCTAAGGCAAACAGTCTCTCCAAGGCTAGCACAGCATCAGAGACACAGTACAGTGTATTTTCAAAACAACAAAGCTCAGTTCTATAGGCTATTGCTAAATATTTGTGGTATTTTCCCAGAATGCTCCAGAGAAAAATGAGCGGAACACTGACATGACAAGCTTGTTTAATATGGAGAGAAAAGGTGTCCCAAGTGTCACAGAGGGTTAAAAACAAACATTCTCATGATTATACAGCTGTTTTTCTCAGATTAAGTGGCAGGATGAGGGCAAGGACACTTCTCTGGTATCAATTTTATTATTTAAAAACATATTTAATTAATCAGTTGGAGCTGAATTCTCCCAGGGAGTCTGTATACTACAAGTAAACTCTACAAAACCAAACCAAATCGATACAAGCAAAGAGAACTCTATATATTTGAGCCCTGTCTTGAACACCGTGCACACTTCGCATAACTGTGTGCTCTTGTCACTTAATAAGGAACTAAAATGGTCACATTACACAATGCAATATGCTTTAAAGGTGATGTCATTTACCGGAAAGTCACTGGGAGTAAACAGGGCCAATAAAAAAGGTTTTACAGACTGAATTCTAATCTATTCAACTCATTTTCAATATGAATTAGGGCATCTAAGTTTAAAAAAGCTGTCACTCTTATTAACAAACCAAAATCAAGTGTTAAGCTACCTGTTCATTGTGAACTAAGACGATAACAAAAGAAATATTCAGCAACATCAAGAGAGAGGTTGTTCAAGTAAGCTGTAAACTTCACTTGTTCAACTGAAGAAATATTTTCCTTCTAAAATAGAAAATCTTATGAAAAGATACTCGCTACACCACTCTTTGCAGAGGTGGGAGGTAACACTGTGAAACATTGATTATATTTTCAGGTTTTTTCAATGTTTTAATTGGTTTTACTGATTTATTTTTCTTTTCTTCCTCTTTTTCTCAAATTAAAAAAAAACAATGATAGCTAAGGGAAAGAAAAAATACAAAAAAGATTTTTTAAAAAATAAAATGTAAAAGCTTACATAAGAATACACCTCTTTCCCTTCATTTGAGGGAGTAAAGACCTATGGATGTTGAATACCATATATGTCAGATATGACTGACAAATTAGTCAATTTTGCTGACCTGCTTACACACACACACACACACACACACACCCTTTTTTATGTTTTATTATAAGGAATGGCTCTCTATATAGAGGAAGGCATATATTGAGAAATAAAGCTAATGTAAAAAAAAAAATCAATACCAAAAATCTTAACTATGGAAAACTTCTTGGTGTGTGACTTTTTTGACTCAATCATGTAAGCTTTATTTTTGGTATCTAAAATAACTCATCATTAAATGCTGAAATACAACTTTTTTTTAAAACTCTCTCAGCAATATGACCCCAAATCCATTGACGCCATTGGCAAACCAGCTTCTAGTATCACATTCTTTAACTTCCCTTGGAAAAGGGACATTCTCCTGCTGCAGTTAAAATTAAACAAAGGTGAAAATTTTATTTTTAGTGTCTGAAATTTGCTTCTTACAGACACTAATGAAATACGTTCTCTTTTATTGCCAGAATCTAGCCCTGAAACTCTTTATAAGGCAGAACTCCCACAAAGCCATCCAAAGTGTGTTATACAGAAACTACAGACCTAAGTAAACTTTCCAACCTGGGGCCACGCAAGAGTTTTTTAAGACTTAGCCGGAGCTGAGAAAAGACCAAGAGGTTCAAACTGAAAGGGACAGATGACAATTTCCATATAAGAACAGAGATGGGGTGCTTGCTAAAATACCACTGTTACTGCATGAAAAAAAATACAGGAGAGGGCCCCACAGATCACTTCTCTGTCTGGAAACTAACCCCAATTTAGTGGATGATGCATCTGAGGCGTTTCCTTCCTCAACCACCACCCACCAGGGGCAGAGCAACCACAAGGACAGGGGTGTTCTAGTCTGTGCCCTGTCTCTCCTTTTCTTTAGCACACACACAGATAAGCAAACTCAACAAGTTAACAGGAGAGTTGCGTCTTTCGGGTCTTTTCACAGGGAGACTGTAAACAGACCAAGGGAAACCAGCTGCAAAGCTACAGCCCACCAACCAGGTAGGCAGCATACCACAAGGGAGCTAACACAGCTTGATTTTCCAGCAAAACTACCAAATACCCTGGAAAGTAGGATAAAATAACCTAATTCACAGCAGCCAGGCAACATCTGAACAAAACTAGGCTTCCAGGAAATAACTTTTATTATCCTTCGTGGGGGATAAAGTCAGATGAATGAGAGGTAAAGAAAATGTTGCACAATTATGACTAACCAGAAGGAAGGGGGAGGAACTAATATCTTTGGAAGCAACCATTAGTGAAGTAAACTAAATCTCAAGACCAACAAAATGGCCTGTGGGGTGCTCCATCCTTTCATTAGGGATATCTAATATGACCTCTATCTTTAGCTGAAAGACCTTCAATAACATAGTAGCTCTGTCCTGTGGCAAAAGGAACAGCAGATTCCTCTAGAGCAGAATTTAGCAATAACAAATCTCTATTACTAATATCCTGAGCACAAGCCAAAAACTCTTTAAAAAATTTCAGAGATTTAAAAATAATCATGCTTTTCCTTGAAAACACTAGAAAAATCTAAGAACTGAGAAAATAAAATAGATGTTACCTGTAGATTTCTACACTAAGCTCAACTTTTCTATAACAACTTTCCATATTTTCTTTTGTAAAAAGTGGGATGCCAAATAGAACACTAAAGTTCCACTAGGTGGTACAGTGGATAGAATGTCAGGTCTGGAGTTATGAAGACTCATCTTCCTGAGTTCAAATCCAGCCTCAGACACTTGCTACCTGTGTGACCCTGGGCAAATCACTTAACCCTGTTTGCCTCAGTTTCCTCATCTGTAAAATAAGCTGGAGAAAGATATGGCAAACTACTCTGACAAGAAAACCCCAAATGGGGTTACGGAGTCAACACAACTGAAACAACTGAACAACAAACCAAATTTTGTAATATAAACACCTTATTTGAAATAATACTTTGATTCTAAGGTAAAAGTAGTTGAAATCAGTTCTCCACTGGACAAAGGGGCAAGAGTACAGGTCCTAATCCCACCTCTTTAGAGTATGGCCTCACCAGGCCTTAATTTTCTTATCTGTAAAACTGGGTTTGGAGAAGCATTAGCAATGGAAATTAAATAGGCTTTCAAAGAATTTTAAGAGCTGGAATAGCCCTAGGATTCAATTATTTTTTTTAATAGAAAATGGCACCAGTTTTGATCCCTCACAATATCCAATTCCCTGAGTAAAATAATCGCACTTTAGACATTTCCTAAAACAAATGACATAGGCTTACTAGCTTGTGAAGTTTTAATATCTTTCTCTTGAAGTGTTCTCAAACTGTAAGAAGAGATTATGATGGTCTACAATAAAAGTAAATAATTCAAGGGGTACAGACCTGATATTAGTGTGGGAACTTCCTCACGTGTAAATTCCCTCTAGTCCTGATACAGATCAACAACTGGTGCATAACTTCTAGGAGTAGAGGGTTCCCTGGGGTCATGTGGCTAGGATGTGTCAGAGGAGGATTTGAAACCAGTCCTCAGGACTCCAAGGGCAGCCTTCCATCCCCTATGACACCTTTCTTCTTCTAAAGTAAATTGCCTAGTGCATACAACACCTAACTATATTCCAAATTGAGTCATGAAGTTCAATGATTTGGAGGAATTTTGGTATTTTTCGCCCATAATTTTTTTTAAATGAACACTCCCAATGGTATACAATCGAGGGGGAAACCACTTATCTCTGTTAAAGGGAACAACACAAAAACAACAGAATACAAGTTGCTGAATTGTATTCTAAAGAGACCCGATGTTCTCACCCACTGACCTCCTTAACTTATTTAACTCCAAAAATACAGTTCATTATGGACACCAAAAAAGAGAAGCAACTGAACTTTATGTTTTGATCAAGTTCCAGTGAACACCGTAGCTTATCTCCACAACTGCACTTCATCCTACTCTCACCTATGTCCCTTTCTGGGAAGCCCTGAAGTACTCAAAAAGGAGCTTTGCTAAATCACTAACCCATATTTATATTGAGGGGAGGCCCTTGTAGGACCCCCACCTTCTTCTCACAGGTAAAAAATGCTAATGAAACCGTGATGAAAAGTTTACTAGTTAATTCTTCATTAATCAGGACATCTGGCAAAGGCCCATACTCAAAAATGTACACCATCTAAGAATGTGGAAATTTTAAACTAGACAGTCTAGGTAATTGTTAACTAATAAACATCCCATTAAAAATGCCTCTAAAAGGTGTTAACATACACTTTTTTCTCCCTAAATAGTACAGCACACCAAATACTATTTAAATTTTTGATGACAACTGCTATCATCAAAGATATAATCAATATAAACTGTGGCACCCTAGTATAACTGCAGAAAAGCATGAGGTATGAGAAAATGGGCTCAACCTCTACTGACCCCAAAAATTCCCTGGAAATTTTTAAAACTTATACCATAAACTTTTTTGTGATACGCAACTCTCATTAAATGCTACCCAAAAAAAAAAAATCAGTTAACTAAGGAAAATGCACCAAAGTAGAGTCAGGAGACTTTTGTTCTGGTACTAGTTTCTGCCATAACTGGCTGTGTGCCCGAGCAAGTCACTTAATTTTTGCCTTAGTCTCTGCAACTGTAAGATAAGACTTCAGTAAACGATCTCAGGTCTCTTCCAGCTTAAAATGTCTTCATCTGAGATGCCATGATTTAGGGTTTCCAGGTAACTGAAGTTTTAGTCCAATAAAAAGTATGACAACCAATAAATAATTTGAATCTAGATGCATGAGGGGAGTGGAGAATGATTGTTAATACTTAATTCCAAATAATCTGGAGACATCATTGCACACTCTCTAGTGTAGACCTGCCTAGGCAGAAGCGTTACCCAGGTCTCTGCAAGCAGTTGGAAAACAGTCCTATCCCTAGGCTGGAGATCCTCCACTGATGTGCCAAGGTCAGTTCTACAACATAAACATCTCAGTCCTGTTCTCAATATTCCTTACCTGTGGCATTTGCTATGGTCAGTGGCAGGCCTGGCAGCTGGTGCACCTGGATTCCTGAACCTAGTGCGCTCAGGTTGATGGTCTGGAGGCCTGGCATCGAGGAGAGCTGAGCAGCATTCACAGTGACTGTGCCAGCAGGGATGGAGGCAGCTGAGGCAATAGGTGTAAGGGTGGTGTTGCTGTTGCCAGTCTGTCCCAAAGAGACACCCTGCATTGGTGCCAGGGTGATTGTCTGAGCCTGTGGGTTCTGGACTTGAAGATTCTGCAGCTGAATAGTCTGCCAACTGACTTGCCCGTTAGGCCCCACTGTTGGTGTCCGGATGATAATGGGGCCTGAGTTGGGAACAGCCTGAAGCTGGAGGTTCTGGAGACCATCTTGAGAAATAGCTTGGGTTGTAAAGGTCTGGCCTGACAGTGGGGCAGCCTGGAGGGCCTGAATAGCCTGTCCCCCTTGAACTAACTGAGGCTGGATGAGGATCTGCTGTTGTTGCTGTGACTGCTGGTTTTGCTCTCCCTCCTTCTGTTGGGTAGGCTGGAGCGTACCCCCAGGTGTCTGGTTCTGCTGAACATTCAGAGAGTCAGATCCCTGAAGCCCACTGACCCTTTGTGGTGTCTGGACTTGAGTATTGGTCCCGGCTGTTCCGCTGGTGGAGAAATTCATAATGCCCATGTTGCTGGTGGTGGTTGTGGACGAATAACTGCTGGCATTAGTGAAAAAGGATCCAGAACTGGCTTGTGAGGTTGCCAGGCTAGCAGAGCTAATAGTCGTCCCTGAGGTTGCCGGCTGTGAGCCACTCTCTTGAGAGCCTGAGCTACTGATTGTGACTGCCTGGGAACTGGGAGTCAGGGTGGCCGCAGCAACACTATTGACAGGCAGCAGGGTGATATTCCCATTTAGTGCCACTGGGACATTGGCCACATACTGAGTCTGTCCCGAGAGGACATTGTTGGCCAAGCCTTGGAGGGGGACAGCCTGCTGGAGCAGGTTTGGCATAGCAGCGATGATATTGCCTCCACTCCCTCTATTCGTAATAATCTGCTGGTTTGCCCCAGGTATTATCTGAATTTGACCAGAACCATCTTGCTGCACTTGGGCCCCAGTAGTGGCAAACTGCAGCTGTTGCCCATCTACAGTCTGGAATTGGGGGATTACTTGGTACTGAATGTTAGGCATCACTCCAGGAAGTCCTGTCAGAACTTGCTGGTTCTGTATATTGGGGGTGGTGGTAACAACGTATTGTCCACCGGAGGAGACTGGGCGGTTCTTGGAGGATTCACTGCTACTGCTACCATTGCTATTGCTGCCACCCTGATCCTTTGAGGTAGGGGTAGCCCCAGAGGAAGAGATGATCTGCCAACCATTGGCACCTTGGGTGAGTTGTGTGGCTGCTGTGAGATCCAGCTCACCTGAGCCCCCTGACTGGCTTGGGCCCTGGGAGTTGTTGCTGTTTTCATTGGGTGACTCGATTCTGCTGCAAGTGGCTGCTAGCAGAGCCAGTGGGGATGGCTGGGACTCCTGGTCGGAGAGGAAAAGGAGAAGATTATTGATTTGTCACGTGTCAGTCACACAAATACCAAGAAGGCAGATAAGACAAACTACAGTCCATCACATGAAGCGTTCACTAAGCTATGACGGGAGTCAGGCAAGCACAAACAGAATCCAGTGCGAGACCTACAAGAGTCTCAAGGAGCAAACCAGGGGTCTCTCAGGCATTCTCACCGAACCACTCACCACGCACACTCTGCGTTAGAGCCCCGCACCTTCCCAGGTCCTAGCCCTCCTGCTCGGGGGCCCTTCCCCTACCGCTCCTCTCGGGCCTGCCCCCGCTCACCTGCCCGCCGCCCCCGCTGCTGCTGCTGCCGGTGCTGCTGCTCCGAGTCTGGGAAAAGCCGCCGCCCCCGTTGCTGCCGACTCCTTTCTCAATCTTCACCACCACAGGCATCTCATCCACGGAATGATCTTGGTCTGGAGAAGATGAAAGAGGCCAGAACATTGAGAGGCAGCGAGGGCGGGGGGCGGAGGGGGGGCCCGCCGGGCCGGGCTGCGGGGGCCGCCTTCTCGGTCATCTCGGCCTCGGGGCGGCAGCGGGGTCTCCGGGCACGCCGCGAGGAGGCGGCCGGGGAGCGGGGGCCGGCGCTGCGGGGAGGCGGGAGGCGGGATGCTGGGCATGGCGGCCGGCCCGGGAGCCTCCGGGAGATGGGGGCGCAAGACGGGGCGAGGGGCCCGGGCGGCGGCCCGAGGTGGGGGTCCCCGGGCCGAAGGAGAGAAGGCGGTTCGGGGGCGGAGAGGAGGCGGGCCGAGGGGGGCCAGGGCGGTTTCGGAGGGATGGGCGGGACGAGGGCGGGCCCGTGGGGGGGCCCCCAAAGGGTGGGGGGGATCCACGGCGGGGTGGGGGAGGAGGCCGGGGGCAGCGGCGGCATCGGCGGCAGCGGCCCCAAGGCGGGCGGGCGGGAGGCGGAGGGCCCGGGCGGGGCCGGCGGGGCTCCGGCGCCCCCTCCGGAGGAGCCTGGGGCGGGCGGGCCGCCCGGCGGCGGGCGGCGGCCGGGGGAGGCCCGTCCCCCGTGGCCGGGGCGGGCAGGGGGCGGGCGAGGCCGCGTTGCCCCCTCCCCCGGGGCGGGCAGCCCATCCCCCCTCCCCCTCGGAGGCCCCGCCACTGCCCCGGCTCTCGCTCGCTCCCTCCCTCGTCCCTTCCCCTTCCCTCCGCCCCGGGCGGGACCAAGGCCGCCGCCGCCGCCTCCCGCCCGCCCCCCCTCTCGGCGGGGACCGCCCGGTTGGCCCGCGCGCGCGCCCCCTCACCCGCTTCCAAGCCCCCAGCGTGGAGGGCACGGATCCTTACCGCTCATGGTGGCAGCGCGGGCACGAGCTCTGGGAGGGGGGGTCCTGCAGCGGGGGGGGTTAGGGGGGGCCCGGGGAGAACGCGGACGCTGACGAGGCAAGCGAACCTGGACCGGACAGGGAGGGGGGGGTGAGGAGGAGGGAACAGCGCGCCACAAGCCCGGCCTAGGCCCCGCCCATCAGCCGCTGCCCCGCCCAATGAGGGAGGGGGAAAAGAGGGACTTACGGAAGAGAGGCGGATCGATCGGCCAATGGGAAGGATCACTGGCTCGCTAGGGCGGTACCAGCTGTGCAGAAGGGCGTTGCGTGGCTGGCGTTCGCCTCATAGGATCAGCCCTCCATTTCGAAAGACCAATAAGAAATGGGTCTCGAAGAGAGAGGTGGGTCCTTTTAAAGATGGACTTGTGAATTCGCCAATTAACAACCAGGCGGGCTCTCTACGGCGCAAGGATTGGATGATTTTTGTAGAAATGACGAGAGGGAGGACCAATCAGAGTTTAGGACATGGCTCGGCAAAGTACAGGTTTGCGCACACGGGGCGGGTTTATCTGAAGATGACCAATCACAAATCAGAAAGGCGCCTAGGCAAGCCATCATTGGAAGATTCCTAGAAGCGGATGGGACTAAATTTACATTGACGTGACAGGACAACCAATAAACCACGAAATAAGTTTTGTGAGGGAAGTCAGAGCTTGAGAGAGCGGAATCAGCCTCCCACCGAATCCCTTCCACCAATGAGGAAACAGATTTAGCTGGGCACCGCCCTAAATTGGCCAATGGGCGTTGGCCAGTGGCGCCTTGTACCGGGGAGGGAATGGGGGGGTTGTGCCAATAGTCCTCTGCCGCCATGTTGTTTTTTTACCTAGGCGTCTTCACGAGCCTTAAGCGAGCTGGCGGCGGGGCTCTAGCCTCCGGGGGCGGAGTGTGGGGAGCCCACCCGCCCCCTTCCTCCTCCCCGCTCCGTCCTCCTAGCCCTGCTCCTGCTCCGCCCTGGCCCGTGCGGGAGAAGTTGGGACTGGAGCTCTGGGAAACTACCCCCACCCCCACCTCCTCGCCGCGTCCCACGCCCGGCCCTCCCGGGGCGGGGGGAGGAGGGGCAGCCGGAGGTCGCGCCTGGCACGTGTTCCGTCCTCCTTTCTGCTTCCCCCAGCTTTACCCCTGGTCAGGCCCTGGGCACGCGGGGCTCCGTCTTTACCGCGCCATTGAACAAAATTCAGATGGAGTATCTGCGCGGAACAAGGCTTGGGGAAGCCCCCTCCGCCAGTTTCCACCCTAATTAATCCAAACTGCAGAAAATCGGGGACTCAGATTACCGAGTGTATCGAAATTATTGGAGCTCGTAAGACTCCGAGTCGTGAAATCTCTGAACGAGGGAAAACCGTATTTACTCAGATGAGTAAGATACACACTAAATGAGAGAGGAAAGAAGGAAGGGGGGAAGCGTCAAGTACTTCCCTTACGCCGGGGAGAATTCGGGGAACCCCAAGGAACCCCGTGTGGCTAGGAGAGAGGCAGTAAAAGCTACCTTCCGGATTTGGAGGCAGCCTGTCATTTTGTCCTAGAAGAGAGTCTGGATTAGGCCTGGGACAAGCGGCAGAAGAGATCCATTAGAAGGCCATTGCCAAGTCCTGAGCTGGAGATGGCTCAGGGCGTGACCTGGCGTGGCATGGCGGGCTGCCCGTGGGAGAGCTTGGCACACCGGTGTGAACCCCTGGAGAGCTGAGGGCATTACTAAGTGCCTCATCCTCTCAGTACGTGTACCAGGTATTACAGAGCGTAACCCCCTTAGAGAAGTCAGGAAGTCCTTCACTTACAGTACGCAGTAAGAGCTCACTAAGTACTAGTCTAAGGGTGGGGCTCCCTAGATTAAATATCCGACAGCCCAGTAGGGAGGAGCCTGCCCACCTCCCCTCTAGCCTCGGATCGTGGGCTACAGAATGGAGCTAGAGAAAATCACTCTATTTGACAAAAACTCAGGGAAACTGGAAAGCAGTTTGACAGAAATTAAGGATGGACCTGTAGAATATATGCCAGGATAAATTCCAAATGGCCGCAGGCCTTAGAAATAAAAGATGATATCATAAGTAAATTAAAGGAGCCCAGAAGAGATGACCTTTCCAATATAGGGATAGGGAAAGAATTCAGATTAAACAGTCAAAGGATGATCACTTAAGATAAAATGGAGAAATTTGATCATATAAATAGTAAAAATTTTCACACAAATCTAATGCAGTTAAAAGAAAAATAGGTAACTGTGGAAAATCTTTGTTGGAAGTTTCTCTGGGAAAGGTTTCATATCCAAAACCCATAAGGGACTGATTCAGATTTATTTACGAGCCATTACTTAGTTGAAAAATGGTCAAAGGATAGGAACAAGAGATTTTCAAAGGAAGAAATCCAAGCTCATCAATAGCCATATAAGAATTGGCTAGATCGGTAATAATTAGAGAAATACAAAGGGAGGAAAAAAAATACCCAGAGATTCTCCTTCACACCTATCAAATTGGGAAATATAAGAGGAAAATGACAAATAACTGGAGAAGCTTCAGTATAACAGGCACTCTAGGATGTTTTTAGTGTGGGTATGCTGTGGTTTAGCTGTTCTGGACAGCAGTTAAGAACCATGCCCAGAAAGTTACCAAGTTTCTTATGTCCTTTGAATCCAGCTATACCAGCCTAGGCCTATACCTGAAAGTAATACAAGAAAGAGGACAACAGATCTACCTGTAGAAAAGTATTTACAGCACTTCTTTTTGTAGTGGCCAAAGGCTACAGGCTATCTGATGTCCACTTATTGGGGAGTGGCTAAACAAATGACGATATATGAGTATAAGAATATTATCGTGCCATAGGAAATAGTGAAATGGAAAGTGGAAGCTGGAAAGACCTCTGTGACTGATGCAGAGAAAATTTGGCACAAGGAGAACAATTTATACATAATAGATAAAAGCAATTATGATAGACTTTGGAGTTCTGATCAATACACTGATAAACCTCTGACTTTAGATTAAACACAGCACAGCACCTCCAGCCATAGACTCTGTACAGGGCCGTCTTCTCCATTTATACTATTTAGTTGGTGATCTCATCAGCTCTCATGGATTCAGTTATCATCTCCATGCAGACAATTCTCATATCTATTCATCCAGGCCCAACCTGGCCTCCAGTCTCACATTTCCAAATGCCTACAGGCAACAAAAAAACAGCTACACAAGCATTTTAAACTCAATTTGTCCAAAACTGAACTTTTTATCTTTCAGGGGTGAAGGGGGTGGGGGTGTGTGGGGGGGGCTTCCTAATTTCCCTATTACTCTCTAGGGTACTAAAATCTTCCTAGGCCAAACTAGGTTCCATTCTTGACTCCTCATTCACTCTCACCCCCTCCCCTATATCTAATCAATTACCAAGGTGCTACAAAATCTCTCACCCTGGGGTAGCTTCACATCACCCCAAACCAAGAATATTGGAATATCCTTCAAGGTGGTCTACCACCAAAAGTATCTCAGAGGCTAGAGAGGTAGAGTGGTAGGTGGGGTAGTAGTGGGTGGGGAGATGGGTGGAGTAGTCTGGGGAGGTGGGTGGGGTAGGAAGCCTGAGGGTAGGTAGATTAGGTGACCAGGGGCCCCAGGTTGAACAGCTGACTCAACCCGTTCCCTGTTCAGCTGCCAAATCTGTTTTCCTAAAGCGTAGATCAGACCCTGCTACCACTCTCCTCAATCAAATGTAATGGCTCCCAGTTACCTCCAGAACCAAATATAAAATGCTTCTTGGCATTTGAAGTTTGTCACAACCCGGCCCCTTCCTACCTTTAGTGACTCAGGCCTCCTCCATTCTGACTCAGTGCCCGTTCATTGGCTGTCCCCAAAGTCTCCTGAAATGCTCTTCCTCCTTACCTTGGCCTCTGACTTCCCTCAAATCTCAACTAAACTCCAACCTACAGCAGGAGGTTTTCCTAGTCCCACCCACCACCCCCACCCCCATGACAAGTACCTTGCCTGGAAAATCACCTCCCCCATAAACTCTACGTATCTTTTGTGTGCATTGTTGTTTGCCAGCCTGTCTGTCCATTAGAATGTAACCTCCCTGAGAGTAACCCTGCTTTTTTTGCATTTCTTTGTATCTTGAGCACTTCACGAAGCCTGACACATACTAAGCCACTGATTAAATATTTTAATGTATATGCCACCCTTCTTTCTGCCTTTGACCTACTTAATATTCATTCCTAGCTGTGGGATCTCTAGGCCAAAGTATATAAACATTTCAGTCATTTTACAAATAGTTCCAAATTGCAGTAATATTCCTAAAGTACTAGTCTAACCATGCCATTCTCCAATTCAATAAACTTCAAAGGCTAGGGAGCACAGCGAATGGAGCCCTGGATCTAGTGTCTAGAAGACCTGAGTTCAAATTCAGCCTCAGCTACTTATTAGCTCTGGGACCCTAGACAAGTCACTTAACCTCTGTTTGCCTCACTTTCCTCATCTGTAAAATGGAGATAATAAATAGTATCATTGTGAGGATAAAATGAGATACTGGGGTTGAATTTTAATTGTATTTTTTCTCAACCCCTTGTAAGGAGAACATTTTTTTTTTAATTTTGAGTTCTCTATTTTCTCCATCTCTCTTCCCTTCCTCTTCTTTGAAAAGACAAGCAATTTGATATAGATTATGTATGTGCAGTCATGCAGAACAAAATAAGATATTTGTAAAACGTTTCACAAACCTTAGAATGCTATATGTAAATGCTAGCTATGGTTATTTTTTATCATGATCCAATTGGTTTAGGCTAAAGCGCTTCACAAACTGACTTGAACCTGCCATTTCAGGCTAACTCCCCCCCATTCATGTACTCTGTCATATAGCCAAACTGGCCTCCTTAATGCTGCTGGTGCCTGGCACCCTGTCTTTTGTTTCTGTGATTTTGCACAGGTTGTCCCTCATCTCTGTCTCTAAAAATCTCAAGTTTTTAACTTCAAAGCTCATGTTAGTTGCCAGCTCCTACCTGAGATCTTCCCCAGTTTCCCCACCTGCTGATGCCTCCCTCCTCCTACCTTACCTTGTATTGATTTTGTTTATGTTTATGTGGCAGTTTTCTCCCAGGGCAGAATGTCGGCTCATTGATTGATGACTACTTTGACTTCCATTTTGTCCTTATATTGATAACACCTAATACAGTACCTAGCTTACCGGTAGGAACTTAATAAAAGCTTGTTAATTGGGAAGGATCACCCTCTTTCCTTCCAGGGATTTATACAAACAGAAAGTGCTTCCACAAATATTTTTTGTACATGGCCTCACCTGGTACAATGTAAAAAGTGCTGGAATCAAAGGATCTAGGTTCAGGTGATCGGCCTTGCCTATCCACAGGCAGGATAAAAAAAGCTGCTGTTTCATCACCTTTCCTCACCTGTAAAATGGGGATAACAATATAATAATATATATATTTTAATAAAATATATAATAATAAAATATAATAAAAATAATAATTTTATCATTGTGAGAATAAAATGAGATATTGGGGGCTTAGATTTTTGTCATTTTTAGGGACCTGAATTTTGCTTTATCCCATAGAGAGGTCAGGAGTTAACTTGAGATAGCTATAAATGTTAATTTAGGCAGAGAGCCCAGTCAGATGGCATCTAATGAGGAAGTTGAAGAAAGAGCATTCCTTTTCTTGGTGCTTCCCTTGGGGCTCTTCCTGTACTGTTAGAACCTTCCTGATGAGATTCTATATTGTTCAGTTGTTTCAGTCTTATTGGACCCTTCATGATCTTGTTCCTATTTGGGATTTTCTTAGCAGAGATGTTGGTATGGTTTGACATTTCCTTCTCCAGATCATTTTACAGATGAGGAAACTGAGGCAAATAGGGTTAAGTGACTTGCCCAGGGTCACACAACTAGTGTCTGAAGCCAGATTTGAACCCAGGAAAATGAGTCTTGCTGACTTCAAGCTTAGCACTCAATCCACTTCACCACCTAGCTGAGATTACTTTCCACTTAATTTATATATGTCTTGTGTGAATATAATTGCGCATGTTATCTCTCCATTAGAATGGAAGCTCATGGAGCCCAGGAACCATGTTTTTGCCTCTGCATCCTCCAGAATCTAACCCAGTACCTGGCCCACAGCAAATATATAATAAATGCTTGTCGACTTGAATTAATGAAAGCCACTGCTTGAGTGATTTGGTCATACTCAAAGGGATTTGTATAAATGGGAGGAAATATCTCAGAATCAAAAAGAAGGATTGGGAGGGGTCAGGAAGAGTCTAAAATCAGATAGTATGGAAAAGAGCACAGCCAAGAGCCAAAAGCCTGGAGGCAGCTAGCAAAAGGAGAAAGCAAAGGTTGGTGGTTGTGAGCTGCGGCAGTGGGGGAGATGCTCAAGAGGATCATTATCTCTACCAGCATCCCCGGAGCAGAGTGTTTGGGTTGAGGCTTTTAGTGTACCTCTGTACTCCACAACTGAGGCAAGTCTCATGAAAAGGTCTGAAAGAGATATCATAAACTTTATCATGGCCTTAGCGTACTCTTCATCTCAGGAGACTCACTGTGATCTCCAATTTAGATCTGGGATTTGGTCATCTATTATGAAGGTGGGGCAAGGCCTGGGATTTCTGATCTTCCTTCTCCCCTACTAGGTCCCCCCTTCAGGAATCATTACATTGTCTGTTGTCTTTTGGTTTTCAAGTCAGTCTTGATTTCTTTTTTTTTCTTCCAGTGTTGCTACCTATGACAAGCTTCTTGCAGCCCTGAGATTAGGGTTGTCCAATAATAATGTCCCTGAAGCTATTTAAGTGATGGAGTGCTCTCTCAAAGAACATTGACACCAAGAGGAAAGATGTGGTAATAGAAATATCCCAATAGCCAGGCACAGTGCCTGGCACACAATGTGTCCTTCATGAATACTTATGGATTAACTATCTAGCCCAGTTGAATATCTATCCCAGTCCCTGGCCTTGTGGGTTGGGCTAGTTCTTTGTCCTTAAAGGCATAGAAATTGTTTTGGAGACTTAATCAGCTTTGGGGGCAAAGTTCAGGCCAATGACAAAGTTTCTTGACTTCCTGGTTGCCTGTGTAGGTAAAGATCCTGAGACACTAGAAACTGCGGCTCCTCCCTCACACCTCCGACTGGTAGGACACCAGAGTGACCTACCAGGTCATAGAAAAACAGCTCTGCTGAATCAAAACTATCCTCTTACTACATATACTTCCCATGGTTAAGAAAACTTGTTTGCTAGATGTGACATGGACTAGCAATTCCATTTTGTTCCAGGTACTAGACTGACTTGTTTAACCCCGACTTCAAGAAGAAGTTGGATTTATGCAGCTCTTTAAAGTTTGTAAAGGACTTCATAAATACTCTCTCATTTGATCCTCCAAACAGCCCTCGGAGGTAGGCAATAGTAATATTATCCTCATTTTACAAATGAGTTAGACAGGTGACTTGCCCAGAGTCACAGAGCTAATAAGGAGCTGAGGCAACATTTGAATTCAGGGCCAGCACACGATCCACTGTTCAGTTTAGACAACCGGCTGTTGAGCAAGGAAGATCGGTAGTCTCTCAAAGGGCACGGTCTGCCATTCTCTCTTTTCCTCTATTTCAAACACATGACTTGATCTAGCACCTGGCTCCTTCTTCTGCTTTGTGGTTTTACTTTGTTTATCCTCTAAGCAGAGATCCTGACGTGGTGACATGGATGTTTCTAACCTTGGAAGCTACCTCATGGGCTCAAGAATCTTAGAAGTTTCTAAGTCCAATGCTGACTAACAGCAGGAATTACTACTTCCTTCACCTCCTTGGAGATGAACCACTAGTGATGGGGGTCATCCAAAAGCCAAAAAGCTTTCCGGGAATTCAAAAAACCCTGGTCTTTAGTTGTTGCTTTGACAGTAGAAGCTAAGATGAAAGTGAAATCTATTATCTGGACTATAATACATCCTTCCCAGCTGTCTTCTCTAAAGCCTAATCCAAAGGCAAGGGAAAGAAACCTGAGGCCTCCAAAGTGTCCAAGCAAACTGGGAAAAGCCCCAGAAACTCTTCATCCGAGCCAGCCAGCAAGAAAGCAAAATAAAGTGCAAAAGGTTAGTTGGCCCAAATGGAGCTGTAACAGGGAACTTGGTTTGAAAATATATGAACTAGTGTCCCCCACCCACTCTCTAGCTCCTCTTTATGTTGCTGCTTGAGTGTAGGGATCACCATCTTGTTTTCTTGCATTTTTTTTGCTTCGTGCAGGGTCTGACACACAAGTGCTTAATATATGTTTTGTTTGTCTGTCTATCCATCTGTCCCTCTATTCAGTAGTCCCCCAAGTCTCCTAGGAGTCTTTGCCCACGGGAAAGTATAATAAAGAGGATAGGTAATGTGTTTTTGTGGCTTATTATAGACTTCTCTGAGTCTTTTGAATTCTTTTTCTGCTTCCTGTGTATGTTTATAGGTTCTAGTGAGTCCTTTGTGATAGATTACTGTTTCATGTCTTAAGCAGTTTTCAGTTTATGCTTTTGAGATTTCTTGTGTTTTAAGCATTTATTTTGTGGTAAAAGAAAAAAGAGGTAGTTGTCTTATATCTGACATCTACTCTTTGGTACTGTTTCTGGAAGGGACTCTACTTATCCCTTCCGGGAAAACCCCAGCTATAAGCCAGACTTAAATTTGAAAAGATGTTCCCCCCACAAAAAAAGAAAGAAAAGAAAAGATGTTCCCTGGGACTCCAGGTTGAAGACATCATCATCATAGCTAGTGTTTATAAAGTGCTTTGAAGTTTGAAAAACTTTTTACAAATATTTCATTCTATTAAAAAAATACTCTAGGAAGTAATGATAATACTAGTAAGTAATGCTTATGTCAGCATTTTACAATGATTTCATCCCCACAACAATGCTGGTTGCTAAGACCTCTTCTCATTTCCATTTTGCACATGAGGAAATGGAGGCAAAGGGAGATTACTGTCACTTGCAGGCAGCTAGTAAATGTCTGAAAAGGGATCTGAACACAGGTCTTTCGGCTTCTAGATAGAGCAGTGGATGGAGTGTTTGTTATTCCTGGAGTCAGAAAGACAAGTTCAAATCCAGCTTCAGACATTTACTGTATGTATGATGCTGAGCAAGCCATTTAACCTCTACCTGCCTCATGCATAAAATGGGGATAGCACCTATCCCCCCAGAGTTATGGTGAGAATCAAATGAGGTAATACTTGTCTCAAAGTACCCTATAAAGGCTAGCCATCATCATCATCATCATTGTTCATGCCACCTAAGTGCTTCTGATAATATCTGAGAGTATGTGAGAAAAGCCTGATCTCCTTCCTCAGAATTGAACCTGATCTGTTTGAGTACAAAGTAAGATCTCTCCATGGGTGACAGTCTCAAATTGGAAGGAAAAAATCAGTGGTTTTAAAGTTAGGGTACTTGAGTTCAGACCCTACGCCTAATACTTAATATGCCTGTGTGACCTTAGGCAAGACACTTAACTTCCCTAGACCTTAGCATTCCTCGTCTGTAAAATAAATTGAAAGACCGTATGACCTCAGAATCATGTTTTATGATCTGATCTTTATGATCAGATAATCCAGCCTGCCAATCACTAGTTCTTTCAAAGTTGTAAAGGTATTTTCACCCAGGTTTCTCCTTAGAATGACTGAAATACCATAGTCCGTTCAAATCTATTGTCCAGTACAGCTGTGCATTCCAACTTAGTCTGACACATCTGTGCAGGTTCCTATGAATCCAGGTGAGATGGACTCAGAAGCACTGATGATGAGTCCATCAAGACTTCCATTCCTAGCCTCATCCCCATTTCTTGATGCTGGTTCCTCATCTGTCCATTCACTTGACAGTTAAAGCATAAGACTGTTAATACTTCTTTGCCGGTTCTCAGCTAGTTAATGCTCTTGCACCAAACTGTTGTGACCTTTGTTCTCTTAGCCAATCAGGCAGTCAGTCCACAAGCATTTATTAAATAAACATCTACCGTGCTAGGGCTGGGGAGACAAAAAAGACAAAAATGTAAAAGTTTCTGTTCTCAAAGAACTGATGTTCTCTGTGTGTGTGTGTACATATACTACCTATGTGCGTATATATATGTGTGCATGTGTGTGCATATACACATATATACATATATAGGCTTATAATAAATATAAAAAGAAAAACAAGGTAGCTTAGGGAGAGAGAACATTGATAAATGGCACAAAGATGAGGCAGGGGTGGTTCAGGAAAGGCTTCATGTAACAGGTCAGGACTTCAACTGAGTCAATCAATAGACATTCATTAAACACTCACTATGTGCCAGTCTGCACTTAGAATTGGGGATACAAAAGAGGCAATAGGAAGCACTCAGGGAGCTCACAGTATAATGGGGGAGACAAAAGACAAACAAATGTGTACAAATAAGCTACATACCAAGTAAATAGGAAATAACAGAGGGAACACACCAGAATTAAGAGGTGTCTATTGGTAAAGGCTTCCTTTCTATAGAAGATGACATTTTAGTTAGGATTTAAAGGAAGTCTGGGGAGTCCATACTCAGAGATAAGGAGAAATAGCATTCCAGGGATGAAGGGGTGGATGACATGGCTAAAGGCAAAGACAATGGAGAAAGAGTGGCCTGTGTGAGAAGCAGTACAAAACGAAGTTTGGCTAGAGAGTAGGGAAGGCAAGTATTATATAACGAGGATGGAATAGGAGGTTGAGTGAGCTAGTCATGAGGAACTTTAAAAAGCCAACCAGATGGTTATATTTTATTCTAAAAGTAATTAATAAGGAACCACTGGAATTCATCTAGTAAGGGAATAACATCACTTTGGTAGTTCTGTGAAAAGCGGGTTAGATGAGGAGACACACAAGGAAGGAAGCCCAAGTTTACTGCCAAGTTGGGTGAGGGCCTGAACCAACATGGTGATGTGTAGGGTAGAGAGAAGCGGAGGGAGGTGACTGATGTTGTAGAGAGAGAAATGGCAAGATGTGGTGACTGATTGGGAATGTGGGGTGGGGGAGAATGAAGAGCAAAAGATGGGAGACTGAAAGAATGGTAGTGCCTTTGCCAGAAACAAACAAGTTCAGAATCAGGATGAGTTTGTGGGGAAAGACTGAGTTCTGTTCTGGATATTATTGAAACTGAGCTATTTAGGAGCTATCCTGTATGAAATGTCTAACAGAAAGTTGCTGCTCAGGAGAGAGACTGGGAGTAGACAGACAGATCTGATAGTTAATAAGGTCACTGGTAAGAAAAGGAGAAAGAGAATTGCCAAAGGCCAGGGATAGAGCCTTGGGATACGTCTTATTTAAAGGGAGTGAAATGGATGAGACAGGAAAGAAGAGATCTGGGAGAGAACAGTGTCACAAAGATGCAGCACAGAGAAGGTAATCAGTCGTGTCAAATGCTAAAGAGAGATCAGGAAGTAAGGAGACTGAGAAGTTAAGATGGTAACTTTGGAGAGAGTAGTTTCAGTTGAGCAATGAGTAAGAGGAGATAAGATAGAGGCAATGGCTGGAGATAGCCTATTCTAGGAGTTTGGCTTCTCTGAGAAAAGGAGAAATATAGAATGATAACTTGAGGGCATAAAAAGGGTCTGGTGAGAATTTATTTCAGGGTGGTAGAGACTCAAGCAAAAACAAAAAGTCCTTTATAACAAGCTTTTGGATTTGCTGGTGAGCAAAACAAGTTGGCATATTGGTCATGGTCTAAAATGTATGTCTGATTTTTTTGTTAGCAAGAAAGGAAGCAGTAAATAGTAAGACTTAGAGGTTGAAGTGGGGGAAGATTGAGGGGACAACCATCTGGAGAAAATGGGAACAAGTATACATGTAGAAGGATGGATCTTGGTTAAGAAAAGGTCCATCTCATTATCAGAGAACTGACCAAAGGAGGAGAACATGAGAGATGATGCCAAGGAGTTTTGAGATCAGGAGAGAACAGAAAATTCATGGCAAGTGGTCTCTATTTTCTCAGTAAAATATGAAACAGTAAATATGAGAGGAATAGGAAGGTGTGGGAGGTGTGAGGAAAAAGGAGTTGAAACAGCCTCTGCAAAGTGGGATACCTTAATCCATTTAGAGAAAAAAGATTGCCTTCCCCCAGTGAACTCCTAGTTGAGTCTAGATAACATGCATTTATAGTGTCAGCTCAGCTTGAGAGTCGCCCCATAAAAGATGGTAGAAGTTATAGACTGTCGGCGTTTGACCAGGCATGTGCAGTGATAGGGTTAAACGAGATGACCTCTGAGATCCTGTACAGCTTTAAATTGATGACTGCAAAGTTGTAGAGTTGTGGAATCAGACCAAGTTAGCAAGGGAGGAAAGTGAAGTCAAGGAAAGGGTAATGGCCTGAGAAAGTAGTACTAAGGGGTAGAGAAGGACAGGAAGTTATGATTGTGATGAAAAACATTTAATAAGGATAAATCATAAGGAGAGATGGAATGGTTGAAGGTGATGATTATAGAGAGGAGGGTCCAGAGCTTTGAGGCATAGAAGTACAATACATAGATGACGGCAAGATCTAGATGTGACCATATCTGTGTGAGTGATATCGAAAAGAAGATCTGGCTATGGAATCTCAGAAAGTGAGGGACTGAGGTCTAAGGCAGCCTCAACAAGAGTGTTGAAATCTTCTAGTATAAGAGCAGGAGAGGAGAAAGTGTGGAAAACAATTTCATGACTTTACATGTCCAATGGTATCATATTTCCTACCTTCTCAATGGGTGGGAGAGGGACCAGGAAGAGGGAGAGAATTGGGAATACAAAAAAAAAGAATGTAAAAAATTTAAATTAAATTTTTCAAAAGTAAAAAACAATCTCTTTTTCTTTGGTTCTTTGGTTTTTAAATACTTTTTTGTTGTTGTTGTTCTGAATATGAGAAACACCAAGAATAATGTTTCCATATACAAAGGATAGGAAAGGAGGATTGTATCTGAAACAGTGACTCTTTATTATATACAACTTACTTTAAAATACATGTATGTGGGTGTTTTTAGATGCAGCAATTTGAAGGCTCTCTTACTCATATGAATTTCCTGTGAACTTCCTTCTGTCCTCTTCTGTGCATTTTTTTAATTAATAAATTAATTTATTTGTTTTCAGTTTTCAACAGCCATTTCCATAAATCTTAAATTTTCTGCCCTCCTCTCCCCGCTCCCTCCCCAAGACAGCATGTAGTCTTATATGGATTCTACACATGCATTCCTACTAAACACATTTTCACATTGCTCATGTTGCATAGAAGAATTAAAAATAATGGGAGAAACCAAAACAGAACAAAACAACACAAGAGAAAATAGTCTGCTTCATTCTGCCTTTCAATTCCATAGTTCTTTCTCTGGATATGGATGGCATTTTGCCTCAAGAGTCCTTTGGGAATGTTTGGGATTCTTGCTTTGCTGTGAAGGGTTAAGTCTATTAGAAATAGTCCTCGAACACTGTGGCTGTTACTGTGTATAATGTTCTTCTGGTTCTGTTCATTTCACTGAGTATCAGTTCATATAAGTCCTTCCAGACCTTTTTGTCCATGTGGGAGGGACCTTTTCCCATTTTTATGATCTCTTTGGGATACAGTCCTAGAAGAGATATTGCAGGGTCAAAGGGTATATTCTGTGCATTTTTTAAAAGCTTCAAATACCATCTTTTTTTTCTGAGGTTACTATTTATTTTGTTCTCTCTCAATTCTTTCCATTTTATGGTTTTAAAAAGAAACAGTTTGTTTTCTTTGTTTTCTTTCACTTACTGTTTTGGTAGGTGATTTTCCTTTCTATAATTCTATTCAATGAATGGGCATTACCTCACCCTAAGGGAGTGCCTGCAAAGACCTTGACCTAAAGGGTCCAAGGTCTCCCAGTGTATCCTGGTTCATCTCCAGTCATCCTGATGAATATCTGGTCACTGGATTCAGATGATTCTGGACAAGAAGTAAGGCTAGTGACCTTGCACTGCCCTCCCTCACTCAAAACAAAGTCAGGTGCAAGTCATGTCATCATTTCTCTGATGGCATGGCCTTCTTCAGCAACGAAGAATGAACACACAGTTTCTCAATCCACTCCCCTCAAAAAACAAAAACAAAAAAAACAACACAAAACTCCTCTCCTTTGTAGCAAATGAATGTAAAATAGATTTGGAATTGCTGGTTAGTAAAAGCAAATGGGGTTAGTAGTCATGTCCTAAAGTATATATCTGATTCTGCATTCCTAGTCCATCACTACCTCTCTGTCAGAAGAAAGAGATGATTCATCACCAAACTTCTGGAATCCTGGCTATTCTTACCATTGATCACAGTTAAGTTTTTCAAAGATGTTTTCCTTCACAGAGATGTCGTTTACTGCATACACTGTTGTCCTGGTTCTGCTTACTTCACTCTGTATCAGTTCATAAGTTCTTCCATTTCTCATGTCTTTATTATTATTTTAATTTATTATATATTTATTATTATTTGGACATAAAAGTAACCTATTACATTAATATGCACATACTTGTTCCCTCAATATGGCCCTTTAAAAGTTTGCAAAGCTACTAATATGCATTATCTCATTTGCTCATTACAAGCCTGGGAAGTACTCTCCCATATTACAGAGAAGGAAACTGAGACTGAAAAGGGTTGCCCAGGAATGCACAGATGGTTAGAGAGTAAAGCACTATTTGCACTGTGATCTTCAGAACTCCAAAGCCAGTTCTGTAATCATGATACCATCTAGCTACCTGTACCTGACATTTTGGGTATAGTTTCACACTGGTTTCCAGCGTGGTTGGAGTAATTCACTACTCCAATAATTCTTTTTCTTTTCTGTAGTTTTTGCCAATCTGATGTGTGTAATGGGAAACTTCGGAATTATTTTAACTTGTATTTTTCTTATTAAGAGTGATTTGTAGCATTTTTCTATATAAATCAGATCCTTTATCGTTTTCAGGGAATGACTATTGTTGTCATGTATTTGAATAAATTCTGTATATATAGTTTTGATGTCAGACCTTTATCGATGAAGTTCTCTGCAAAAAAAAAAAATCCCTCCATTTTAGTTTCCCTTCTGTCTTCATTGGGCAGAAATTTGGTCAAATTTTTTTGTAATCAAAATTATCTATTTTGTCATCTATGATCCTCTCATTTTCTTGTTTAGTTGGGAACTCTTCCCTACCCATAGTTGTGAGAGAAGAAGGCTGGGCCTGTTCCTGATACTCTAATTTATTATATAACATTTTATTTCTCGGACATGTTTTCATTTGAAATTTTTTAAAGTATATGTTGTGAGTTATTGGTTTAAACCTAATTTCTGGCAAACAACGTTTTCCAGTTTTCTGAATAGTTTTTGCCAAATGTTGAGTTCTTACCATGCTAGTTGGGGGTCCTTGGTTTATCAAACACAATGCTAATATGTCTGTTTGCTTTTGAATCTTGTTACCTAATCTGTTCCACTTATTAACTTATCTATTTAACTTGTATCATATTGTTTTTGCTTCCTTCCTTCCTTCCTCCTTCCCTCCCTCCCTCCCTTCCTTCCCTCCCTTCCTTCCCTTTGTCAAGGCACCTAGGGTTAACTGAATTGTCCAGGCTTATACAGTTAGTAAGTGTCTGAGGTAACGTACGAACTGGGTCGTCCTGACTCCAGGGCCTGTTTTCTATCCACTGCGCCACCTAGCTGCACACCCACCTACCCCACTCCCCATATTTTTTCAAAATTACTGCTTTGAAACATAATTTGGAATTTGGAAATGCTTGACCCCTTTTGCCCCCCAACTTATTTTTTTATTCTTGCAGATAAATTTTGTTATTTTTTTCCTTGTTCTATAAAATAAAGCTTTGGTACTTTGGTATGGCACAGAATAAATAAATTAATTTAGGTAATAGTGTCATTCATATATTGACACAGCCCAATCATAAGCAATTATTTGTCTTTATTTTGTGTAAAAATTGTTTTATGGGTGTAGTCTTGTACTTCTTGTGTCTTTATAGTTATTTTGAATGGAATTTCTCTAACTGTTCTTGTTGGATTTTGTTGATTATATATAGAAAGGCTTGTGAATTATGTGGTTTATTTTATGGTCTGCTTTGCTGAGGTGGTTAATTGCTAAATTAATTTTTAATTGGCTCTCTGGGATTCTCTAAGTAAACTATCATGCCATCAACAAAAAGTGATCATTTTGTTTCCTCTTTGCTGATGCTTCTTCCCCCAATTTATTTTCCTTGTTTTATTGATATAGTCAGCATTTATAAAACTGTATCATTACATTGCAAGAGGGCAGGGACTATCTCTTGCCTCTTTTTGTAATCCCCAGTGCTTAGTATAATGCCTAGCACAAAGTAGCTATTTAATAAATAAATATAGATTTTACTATTGATATCAAACAATGGTGGTGATGATGATTTAAACCAGGGATGAAGAACCTGTGGCCTTGAGGACACATGTGGCCTTCTAGGTCCTTTGGTTTGACCTTTTGACTGAGTCCAAGTTTCCAAACAAATCTTTTTATTAAGGGGATTTGTTTTGAGAAGTTTGAATTCATCAAGGCTAGAGGCTTCGAGGTCAGAGATTACCCACCCCTGAATTAAACCCATTAGAGACATTTGGACACATTTGGGATGGGGAAGAAAGTCTGTTTTCAAGATAAATAGGGAATTGATTCAAATATATAAAAATAAGAGCCATTCCTGAAGAAATAAATGGTCAAAAGATATAAACTGATAATTTTCAAGGGAAAAAATGCAAATTATGAACAACCATATGGAAAAATGCTCCAAAACATCCACTAAGAGAAATATGGATTAAAATAACTCCAAGTTTCCATTTCACACATATCAAACTGACAAATATGACAAAAATGACATTTGTTGGAGTAACTACGGGAGGACAGGTACGCTAATATATACAAACCCTCTGCAGCCTTCTCATCCTGGAATATATCTCTATAATATTGGCCTCCTTCTCTCATTGGTGAGTTCCTCCATTTTTTGGCTTGGTGAAAGGCCCAGGCTAGTCACGTGGCTCTGCTTCTGAATTTCTGCACTTTGTCACTGTACCTTAGCTGTCCTCTTACTTAAGAACTTCCTTTAGTGCTTGGGGCCTTTTTTGCCCTGGAACATCCATTAGTTCCTGCAATCTTTTTACCCTGAAATATCCTTCCACCATGATGTCCTTCTGTCTCTGGTGAGTTCCTCTCAGAGCCACCATTTTGGAGAATGCCCATGCCAGCCAGTCTTAATGACTTTCAGGATTTCAGGCTTAGTGCCGGTGTCTTCAGCTCCGTGTGTGTGTGTGTGTGTGTGTGTGTGTTTATGTCCCTCAATTAAAATGTAAACTCCTTGAGCATGGAATTACCATTCTTTTTCCTTGCATCTGTATTCCTAGCACTTAGCAGTTCCTGACACAAAGAAAGCACCTAATACATGCTTTTTCCATAACCTTGCCTTACGTGATAGAGCTATAAGTTAGTACAGTCATTCTGGAAATTAAGTTGGAGCTGTGGACTTATATTAAATACCCCTTTTTCAGTTACTCTAGAAAATGTTAAGAAATCATTTTCTTCCAGAATAAAACTCTGATTAATCAGATTTTTCCTTTTAGGAAAGTGAATTAGAATAAAGGCCAGGTCCCAAGTAATGGATCAATGGTAAGAAGCTTTTAAACTCTTAACTAGATAAAATCTTTGCCTCGCCACCTCCTTTGCATTCCAGGTTAAGATACTGATCTTGCAAAGCTCCATAATCAAAGGAGGAATTGTATAGTCACTTGGATATAGAATAATGTTGTTGTTTTTTTAAAAAGTGTGGCAGATGTGCTTAAAACAGAGTACCAAATTAATATTTTTTTCCAAAACTGAACTACACCCCCAAATTCACTACATTATGCATATCCTTTAGCTCAGTGATACTACTTGTTATTGCTGTCTGGTTACGTCTGACTCTCCGTGGTTCCACCCCAATACTGTCCATTTCTTGGCAAAGATACCAGAGTAGTTAGTCATTTCCTTCTCCAGTGTATTAAGGCAAACAGGTTAAATGACTTGCCCAGGGTCACACAGCAAGTAAGCACCAGGGGCTGCATTTGAACTCAGGTCTTCCTAACTCTAGGCCTAGCACTCCATCCACTGAGCCATCTAGAGACCACTACTAGGCTTACTTCCCCAAAGAGATCAAAGAGAGAAGGACTTATACAAATTTATAGTAGCACTTTTTATTTTAGCAAAAAGAAAAAAAATGAAAACAAAGGAGGTATCCATCAAAATGGACAAATTATAACATTAATGTAATGGAATGTTGTTGCTCTACAAGAAATTATAAGAGATGGATTCAGAGAAACCCAGATGACTTTATAAACTTATGAACAGAAAGAGAAAGAAAACCATGAAAGACTAAGTACTCTGAACCGTGCTATGATCAATTGTGAGTCTAAAAGACTGATGATGAATCATACTTTCCACCTCTTGATAAAGAAATAATGGACTAGATATGCAGACTGACACACTTTCTGACTCACCCAGTGCGTGGGACAGTTTTGCTTGACTGTACCTGTTTCAAAAGAGAGGGTTTTTGTATGGTTTGGTGGTGTTTATATAGGAGGGGAGAATGAAAGTAGTAACAGGTCAGAAAGAAAAGAACATTAATGAAACACAAAATATACAGAAAAGAGTAGAAAGAAATTCAGAGAGACACAAATAGGAGAGTATTAGAATTATGATGTTAAATTTGATGTGTATGTGGAACAATTCTAAACCATAAGTGATTGAAATTCACAGTTCTATACGTAGCTCTCTCATTCTGTTCTTTGTATATGGAAAAGATCAGGTTTGTTGATGTCTGCCAAGTTCATAATAATGGTTTTAGAAAGCAAGGTTTACAGAAGTAGGTGGCAATAATACAATAATAATGAAAGAAAGCCCAATTGAATTTTCTCTTTTTTCCCCATCTCTTTTTTCCAGCTCGTCTGAGAGGAACAACTTTCATCCTGGGTGGGAATTCCCCCAAGACTGTGTTCTGGGGAAGTAGAGGGAGAAAGAACCTATGAGCTGGACTCCACTTGCTCTCCCCAATCAGTTCTTACTATTCAGTCCTCCTTCCTCGCTAATTACAGTCTCATTCCTGCTTTTATAGCCACTTTCACCATCTCTGATTGTGTCCAACATCTTCCCAGCCTGCTTAGCACCTTACCCAGGCTGCTAGTATTTTTTTTCTCCTGCTTGTAGTATACTCATTTGTCACTTCCTACCCCATGTCAGGGCACTCATGGAATATGGCACCGCTGTTCCTTCCTCCTTCTCCGGGTTCTCTCTGTAAGTCCCAGCTAGAAATGACTTCAAGGACAATGAAGCCATTGACACCCTCATTCTGGTTAATGTGACCCAGTACCCACTGCAACTTACCAAGCTTCTATGCTCCTTAGTTTTCCAAAGCATCTAAGACCTGAGGAATGGGGATGGGATTTATATAAGATTATTGTCCCCAGGTTTCACAGGTGAGAAAACTGAATTTGAGAATTAAAGTGATCTACCTATGATTACAACTAATGTGTGGGGATGGGATTTGAACCTAGGGGTCATGACTTACTCTGGCATTGCATCCTCTACTGAAGATGGGGTATAGACTCTGGGAACCTCCTTGAATTTTCCTTAAATCTTCCCACTTAAGATGGCTTTTCATACCCAAATCTGTTACCCTCCGTTATCTGTTACCTCTGGATTGTCCCACCCCAGCCTTCCACTGTTGGATATCTCCTGATTACCTCCAGTAGTTTCCCACCCTTGATCAGTCACTCTACTCCCATTAAGATCCTCTTCGGATTCCTCCACATGACCCTCTTTAAACCCCTCTTACCATTACCCTAACTAATAGAACCACCCTCAGATCCCTGCCACTGCTCAGATTCAATCTGGCCTGCTTGTTAATAATACAAGCCTCACAAATGGTGAGTCTTCTTAAGAGTCAACCCAATATGGCAGATCTTCAATAAAGTTTGTTTTACTTTGGTTGAAAAGAAGGCTTGGGTTGAATTAATTTGGGCAGGACCTGGGGTGTTAGTATTTTGGTGTCCCATGCACCCCAAGCCTCAGCATTATGATTTCCTGATCTCAACATTATTGCACTATTTCATTGGTATTTCAGGAAAGAAAATTGAGGACTTTAGGGGGGACACAAGGAAAGTCAGAACTCAAAGAGGGCCTTGACTTTCCACGTACATACAGGACATGCCATTATCTTCCTTTGGAACAGGAATTGTAAACCTGAGGCCCATAAACTAGCTTTTTTTGGTAACCAGATTTCAATATGATTTGTTTCTTTTATAATCCTATCATTTTATTTTACTCATTGAAAAATATTATTCCAAAAAGAGGTCTTCAATAGTCTGCTGATGGGGGTCCCTGGCACATAAAAGGTTAAGGACTCTTGCTCTGGAGTGAAATCAGTTCTCACCTTATTCCCAAACCTCATACAAAGGATGTAAAAAAGGGCTCCTGGCTTTTTTCCAGGCTTTCTCAAGGACTATCAGCTTATTGCACAGTTTTTTCCAATCCCAATGGCTTCAATGCTCCCCAGATTGGAAAAGCAGAAAGACTAAATTCTACAGATTAGGCAAGGAGATTATTACGGAGAGGCAGACCAGCTGGGGACTGGGCCAGATGCCTACGTGATAACACAACACACACCTGTACTTGCTGGGACTGGTCTACACCAAAGACAGGAACTAAGGCTGGATTTGTATCGTAAGGAGTAAAAAAAAAAAAAAAAAAAGGTTGAGATAGTACTGGAATTGTAATTTGGGAATATTTGGCCCAGAATCCAGTAGTTTCCATGCATTTCTGATTCACAGTCCTGACTCTCCTGCCATTCCTATTCTACCTTTTTCCTTTTCTCAGCTGCTTCATATTGGGATTAAGCCTGGGTAACCCAAAATCCACTCTGACCCCATTTTTGGGGAATTACCTGAGGCTCCATGAATTTATAGGGCTCCCTTTCCCTTCTCCATCCCTACCCCCAGCTAGCTCATAATCTAATTCATCTGACCCAAAGCCTTGCCTTCAATATATTTTCATGCTTGGAGTATGAGGACATGGAAGCTGAGCAGATTAAAGAAAAAAAAAAGTCGATTTTGCTCCTCACCAGGTCCCTGGGAAGGTCACAGGATTAGATAGGAATGAACCAAACAGTTAAAAAAAACGAACAAACAGACTTTGAATTGTAAACTTCTCAACAACATCTTTGTATCTGAAACAGTGTCTTCTACACATAAGTTGCTTGGGAAATGAGTTCAGCTGAATTATTTGCTGTGTTTATCTCTACAACCAGCACTGAGAAATGTTCAAGCATTAGTGCCTGTAAAGTTTCGATTGTTGGAAGGTTTCTTCCAACTATTTGTATTAAGGAAGAGAAGGGAATGCAGTTAGGGTCAAGTGACTTGCCCGGGGTCACGCAGCTAGTAATTGTCTGAGACTGGATTTGAACTCAAGTCCTTTTGACTCCAGGGCCTGTGCTCTATTCACTTCACCACCTAGCTGCCCCTTGTATTAATTGTTTTTTATTACTTACCTAAGAAGAGACAGAAAGACTCAATGACTAGAGATCCAGCTGTGAAGATTTGAGTTTAAATGCCATCTGGGGCACTAGACTATGATCCTGGATTAGTCCTTTAACTCCAAGCAATTTGTTTAAGAAAAAAATGCCAAGCATCTATTGACCTTCCTCCTGGATAGAGGGAGTTTCCTTATCCAGAACTCACTTTGTGAAGGAAATTTACAGGTTCAGGCCTAAAAAAAGATTTATCTAATGAAACCCTACATTAGAACTAGGGATGATTGTTAAATTTTATGCCTTTCATGAGTTGCCTTGTACTTAAGAGGCAAGACTGTAGAACTGGTTAGTCAGTCAATCAGCATTTTTTAAGTATTTCCTGTGTGCCAGGCCCTGAGCCAATCTCTGGGGATACAACAGGAGGTAAAAGACAGCCCCTGTTCACAAGGCAATCACAATGAAATAGAGGAGACTATATACTAATATGAATAGTCAAGCTACTCACAGGATAAATAGGTGATAATTAACAAAGAGGGAAGGCTTCCTGTAGAAGAGAGGATTTTTGTTGGAACTCAAAGGAAGTCTGAGAGGTCAGTAGTTGGATTGGAGGAGGGAATGCATTCCAGGCTTGAGGGATGGGGCACAATTATAGAAAATGCCCAGAACTCTCTTACTTGTGCAACAGGCAGGAGACCAGTGTCACTGGATTGAAGAGTTTGTGTAGGAGAGTAAGACTGGAAAGGTAGGAGGGGGATAGGTTAGGAAGGGCTTTGAAGGCCAAAAAGAGCATTTTGCATTTCTTCCTGAAGGTGATAGGGAGCCAGTGGAGTTTACTGAGTTTAGCAAACCTGCAATTTTGGAAAATCACTTTGGTGTCTGAATGGAGGATGAATTACAGTGAAGAAAGACTGGAGGCCAGCACAGCCACTAGCAGGTTATGACAGTAGTGCAGGCAGGAGCAATGAGGGTCTGGACTAGAATGGTGGCTGTGGCAGAGGAGAGAAAGGGGCACATTTAAGAGATGCTGCAGTGAAATCAGGCAGGCTTTAGCAATAGCTTGGATATGAGGGGTGAGAGAAAGTGAGGAGATTCTAAAATTGAACCACAAGATTCAGTATCTAACGGGTTTTCCCAGGTCACTAGGCCTTGGTGAACATACAAGTTTGAGGGAGGGGTGGCTATTGTCCTCTTCCCACCAGCTACGGGCTCACACAGACCTGGGTTCATTCCCTCAGAGCCTGATCTTTAAGGAAAAGGGACAGTGGTTTGCCAATACACATGGAATGGACACAGGATCTAATTTTAAATTTAATCTGTATTATTAACATTTTCTCCATAACTTTTCCAAGTTAAGTACATTTTATAGGCCAAATCCAGTCTCGTGCCAGTTTTTATACAGCCTGAGCTACAACTGGCCAGATTTTAGCTTGGGAGCTTACAAAAACAGGACAGACTAGATTTGACACATAAGGCTGTAGTTTGCTGATCCTTGATCTAGACAAACAACAAGATATATTAAGCCTTGATTTATTGTGTTTCAGATATCTGAAGTATAAATGTTCAGGCTTACAATTGAACAGTTGGCTCTTGCGAGCCACTTTGAACACACTCCTGAAAGGAGAATGTCTGAATGTTCTTCTCTAAGTCTCTGCCTCCATTTGTTTCCATTCACATAGGGAAAAATATCTTAAACAAAGTTTATGTTTGGATTATATTTAGGGTTTCCTTGAAAGGAATTAACAGGGTCTCTTCTACAAGGTCGTTCAATGTACAAAGTAGATCAGGTATAGGATGGTTACTTATTTCCTTCTTTATAAAAGAAATACTAAAAAGATATGCATTGAAAAATACACAAAACAATACAATAACCCAACGACAAATAGTCTCCCAGAGAGTTAATACTTAAAACGTCTAATGCTTTGAGGGATGACTGACCAGGCATTTCATTTTTATTTCAGAAATGTACTGTCTGAGCAACTCATGATAGTTCATATCTTCTAGATAGCCAGGGATGTATGGTTCATCACTTTATCAGCGCTCTTCTCTGAGAAACTTTGTAGTAGCAGAAAACATACTCCTACCGGCAGTCAACAGCCAGGGACTTCTGACCTTTTAAATTTTCACGGTAGTCTGTTTAATGTCAGAATATCTTTCTCAAAATTGTTGGGGAGAAGGAAGGAGGGAGCAAGTTTTTATACCATGCCTACTATATGCCAGGCACTGTGCTAGGAACAAATGTTTTATGGGATCCTCATAACAACCCTATTAGGAAAATGCTATTATTAGCTTTATCTTACCGGTGAAGAGCCTGAAACAAACAGAAGGTATATGACTTGCCTAGGGTCACATAATTAATAAGTGTCTGAGGCCAGATTTAAACTCAAATCGTCCTGACTCCAGGCCCAGGGCTCCATCCGCTGGGCCATCTTGCTATCTTCTTGTTCAATATCCTTTGTTTAAGGAGCCAGGTTCTCATGGATTGGCTGCCATGGTCAAGTAGTTGGGTAGAGGAGGACTCTCCCCCTCCCTATCTATGGAAGTTCATGTGACTAGCTGAAAGAGCCCAGACACATTCAATAGATGGGAAAAGAAAAGTCATCAATGGAATTTGTCTCTCCTTTAGAAGACCACTAAGTGTATGGTTCTTTTTGACTCTGACCAATTTGCTCCTGCACTGCCTTCCACTCCATGGACACAAGGACCAAATGATTAACCCAGGTTGATCAATCCCAAAGTGTAAATCCTTCAGCATTAAGCCAGAGCATACATGACCCACAGATGTGCTCAGTTCCATACTCTGATACGGAGATCCACCAAATCCCTTCCCCTAATTAAATATTTGCTATCCAAAGCAAATCACTGGGGTACTTTAAGTATATTTATTCATATCCTCAATCTGGAAATTCCCTGAGGATCTAGGGAGGCTCAAATATAGTCTCTTCAAGTGTCTTGCCTCAGTACCTTGTATTAAAGAGACTTAGCTACATAGTACATTTTTTAATGGCCTCTTAAAGACTGTGTCCACCTAGTACATTTCTTTAAAATATTTTTTTCCAAGGTTACATGTAAAGACAATTTTAACATTAATGTTTTAAAGAAAATTTGAGTTCCAAATTTTCTCTCTCCTTCCCTGAGAAGTACTCAGTATATTTTTTAAACAATTTAATAATTAATAGTCTTTAGTAGGGATTTATAGACCTATCATAATTAGTTGCCTAGTAGCTTACAGTCATACCCCCATACAAAATTATCCAAATTTAACGAGCAAACAATATTTTACCAAGTTATAAATAATCACTTGCCTGTTGCTTATAAGGATTTGTCCCAATCCAAAGGAAAGGACAAAATTACAATGAAAATTAAGCTCAAAAAGCAAAAAATAAAAATAAAAAAAGAAAAGAAAGGCCTTCCCCTCTCAGAAATCTGTTTATAAATGAACTCCCAGAACACATGGCCCTCTCCACATAGAGGCTGGGGATTTGGAAAGGCCCCTTCAGCTTCAGGCAAGAAAACATGTTGTCCTGTTCTTTATGGCTCTCTTTCACATATAATACAACCCACATATTTCCCTGAGAAAGTTTTCTGTCAGTGCATGGGCCAATCTAGATGAAGGTTCAGACAAAATCTCGATGTTGGTCCCTGCAACATTATCAGGTCCCCAGTCAGAGGCCCAAAATCTGTTAAAGAAAGGACAGAATTAGCTGAAAAGCAAATTCAGGTGAGCCCTGAACATGCCTAGGAAAGCCCAAAATGAAGTGAGCACTAAAGGTTCATGGGGATCATTACCTCAGACGCTGGATAAGGTTGACAAGATTAAAGACCTGTGGTCCACTCCATAGATGGAAACAAGAGAGATAGATAATAGAAGTTGTCTCTCCTTTCAAAGGCTTCTGAGTGGTTGGTGGTTCCTAACCTGATTAGGTGTCTGGTTTCAGTGACCAGATCTTTTTGACAAGTCTGGCATCAGGAGAATCAGGGGCCGTGGTCCACCAAAAAGAGTCAGGATGTATATTTTGTGAATGTATCATACAGACATATGCGATCATGGTTAAAAAAAAAAAAAGTGGATGCCATATCTGTGAAAGCTTCTTGAAATGGATACTTTGTTCTAGAAAGACTTGGTTCTTATGTGCCTGGGCATGAAAGGAAAAGAAAATGAGGTCTGTAGAAATGCCTGCTATAGCAGTTCAGTCTTTTAAAACTCCTAGAAAAACATCAGATGAACCCAGAAGGGATTTGAAATCAACTGATCTAGCTTCCGTTTGTTAGCCAGAATTTAGAGCTAAAGAAACTGGGTTCAAATCCCAGCTCTGCTAATTAGTTCTATACTTAGGCAAGTCACTTATCCAGGCTAGTTTAATCTTAGTGCCCCATTCATGCTTTTTCTCATCTTCCTTCCTGGGTATACGTTAAATATCATGTGAGGGCATCACTTTAGCGGGAAAATTTCCTAAACGAGACAATTGAGTTGGCCATCCCAGCTCTGGTATTTTGTTTTTTGGTAACTAATAGTATTTTTTTCCCCAATAACATGTAAGATAGTTACCAACATTCATTTTTATAAGATTTTAAGTTCCACATTTTTCTCCCTCCCCTACTCTAAGACAGCAGGCAATCTGATAATACATGTAATAATCATGTTAAACATATTTCACCTATTGTGAAAAAAGAATCAGAAAAAAAGGGAAAATCTACAAGAAAGAAAAAACAAAAAAGTGAAAATAGTATGCATCAATCTACATTCAGACTCCATAGTTCTTTCTCTGGATGTGAAAAAGCTTTTTCATCATGAGTCTTTTGGAGTTGTCTTAGATCTTTGCACTGCTGAGAAGAGTTAAGTCTATCATAGTTGATCATTGCTGTTAACTGTTACAGTGTTCTCCTGGTTCTGCTCGCTTCACTCAGCATCAGTTCTTGTAAGTATTTCCAGCTTTTTCTGAAATCTGCCTGCTCATCATTTCTTACAGAACAGTTGTATTTCCATTACATTCATATACTACAACTTGTTCAGCCATTCCCTAATTGATGGGTATCCCCTCAATGTCCAATTCTCTGCCAAAACAAAAAGAGCTGTTATAAATAATTTTTGTACATGTGGGTCCTTTTTCCTTTTTTATGATCTCTTTGGGATATAGACCTAGGAGTGTTTTTGCTGGATCAAAGGGTATGCACCGTTTTATAGCCCTTGGGGCATCCTGTTCTGGTATTTAATAGCTATGTGACTTTGAAGGAATCACAACCTCTCCAGACCTCAGTTTCCTCATCTGTAAAATGAGGGGACTTCACTAGATGACCCTAGGGCCTCTATAAATCTATATCTCTCTACAGTCAGGGGAATTACTGCAGGAGGTAGTCACAGGCACAGCAAGAAATCTGACCTTTATTTGGCTCCAATCAAATATACAGAATGACTCATTGTGCCCATAAGCAAACATACTTTCTGTGGATTGAGCCAACAATGGCTCCCACATATGTATTATTACTTTTCAAAAGAGAGGCAGTGTTTTGAAGTATACAGGAACCAACCTCACGGGTTCCAGTCCTCCCTTCAACAGCTTACCGCAGTCCCAGTCACATACTAGGCACTACATAAATCAGCTTGTTGACTGATTGATGGGCACAAACTATATGACCAATCGTGGGCAAGTTATATAACCTCTTAGTGCCCCAAATGATTTTCTAAAATGTAGTTTCAGAGGATTTGGCAATCTGCATATTGGATGGAGTTCCTGAGTCTTCCCTCAGGGGAATAAAAACACAGATCTGAAACTTCCTACCACCACCCATATTTTTATTTTTCAAATTCATGCAGATGCAGTCACAATAATTATGATTAACTAGTAAAACACAAATTAAAATGTAGATGCTTTTTTCACTTCCTATCTTTCAATGATTAATTATTAATTAATAGGAATGCTACAATTATGGGACCGGGGACATGGCAGTTTTCTAGTCCTTGTAAATAAAAGGTTTAGTAACGGCTGCTCTAGACCTCAACTATATTGAGGCATTTTTGGTTTCTGATTTTCCTCATTATCACGGTCTTCATCATTTTTTAAAATAGCAGGTGCTAACTGGATTGTAGGCTGATTCCTCAACCTGTCTCACTATACTTTCCTGTGTCTGTTTTCTCATCTGAAAAATATTTGTATATTTATTGTATTGTATACATATTTATGTAAGCCCATTCACAAACACATATTTATATATACATATACATATACATAAAACATGCATATATAAACACACATATATATGTATACGTATAGCTATATATATAGAATTTCTACATTGCTTTAAGATTTGCAAAGCACTTTACCGCTACTAATAGTTAATGTTTATATAGCACTGGGCTATACGCCAAGCACTATGATAAACACTTTACAACTATTATCTCATTTGGTCCTCACAACAGCTCTGGGAGGTAAGTGCTGTTATCATCCCATTCTACAGACATGAAAACTGAAACAGCAGAGGTTACGTGACATGCCCAGGGTTACCCAGCTAGTGAGTGTCTGAGGTCAAATTCAAATTCAGGAAGTTAAGTTTTCCTGACTTCACACCTGCCACTCTATCCACTGCGCCACCTAGCTGCTCATATATTATCATATTTTTTTCATTTATTATATATTGTATTTTTCATATATTATTTCATGAATATAATTATTCTCTTTCATTTATATGTAATTCTCTAACATTACTGTTTTCTTTCAGATACTGTCTGTTCTAGGCAAACTGGCTTACTATTCCCCAAACATCCCCCTTTCCATTCTCCCTGCCTTTGATCAGTATATCTGCTCCCTGGAACAACAACTACTGCTACTACTACTTCGACTACTTCGACTACTTCTATTGCTGCTACTACTACTACTACACAAATGGCATTTATATAGCGCTTTAAAGTTTACTACACACTCCCTTATCTCTGTCTCTTTGTATCTTCAGTATTCTTCCAAGATTCCTCTATATTGTTAATGATTTCTGTCTGTCTCCCTGTCTCTCTGTCTGTGTGTGTGTCTCTCTCTCCCTCATCTTTTGATTTCCTATTTACAAGTTGCCTTACCAAGTAAATTCCTTGAGGACAGAAATTATTTTTTGTCTACTTCTGCTCTGCCACCTAACTCTGGAGCTTGTAGTTAGTAGGCATTTGATAAATGATTGTTAAACTAAATAAACATTTATTAAGTATAATGCATTTATTAAGAATCTGCCCTGAGAAATATCCCTTAGGTAGAACTGGAGTTTTTTTTTCTGTTTTGGGGTTTGTTTTTTTTTTTTGGTAGCAGGTTGCCCAAGGTCACACAGCTACTAAGTGGCTGAGGCTAGATTTAAACTCAGGTCTTCTTAACTCCAGGGCTAGAGTTTTATCCACTGAGCCACCAACCTGCCCCTAGAAATGGCATTTTTGTGCCCTGGATACTTGGTGCAGTTTACAGAAGCAAAGGGACCTCTTCTCAGAATCATGTTTTTAGATGTACAAAATAAAATACATAGGAATTCAAAGGAAACCAAATATATTGAAATGCAGTTATTATAATATTTTTTTTTAAAAACAAACTCATGGACTCCAGGTTAAAAGCCTCTATAGAAGAGGGACAGAACTCATCAAAATAACATTCAAAAAGTATTTATTAAATTATAATAATAGCTAGCATATACAACTAATGATAAGTAACTAAGTGACAAGTGAATAAGTGCTGGGCCTGGAATTAGGAAGACTCACTTTCTTGAGTTCAAATCTGGCCTCAGACAATAGCCATGTGACCCTGGGAATCACAACCCTGTTTACCTCAGTTTTCTCATCTGTAAAATGAGCTGGAGAAGGAAATGACAAACTACTGCAGTATCTTTACCAAGAAAACCTCAAATGGGGTCACAAAGAGTCAGACATGACTATAAATGACTGCATAATAGCAATAATAATTAATGATAGCCAGCATGCGTACAAAGCAATGTGGTTTCCAAACCATTTTACAAAATACAGAGTTTCCCCAAAATCTTAGTACGGTTATAAATTATTTGGGGATAACCCCACTTGATCTTTACAACCCTCTTGAGAGGTAGGTGGTATTCTCATCCCCATTTAATGGATGAGAAAATTGGGAACAGATAGAGGTTACCAAAACTTTCCCTTAGTTACATATTTACTTAAGTGTCTGAGACTGGATTTGAACTGGGTCTTCAGGATCTTCCAGTCTTCCCTCCATCTGGCTGCCTTATACAAAATACAATAATAAAAAATGAGACCAAATATGTTATTTTTCTACTTCAAATCATCCAAAACATGATCCGGTCCCTCCCCACCCCCCTGAAATTCCTAAGGTGAGACCAAAGTGACCACAATCAGTACCACTGAACCAAGAGAAGAACCCAGGTGTTTGCTGCCCAAGTGGCTTAACTCAGACCTCTGCCGCCCAAAGCCAGGCGATTATACTCGTCAATGCTTGATATTTCAGCGTTTTTAGACTCTCTCTCTCTCTCTCTCTCTCTCTCTCTCTCTCTCTCTCTCTCTCTCTCTCTCTCGCTCTCTCTCCCTCTGTCTCTTGTTCTTTCTTCCTCTCTCTCTCTATCTCGACGTTTCCTGTCTCTCCCTCTGTCTGTCCGTCTCTGTCTCGGTCTGTCTCCCTCCCTGCCCCTCTTACGTACTCTAGGGAATTTAGGGTTTGGGTTTTTTGTTTTTTTTTTTTTTACTTTAAAAAGACAATTTCCTTTTTCAACAGAAGTAGCTTCCCTTTCTCCTTGCCCTTGTTTTTTTGGCTCAGCTTTTGGGGCTAGGCCCAGGGAGGGAGTTTTGAGTCAAGGGCCCAGGATCTTATCCGGAGAAGGCCAAGGAGAGAGCATTGACACCATCTCTCTTTCACTCCCAGGATGGAACTTGGCCAGGGCTGGTTAACCAGATTTGAAAAGGACCCTTCTTTCCTTCCCATATCAGGGGCTGAAGGGTAGGGAGAAAAGAAGAGAGGGTAGCTTAAGCTGGGCTGGGGGCTGCTTTCAGTGCCCGCTTCCACCAAACTGGGGCCAAGGGATGAGAATGTGTGGTGGACTGGAGAAAGTGCATGTATGAACAAACTTTGTTGGGCCCTGAGCCACCCAGATGGATCAGAGTACGGTTCGAAAGTCTGCCTAAGCCCTATGCTTCTCTGACTGACCATACAGGGCTGGGCTTCTCTGCTTGCCCCCTCATTCTCAGTGCCGTGGACTTCTGGGTCCCAGTGAAGTGTGGGTTATCCAGCTGTTCACAGCAGTACCGCCTTCCCACAATTTGAAGTCCCTTGGGTCCAGGGGTGGCAGGAAGCCAAGGTGGTCAGATACTTTCCAAGTCCCAAAGAAGGAAAAAGAGGGGGTAGAGGCAGACAGCTGAGAAACCCAACTAGCCTTCTGTACTCAGATCTTTTCCACAGAATTATGACTCCTCACCAAAAGGGATTTACGGACATCTGTAGTATTGTGCTGAAAAGGAAAGGACAGGACTCTAGAGATACTGTCTTCTAGAAGATAGGGATTCTTATTTTTTTTGTATTATGAATACCTTTGGTAGTTGTCTTTGCAGACTATATAATATGCCTATATCTTATGCATAAGATAAAATACACAAAATCACCAATTATATTGAAACAAAAAATGCAATTTTCTTCCTGAAATATACCTTTGAAGGGGCCTATGTTAGAATAACTTCTAACCAAGTTAAAACACTTCTTTTAGACCAACCCCTCCATTTTAGAAATAAGGAAAATGTCATTTAGAAGAGACTGTGAAGTGCCCCTAAGTTTCTCTAGTAGCAAGTGACAAAGAGCTGAGAACTCTTGACGGAGTTTTCCATTACACCTATATTTTTTAATAGCAATATTAAATAATTTTAAATTTTTTAATAATTAAAATTTTGGAAACAGTATTTTTATTTTAACATTAAAGTTATATTTACATAAGATATAAAAGCAAGATTTAATGGAATATAAATACCTAGGCACACTGAAAAAGCTCAATTATCTTCAAAGATTATAAATTACTGGATAATCTATTATTACTATATCTTTACTGCCCTCATATCACATCCCAAAGGGATGATCCAAGATGATCAAGGGGGAAATCACTGATACCAAAGAACAAAGGTTATAGGGGAGTAAGGGTAGCAAAGGGATAGATTTTCAGAAAGGATTTGCACTTAGCTACCCACTCTTTTACTTTTTCGATTTATTTTCTTATTTTTAATTTATAGAATGAACAGATTTTGGGAAAAAAAGAAAAATGTATGGAATTTTAAGTTTATGGAATAAAACAAGCATTTTCGATAACAGTGCATTGAAAAAATGGTTGAACATTGAAAACTGCAAATCTACTATGCACAACTTCCTATTCCTTTCAAACTTGCAACATAATTATCATATAAATGTCTTTATTTTTCTTCCCTACCTCCCACCCCCCACCCATCCTAGAGATGGCTACCATTAGACACATATGTATATATACATATATATAATAATTATATACATCTATTTATCAGTTCTGTCTCTGGATGCAGATAGCATCTTTCTTCTTATGTCCTTTATAGTTAATTTGGGTATTTATAATAGTCAAAATATTCACTCAAAGTCATTCTTAAAACAGCATTACTGTTACTGTATACAATATTCTCTACCCTCCCATTTCCATGAAGCTATTTCAGAGAAGGGTTAGAGAGAAGAAAAGTATGGACAGTAAGAAGAAGGAGAAGCAGGAAGGGTCAGGTGGAGCTTATTTAATTTGAAACAAAAAATGAAATCTGATCCTTAGGGAGAGAAATATAAAGTTAGTCTATGCTGGATTTGGTTCAGGTACCTCCACTCTGTCAAAGGAAAAAATGTTCATATTGGTACCACCCTCAGAGATTGAGCCTCTAATTTGCCAGAAACACTTTTATTTCATATATAATTAATCTATATTCAAGCTATTTCTAGCTTGGAGAGAGAGACATCAAAGATGGGCAATAGCTCCTCATGCCCTGATGTTACTCTCTGCCCCAAGAAAATTTTAGGTGATATGTATATAAATATATATATATATATAACACACACCACACACACATATACATATATATATACACTACACATTCATATATAGTGTATGTATATATACTATATAGTATACACACACATATATATATATATATATATACACCATATATAGTACATATATATTCTTGAGCAAGGAAAAGATATGCTAAAATATAGTCTAAATTAATATTCTAAGTAATATTCAAGGATACTTGAGTAACCAAATTGTCCCCTCACTGGAGCAGACAAAGGCACACCCTTTCTTTCATTGATATCTTAATCTTTTGTCTATGGAGAAGGATAGATCTGGAGCCAGTCACTTCAGGAGGCACCGTGATGAGACATTGGAACCAGCATTTAATAAGTACCTACTATGTGCCAGGCACTGCGCTAGTTGCTTCATAAATATTATCTCATTTGCTTTATCAATATTATTTCATCAGCTTCATGGACCCTGGTAAAATTTCAGGAGGTCTGGGAAGTCAGATAGAAATAAAAACAATAACATCTTTATTTTCACTAACCTCTAACTGAAATGTAGCAGGTTTCCTTGAATTCTGAATGCAAACCACAAACGGTATCCTCAGGGGTCAGAAGGAATCAGGGTGGGGTGTGCTGGAGCTGGCTCAAACACTCTCTCCTAAGCAGATTATTCCATCTTTGGCTGTTGGCGTTCACACCAGAAAAATTGGAAAACTAGAAATCTGGACTCGATTTATTATTTTGTTGATTGTCCATTTAAGAAAGTGATGGAGAAATGTTAATAATACAGATTATACTTAAAATGTGTCAAGCTACTCCCCCTTCCCCACTCCTACCAGAGCTGATTGTTAAACATTTACTAGCACATTGTGGGAATGGGTCCATACGGTTCACAAGACCTCCAATACCAGGCAATCATAACACACAACAATACCAGGATATTATAACACATATTAGCAACAATAACAGCAATTAAAAACAACCATAGTGATAATAGCAGCTGATACATAACTGTTACTATGTGCCAAGTACTGTGCCAAGTGCGTTACAATTATCTCATTTGATCCTTGTAACAACCCTGGGAGGTGGGGTCTATTTTTATCTCCATCGTACAGTAGAGAGGTGTTAAGAGACTCACCCAGGGTTAGAAAGCTAATGAGTGTTAAAAAGATTAAGAACCCGGATCTAGGTCAATTCCCTTATTTTATAGATGGGGAAGCTGAGTTCCACAGAGGGAAAGGGATTTGTACAAAATTACACAGTTATTAAGTGTTAGCTAAGACCAGAACCTAGGTCTTCTGGCTGCAATTTTATGTGCTTTACACTCCCATCCGTTAAAATTATTGTAATTTTTAGTTAAAATTATTATTCAGTTAAATTTATTCAGTTAAAATTAGTGTAAAAAAATGTGAACTCCATCATGATAAGTCATAATGCAATTAGCGTTCCTGGATCAAAACATTGGCTGGCAAAAAAAAAAATATTGTATGTAAGGTGGAGAATTTCCCTTCCCATGTTATTGACATGGGCCCAGAATATAAAAAACAAAGTGAAAGGATTCATTAAGAACTTTTCCTACAACAATGAGTGAATAAGTTATTTAATTAATTGGTCATTGTAGGAAGGCAACTGATAAGATGAAAATTTGAAAGCAGTTAAGCCTTTGGACCCATACATGTGTGTATATACATATATATATATAAAACAACTTGAATGGTTTGCTTTATAAAATATGTCATTGTAATTTTATATAACCATAATAATGTATATTAATTTTAATAATGTAATAATATATTAATTACAGTAATTTAATAATTAATATATCATATCAAGCTATTCAGTGCCTGTAGCAGAGGACAGAAAAGAGGAAAGGGTATTCATGTTCATCTGTCCCCTCACGTCCATCAACCATGTCCCTGGAACTAATGAACCAGTAAGGAACAGGATGGGGTGTGCAGAGATACATGCACAAATAGGCACAGATTCTATTGCCATCATGTTTCCATTGCTTTCTCCCTCAACAGTGAAAGCAGCCTTAAGGAGCCTGACTCCTCAACACAAGTAAAAGAGCTAGCTATGGCCTCAAGAAAGCTAAGTAGCCTACCCAGGAGAGACATAGTACTGAAGGAAGAAAGAACTTTACAGCTGTACAGTACCAAGAGTTCTGAGTTGCCTTTGCCACATATGACTCCTACAAATGTGCCTCTCTACTGTTATACTTTGGGCAGCTAGATGACACATTGGATAGAGTCTTGGAGTCAGGAGGATCTGAGTTCACATTCAGCATCAGACACTGGTTGTGTGGCCCTGGACAAGTCACTTAACCCTGTTTGCCTCAGTTTCCTCATCTGTAAAATGAGCTGAAGAAGAAAATAGAAAACTATTTCAGTATCTCTGCCAAGAAAACGCCAAATGGGTCACAAAGAGTTAGCCATGACTGAACAGCAGAACTGTTATACTTTAAGTTTGAATCAACTCTTTCTAAGGATTTCAGTAGGTATTTGTGGGAGAGTGTAGTAACTGTTCTTTCTATACCATTTTAGTAAATGCCTTAGCTAATAGCTAATTATGTCTACTAGCACACAAAAGATGACCCATGAGCTATGGTATTACCTTTAAAACCAAGGCAGAAGCTACGCTCTGGCAACCCAACAAATGCCTGTTGGCATATGAAAGTGAAAGTTGGGGAAGTATCTCAGAAGGATAATCTATATGAATTCATTTTAATGCATTTGTATTTTATGACTCACAATGAATCGATGAGAAATATGTTGGTACACAGTAAAAATTATTCCCCAAAATAATTCCCTTTGACCCAATCATTCCATTTTTAGTAATATGATGAAAATATAATAAAAACAAGAAGTTTTTTTTCCCAACAGTTTTCACAATGGCATTATATATACATGTGCACACAAACTGGCAAAACCTTTAATGTCCAATAATAGGAGAATGATTAAATAAATTGTGCTATATTGATGTGACAGAATACTATAACTCAAGGAAGATTGTCAAGTATAAGGAATATAAAAAAATCTGTCAAGGCTTTTATGAAATCCTATCTGTGAGAACAAGTAGAACCGGAAGAATGAAGAACACGCTAAGTCAACCCATGTAAGAGGAAGAGCAAATAAAGATGGATCAAGAATCCTAATTAACACTTAGGAAGAATGACAAGCTTTTATGCGTTGAAATTAATTTAAATAAAAATCATTATTAAGCAGAGGTAGCTGGTTGTACCAATGTTCAATTTTATTTTAATGGATGACACAGCAGCTAGAGGGGCCTAGAGTCAAGAAATTGTTGTTGAGGCTGAAGATGATGATGATGTTATTTAGTCATTTCAGTTGTGTGTGACTCTTTGTTACCCATTTGGGGTTTTCTTTGCAGAGATATTGGAGTGTTTTGCCATTTCCTTCTCCAGCTCATTTTACAGATGATGAGGAAATAGAGGCCAACTGGGTGAAATGACTTTCCTAGGGTCACACAGCTCCTGGAATACTGAACTTTAAATCCAGTCTTTGACATTTATTAGCTGTGTGACCCTGGGCAAGTCATTTAATTCCTGTTTGCCTCTGGTTCCTCACCTGTAAAATGGGAAGAATAATAGTGTTGTGAGGGTCAAATGAAATAACAGTTGTAAAATGCTTAGCACACTGCCTGGAATATAGTAGATATAGTAGGGACCATATAAATATTAGTTATTATTGTTTATTATTATTAAGAAGTATAGTATCTATTGTACGTATAAGACTTGATGAGCAGGATGATTTCAGAAAAACTTAAATGAACTGACGCTGAATGAAGTGAGCAGAACCAGAAGAACATCATACACAGGGACAGCAACATTGTACAATGATCACTATGATCAACTTAGGTCTCCTCAGCAATACAAGGATCTATGATAATTCCAAAAGACTCATGATGGAAAATGCCATCCTCATCCAGAAAAAAACTATGGAGTCTGAATGAACATCAAAGCATATTATTCTCACTTTTATTTTTGTGCCTTTTTCCTTTTATCTTATTTTTCCTTTCACATGAATAATACAGAAATATTTTTTACATGATTACACATATATAACTTATATTGGATTGCTCACTGTCTCAGGGAAGGGGGTAGAAAGGGAGGGAGAAAAATCTGGAACTCAAAATCTTTCCAAAAATGTATGTTGAAAATTATCTTTACATGTAATTGGAAAAAATAAAATACTACTACATTAAAAAAGAAAAGCATAGTACATAGCATATAAGTGCTACATAAATGCTACTATTATTATTTAGTTTTTAATAAAACATTTTAATTTAAAATCAAGACCTACATACATTTTTAATACTTATTTGCTTGTGTATAACATTTATTCAGTCTATAGCATAGAAGATATAATAGAGACAGGGAGACACATAGTGCATAAAGTTCTGGTTTTGAAGCCGGGATGATCTGAGTTCAAGTCTTCCCTCTGAAACATCCTGGCGCTGTGATCCACACCTGAGTAAGTCACTCTACCTTGCACTATTCTAGGTATCTCTCTCTAAATTCCAGAAAAGGTGCCAACTTGCATTGTTAGCTACAGTACCATGGCTTGAGAGCTCCCTAATGCTACTGGAGTTACCAGTCCAGTCCTTATTCTCCTTCTTCTCCCAAAAGTCTGTCTGCTTATTTATGGATTTCCTCATGAATTTCAGAACTCCTTGTAATCATTCCATAGCCCCAGAGAGTTTGCTGCCCATATATTGCTGAATACCACCACTCACTATGTGACTCTGGCCAAGCCACTTAACATCTCTGAGTCTGATTTCTCTCATTTGTAAACTTTCTAAAGATCTGTGTTTCCTTTACCATAGGAAATGCCCAGGATGGGGGGGCTGTCTCTACCAAGGTAGGCTACAACTTGTCTGTATCATAATAGATTTCTTAAGGAATTGCCTAAATCACATAAAGGTTAAAGGGACTTGCCTGAGATCCCAAAGCCAGTGTCAGAGGCACTTGGGTTTTAATTCTTCAGGCCTACTATAATATCCAGAATCTGAGACATCTCCACTCTAAATGCTCATCTGGACTATTGGTGCCCAACCTGTGATAGCACCTTCTGAACTCACGCTGGTCTGATCAGCTACAGTCACAAACACTGTGCCTCCATCCTCTTCAAGAGCCAAGGGCAATATCTAGCACACCAAATTACCTTTATTCTCATATACAAAACGAGGATAGAAACATCAGTTCTGCCAGCCTTTACCTTTTGCTCTGATTTAACAGGTTCAGAGCAGATACTATCTGTGACATCTCTTTGGTTTGTTTGTTTTTTTAATTCAATTTTATTTTCAGTTCTGAATTCTCTCTTCTCTTCCATCCATCCATTGAGAAGACAAGAAAAGCAAATGTGTACAGTCAGACAAAACAAATTCCTTCATAAGCTATATCCAAAAATTAAAAAAAGGGAAGATATACTTCAGTCTGTACTCTGAGCCTATGATCTCTCTATCTGGAGGTGGCTAACAAGTTTCATCATGAATCATTTGGAATTCCAGTTGGTCACTGTGTTCATCAGAGTTCCTAGGTTTTTTCCAAAGTTACTTATCTTTACAGTTATCCCTTCCATATCTTGGAGGGTGTAAGTGCACTGTGATGTGGAAAAATCTGTGTAAAACTTTTTGGCCTTCCCTTCGTACCAGAGAAGTCTGAATTTTTTCTTTTTTTTATGGAGTATTTACAGTACCTTATTGTAAAATTTGGATTGATATTATACTGTTATATTAATATATACTACATTGTAATATAATATATGAATATAATATATTACACTACACATATATTTTGTGCATTTCTGAGTTTCTAAACTTTTTTTCAAGTTTCTACTTTGCTCTTTTTAAAATAATTTGTTTTTAGTTTTCAACATTCACTTCTGTAAGATTTTAAGTTTTAAATTTTCTCCCCTCCTTCTGTAAGTTTCTAAACTTTTTCTGTGTCCTCTACTGGCCTTTACATGTCATCTATGGCTTCCACAAAACTCCCCCAAAATTCCCATTTAATTTCTTATGCTGACCCACGATGCATGAAAACCTCAATGGGGAACGCCATGATGCGGAAGAGATAACTGTATATCATTGTTGTTCTTGTCTAAGCTGCTCTGGTTCTGTTCACTTCACTTTGTATCCATTTGTACAAGTCTTCCCAGGTTTTTCTAGAACTGGATTCCCTTCATCATTCTTACAAGGTGACATTGCTTGGTAAACACAAAGGTTAAGTTATTATGGTTGTGACTTTATATGATGTCCTTCAGGATTACCTCAGTCCTTCAGTGGTGTGGCTCCACTCTGAAGCCATCTCCTAGTCCTGCAGGGTCAGCCTCATGCCAAGAGAAAAGCCTAGTCTTGATGTGGGACCCTCCCCTTCCATCAGCTGCCTGAAAACTGCCAGCCTTTCCCCCTCCCCCAACCTCATGCCTGGCCTTCTCTGCAGCCTGGCACCATTAGCAGCTCTCTGGCAGGTTATGATCAAATCAATTCCCCCCATCTGCTCTCATCCTCCTGCCAAAGAGGGCTTAGGAGGGTGGCAGACCTGAGGCCTCTGTGTCCCTAGATTTCAATGATACGTACTTAGTTATTTGCCTTCCCATCTGTCTCTAGGCTTGGTGGGTTGGAGCTGGGAGAAAACCCTGCAATGGTAGCAGTCACTGTTGTGATAGAAAGGAAACTGTTTGCAGCTGCCTCGTGGCTCTGGGCCCTGAGTCCGGCGGGTGTCCATAGAGCTAGGATCCAGGATCCAGGAGTCTTGGATCAATTTCCATCTCACTGTTTTTGCTCTGGGACATGTTTTCTCTGCCTGGAAAAGGGGAGTTACACCATATGCTTTGGATGACAAATGGGGCAGGCCCCTATGGGCCTTGCTTTCATAGACCATAGGACTTTTTATGTATTAAATTAAAATTATTTTCCCTGAACAAAACTCTATCTCTCCCCACCCCCTCCACATCCTTTCTCTAATTAAAAAAAGGCAATCCTGTGCCTAGACAAGCAAAACAAATGACTGTATCAGTCATATCCAAAAAAATACGTCTATATCCTGAATCTATAATCTCTCTGTCAGGAGATGGGTGACACGTTTCATCATGAGACCATTAGATTGTGAGTTGGAAGAATCCAACCTCTCCTGAAATCTTCTTTATTCTGCAGAGGAGGCAAACGGGAGCTGAGAGCAGTGTCTGACCTAAGGATACACATATTCTAAGTGGAAGAGCTAGGATTTCAACTCAGGTCTTCTCAAAAAGCCAAAGTCTCTTTCTTAAACACCTTCCTACCTGCCCAGACCAGGTCAATAGAAAGTGATTGAAAAGGCAGCTAGGTGGTGCAGTGGATAGAGTACTGGCCCTTAGTCAGAAAGAACTGAGTTCAAATGTAGCCTTAGATAACTAACTAACTTTGTGATTGTGGACAAGTCTGAGGCAACCCTAATAGCCTCAAAAAAAAAAAAGAAAGAAAGAAAAGTTACTTAAAAGTATCACTAGGCCAGACAGAAGATGACTGGTGATTTTAAATTGCTCTTGGGGGGAGAAAAAAAAACTTCACATACATATTTAATCATAACACTGAATGACTCATTCATTCAACAAGACTCTTCCAAGTTACTTTGTATTCTGTACTTGCTTTATCTTCCCCAGTAGAAATGAAGGCACTTTGAGAACAAAACTATTTCAGGGTTATCATTTCGGTCTCAAAAGAAGAAGAAGGAGAAGGAGAAGAAGAGGAGGAGAAAGTTAACATTTATATAGTACTTTAAGGTTTGTAAAAAAGCTTTTTGTTGTGATGTAAGTGTTATTATTGGTCCCATTTTAAAGATGAGGAAAGTGAGAATAAATAAAGGTTAAGCGACTTTGCCCAGTGTCACACAATGAAGTCTGAGAGAAGATTTGAAGTCAAACCATGCTGACTCCAAATCTCCTCTATCCACTGCTCCAGCCAGCTCCAACTACCATGCCAACCACTAGCCACCTCTCTGCATTTATACCTAGTACCTGGAGCACTACTAGATGGTGCCTTGTGTATAGTAGTAGGTCCTTACATGCTTGGTGCCATGCCTGGGGAGGATGCCAATTCCAGAAAAGAAGTCACCAACCTAAGGGAGATTCGTCAGCAGTGTAGACAGGACTGGTTGGTAGAGTACAACAAAGCATGATCCAAAGCTCCATGAATTCCTAAGAAGAGGAGGCCTGATCTGGGAAGACATCTTGTTCTCTTGTGATTCATTTCTCTCCAAGATTGTCCTTGAGTTCATTTGAATACAATTGTAGCTTGATAAAAATGACAGGAGAGGGAAATTTACACCACATAAAATGCTAAGTAAAATAGTCTGAGATTTCAAGAGAGCAACACTCAGAAAAGGATCTTGATGCCATGACCTAGGCCTTACCTATTCCTGAGACATCTGACTATATTACAAGCTACTTTTCCCTTCTGCTACGTTACCCCACACCTACGATGGTTCAGGTCATTCCCATCTCTATCTGTAACAACTTCTGGGATACTCTCCCAACTTACACTTGTACTCTCAAGTAAGGTCCTCAGAGAGGGCAGCTGCTATTTCTTATAACCTAGAACCCACAACCCACCCTGTGGGTTTTTATTCTTAAAATTCTAACTAAGCCCCTACCTGTATGCTCCTATTAACAGTCAGCTAGTAGACGCAGTTACTTAAAGCAGCCGTACTTATTTTCCATAAATCTGACAAACTATTCCTTGATCCCCTAACTTATTTATAGGATCAGCCTTTAAACCTAGATCGTGTATCCATTTGGACTTTATTCTAGTATACAGTGTCAGACATTGGTCTGTACCCAATTTCCACCACACTATTATATCCAGTTTTCCCAGCAGTTTTTGTCAAACAATGAGTTTTTATCCCAGAAGTTGGAGTCCTTGGGTTTAACAAACAGTAGACTGCTATTATCATTGGCTACTGTGTCTTGTGTCCCTAACCCATTCCACTGGTCTGCCCCTCTGTTTCTTAGCCAGTATCAAGTAGTTTTGATGATTGCTACTTTATAATACAATTCGAGACATGGTAGGGCTAGGCCACCTTTCCTGGCATTTCTTTTTATTAGTTCCTTTGATATTCTCAACCTTTTGTTCTTCCAGATAAATTTTGATATTATTTTTTCTAGCTCCAGAAAATAATTTTCTGGTAGTTTGATTGGTATGGCACTGAATAAGTCCATTTGTCAGATTTTAGGAGAATGGAGAAATTTGTGACCAAACATAAGCGCATAGCTAGTACATGTAAGAGATGGGACTTGGACCCAAGTCATCCTGGCTTCAAGGTCAGACCTCTACAGCTACATCATGCTTCCTCTGCCTGAATTCTCAAAACCATCATGTTTCCATTGCTTTCCCTATTCCTCTAATTGGAAGTGATTTCCTCCTTATCTGATCTCATAGCACCTTCTACGTCTTATGCCTTATGCACTGAACAAATGTTTTTGGATTGATAAGCTCCCAGACTTTCTGTCCAATGCCATAATTAGGAAGCCTGCATTGCTCCAGCATCTGATGAGGAAGGGGTATGCCCTTTTGTTTCTGTGTAAGGGGGAAGTAATGGGGAAGAAGCCCAGTTCTTAAGATTATTTGTTTTGGATGGAGAGGAGGAAAGAGTGTATTTCTAGTCCTTTCCCTGCGTAAATAACCGGAAGCAGGTCATTTTACCTCCCTGGGCCTCAGTTTGCTCATCTGTAAAATGAACTAGATCCGATAAAATGGATGGATCCGATAACTCCTCAAGTCCCTCCCAGTTCTGATGCTGTATGCTTCAATGCTAGTTAACCAAGAGAAGTTGTGGGGTTCCTGTGACACGGTAGAGGGAGGGATGGCGTTGGAATCAGGACTCCTGGCTTCTCTTAGCAGCCCTAACATTTATTAGCTCTCTGAGCCTATCTTCTCATTTATAAAATAGAGATAATAAAAGCTGTAAAACCCATTTCACAAAGTTGTAAACTTCAAATGAGATAATCCATACGAAGGGCTAGAAAAATGTTACAGAAATGTTATTTTCATCCATTTACCTTTCTAAACTTTGATTTCCTCATCTATAAAATAAAGTCATCAAAGTTTCCCTTGATGAACAAGTATTAGAAAAGTTTATCTAGGGAATATGAGGAGTATTTGGGAAATAATTATTATTTGATAACCATATTACCAAATAACTTTATTTGGTAAATAAATATTATTCATTATTTTTCCTTTTGAAATGACACCATTTTCTTAAGTACATGTACATGGTAAATTCTGGAATTTAGTTCCCAACTGAATAGGAAGTACCAGAAGATTTACTGAAAGCAGAATACAAAGACTTTAAAAATTTGGTCACCCCAGGACTAGATGATGTCTGAGCCCCCTCCAGCTTTAAATCCTATAATCTAGGAATATTGATAAATCTAGGATAAACAGTGCTTCTATATCCTGATGGGTAAGAAGTAGGAAGATACAGGACCATTCATTTCTTCCATCCTCAACCTTGGCCTGGGCTCTCAAGGCAATGTCTCAAACTAGCAAGCTTGCCTGCTCAGGACCAAGTCAGCCCACCTTCAAACCCCTCCCCAAATGGAGCAAATGGGGAGAGGAAAACTTTATCAAGGTCACAAAATAGTTTTTTGCTGCCATCTTGTGGCGCTTCGAGGCCTTACCATCTCTCCTGCTTCTAAAGCTCCTCCCTAGCTCAGCTCCTCCGGAAATTCCCAAGGAATCTACTTCAACAGCCTTTTTTAGACTCGGTCCCCAGTGGGGGCACACTCTACGGCTTCTTGCATGTGGCCATGCGGTCCAGATAGAAGTAGAGAAGGAGCAGGACTCGAGGGAAACTCAGAAACAACTCAGATCTCAGCCTGAATCTCTTTCTCTTTTCTATTTACAGCACTCTCTCCTGTAGCAGAAATAATCATGCATATTTTTTTCAGTCAGTCAATAAGCACCTACTAGGTGCCAGGCACTATGCTAAGGAGTAGGATTACAAAAAAGAGGCAGAAGTGGTGCCTTACTCCCAAGTAGCTCACAATCAAAGGAGGGAGGCTATAGCAAACAAATACTATATGTACCAACAGGCTCTATACAGGAGAAATAGGAAATAATTGACAGAGAAAAGTGCTAGAATTAAGAGGGGTTGGGAAAGGCTTTCCAGAAATGGGATTTTAGCTGGGATTTGAAGGAAGCCAGGAGGTAGAGATGAAAAGGGAAAGCATTCCATGAATATGGGACAGGGAGAGAAAATGCTCTGAGCCATGAGATAGAGAGTGTCTTGCGCAAAGAACAGCAAGCAAGCCACTCATTGTACTGAGGAGAATGGGGAGGGTAGCAAGGAGACTGGAAAGGTTGTGAAGGGCTTTGAATGTCAAGCAGAGCATTTCCATTTTGGATTTGATTGTGGAGGCGATAGAAAGTCACTGGAGTTTATTAAGTAAGGGGAATGACATGGTCAGACCTGTATCTTAGGAAAATCACTTTAGTGGCTGAATAAAAGTTGGGGAGTGGGGAGAGACTTGAGGCAGGCAGAACTATCAGCAGGTGTTCAGGCACAAGGTGATGAGGGCCTGTATCAGAATGGTGGCCATGTCAGAGGAGAGAAGGGGGTCCACTTGAGAGGTGAAATCAACAGGCCTTGGCAATAACTTAGATATGAGGGGTGAGAGATAGTGAGGAATCCAGAATGACTCCTAGGCTGTGAGCCTGAGGGATAGGAGGATGATGTTTCCCTCTACAGTAATAGAGAAGGTGGGAGAAGGGAAGGGCTTGGGGGGAACTATAATGAGTTCTATTTTGGACATATAGAGTTTAAGATATCTACACAACCATTTTGAGATATCTGAAAGGCAGTTGGAAAGGAAGACTGGAGGTCAGCAGAGAGGTTGAGGCAAAATAGGTAGATTGGAGAACCATGAGCAAAGAGATGCTCATTAAATTCATGCTGACATTATTAAGTGAAGTAAAATAGAGGGACAAGAGAAGAGGACCCAGACAGAACCCCATGGGACACCTACAAGGCAAGCTCTAGATGAGGATCTAGCAATGGAGACTGAGAAGGATCATTCTTCTAGGCAGGAAAAGAGTATCATGGAGAAAAGAGTGATCAAGAATGTAAAATACTGCAGAGGTCAAGGAGAAGGAGGATTGAGAAAATATCATTGGACTTGGCAACTAAGAAATCATTTGTAACTTTGGAGAGAGCATTTTCAGTGGAATGATCATGTCTAAGCTGGATTGCAAAGGGTTGAGAAGAGACTGAGAGGAGAGAAAGCGGAGGCATCTATTTTAGAACATTTTCAAGGAATTTAGCTACAAAAGGCAGAAGAGATACAGGATGTTAGTTGCCCCTTGACAGCAGGAGTGCCACCATCTCTTTCTTTGAACATATAATACCTATCACAGGCTTTGAATATATAAGGCTTTTGATAAATGCTTACTGAATTGAAGAGGTGGCTAGGTGGTACAGTGAATAGAGCACAGATTTGAACTCAGGTCCTCCTGACTCCAGACACTTAGAAGCTGTGTGACCTTAGGTAAATCGTAATGTCAATTGCCATAAATAAATGTATACTGAATTGAGCAAATATGTTCTATAGTATGTATGCACTATCATATCATGCTTAAGTGTAATAGTAGAAAGTCAACATTAATTCATCATCTAGTTTTCTATTAAAGAACTTCCAATAGGTATCTTTTGTTACCTGATTTATCAGGCAGCTGGTCACAGTGGAGAAAGTAATGGTCCTGGAATCAGACAAAGAAGATCTGAGTTCCATTTTGACCTTAGATACTTACTACTGTGTGACCCTAGCCAAGTCACTTGATGTATGTCTCCCTCAGTTTCTTCAACTGTAAAATGGGGATAATCACAATATTTCCCTCAAAGGGTTGTTGTGAAGATGAAAGGAGATAATATTTGTTCAAGGTTCAAAGCACAATGACCAGCAGATAGTAAGCCCTATATAAAGACTTCCTCTTCTTATCAAATCTAAAAGTCCTCTTCGTGTCCTTCATGATCCTTCCCTGCGTGCTCAGTATCCACAGTTGTGTTTTTTATGAAGTTGGCTACATTTGAAATCCCTCCTTCGCAGCCTTACCTCTGTCTATTAACATCCTATTTGTCTTTCACCAATTTGCTTTAATTCCTCAAACCACCTCTTTGGTGAAACATTCTTCTCTTTCTCCAGCTGGAAGTGATTTCTCCCTTATCTGATCTCACAGCAGCTTATATTCCTGATTTGCTTCTCATTTGTTCAATAAGTATTTATTAGGTGCCTATCATGTGCAGACATGCCACTGCTAGGCAAAATTTATTTTATTTTTAAAAATATTTTATTTTCATCCCCAATTACATATATAAAGAATTTTAATATTATTTTTAAGTTTTAATTTCTAAATTCTATACTTCCCTCCATCCCCTAGATGGTAAGAAAGCTGATATAAGTCATACATGTGTAATCATGAAAAACATATTTCCATATTAGTCAGTTTGTGGAAGAAAATTCAAGGAAGGAAGAAAGAGAGAGAGAGAAAGAAAGAAAGAAAGAAGGAAAGAAAGAAGGAAAAGAAAGAAAGAAAGAAGAAAAAAGAAGAAAGCAGCAAGCTTAGATCTTTTATCCAGACCCCATCAGTCTTTCTCTGGAGGCAAGTATAAAGGCAAAATTTAAATGAGCCTCTTATCTCTGCCAACTTGGATTAAAAGGGATAAGATATACATACAGATAAGTAGAATAGGCCTTGTTTGATGGTAGAGAAGCAGTTTGTCTGAGTGGAAAGAAAGGTCAGAAGACCTGGGTGCAGGTTCTACTTCTGACATGTGTTATTATAAAAAAAGTCAATCTCTGTGTTCTAGACAACCCCTTAAGACTATGAGTTACATAAGGTTGTAGAACTACATCCAGTGGAGGAAAATTCTATACAAGAAGTTCCCTGCACTAATGAAATCATAGGTCTAAACTTTTTTCCATTCCTCCCTGACCAAAAAAAAATTTCCATAAATTCATTAGAGAGTTGCAAAATAAATTGCTATGTGAGTTTTAAGTGGGAAGATTGTTAACTACCTGAGGGATGAAGGAAGTCTTCCTAGAGGAGGTATCACTTTCCTAGGATTTTAGTCTAGGTAGGTAAAGAAGACCACTTTCCATCCTGGGAAACAATGTGACCAAAGGCATACTGGATGTATTCTAGAAACTATAGCTTTATCAGTGGGTACTCACCCTAAAACCTGAGAGTGGTCACCCCTTTGGAGATCCAACCTGTGACATGCTACAGATGTATAGACATAATTTATACAATATGAATACCAGGCAATGGTGGGAGGGAGGGTACTAACAAGTAATGGGGGAGTGGAAGGGAATTAAGAAAAGCTTCTTGTAAAAGGTGGTACTTGAGTTGATTGAAGAAAGCCAAGAATACTAAGAGGCAGAAACAAGAAGTCTGTGAATTCCAGGCATGGGGGAAAGACCAGTACCAAGACATGGAGGCAGACGATGGACTGAAGACCACAAAATAGGCCAACTTTTTGGAGGACAAAATGAATGGAGGGGAAAGATGAATATATACAAAGACCTGAAAAGTAGGAATGGTTCAGGTAGTGCTAAGTTTTAAGTACTAACTGAAATAGTGGATATTTGATCCTTGAGGTTGGAGGCATTAACTGAGCAAAGGAAATGGTATAGTTAAACCTGTGCTTTAGGAAAATCATTTTGGCAGCTGTAAGGACCATAAATTGGAGTGGAGAGAGACGAGGAAAGAAGATCAACAGGAGAAAATTCCAGGTGATAAAGCCCTGGACTAGGTTGGTAGCTAAATGATTGGAGAGGAGGGGATTGATTAGAGAGATGCTGTAGATACACAAATGAAAACTTCTTGGTTGGAGCCCTCCATGAAAAGAAATAGTGGCACTGGTGGTGAGGAGTGTCTGTCTGTCCCACGTGCTTAGAATTCTCTCTCTGCTTACCTCATAGAGGTCTGTTCTTCCTTTAATACAGTTCAAAAGACTAAAAGGCCACCACAGTCTCCCATTTCATCCTGGGCCATCTCCAGTTGTCTTGATGAATATCAGGCCGCTGGACCCAGATGACTCTGAAGGAGAAAATGAGGTTGATGACCTTGTGCAGCCCTCCCTCACTCAAATCAAAGTCAACTGCAAGTCATATTATCATTCTCTGATGTCATGGTCCTCTTCAAGAATGAAAGACCAACAGGACCATTTTGGGAAACAAATTGGAATTATGTAAATAAAGTGACTAAAATGTCTGTTCCTTTTGGTTAAAAAATTCCACTCCTAAATTTATACCCCATTGTTAAAAAGAAAGTCCCCATACACATCAAAATATAAATGGCAGCAGTTTTTGTGATAGACTTAGAAGCAAAGTAGATGACCACCAGTGGGGAAATGGCTAAACAAATTGTGGCATGTGACTGTGCTGTAAGAAATAACGAATGTAATGATGAATACAGAAAAGCATGGAAAGATCTACATGAACTGATGCAGAGTGAAGAAAGCAGGACCAGTTTAAGTAATATTCACAATTATTACAATAATGTAAATGGAAAAATAACCACAAAAATAACCAAAAATGAATGTTGCAAGCTTAAAAAGAACAAACATGGTTTAAAAGAAGAGATATGAGAAGACACCCCTAACCCCCACCTTTGCAGAAGTGGAAGACCACAAGTTTGTAACTTGCACGTATTTTCAGACTTTCTTGGATGTATTGATCAGTTACGTTGGCATTTCCTTCTTCTTTTCCCTTTTATTGTCTTTAAAAATATTATTTGTTATTTTGGTTGGCTCTTTGGGAAGGGAACAGGAAGGGATACTGGGGAAAATTATGGTGATGTTAAAAAAGGACAGCAATAAAAGTTTATTTTTAAAATGAATTTTTAAAAAGAGAGCTCAAGCACCATCTGCTGCATGAAGTGCTTCCTGGTCTCTGCAACTGCTAGTGCCTTTTCTCTCAAAATACCTTGTATTCAACTCCTTGTGTATATATTTGTATTTGTTAACTTTAGGTTTATGCTGTATATGTCTTTATTCATCCTTGTCTCTCTTATCAGGTTTCTGATAGGGATTACTTCATTATACCTCCAGCACTTAGCACAGAGTTGAGGATTGATAAATGCTTGTTTATTTATTGATTGATTGGTTGAGGTGTTTACTCCAGGAGTGGAGCTGGGGTTCCCCACCTAATTCATCCTTGTGTTTTGGAATTCTTTCTTATCTAAGTAAGAGAGAAGTGCTAGGATGGTCAGGGATCAGAGAGGGACAAGAGGACAGAACTTGGACACAGGACCAGCTCCACGTGGTAGGTAAGACTGTGTGGCTACATGGTGTCTATGACTACATTTATGCACACGTGGGATTCTGTAGCCTTTCTGTGCCTCTGTATTGACGAACCCAGGCATGACACTGTGGGTGTCCCCTGTGTGTGACCATAGTGTGCAATATGAGTTTGTATGCATGTGTCAGCACAGGGGCTCCCTGTGGTGTGTATGTGTTGCGGCGGGGGTGGGGGGGTGGGGGGTGGAAGGGTAGTAAGCCACCGGCTCCCTCCTCTCCTTTCCCCTCCCCCAATCCCTGCTCCCATCTGGCCTTGATCAACCAGTCCTTGGGGAGGGAGCCGCGGTTTCGGATACAGGAAAATGTTCCAGGAAGCGGCCACTGTGCTAGGCCTGGCTCTGGCTCCCTCAGCGGAAACTGTTCCATGAGGGAGGTGGGGTGGGGAGGGGTGGGTAAAAAGGGAACTGAGATAGGATTGAGGGGGGAAGGGGTGGTTCCCAGTTCCCCCTCCCCAAAAATAAAGCAGGGGAATCCCACGGACTTTACAGTCCAGCTTAGCACGAGGATACCTGGGTCCAGCTCGCCCAATGCAAGAAACCTCATCCTATAACCATTTTCTTCCTGTCTAGTCTTAGGGACCGGGGGTCTGGGACCCTGAGTCCAGCCCTTGGCAGTGGCTGAAATCCAAGGACACCTGGATCGTGCCCAGAGGATGGTTTGGTGGGGCGGGGTGGAGAGGCTGTAGGGTCCCTTTCCCTGAATCCCCCTCCTTAGCCCAAGCTACGCCAACCCTCCCACTTCCCGCCCCCCCACCTAACCGAGGGGGCTTTGAAGCCGGCATCCAGGCCTGGGAGGGCTGCCTAATTGGGATAATGGAGGTTAATAGGGCGCCTGGGGGGAGTGGCCACGCTCCTAGATCAAAGGGACCAGCCTCTTCCCAACCACCGCAGCTGGAGGTCACTGCTAGGGGGAGGGGAGGGAAAGGGAGGAAGGGGGAGCGGCTACTGAACAGCCGGGGGGACCCTCTCCACTCCAGGATAAGCTTGGGCTACACGTCCTCTTCAATCTCGGACACGCCCCATCCCAGCCTATCCTAGCCTTCCCGGCTTAGAGGGGGCTAAGGGGGGGAACCCCCAAATACACCTCATCATCTCCCCCCGGCTGCTTAAATTGAGACTGGGGAAAAGGGAGCCGGGGAGAGAGTCCGACTAGCTGGGGAGGCAGGACTCTGGGGTTGGAAACCTGGGAAATGTCAAGAGGGCTGCACAGCCAGGTTTCAGGGTCTTCTTTGGGGGGCGGCTTAATGCATCTAGGTCCAGAGGGGAAGAGGGACCCGAGCCTCAGGGTGGTGGGTGGCTAAGGCTCCCGGGTCCTAGGAGCTGCAAAGAGGGTGGGTTGGGGGCTAGCCGGGGAAGGAGGACATGCGGAGCACCCCCCACCCCCTCCTGGGCTGGCGCTCCCTCTCGGGCTCTAATCGGCGCGGCCGCAGCGGGCAGAGTCAGCGCCGCCAGTCTCCGGGACGCGACTCCCAGCAATTGTGGTCGGGACCGCAGAAATGCAGCCGCCTCCTTCCCGGGCGCCCGGCCCGGCCGAGCCCCGCCCCTGCCCCGCCCCCCTCCCCGCCCCCGCCAGCCTGGCACCGCCCCACCCCGGCCCGCTAGCCCGAGGGGCCTAGGCCCCCGGTGTCCAGAGCGAGGGAAAGCCCAACAAAGCATCCCGTTAATAATGACAGTAGTAGCTCACACTTAGGTGGGCCACAGACAAGTTATTCCTTCACCTCTCGGTGCCCCCAGGCAACGAAGATCCTAAATTAAATGCATTGGTGGAGGGAGTTTCCTTACTGGGACATTCACCTCTTTTGTGGTTCAGTCTTGTCCGCCTCTCAGTAACCCCGTTTGAGGTTTTCTTGACAAAGATACTAGGGTGGTTTTGCCGTGTCCTTTTCCAGCTCATTTTACAGATGAGGAAACTGAGGCTAGTAAGGGTCAGAGATCAGATTTGAGCTCTGCAAGATGAGTCTTCCGGGGGATTTGAAATGTAGATGAAATCACAGAAGTCTAGAATGGATTCTCCTCCCCAAAACACACACACTCCCAAATATATGTGTGTATGGCTTTCAGGTTTAGAGAAAATTTTTCTCCAGTGAGGCAAGTAATATAAACACAAGCCCCATTTCAGCGGAGGCTAGAGAAATTCCCTGTCATATACCCCATCAGACCCTGGTCTGCATCTGGTAAAGACTAGATGCCCCTTGTCAGAATGATGTTTTAAAATGCATAAAATAAAACAGGTCGTATTACAAAAGAAACCAATTATATTGAAATACAGTTTATCAAACTTTTTTTTAAAAATAAGTTCATAGACTCCAGGTTAAAAACCCCTGATTTAGGGGAAAACCACTCCTACCTTCCTTTAGGAAAGAAGGAAACAAGTGACCTACTATTTGCCAGGTATTTTACACCCCATCCTCATGATGACCCTCAGAGGTAGGTGCTTATCTCCATTTTTCAGTTAAAGAAACTGATAATAAGTGATCTGTTCAGGGTCACCGTGGCTAATAATTGTCTGAGGTCAGGTTTGAACTCAGGTCTCCCTGACTCCAGGCCCACTGCTATATCTAATTGCCTCTTCAAACTACTACTAAAACTTCAAACTACTAAAGCTTAAAACATTACTAAGACTTTTGGGACACCTCCAGGGCAGCTGAGTTTAAGGGGATGGACATCTACACTGGAAGCCTTTCCCTTCACTAATTGGCCTACATCTAGCCATCTGACTTTAACATCCTTGATAGCAAGGATGTTAAAGATCATGCCCCAGGCTGGGCCATGCCTAACAATAACAACAATAAACATACAAACAAACACAAAAAATCTAGTAGACAAAACATGACTCTTGACCACATTATGCCATGAAGTTGAATGGGCATCCCATGGAGTATGTCTATGAGTGCACGCACTTTGGAAGGCAATGCAGATGGATGACTTTGAGCTGGGCCCAGAACTGAATAAGAGAAGGCCTGGCAGGACTGCATTTAGGAAATAACGTCATGCTTTAAGGGATCCCAAGCTATTCCCTGCGGAAAAGCCCATTAAAAAATACCCCAATGCTCTGTGAGTAATACCATTTGGCTAGGAAGGGGAAAGGAAGAGGAAGGAAATGAACATTTATATTTCACCTACTACGTGCCAGGCACTGTGATTTAAAAAATATTATTTCATTTGATCCTCAGAGTAATCCTTCGGGCTAGGAATTATCATTACTCGTATATTACAGATGAAAAAAATCAAAGTTAAGTGACTTGCCCAGGGTCACACATCTAGTAAATGTATGAGGCAAGATTATGAACTCAGATCTTCCTGTCTCCTGGCCCAGTATTTTATCCACTGAGCCACCTAGTTGCTGAGAATTGTGGATCAAAATGATCCCAAAAGAATTAAAATTTCAGGGGATCTAAAGACCAGTGGAGAAACCCACAGTGGGTTACCAATGATAACTGGTGTGTGAAAAGTAATGTAAAAAACATTGTGAAGGACTGGGAAAGATCATGTAGCTGGGGAGAGATCACAAATGGGCAGATCAAGGAGGCTACAACAGCACTTAAAAATATTAAATGATCCAAAGAGATCTCAGGTCCATTGATGAGATCCTTGGTAGAAAATTTCTGGAAACATAGAGACAAGGAGCACACAGAATAAGGAGGTCTGGGTAGCTTGTGATTGACATCTGTGGAGGGAAAGCCCAGATCCAAGGAGTTCATGTATTCGTCGAAGTGTATGCCAAGTACTTGGTTAGGTATTCTCATTCACTCTTTCCCCCTCTCATCATTCCTTCTTTTTCCTGGGTTCCAAATTCTCTGAGGGGCCTTTGAGTAATTAACATGCCAAATGGTATCATCTGAGATGGATAAAAGATCCAGAAACCCTGCTTCCTAGTTCTGATGCTGGAGAAAGATAGGAGTGAGATCAGGCAGAAAGAAAGAAAAAAAAGGGAAAAAAGGAGGGAAGGTGGAGGGATGGAGGGAAAGAAGGATGGACAGAAAAGAAGGAAGAAAGAAGGAAAGAAAGAAGAAAAGAAGATTGAAAATGGGAAGAACGAGTGGGAAAATACAGGTCTCTAATAATGCTCTCTGGAGCCTTCTCTCTTCTCTAACTGTAACCCTAGCTCCTTAGTGCACATCCTCATCAACCTCCCACCTACTTCAAGTCTCTTCACCATTCCATCCATTTTCCCTGAAGTTGTCAGTGATTTTTCTCAAGGACAGCTTTGACAAAGTCACTCTTTTGCTCAAAAAAAACTCCAGTTTCCCTGTCACCTGAAGGTGATAGAAATAGAAATAGAAAAATCCTTTGCTTGGCACTTAAATCCCTTCACAATCTAGCCTCAACTTACCTTTCCAGTCTTACTAAACCTTACCCCTCTTCACATCCTTCTGTACTGCCCTTCTAACTGTTCCTCATCTACAAACCCACATCTCCTGTCTCTGTGGAAGGCATTCCCTGTATACTCCACCCCACAGAATCTCTAATTTTCTTCTAGACTCAGCTCAAGCTTGCATTTTTCCCCTCTTGTTTATTCTTATAAGGGATGACTCTCTGAGAGAAGGAGGAGGAGAGTGTGATTTATCAAGAAATGTAGGTGATGGAAGAATTAAAAAGATTAATAAAGGACAGTTTTTTTAAAAAGATGGCTCAAGTGCCACCTTCTATTTAAAGTCTTTCCTGATCCCTCCAAAAATTAGTGTTTTCCTTGATTATCCTTTATCTAGTTTGTAACCTATTTAATATAGATGTACTTATATATGTTATGTATACATATATATTATATTGCCTATGTGTATATATACCTATATACAGAGAGAGAGAGAGAGAGAGAGATAAAGAGAGGTTGTCTCATGTTTCACCCAAAAGAATAGAAACTTCTTGAAGCCAGGGACAGCTTTACGTTTGTCTTTGCATACCTAGAACCTAGCTCTGTGTGCGGCATATTGTAGGCACTTTAATATTAAATACCTTCTGATTGATCTCAGTATGTAAAAAATTAAAATGTTCATTTTTTTCACAACTGCCCTCTCTGCCCTAATTCTGAAGTTCTTCTCTCCCTCCCTCCCTCCTCCACCCCTTTTGATAACATGGCAATCCTCTTTTGTCACCCATGCTCAAAACTTCAGTAATCTTTGACCCTTTCTCCTCCCTCATCCCCCGTACCCAATCAGTTGCCAGGTCCTATTACCTCAAGGTCTTTCTCATCTACACTCCTTTCCATTCTCCCCATACCTGTCCATATGCAGGTCCTCATGACCTCTTACTCAGGCTATCATAAGAGCTTTCTAGCTGTTCTCCCTTCATCCTGTGTCTCAGGCACAATGGATAGAGTAGTGTCCTGAGTTCAAATTTGACCTCAGATACTAGCAGTGTGGCCTAACCTCTGTCTGCCTCAGTTTTCTCAACTGAAAAATGGGGGTAATGATAATGTGTCATGAGGATCAAATGAGACAGTATTTATAGAGTACACCTTGTTGTTCAGTCATTTTTTCAATCAATCCAATTCTTTGTGACCCCCACCCCCTCCCCATTTGAGGTTTCATTGGCAAAGATACTGGAGTGGTTTTCCATTTCCTTCTCCAACTCATTTTGTTTATGAGGAAACGGAGGTAAATAGAATGAAATGACTTGCCCTAGGGTTACACAGCTAGTAAGTGTCTGAGGCCATATTTGAACACAGGAAGATGAGATGAGTCTTCCTGACTCTAGGTCAGACATTCTATCCACTTCTCCACCTATCTGCCTGCACAAAATGCACTTAGTAGGTGCTTAATGAAACCTAGTTTCCTTTCTTCCTCTAGTCACTGACTTTTCTTGTGAATCCTACCCTTGACTCATTCTTTTCCTCTCACAAAGATTATTTCCGCTCTCTCCTTCATCTTCAATCTACTGACTCTCCCTGATGGCCCACAAACATGGCCAGGTCTACCTTGTCTTTAACAATCTCTCACTGGACCTTGCAATCCCCTCAGTCTATTGTACTACAGCCCTAATCCTCTACACTCTCAAACTCCTAGAAAAAAATAAAGCCATGGATACTTGTGGCTTCTACTTTCTCACTCTCCACTCCCTTCTTAACCCTTCAAACTTGGGCTCCCAGCCCCACCACCCCCAAGCAACCCCTCTCTAAGATTTCCAATGATCTCTCTCTTCTCAACAATTTATATTTCTGTCTTTTGTATTTTCATCACCTCCTTCCCATGGAAATTCCCTCTCCCACCCTTCTCCTATCCAGAGGGTCCTCCCTGAGCAAAGACTCTGAGTCAACGAGGGAGGTAGAGAGGATGGGGAGCAGTATGGCGAAGCTAACCAGAATATCAGGCCAGTGCATCCATTAGAGGTAGAGTTACATAGGCACCGTCCTACAGTTCAGCAAAGAAGGGAGGAGCTGTCTTCTCTTGGTTCTCGTAAATATTTATTGAATTGAACTTGCAATTATTTGAAGAACTGTTCAGATCCTTCTTATGCAAAGAATGATCTCCATCCTCCTTGTTTTTGACTTTGTATCATTCACTACCAGCCTTCCAGTGAGGTGATAACATAGGATCAAAGGGCCTGGCATCAGGAAGACCTGAGTTCAAATTTGATCACAGATCGACTATATCACCCTGAACAAGTCACTTAACATCACCCTACCTCAGTTTTTTCAACTGTAAAAGGGGGGTGATAATAGTATCTACCTCACAAGTTTGTAACAAGAAGAAAACAAAATAACATTTGTAAAGTACTTCCTTACAGCAGGGCCTAGCACACTGTAGGCATTGTATAAATGTTAGCTATTATCATTACAACGGTTATTCCTCTTGGACATTGTATTTTCTCTTGATTTCTGAGATATCACTCTTTCCTGGTTCTCATTCTCCCAATATGATTGATCTCTCTTGGTCCCATTTGCTGGATCATCTGTCTCCTGATCTCTTAGTTGTGCATTCCCTAGGGTTCTGTCCTGGGCTCATTTTCTCTCCTATCTCTATATACCTACACATTTGGAGATTTTATCAGCTTCCCCTTTGAACTGATGTATCACTGCCATTCAAATGGCTGACAAATCCCTACCTCTGGCCCTCATCGCTCACATGAACTTCACTCATGCATCACCATCATCCAGTACCTACCAGACATTTGCAATTGCATGTATATCCACAAAAGCATCTTCCCTCCCACATCCAAAACAAAACACCGATTTTTGCCTCCAGTTCTCTCTTCCTCCTAACATCTCTTTGTCTGTTGAAGATACCATTATGCTTTCACTCAACCAGGTTGGCAGCGCTGGAGTCATCCTCCCTCTTCTCTCTCTCTCCATATATATATACATATATGTGTGTGTATATATATCTCATTGCCCCCTTAATCACTGTATAAATCTTAGCTTTAACAATAACAGTAATGGTTAAATTCCTGTTGTTATTGTATTAAACCAGGTACCAGTCCTGGTTAATTCTATCACCAATCAGTTTTATTTTTTCTACTAACACAGCCCCTAACACAATTTAGGCCTTCATCTCTGACATAGGGACTATTTTAATAAACTCATAATTAGCCTCTCTGCTTCCATTTTCTCCCCCTATCTAAACTATCCCAGAACTGATCATCGCATTCCTAAAACACACATCTGAGGGTGGTCGCTACCCTATTCAAGAAGCCTCCATGGCTCCCTATTGTCTTTTAGATAAAATATAAGCTCCTCTTTTGGTCACTTTGAGAGCATTTGACTTCATCTTGTATTTCTAGACTCATTGCTCATTCACACAATCTATATTCCAGCCAAATGGGCTGTCTTATGTTGCCTCTTCACAATATTCCATCTTCCATCTCTGTCCCTTTGTATTGGCTGTCCCCCAGGCCTGGAACATATATTCCTATTCACCTCCTTTTTTCACCCCCCAAATTCTCTGAGGCTCAGCTCCCTCCATCCCCAACCCCACCTGCAAGTCTCATCTCCCTCCATGTATTTTTCTAGGGCAGCCGGTGGCACAGTGGGGAGAGCTCTGGACCTGGAGTCAGGAAGACTTTTGTTCAAATCTAGCCTCAGATTCTAGCTGTATGACCCTGGGCAAGTCACTTAACTTCTGTCTGCCTCAGTTTCCTCAATTGGAAAATGGGGACTATAATAGCACTTACCTCCAAGGGTTGTGGTGAATAATTTAAATGAAATAATATTTGTAAGAGCCTTAGGACAGTGTATGAGTATGTAGTAGGTACTTAATACGTGTTTATTTCCTTCCTTAGAGGACTTTTCCTGGATCTCTCCTGTTTGTATTTGACTTTAAGTTAATAGGTATATATGTGTCTCATGTCCCCTCATAACTGGGATTTAACTTTTAGTTTTTACAAAAAGTTTTATATACATTATATAAGAGAGGCAGCCTGATTAGTCTCTGCAGGGGGCAGGGAACCTTCATCTTGAGGTCTACTCCTGCTCTATAGAGAGATGGATTTGGAATCAGGAAGTCCTGGGTTATACTCTCACCCCAGACACTTAACCAGCTGTGGGACTCCGAGTCAAACATTTATCCTCTCAGACCTCAGTTTCCTCATCTGTAATATAAGGGGGCCGGATTCTATGACAGGTAAGATCTCATCCAGATCTAATTCCAGGATCCTTGGATTTCACTTGACTCTTGAAGGTAAGCTCCTCCAGAGCAGGGGAAGTTTCTTCTTTTTTCTTATTATTTTTTAGAGCATGGCAAAATAATTTATTTATTTTTTCTAGTAACTAATTTATTTTTAATTTTCAACCTTCACTTCCACAAGATTTTGAGTTCCAGATTTTCTCTTCTTTTTCTAATCATCACATTGCTATCACCTAGCACAGTACCTTATATATGTAGCTTTCTCAGTGTTTGAATTCAATCACAGAAACAGGATTCAGTAATTGTTCCCCAACTGGCTATGTCCTCTCCTCAGAATGCCAGATGCAGTAGCTAAAAGGTAAGTAGAGGCTCAGGGATAGAGAGAACTGGTAATACAGAGACCCAGAGAGACAGTGGATTTATCTCCTGGAAAAGGGCAAGTTCCTTGTAGACTTGTGCATGGCTTCATGGAAGAGTTACACCGTACTCACAACTGTCCCCTTCTGTTCATGTGTCCTTGTCTTTGTAACCTTCTCTGTTTCTCTATTTCTTCTGTGTCCCTGACTGTCAGTCAGTCCGTTTCTCTACGTGTCTTTGTCCAGGAATCCTGTCGTGTCCCCTCACACATCTTCTCTGCGTCCCCAGAATTGCTGCTGTGGCTTTGTTCTCAAAGTGGCAGTGGGGGGGTGAGGGCTGGGGCAGTGTGTGTGTGGGAGGAGTGAGTAGTGGCCGGCCCAGGGGCCCGGGACATGAGCACAACTTTCCGAGCCTCTCTTCCAGGCCCCTGTGGTTGGGGAGCTCCATGGAGGGAGTGATGAGTCAGCTGGGCCACAGAACCAGGGTGGGAGAAGGGGGAACATGAGATGAGGGGGATGCCGGGGTTCCCCAGAGAGTAGAAGGAACAAGCCCCAGGGAGACAACTGGCACTGGGAACTCTGGACATTATGGAGGTTGAGGGAAGCGGCCCGTTCTCCAAAGCTGGAGAGGAAGTTCTCACACCCTCAGAAAGGGCTACAGTTCCCGTCATCACCTGGGAAGGGGAAGATGCTCCCTTTCCCTGTGGGCTGGAATGGAGCTAGTCCCTAGGACAGCATCCATTAATCACTAGGCCCCCTCCTCCAGACTCCTATCCGAAGGCACTCCCATTCCTTCCCAAGGGCTCATGGGAGCATACTAGAACTGGAGAAAAAGAGGAAAACCCCAGGGTGTGTTGCAATGAATCTCTGTGTGTATCAAGGTGAATGTATTTGCATGCTTGCCATTCAGTCTATATGAAAAAAGGCAGTTAATTCTATGATGCAACATAAAGCTAGATGACAGATTTTGCACCAGAAGGGACCTTAGTTGTCATCCAGTCCAAGCCCCTTATTTTACAGAGAAACTGAGGCCCAAGGAGACAAACAGACCTACCTGTCATCACATAGGTCGTTAGTATCAGAGCTGGGATTCAGATCAAGGTCTTCTGACTACAAATCCAGGGCCTGTGGCACAGGGAAAGATATTATACATTATTATTTGTACAATAATATATATTTGGAAAAAATCTTAGAAATTATCTAGACAGTGAGATTGTTTTTTAAATAGTTTAATAATTATTTTCCATATCACTATACTCTATAATCTAATGTATTTTATTTTATTCTTTGAAAAACATGATTCTGAGAAGGGATTCGGGGCTACTGTAAGAAACCCTGACCTAAGCCAGCCCTCTTATTTTACAGATGGGCAGATTGATGAGGTCCAAAGAGATTAGTAGTAGCCTTGCCCAAGATAAAATTAATATCAAGCCAAGTTTCAAACTAAGGTCAAATCCAAGGTTTATGGCCTAAGGAAAGTGACTATTTATCATTCCTTATACAATCACATACATGCATTTTATATATTCAGGGCGTCCCAAAAGTCTAAATTCAGTTTCAAGCCTTTAAAGCTGTCTATGTATATAAAGGGTATATTGTACACTGTCAAAGACAAGTTCAAGGGACCCTTTAACATTCCTCAACAACACATATCTGTAATATATATGTAAATGCATGTGTACATAGATTTGTATATGTATAAAGATACCTGCAGCCTCAGATTGACTAATATTATTTATGTTCTATTGTATTTTTATTTATTTTATTCAAAATTTCCCAATTACATTTAATCTGACTTGGGCTTCACTTTGAGTCTTGTAGGCTGCAAATGCTTCAGGACCTCTGGTCTCGGGGAACTTCCAGTGAGAAACCTCCCTCCACCAATGCAGTTCAGCACCTGCTCTGAAACTTACTTTCCGGGAGGCAGAGAAAGGTTAAATGACTTTGCTCAAGATCACCTAGCCTGCTTATGTTATTGGTAGGATTTGAACTGAGATTTCATCCACTCTGTCCTTGTGTCCTCTCACTGACACATAATAGGGGCTTAAGAATGTATGATGAATGAATGAATGAATGGGCTATTTTATCTATTTGTCTGTTTTCTTATATGTCCATCAGGAATGTCTATCTTTGTTTGTGTTCATCATTTGCAGTAGATGTGTGCATTGGTGTGAGTGTCTCTAGGTTTGAGTCAGTACTAAGGATGGCTTTCAATGGGAGGGTAAGACTGAGTTGGAGTGTAGATCACCAAGAGTGTGTCTGTCCATATGATCTTCAGTTCACATGGACTTGTCTGGGTGGGTTTCTCTCCGGGTGCTGGGTGTCTATCATTATGTCTGTGTTCTGTGTAAAATAGGGTTGTAAGTCTCTATCACAGGCTGTGCATCTTCAGATCACCCTGTCCAGGGGAGCTAACATTTCTGGATTCTTTGCTAAGGATCCTAAGGCTGAAGAGAGGGAAACGTTAATGGAAAGACCACTTTGGTACACTGAAAGGTCCAAAAGGAAGAGGGACAAAGATTTCCCAAGGGTTCTGAGAACTCTTGGAATCTGGCAAATGGACTTATACCCAAAGTCCCCAGTGATCTTTCCAAAGCTCATCACATGTAAAATAGAAAAAAGTTTCACATCCATCCCACCTAGAAACAAATTTCATTTGATTTCTACATTCAGTTGTTGTTGAGTTTGGTTTTTTTTAAGGAGAACAGGGAACTAGGAGGTGATAGTATATATGGGGGGGGGGTCTCTTTGTGGCCTGCCCAGGCCTGGGGTTGAGGAGAGGGGGGCAGTAAATAGAAGAAGGATGGTACTGGCCCACTACTTCTCCGATGGGACATCCAAAACCAGCGTCTGGGTGGCCGTGGGTGGAGGCCGAGGGGCCCCCGGGGGTGGCGGTGGGGGGGGGGGTGGATGGAAACCAGATGCCTGGGGGGTTTATACTGGAAGGACCAGAGCCGCAGCCTCTACCCGCCCTTGCCACATGGCGCCTTCTCCTGTGCTTCCTCCACCTCCTACAGGGTTGAAGAGGGAGGGAGGGAGGCAGAGGGGTGGGAGGAGAGGAGGGGGGATCCTTCCCTCTTTCAGGGGTCTAGAAGATAGCTGAGCCTGGTCGGTTCATCATAGGACCTACAGGCGTGGGGCTAGGTGTGGGGCGACAGAACGCAGAAGGAAGAAAGCCTGAATCCGGCATCCCAGGGCTGGAGAACAGGACAGATAGTGCAGCTAGACAGGCAGAGGGGCTCCAGATGACTGAGCCTTTAGGCCAATATATCCATTCCCCAGGTCTCCTTCATTCTGCCTATTTCTCTCTGAAGATCCCAGCCCCTTTTTCCTAACAGGGATAGAGACTTGACTTGTAATTTCATTGATAAAGAGGAAATCTCCCTCTACCCATGCAGGTGGTATTGTTGGCTGAGATCGAGGAGAAGTTAAGTGATTTACCCAGTCACCCAGCCAGTATGTTTCAAAGGAAGAACACAAAGCTGTCCCTTCCTGGCATGGACGCCAGCTCTCTATCCACTACACAAAGCTACTTCTTGTTTTCCAATAGGGTTAAAACAAAATCCAATTTCTGGAGGTTTAGGTCTTGGTAGTCTATAGGGAAGGTGCCCTTTCCCTAATCTACCCTTCTGCAATTGTTGGTAATGGGGAAAAGGAGAAAGGCAAGATTTCCTTTTTCTCCTGTCCAATCTTCTCTTTCAACCTAATAATCCTGATCATAGCTAATACTTATATAGTGGTGAGTGCTTTACAAGTATCATCTCCTTTGATATATTACAACAACCCTGGGAGGTAGGTGCTATTGTCATCCCCATTTTAGAGATGAGAAAACTGTGGTTAAATCGCTTACCCAGAGTCCCAGCTAGTACTAGTCACTAGCTAGTTACAGCTAGTAAATGTCTAAGGCGAAATTTGAACTAAGGTCTTCCTGACTCCAGACCTGGTGCTTTATTTACTATACCACCTAGCTGCCCTGTCTCTTATTTTTTCTCTTCTTTGGTCACTTTCTCCCTTCTATCTCTTCCTCTCTTTCTTAATTTTTATTTCACATCTCTTTTTCTTCTTAATATTAATCACCTCCTCTTTTTCCTTGCTTCTCTCTCCCTTTTATTTTCCCCCACTGCCTCAGTTTCCACTATGGCCTGCCCAGAATTCAATCCCTGCTTCCCAGGTTGCCTTTGGGATAATGTTTCCCTTGCCACCCATTGAGAGGTGGGGACTCTGATGTCCAGCACCTAGGCTTGGGGGTCAAAAGGTCACCGGGACACCCCATCCTGGGTATTTCCTCTTGGGTAGACAGGTGGAGGAGGCTCATATAATCATCAGACACAATTATAAGCTATTTATACCAGGATTCCTAACCCCCTCCACCTGCCCGGGCCCACTTAACTCTGCCTACTCAACAAACCAGGTCATTTCCTCTGGTCATTTATTTACTCCTTCTATCTCTCTGCAGTTCTGTCTCCTTGTCTCAGAAGCTGTTTTTTTGGTTTTGGTTTTTTTTTTTTTTTGGTATCTCTTTATTTTTCTCTGTCTTTGCCGCTCTAAATCTCTTTCTCATCATTTCTAGAAATCTTGGAATTTTGAAAGACTGAGTTTCAAATTCCTTCATGCCCAGATCCCCCCAAGACTAATTTCCAGAACTCCTTTTCCTTTCTCCCCATCTTCTTTTGGAAACTGAAGAAATGAAAATCGGCAAGAAGGGGGAAGGAGGAAGGGGACAGATGTGAGGAGAGAAAAGGGAAAGGGACAGGGTATCATTCCTCTCAGGGGTGGGGCTGGGGTGGGGTGGGAGGGGGGAAAATATCTTACAAAACAACCTGAGCCGGCTGGGCCCCTCTGTGGGAGAGATGCCGGTTGCACCACTCAAATACCAGGCCCACTCCTCCTGCCCCACCAGCATCCCCAGGCCCCAGCTTTCAGGTCAGACACTTTGGGTTTATTTTCCCAGTCCCTGGTTGAGAGCTCTCCCTCCGCTCCCCCACATTCCCCAACTCTCCCAGCTAGGAAATCCTTCCTGGGATCTACTCTCCATCATTTTAGTACAGAATGAACTGAGGCATGTCAATGATAAATTAGAAAGTTAACTCCCTGAGGACAGCATGGTCACAAATAAAGATGAATCATAGGGCAATGGATAGAAATTACATTTCTGTCTCAATGCCCTAGAATGTTGAGGGATAATTGAAGCTATGCTTGTATTTCCTCTGCCTCAGCAGCTAGCTTTAAAATTTGCGAAGTACTTTCCAAATAATATCTTATTTTCTCCTCACAGAAACTCTGGAGGTGGATGCTATTATTATTTCCATTTTACAGATAAGTAAAATGAGGCAGATAGCATGAAATTACTTACCCAGGATCACACAGCTAGTAAGTGTCTAAGGTGGGATCTGAACTCATGTCTTCCTGATTCCAGATCTAGCACTCTGTCCACTTCAATCCCTAACTAGGTGGTCTCCTAGGAAGACTTGATGAAGAGGAGAAATGGACTGTCAGAATGGAAAGTGAATGAGAGATGATCCTCCTGCTGTCTTGTCCCCTCTCCCTAGGAATTTTGAAATCCAGAGACTAGGCAGTCTGATGCCTGAGTTCCATTGCCCAAAGTGAAGTAGGCTTTGGTTCATCCTCTTTCACCCTTCTTTTCCCATGTCTGACTTTTGAAATCCCACCTAACCTTAAAGGCCTAATTCAAGACTCACATCTTCCATGAAAGCTTCTCTAATGCCTCTAAACTAGAGCTGTTCTCTCTGAGCCTTTCTCTCTCTCTGACTCTGTTTGTCTGTCAGTCTGTCTCTCTCCTCTGAACTCTAATAACATGGTCATGCAATCAGAGACTCGTAGAATTTAGAATAGAAAGAAATGTTCACCAGTTATCTACTCCAACACCCTCATGTTACAGATGAAGAAATTTTGAGACCTGGAGAACTGAAATGAGCAGCCCAAATTCATAATATATTTATACCTCTCTCATACAGTCTTTATATTTTTAATTTGTGTGTGTTTCTTCCCTTTCTTTTCAGATTGCCAATTCCTTGAGAGCAGGGGCTATATTTTGTTTCTCACTATAATCTCAGTTACTCAGCAAACATTTATTGAATGCGTGAATGAATGACTGATTGATTGAATGAATGGTTTTCCTAGCAGAGAAACTAAGGCTTTGGGAGGAGAGTTGGGGGTCTGACAAGCTTCCCTGATCTTCCTTTCAGTCCATCCTCTTCCTTCCATTCAGGCCCTTTTCCAGACAGGGACTCCTGGAACCTGGACAGCAAAAACCTCCAGTCCTCCAGGTCCTCCCCACAACACACCATGGGCACTCAACACACATACTCTCCCCCTGATTCAGCGTTCCTGATTTAGGGGGAGAGGAGCTGGAGAGTGTGTGGGAGTCTGTGTGTGACTGGAGATGTGTATATCTGGGTGGTATGTATGCATGCGTTCATGTTTTTGTGTATTGTCACCAAACACATTTGTGGCTGTGTTTGTCAGTATGTATATCTGTCTTTCTTTATGTATGTCTGGGTATGCATAACTGTGTGCCTTTGTCAGCCTGTGTGTGTGTGTGTGTCCTCCCAGTATTTGTCAGTGTGTGTCAGTGTGTTCCAGTCTCTGTGTGAGTGTCGTCCCCAATCCCCCATCCCCCCCCCACCCTGGATCTCTAATTAGTGGTTTGGGGTTTGTTCCTTCTCCCTCCTGTTTCTTCCCTCAGTAGCAGCAGCAGCAGCAGCAGCCGCAGCAGCAGCAGCAGCAGCAGGACAGTGGAGTTGGAATCAGAGCTGGAGTGGTCGGGGGGGCTAGATCCAGCGTGAGTACAGGCGTGGAAGCCAGAGAAGAGCTGGGACCTAGCTCAGGCCCAGAGGCCACCCCCTCCCATCCATTCCCAATCCTAGAACCCCTGGAAAGGAGGGACCCGGGACAGCCAACCCAGGACACCTCAGGTACCTAGACTGAGAGGGCCTTGGGAAAAGTTGGGAGGTCGGGGAGGGCACCCAAGTCCCCTCCCTTTCCCAAGTTCTCCTCCACTAAGGAGGTCCCTGGGTCCTTCCTCTGCCTTGTTCCTCTTCTTCCAGGGCCCCCTTTTCCATTCTCTCCCTAGATCCCTTCTTTGGGGAGCTTAGCAAATGGAGCAGGAAATTTGGACCCTCTGCCTCCCTCTCTCACCCTCCTCATTGGATCAGGAGCCTTCTCCGAAGGGAAAGCTGTAATTAGAGGGTGGATCCCTACAGACAGAGAGCAGCCCCCCCCACCCCAACCCCCCCCCAGTTCCTTCTAACTTTAGATCTCTTCTCTCCCAGTCAACCTCTCTCCCTCCCTCTCCCCTCTCCCCTTTCTCTCTTTCTCCCTTTCTCTGGATCTCTATCCCCCGGCTCCATCTGAGTCCCTTCAGGGACCCACTCCCTGGCCCCAGGATGGCGTCCTCCCTGTTAGAGGTAATTGATTCCTTCCCCCCACCCTCCCAAATGTAGGGACAGCTGTCCTGGGGCTTAGTGGGCCTCAGTCTCCCCCATGTCGTACACAATCCAGTGACCTAGGTTCTGGAGTCAGGGCTAAGAGTTCCCCTGATGCGTAGAGGGGGTGACTAGGAAAGAAGAGCATAAGTCAAGCTGAAAGGGAGTTAGGAACATGTAAATGGAAGGACAGAGCCAGGAAAGGTGTAGTGGGGGTAGAAGAAAAGAGAGACGTATGGGGGCAGGGAGAGGAGAAGGGGTCAGTTCAGAGGCTGGAGATGGAAGGAAGAGATGACGAGTCAGGGAGCGGGGATTAGGTGAGCAAAGGAAAGGGCAGGGAAACAGGATGACATGCTTATGGTTACAGGAGGTGAAATGCAAGGAATAAAAGCCAGAGGCCAGAGGGGGCAGGGAGTGGACAGCTGGGGATGGGGCTGAGGAGACGCCATCTCCAGGGACTTCTGGCCCCAAGCGTCATCTGGCTCTGGTTTGTGTTGGGGAGGGGGCTGGCTGGGGAGGGGGCTGGATTATTGGGATGCTAGCCTGGGGGTGGGGGGTTGGGAACAGTGTAACGAAAAGACGGAGAGTTTTAAGAGAGATTGGGACAGTCCTAGCCCATGTGTGTGTCAGAGGTGGTGGGTTGTGGATTGGGGGGGGCTGTTGTAGAAGGGACCCTGAGTCCACAGCAGAGAGGGAACTCAAGGGGAGGGATGGGGTCTAGGGCTGTCTGCCCGGCTTGCAAATATTTAGCTTTCAGCCAAAGACAAACTTAGCTCTATTTTGGGAGTGGGTGGCTCCTGAATGGGTTGGGTCACTTCCACTCTGGGCTAGGACCCCAGCATCCCTAGCTTCTGTGACTGAACGAATCAAGGGCACTCTGAGGTCTGATCTAGGACCCTTGGCTTCTGAGAGGATGAGGATGAGGGTGGGGAATATAGGACTGAAACTCCAAACTAGAGAGGATTCAGAAAGGGAGACTGAGAGTGGGGAGGGGCAGTGGAATCCCAGAGCTCAGACTCAGGACCTCTTTTCTGGTTCTCTGCATCTCACCTTCTCTCTCTGTTTTTCTATTTCTATGTACCTTTCCGTGTCTTGAGAATCATACCATTTAAAACTGGAAGGTACCTTAGGGATCACCCAGCCTGATTTCCTGGGTCTTCAGTTCTCATGGGTCTCTTGGATGTGGGCCAGTTCTGAGCCCTCCCCTCTGTTCTTTAGACCAAGGAGTGAAAAAGTATAAATAAGCACTACGGCCACTTTGCATGTTCAAAGACAGATTCTGTGTGTGTTTCAGTATGACTGTACGTCTATCTGCTCACCCATTCACTTCTATGTTGGAGTGTAAAATTTGCACAAGTATGAGTGTCATCCGTGCCTATGTGATGGTCTGTGGGTCTGGGGAACAAGGATTGTGATTGTCTCTATATGTACATGAGTATATTTATGGATTGCAGGCCCTTGTCCTTGCAGATGGGATACTGTATCTCAGAACACTATCTTATTTTCTCATATGGGGCCCAGAACTTTATATTCCTCTTCTAGCCTGGAAAGGGAGAAAGAGAAGATGATTAGGTCCTCTCTCTGGGCTATGGAAGGGGTTGTGTATAAAGAAAGAAGGCGCTCAGGTATTTTTGCCCAAGAGGTGATGGTACCATTGGGTGTCAGGGCTGTTGACGTGGCGAGGGTGCCTGGGGGAAGGGCTGAGCAGGGGCCTTCTGGACCCCAGTGGGCAGAGTGTACAGGACCAGAGTTATACGTATGAAAAACTGATTCTCTTTTCTGTCCCTTTATTCTCTATAAACTGGAGTCTTTTCCAACTATATTCATTTCTTTCACCCAAGGAGCCCTTCTATATTTGGAGGGTGGGGGTGGGGGAGGAGGGGCAGCAGAGGGTTAAGGTGGAAGGGAGTTGTGGAGTCCCCATAGCAACTGGTACTTTTTTGCTGGTCTAGCTTTTGGGCTAACAAGGAGATCAGAAGAAAACTGAGGCCCAGAGAGTGGAGGATACCCATTCTTAGCCCTTCTCATCGCTCCTCGTACTACTTCTAACACATATACAGCTTGGAAGATGGGCAGAAGGAGGAAAGAAATAGGACTGTGGAAAACTGGAAGAAACTAGAACTACGGGATGAAGAAGGCTTAGAAATAATGGGGAGCTTGGAACTGAGAGCCTGAATATTAGAAATTAATAATCTATCAGCTAATGTTTCTTAAGTTATGATGTATAACATAGGCTAGAGATAGGGAGAAGAGGATCTGAGAAATAGGATAAAGGATCTATGCCGGGTCATACCACACACACACACACACACACACACATACACAACACCCCTTTTCTGTTTCACTCTGGTCCAGTGTCAAAGACTGCTATATTTGGAGATCAGAGGACCTGCGTTCAAATCTCAGCCCTGGCACACGTTGTGTGTTGGGGCCAGTCATAGAACTTGGAATCATAGAACTGCTGAACACAAACCTCTTTTTCTTCCTTCCCTCTGTCTTGCAGATGAAGAAACTGAGATTGGGTGAAGTTAAATTACTTGCCTAGGTTCATGAAATTAATAAGTTTTGGAGGCAGGATTTGAACTCAGGTCTTCCTGGTTCCCTATACGGTGCTCTGGGTCTCAGTTTCCCCATCTATAAAATGAGAAGTTTGAACTAAATAATCTCTAAGGTGCCTTCTATCTCTAAATCTATGGATGCTATGATCTCAAATTCAACTAACAGAAATCAAAATGCAGCCATTTATGAGGGAAGCAAAGGAAAGGAAAAGGAGGGAGAGGGAAGGAAGCAATTTGTGATGATTCTCCTCCTCTCACCCCTCTTAGAGTTCTGGATGATTTGGGTAGACCAGATACCTCCAGAGTCCATAAAAAGGCTTTGGTTCCGGGTTGGAGGGGGGTCTACCAGGGGCAAGAGGAATTAAATGGAGAGGTCTACATTCCTGAGTCTCAGGAAGGAATCACATTCGATCTGGGAATTGGACTGTCACAGGAAGGAGTGAAGGGAGATAATGGATTGAATGAAGTGTATCTGAGATTGGAAGGACTCTCCTAAGCTTTGACAAAGCCCAGGGCTTCAAATGAATGAGAGAAGGAATTGCCTATTTCTGTAGAGGAAAACTCAGGTACAAAGGGATGGAAACTTGGGCATCCTGCCCCGCCTTCCCCGCCACTTCTCCTGCCTCCGGATAGACTCTGAAATAGACCCCAGGGTCCTGCCTGTCTCCACCTCACCCCTCCCCTGTCTCTTCAGAGACCATCTCTCTCTGAGTCTGGGGTCCATGAGAGGCCCCAGATCATCCCCCCACCCCGTCCCTGCTTCCTCCCTCTCTCCCCACAGCTGGGTGGGGTCCCAGGGCTTGGCTGAGGCCCCTGTGGCCACAGTGAGAGGGCCGGGCGGGGGGACGGCGTCGGCGTTTTTAAAAATAAACCAACCGCAGAGAAACCAACGGAGCCGGGCAGGGCTGGGGGTGTGGGGGGAGGAAAATGGGGAGGGAGTTTGGTCTGGGGGGTTTCTGGGGCCCAGAACCAGGGTTAGTTTTCTCCTAGGTGGGAAGTCTGCCTTCCACTTCTCCCTCTTTTCTCTTTTTCTCGGAACCCACTCCCACGTTTTCCTTTCTTTCCTCTTTCTTCCCCTCTCTTTGCAGTCCTTTTTCCTCACTTTGTTTATCCCTTCAATCTCTTCCTTTATTTTTCTTCTGCCTTTGTCTATTTATTTGTCTATTTTAAAAATAACTATCTTTGCCTGTCTCTGTATTTCCATATCTTTTTCGCTCCTTCCCCCTTGGACTCTCTCTTCTCTCTCCAGTGATCTTTCTTCTTTCTTCATCCCTTTACTTCTGTTTCACTTCCTTTTCTTGTTCTTTCTTGGTCCCTGGAGTCTCTCCCTATTTCTCATAGTTTCCCTATCTTTCTTCCTCTCTGTCTCAAAGTTTACTCTGTTGTTTTCATCTCCTTTTCTCAAACATTGCTGTCCTGTTCAGACTTACCTTCCTTTCTCCCTTTCCAGAGTCTACCCAGCCCTGCCCTGATTTAAAATACTCTCCCTAGCTTTAGAAAGTTAGCTGTTTGAGGGGGTGTGGGTGGGGCTGGGTTACTGTGGCCAGGCTGAGAGGGGAGATGAGGACTTTTGGAATGGGGGACTTTGAAGGGTCAGCAGAACCTTCAGCCAAACTAACTAGAGGTGGTCAGCTTTGTCTTTCAATAGAATTTGCTGAAGGTGGACCAGTAAGAAGGGAGCAGGTACTTAAACCCTTGCTCTACCCTCTACTCCAGGACCCTCTTACATGTCCCTCTTCCACATCCTTCTTACACACTGCTCTTATATATCTGTCCCATATACATCTAATGCTGGAAGCTAACTGGTGAGAGGTTTATGAATGCTGGACTTCTGGGTTCCTGGAGTATTTCACTCAGTGCATTATGCGTACAAGGCTGCTGGGACCTAGGAATTCTGTCTCCCAGCTTCCAGGGAGCCTAAGCAGATAGGTAAGGAGCACAGGTGACATCTCATTCCCTTGGCCACAAGGGTCATAGTTTTCACATTTGAGAGTCTGTTTCTTGGTGGAATGCTAAAGATGGAAGAATACGTATAACTGCCTCCCGGGTGTGTGTGTGGGGGTGGGGGGTCTTGGATGGAGAAAGATGCTCCAAGGATTTCTCCTTAGGGTCCTCAAATTAACATTGGAAACTTAAAGTTCTTCAGTAAGAAAAGTGTAGCCTTTCAACTCAAATTTTGCCAGGCTACGTGGTGAGGTGGATTTCCTATGATCTGGCACCGGTGGTCATGGAAGCCATTAAGGAGGCATCCTGGCATTTCTAATAGAAACTGCTCATCCTCTGTCCATTGGTGTGCTGGGGCAGGAACCCCATATGGGTGGGGGAGCAGCTAGGCAAAAGTGGAGCTACCTTTGAGTTTAGGGAGGGCCCTAAGATCCCAGGCCATCTGAGCCTGCATTGCTTTGCATTACTTTTTTTTAGCCACCCAAAGTTGGGGCGCCAGCTGGCGTTTTATGGAGCTGCTACAGTCTTGAAAGACATTCTAGCTCCAGCCACAGTCTTGGCTCAGTGGTCACTTTTGCTCACTCTCCATGTCTCAATGTCGCTACTCTCCCCTCCTATTTTCTCCCTATTCCTCGACTTTGCCAAGAGATAGCTCACTCAGGGCCCTGACCCTAGGGGAAGTAAGTTGTTCTCTTAGAGGAAATGAGTAGGAAATAGTGACAGCAAGTGTACATTCAGCCCTGGGAAGGTAGCATTAAGGGCTTACTATGTAGTAGGCATCATGGCAAATGTTGGGGATACAAAGAGGCAAAAATATCATCCCTGACCTCAAAGGGTTCACTTTCAAATCCGGGGAACAACATGCAGATAGCTATGCATGTTCAAGATATGTATGGTAAAATGGGGAAGGGAGTGGGAAAAGATTCTAGCACTCTGGGGGATAGGAGAAATGACTGGGGAAGGCCTCTTGCAGAAGGTGAGATTTGGGCTGACCACTGAAGAAAATCAGGAAAGTTGGGGGGTTAGAGAGGAGAAGGGAGAGCACTCCCTTCATGGAGGCCACTAGGGAAAAGACACAGAATGAGGAGAGGGAATGTTGTGTGTGAGGAAAAAGCACGAAGATCAGGGTTGTTGGAACATTTGTGGAAGGGAGCAATATGGGAAAAGACTAGACACATTGTGAAGCCCAAAGAATTTGTATTTTAGTCTGGAGGTACGAGGGGAGGCAGAGTGTGGGTGACATGGTCCAGCTTGTACTTTAGGGAGATCACTAGCTGAGCGGAAGATGGATTTGAGTAGAAAGAGGAGGCCGGGAGACTGCTGGACTGAGTCCCTCTCAGCTCAGGTGCATCCCAATGCTCTTGGCTCCCATCCTCTCCATTGACTTATGGGCATTTTCCCTCCCTACAGGAGGAAGCACACTATGGCTCCAGCCCCTTGGCAATGCTGACTGCAGCCTGCAGCAAGTTTGGCAGCTCTAACCCTCTCCCAGACTCGGCTATTGCAAGCAAAACAAGTGCAAAGAAGCCTTACCCTCCGGGCAGCGAACTCTCTGCCCCCAAAGTCATGGGTGATGCCTACCCAGCTCCATTTGCAGGCACCAATGGCCTCCTTTCCTCCACATCCAGCCCTCCAGCTCCAGCTTCGGGTTATACCAATGACTATACCCCCTTCTCTCACTCTTTCCCTGGGCCCACAAGCACCCAGGACCCTGGGCTACTGGTGCCCAAGGGGCATGGCTCTCCTGACTGCCTGCCCAGTGTCTACACATCCTTGGACATGACACACCCCTATGGCTCATGGTATAAGGCAGGAATCCATGCAGGCATCTCCCCTGGCCCTGGCAACACGCCTAGCCCATGGTGGGACATGCACCCGGGAGGCAACTGGCTAGGTAGTGGGCAAAGTCAGAGTGATGGGTTACAAGGGACGCTGTCCACTGGCCCAACTCAAACTCCACTCAACCCCCAGCTACCCACCTACCCTTCTGAATTTGCTCCACTCAACCCTGCTCCCTACCCAGCTCCCCACCTTCTCCCTCCTGGGCCCCAGCATGTCCTATCCCAGGATGTCTACAAACCTAAGGCTGTAGGCAATGGAGGGCAATTAGAGGGAGGTGGTGGGAACAAGCCTTCTCGGGGAACAGGCACAGGAGGCAGTGGTGCCTACGGGGGCGGAGGCGCTGGGCGTTCCACCTGTGATTGCCCTAACTGCCAAGAGCTAGAGCGACTAGGGGCAGCGGCTGCTGGGCTGAGGAAGAAACCCATCCATAGCTGCCACATCCCAGGCTGTGGCAAAGTCTATGGGAAAGCTTCGCACCTGAAGGCCCACCTTCGCTGGCACACAGGAGAGAGGCCCTTTGTCTGCAACTGGCTTTTTTGTGGCAAGAGGTTCACCCGCTCAGACGAGTTGGAACGGCACGTCCGCACTCACACCCGAGAGAAGAAATTCACCTGCCTGCTTTGCTCAAAGAGATTCACCCGAAGTGATCACCTGAGCAAACATCAGCGCACCCATGGAGAGCCTGGGCCTGGGCCCCCTTCTTCCGGCCCCAAAGAACTGGGGGAGGTTCGAGGAGCAGAGGAGGAGGGGAGCCAAGCCCCCAGGCCAACAGCTTCACCCATTCCACCGGAGAAAGCCCCAGGAGGCAGCCCAGAGCAGAGCAGCCTCCTGGAGATATGAATCTGTTTATTCTCTGTAGCTTGCCTTGGTCCCTTTCCGTGCTGCTTGTACCTTACCTCCCTTGCCACTTTTCTGTTTCACCACACTCCCCCAACTCAGCCCTAATCTCACTGCCCCTTGTTGCCTAATCTCTGATCTGCCTCCGCCTACAATCACTCTAGCCCATCTAATTTGGGCATACTCCCTAAACTGCTCTCCCAACTAGCCTACGGTTTCCCCGATTTTGCCTTGTTCTTCCAAACTCCACATCCCAAGTCTTTTGTCTTAAATCCCTCCGGCTACCCGCTGTCCTCTCTTTTATCCTCCCTCCCGGTATTCTTTCCCCTGCATCATCTCCGCCATTTTCCTTATCCGAGCTCCCCAAACTCTGTTGGTTGCTCTCCCCCCTAGCCTGAATTATCTCTGGTCTCCCACCCCAATTTCCATGTATTGATTAATAGTGGGTGGATTGGGGGCCTATCATCAATTGAGTCTCCTACGGGATTGATCAGGGCTTCATTCATTCATTCATTCCATCTCACTGCTCCTTTATTCTTTCAGCTGATGTCTATTGAGCACCTACTATGAGCATGGTATCGTGCTAGGTGCTTCCTCTGGGCTCTCTAAGCTTTGATTTGCCTAGATTCCTGGTCTTTCTTTCTCCATCAGCTCAAGTTCCTCCTTTTCCTTATCTCTCCCTAGCTCCAACTTCCACTCTCTGTTCTCTCCCAGCCTTTTGCTCCGTGTCTTCATTTTCACAGCTTTTTTCTCCCTTTTATAAACACAATGATGATGATAATTTATTGTCCCCTGAGTGCCCCTCTTCAGGAGCCAGGACCTGGGAGTGAGGGCTAACGGCTTAATAGGGAGTAGGGTGGGGACCATTCCCAGTTGTGGGGTGACCTCCAAGGTGAGGGAGGTAACTGCCAGGCCTATGCATATTAAACCCACCCTATGAATGGAGAATAATGAATAGTGATAATTAATAATAATTCTATTTATCTAAGTTATGATGACGGGTCAGGCAGAAGTAGGCCAGGGATAAGTAGGGGTCTCTCTCTGTTAGGGGAGATCCCAGTAGCAAGAGTCTTTGCTTCCAGATGGGTTAGCTAGATCTCTCTCTGTCTTTCTCTTCTAACAAAGTCTCAATCAGTGGGGACTTTGCTAATGACATCTCCTTTAGTCTCAATTTATGAGGTTTCTCTGTAATTGTGGTCTCTTTTTAATGAGTGGGATTTCTCTTTTTATGGGATTTCTGCTAACAGGGTGGGTCAGTTAGCTGGATCTTTATACTCAAAAGAGTTTGTTGATGGGATCTTTGTCAATTGGGGTTTCTCTGATATCAGGGATGCTATTATTGGGGTTTCACTGGTAAAGGGACTTTCCCCAACACCAGGGTTTTCCCAGCCCCAGCCAGAAACTGTGAAACATCAAGTCCTCTGGGTGTGTGTGTGTGTTTGTTTGTGTGTGTGTGTGTGTGTGTGTGTGTGGATGGGGAGGGAGGTGGAAGTATTTGTGTTAATTCACCAGTACTTACTCTCCAGCTCCTTTGAATCCCAGATCAAGGTCTGGATGCTCCCCTCCACCCCCACCCCCACTCCCATCCTAGGTTCTGTGGTCTCAATCATAGGGAACCTCATTGGTCATTTTAGAAATATTACCTTGAGGCAGCCTAATCTGACAGATCGGGGACTCTAGATGGGGGTTGGGGAGAAGGAGGTGTGTGTGTGTGAATGAGAAGCTTTCTCTGACACTAGAATCGATCCAAGGAATCAACAACTGATATCTGAGTGCCCACTATATATCTAAGGCACTGTGTGTTTGGAAGTTAAGGGAGGGGAGATACCAGGGAGAGAGGATGTTGGAAAAAAATAGAAAGGTAAAGTCCCAAATCTGACATTAGATGCCTCTGACTAACCTGTCAACCCCCTCCCACCCTGGGACTTGGGATGCTCCCAAGTACACCTTCAATGACTGTCGATACCGCTCGGTGCCTTTGGATCGTCTTCTTACCCCACCCCTAAGTGGGCTCCCAGTGGCTCCAGGTGAAAGGAAGATGACATCACCTAGGGATAGGGGAAAGGGGATCGTGGGAGGGAAGGGTCATTCCCTCATGGAGGTTTTTTTTTTGTTTCGCGTTTTTTTTTAATTTAATAAACATCTGATTTGATACGGTGTCCAGTTGGAAAGGGTAAGCTCTGGGTTGGTGGAGTGGTGGTAGTGGGGTAGACGTACGGGACAAAGGAGAAGGGGAAGGGAAATATTTTTCTCACCAAGTTGGGGGAACATCTATAGTTGCATTCTATTCTGCACTTATTTGCATGGCAAATACACCATCCAGCATGCCCTCAGGCAGTTGGATTTTTAAAATTTAGCTTTGCTCTTCTAATCCGTGGGCTGGAGACCCTGGGTACTTTGTGTTCGATTTTATCCAGAGCCAAGCCCCTCCGAGTGACCCAGCTCTTGGGTCCTGCCTTTGGGACCCGGAGATCTGAGAAAGGCCCCGAGAGGGAGGCTTCGGGTGCAGAGGAGGAGAACGAGGACCCCTCCCGCTCGGCAGGACTCTCCGTGGGCTGGTCCGGCCTTAGGCCACCCTCGCCCACGTCCCACCCCGCCCCCGACCTAGCAATCACCGCCCGGGAGGAGCAGCCGCGGGGGAACAAAAGCTGGTCTGTGGCACCAGAGATCCCCGAGCCACAATAGGGCTTTGTGAGGCCCCCGGCCCCCGGGGCTCCCCCGCTGAGCTGGGCGGAGCTCTCCAGCTCCTCTTCCCCGGGAGGTGCAGAGCCCGGGGCTTAACCCGGGCAGCTCTCCACGTCCTGCGGCTGGTTCCCCAGGGCTGGGGGAGGGGAAGCCAGGGAAGCCCGGGAAGGGTGGAGGCGTGGGGTGGGGAGGTCAGCTCGGGCACCCCACCCAGCCCTCGGGGCACTCCAGGCGAGGAAATCTCCCCGCCCCGCTCCGTCCGAAGGACCCGCGGGCCGCCGGTGCCCTTGGGGGCTGAAGAACCTTAGAACCCCGGAAAGGACGTGCTGGATGGAGGGAGCGCGGTCGGTAGAGGTCCCGGCCCCCCGCTTCTGCTTCTCAGACGAGGCAGGCTCCCCAAGACCCCCGGCCTCTCCAGCCTCCCCGTTCCATCTGGGGTTTCTGCCGGTTTCTGGGCCGAAGAAGCCGCGTCCAGCAGAGACGGCGCGAAGCCAGGACAGAGAGGCCCCCGGGCTCGGAGCGCGTGCCAACTGAAGGGGCACAAGGCCAGCACCCTGGAGCGCTTGCGGCAGACGGACCCGGGGCGCGTGGCCGTCGCCCACGGGATTTCCCACCAGCTCCCCCAGACCCCTTTGGGAGGGTGCTCCTGTCTAATAACTCTGGTCTCTGCGCTCCCGCTGCCTCAGTTTCCTCTTGAGTTCCCTGGGGAGGGTGGCTAGGCGCTTTGTGTGCCTTCGCTCCAGGGATTTAGCCTGGACAACTTTGCCCTCTCGTGGAACAAACAGGGCAATGCGTTAGGACTCCGTGGGCCGCCCTGGGCAAATCTTAACAAAAAATCATGTGTTTTTGCGATTGATGAGCTTTTGTTTTCTTTCCTTCCACTCCCACCCGCCATGAGAAGAAAAAGGAAGACAAATATGTATAGTCAAGTAAAACAAATCCCCACATCGACTGTGTCCAAAAATATGTGTCATTCTGCCTCGAGTTCTCTCTCACCCCCGAACTCATCTCCCCATCTCCCCATTGCCAAGGTGAGGTCTTCATCCTAAGCCCCACCGTGGTTGGTCACTGCATGGGTCAGGGTTCTTAAGGCCTTTAACGTTGTTGTTTCTACAATATTGTGATTTTTTAGTTCATGCGAGTCTTCTCAGGTTTTTACAAAGCTGTCCACCATTCCTTTTGGCACTATAAAGTTCCCTTCCATTTATAGACCATGATTTGTTCAGCTCTGCCCCAATTGAGGAGTATCTCTTTAATTTCTAGTTCTGTACCACCACAAGAATAGTTGGTAAATATTTTTGAACATATATAGATCTTTTTCCAGTAGCGATATCACTCTGTCAAAGGTTATTCTGAACAATTGCAAAGTGCTTTTTAGCGTGAATTCACACCTTCACCAAACAGTGCATTGATGTACCTGTTTTCCCATGGCCCTTCCACTATGTGTCATTTTCCATTTTTTGTCAATTTACCAACCTGATAGGTGTAAAGTGTTTTAATAAAGCTCAGTTACTTTAGTTTGCATTTCTCAAATTATTAGTGATTTGGAGTATTTTCTCATGTGATTACTGATAGACTGGATTTCTTCCTTTGAAAACTGCCTGTTCATATCCTTCATCAAAGATCTACACTGGGCAAAACTGTGAAATGGAGGTTGATGTTCAGTGCTCAGGATGGCCCCCCTACTACTCAGTAAGTCTCACTCTCACTAGCTCTCTCTGGAACCCCTTGTTCTGGTTCTCATTGCTTCTTGCTTCAGGACTAGACTTGAGGTGCCTTCATAGAATATGAGTGGGAAAAGGTCTCAGATGACATCTAATTAAACCTGAATGGATCATCCAGTCAAAGTCATCCATGACCTGAAATGTTCATGCAGTCAAAGTCTGAAGACCTTTATTGATGAGAGAGGTGCTGGGAAGGGGGATGGGCCAGAGCTCTGGAAGCAGCTATATTTGCTAAGGAGCCTGTCTCTATTTGAAAGAGAAATGTGCCTCTCTGTACCTTCCACTCCTTGCTCCTTATTTCTTCTCTCTGTGGCTAAGCAAAACAAGATTAATCTCTCACATGACAACTTTTCAAATACTTGAAGCAATTTTCACGATCCCTTCCTTGTCCTCCCCAGGTTTTGTGGTATAACTTCATATCCTTTTATCACTATGGTTGCCTTCTCCTGAAAAGACTCCAGCTTGTCAATGTCCTGCTTACAGTGGACAAAGTGACAGTTTCAGTTTATGACAATAAACTAACCGTGCTAATAGTAGAAGGCAAGAGAAAAGATGCGAGATCTGACCTGAAGGGGTACCTTAAAATCTTCTAATAGCCCCTCATTTTACCCAAGTAAACTGGTAACTGAAAAAGAACTTTGGCTTGGTAGGTAAGAGTACTTAAGTCAATTTGCCTCTCTGAGGCTGTTTTCTTGACTATAAAATGAAGGGATTGGACTAGATTATCTCTAAAATTCCTTTGAGCCCTAAATCCTGTGAAGGTGAAGTGATTAACCCAAGGTTACATAGCCAGTTGGTGTTACAGCAGGCACCTGACTCTTTTAACTGGTAATGTGGTTCTCTTCCCATTAACACTGGCCTGTCTTCTGGAGACATATTTCTCATTTTTCTCTTGGCTTATCTAACGTAAAAGTAGAAAGTGTCAAGGTAGGTAGCCCCCTAAGAGGTAGGTGACATTTCTGAAGCAGAATGTCTCTCAGATTAGACAATTTGGTAGTTCAGCATCCCCCCAGACCCAAGTTATTCATTCTTTTGTCCATTATAAGCATTTATTAAGTGACAGTATTTTTTTTTTTTACAGAACCCACACAGTTTCAGTTTATTCAGACCAAAGTAAAAAGACTTTTGATTATACTGGTTAAAACAGCCATAGGATTAGACGCTGGACTCAAAAAACACTACACATGCAATGGGAACGATCGATATCCTGCTAATACAATGGATTTGCTGCTGCATTTGTCTAATATTAACAATTATAGACAGAGCAGTGCAACTAGTTATTTGGAATGATCCTTACAGTGTTACAGTGTCAACAGGCACAAAACTTCACTTTTCTTCACACCATTGGTTCCCTTTGCGTACCTGGGCTTCTTCCTCTTCAGTAAAGTCATTCTTGATATTGAATGTTTTGCGAATCTCTTCTGGAGTTTTTCCCTTGATCATATTTGCAACAGTCTTGCACATGACATCAAGCAAACCTTTAATGTCTAAGTAGTTTGCAGCCAGAATAAGTTCATAAAGGGTTCCTTGGTCAACTTTCAGGAATTCTTGGTCCCAAATAGGAATATCATCTGTTCGCTTTTCTTTGTTCTCATCATCCTCGGGAGAAGGAGGATCATCCTTGTGGTGGATGCACCACTGAATTATCTTTTTTAATATTGCTGCATTAACATTTGGTAGAGGAACTGGATCATCATCCCCTTCATCATCCATTCCCAGGTCTTCCAACATGGTCTTGATAGTTACAGACTGCTTTGCAATTTCAACATCAATTTCAAATATCTCTCCATCAGAACTCTGCAGCTTTATTGAAGGCATGGTTCCGGATCCCCAGGGATCCCGGCGGTCAAGCTGGTGAAGCCGAGAAGACTTGGTGTGCTAAGGGACAGGCGACGAGTGGAGGAAAGGCCCCAAGGCAACGCGGAGCACCAAGACCACTACCGACAGTGAGTATTAAGACAAAAGGGAAACAGGTCCTGTCCTCAAAGGTCTTGTATTCTATATAGGGGCTGGAGTGGGGGGAACAACAAAGTATCATAGTTCTAAAGTTGGAGGGAACCACAGAGATCATCTAGTTCAACCTTCTCATTTTGGAGAGGAGTAAACTGAGTCCCAAAGAAGCTTCAGAGGAGGTGTAGGAAGTTCTGACTCCAGAGGTACTGCTCTTTCCAATGTGCCACCCTACCACTCACAGTACATGAGCACAGATAAGTACCAAATACAAAATAGGGTATTTTTTTATAACACTGTAGCACTGTACTTATAGTACCCATGAGCACAATAACACAAAATACATTAAACAAAGTTTTTTGTGGGGCAGGGCATGGTGACTGAATGGGGCTCAAAATAGGTCTCCTTTGGGAGGGAGCACTTAAGCTGAACTTTCAAGGATCTTATGAAGTGCAGTTGGGAAGGGATTCTGTTCCAATCCCATGTAAAGGCATGGAGATGGGAGATAGAATGGTCAGAGAAGAGCAACTGGGCCATTTTGGCTGGTTGTAGAATCGAGAATAATATTTGATAAGCTAGGCAATGTTATAGGAGAAATGTCTCTTATTGAATTTGTGTGATAGGTAAGTGCTGCAGAATAAATCTTACCAGAATGCAAAAATTAGAGGTAAAAACCTAGGTTTTAATGAGCTTATAAGCACAGGTTCATGAGGTAGAAAGATAACCCTAACTCCTGATTGGGGATTGGGCCAATCTACTTAAAGAGAAAAATTATATCATAGAGACTGAAAATTTTTCTAAATATATATATAACAGTCTTTATGGCCTCAGGTCATAAAGGTCAAACAGGCCTAGTCAGATTCATTATCTCCTGCTTTCTTTAGATGTTCTTATTCAGTTGTTTCAGTCATGCCCAACTCTTCGTGACCTCGTTTGGGGTTCTGTTGCAAAAATACTAGAGTGGTTGGCCATTTCCTTCTCCAGTTCATTTTACAGATGAGAAAACTGATGCAAGCAGGGTTAAGAGGCTTGCTCACCATCACACATCTAATAAGTGTCTGAAGCAGGTGTTGAACAAACTAAGTTAGAATAAATTAGTAAATAAGACTAAGTTATAGATTTAAATGTTGACTTTATAAAATTACACACTTACAAAACTTCAAGGTTACTCAAGTCCCAATGGGCTAATTAAGAGGAGTCATTTGATAAAGAACTACATCACTTTGGGAGGGTTAAAAAAGTTTCATAGATAGCATATTTCCTTTAAACTCACCTTCCTGGTCCTTACAGACCAGGACGCAAAATGGCTGGTCCTAGCCCCCTTCCTGTTTCCCTCCATCCTAGAGGTCTGTGGATTGGTCTACTTAAGTAAAGTCTGTATTCGTACACCTAACATTTATGCAGTGTTTATGATGTGCCAGGAACTATCCTAAATACTTTACAATTACGATCTTATTTAATACTCACAACAACCTCAAGAGGTTAGTGCTATAATTCTTGAGCAAAGGAGTGTCCCAGTCAGAATAATGTTTTGGGAACAATATTTTGGCAGATGTATGGAGGATGGATTGGAAAGGCGAGAGAGAGGAGTTAAATTAGAAGGTTATTATACAGATTACTATATGAATATGAGGAATACAGAGAAGTATTGAAGGATTTACACGATCAGATGCAAATCAAAGTAAGCAGAGCCAAGAAAACAATATACATGATGACTACAACCACATAAATGGAAGAACAACCACGATGAAAGCTAAAAAAGAATGTTGCCAAAATGTGGCCCCAAAGAATAAATATGAGAAGATATCTCCCCTCTAGTTTCTTTTCAGAAGTTAGTATTTATAGGTGTGGAACTTCGCTTTTCAAATTTTATTTTTATGTACTGAATATTTTTTGCTGAATGGAATTCAGATGGAATAAAAATTTTTAAATATAAATATAAATTAAAAAAATAAATATATAAAATATAAACATATTTTATTTATACAAATATATAAATATTTATTTTATATAAATATATTTATTTATCACTTATTAATATATAAATATATAAAAAATATAAAATAGATATTTTTAAAAGAAAAAATTTGAAATGAGGCTATAGGACAAATAGTTCATACGAGCACTGACTGACAAGATCCTGAACTGGAGTGTTGGCTGTGAGTGCAGAGAACAGATTGATGAAACATTACAGAGGTAGAATTGGCAAGACTTGCCAATTGCCAATTGGATTGAGGGGCTGAGAGGGAAGATGTTTTCTGTTGGGGAATGGTTCTTGTTTTTACATAAATTTGACTTGGTTACATATCTGTCTTCAAAATGAAACCTTTCTCGGAGAAAATTGCTGCAAAAATTTTCCCCAGTTACCTAAAAGCTTCCAAATTTCAACTGCATAGGTTTTGTTTGTACAAAAAAACAATTTTATGTAATCCAAGTTATCTATTTGATTTCTGTGATCCTGTCTATCCCATTCAGCCATGAAGTCTTCTTTTCATAGATCCAAAAGGTCATTTTTTCCGTGCTCCTCTCATTTGAATATAACATGACTTTTTTGTTATTATCGCTGTTTTCCTTCTAGAAGAGGACCAATGACATCACAAGGGTGCTATCTTGACTTGCTCTTGAATTGGACTGAAGTAAGGCAGAGTTGCCCAAAGTCCTCAGTCTCCTTCTCTCTTCCAGAGTCATCAAGGTCCGTTGGCAAGACAAAAACCAAGAGGACAGGTGATGGCCTGGCATGTAACGGATGACCTTGGTATCATGGCTGTTGAACAGGTTGTTCTCATCCACCCATTCCCCTGGAGAAAGGCTTCATTGGCATTGCTTGGGGTAGACGTCCCCCTAGCTTGTGAGTTTCAGTCGTTAGTTACCCTCCACCCCACTTAGCCAGTCTACAGGATCAGTCACTTTTACAAGGGTGTGGTCACTGTGCAATGCCACAGCTTCTTGGAGCTACAGGGGAGAGCTGAGTGACAGGTGAATACCAAAGGTGGATGATCAGCCCTGAACAGGGCGCTTCCCAAGGCTTTACACCAGAGGTGTTTAGTCCTCCTTGAACACTCCCTACACCCCTAAGTCACATTTGGAACTCAGCCTGGCACAAGCTGTGAAACCAACTCCAGTTGCACCAGGCTGCTTTCCAGCTTTCCTAACCGTCTACAATGAGGGGTCTTTGGGTATTCTCACCAAAATCTTTGGGAGAAGACAGGGGTCCACATAGCCAGGAATTGAGGGGTTGTAGGGACTGGGGATCCCAGTGTGGCACACGAACGGCATTGGGTAAAGGACGGCCAACAGATTATGGGGGTAGGGATTTTAAAATCCTCCCCCGGGAGGCGGCCCATCTGTGTCCTAGGTTACCACCATCTTCCTTCCCCCAAGCCTGGAGTACAGGCAATCCTCTCCCAGGAGGACGCTGGCCTTTCCTCCCGGAAGTCGCAGGCTGGGCCTTGTCCTAGGTCCGAGGCGGCTCACAGGCCGGAGGGCGCTTAAATAGGGATCTCCTTGGAACGGGACTTATTTAAAACCCAAGAATGCGAGGGCGTGGCTGACGACAGGATTCGGGTAACCTGCTGACGTGTTCGCGCCGCTTCCTCTGCAGGCCGCCAGAGGGGCGCGAGAAGCAACCGGAAATCCCACCCCCTCGCTCCGCGCTCAAGGCCCTCTTCTTCCGTCAGGCGCGGAGGCGGCGGCGTTTGTCCCGCGCGGGGACCCGTTCGCGCTCCGGCTCCTTCCCCAACCGCGCGTGGGACCTCGGGGAGGTGGGGCCGGCTGGCTCCCTGCCGAGCCGCCTCGCAGAATGTGCTCCCTTTCGTTGTTCCCACCGTCACCACCCTGGGACCAAGTGACGCTTTACGAGTACAACAACGAGTTGGTGACGGGTGACAGCTATGAGAGCCCGCCCCCTGACTTCCGGGGTCAGGTAACTTACTAGATACTCTAGGCCTAGGAGGCGGGGGGTGGAGCGAGGAAGAAACGGAATGAGAGGGAAGGTTCGGGATTGGAAGAAGTGGGTGGGGTTAAATAAAGTGGGAGGGGCAAGCGCTCGGCCTAGAGCAGGCTTGGCCGGGGATGGGGCGGGGCTACGAGGAGCGGGGCGGGGCCACGCAGTTGCCTAATGGGAACAGAGTACCAGGCTTGGGGAATACCTGACCCGTGGTAGGCGCCTATTAAATGCTTATTGACTGATTTTTGGGGGGATCCTGGACCCCCTTTACAATCTGGGGAAGCCCACAGGCTCCTCGGAGTGCATGAAAACCAAAACAAAACGATTATATGGAAATAGAATTATAAAATTAATATTAAACACATATTAAAACACACACAAGTTCACAAGACCCCAGGTTAAGAATGTCTAATCCAGTCTGATCCCTGCATTTTACAGATAAGGAAAATAGGAAGTCCTGGATACAAAATCAGGTTTTAATCCTTCAACAAACTTCCCACTTTACCACGTATACTGTAACAAAGCCAACAAACTTCCCACTTTACCACGTATACTGTAACAAAGCACTTGACCTTTTCTTTCTTCAGATGAATTTTGTTATGATTGTTTTCTTGCTTTATAAAGTAATTCTTTGATAGTTGGATTGGTATGGCACTGGATAGGTAAATTAATTTAGCCAGTGTCATTTTTTACTATATTGGCTGGGCCTTCCAACGAGCAATTAATATTCCTCCAATTATTTAGATCTGTCTTTGTGTGAAGAGTTCCAGTGCCATTTCCACTCTACTGTGCCTTTTTTGAGGGAGGTTAGGGAGAAGGAGTGGGTATTTTATTGAAGTTTGGAAGTTCTTGTAAAGACAAGGGATAGGAAGGGAAAAACTAATTCTTTCTTCCTTCCCAAAAACCTGCATCCACAGTGGGTCAACCTTCCTGTTCTGCATCTGACAAAAGACCCCCTCAAGACCCCAGGGCGTCCAGACCATGGCACCAAAACTGCCTTCATCCATCACCGTGAGAGTATCTGGAAGAGATGTATCAATGCCTGGTGAGGCTGGGGGCAGGAATCCCTGGGTCTGTAGACATTGGGGAAGTTGAAGTTTCTACTGCTGGCCGTTATTCAAAGACGGTTGTCATTGTGGCCTCCTCTAGTCAAAACCATTCATCAAACCTATTAAAAGACAAATCTTAGTCTATGCTTCAAGGGTCTCTCTCTACTCACTGACTCTGATTCATCTGAGAGCAGTGGAAAGAGCCCTGGAGGTCAGAGTTCAAGTGAATTCAGCTACTTATCACCTGTCACATCCTAGGCAAGTATGTGCCCTCTTCCAGGCCTTAGTTTCCTCATTTGTAAAGAGGGGGGATTGGAACAGAGAATCTCTTCCAAGTGTAAACCCTTGGATCTGTAGTTAAGCTCTTAGACCCTTTCCCAGTCTCCCTCAACCCCCTCCTCCATCATCCCATACAGCTCAGTACTGTGCTGTTGCTTTAGCTCAGACGTTGTATTCTGTTCATTTTTGCTTGTTTATATTTGGCAAGTGTCCTTAGTGTTTTGAGTGTTACCTTCCCAGTTCTCCAGCCTTATGTAGTTTCCAAAACAGTGCCTTGCACGTAGAGACCACCCAGAACATACTTTAGAGTGAATGGCACAATTTTGGCACTCTGAAGGCAGGTGTTGGGGGAGGCAGAGGGCTGAGGGGAATGTGGAAGTCTCATTCAGTCTCTCCGTTCCCTACAGGCGTGATATGGGGGTTTCAGGTGTGTTGAACGAGGTCGCTAACTCCGAGGAGGAAGGTAAGTTATTCTTTTCTGCTACTACCCCCTTCTTTTCCTCTGTAATGAAGAATGATTGCTAGTACATAGAATGCATTAGGGTTCACAGAAAACTTCATTTGCCTTTTCCCACACTTGTGTCCTTGCCCTCAGCTCTTTTCCATTGCACACCTTAGTGCTTCTTTTCCCCTGAACCCCATCTTTATTGTATCTGTCATTCCCACTAAATAATCTGTGAATGAGGTACTTGTAGGGTGTATCCAGAACAGATCACCTTGGAAAACGATCAATCACAGTTTAAAAGTGCCTAGTGCATACATCAGATGCTGGTTGGATCGTTCAATGATAACTGTCTCCTTCAACCCCACAGTGTTCAAGTGGGTGAAGACAGCATCAAGCTGGGCCCTGGCATTGTGTCGATGGGGCTCTTCTCTCCATGGGTCTCTGTTTCCCCATCTGTCAGTGAGTTTGTGCTACCCCTGCCCCCTCCTTGTAACTCTTAAAGATAGAATGGGAGAGTGAGGGTGGGTTTTAATCCCTCTGAGAGACAAAAGGGTTAAATCCCCCAAAAGGGGGGTGGGGCAGGGTGTCAAGAGAGTGGTATCCCTCCATCCCAGTATGCCCCATCCTCATTCCTTTTATACCCTTACAGCTCAGGAGTGAAGATCTGATTGCTGAGTTTGCTCAGGTCACCAGTTGGTAAGGGGATGACACGAGGGGCTCCTGGGAGTTGGGAGGCAACCCCATAGCTTTGACGCTTCTGGTCTGGGGGCTCAGGGGTTAGAGTTGAGATAATATACTGTTTATCTTTCCTTCTCCACGAAGTGAGCAAAAATAGCTCCTCAAATGGAAAAGAATTTGATTGAGCTGGGATTGGGGAGCACAGATCCTTCTTGCTCATGCTCACTTACACCCTAGGTCCAGCTGCTGCCTGAGGGTTTTTGCCTGGCATCCTCATACCAATAAGTTTGCGGTGGTGCTGTTGGATGATTCCATCCGTGTGTACAATGCCAACAGGTATATGTGGGCATGTGGGACACGGGAACGTAGGTTTTCCTGATCATTTTGACTACTGGACTTTTTTTCCCCACTAGGGTTCTTTAAGAATTTAAGAGTTGCCCATAGCTGGGGTGATTGTATGTTTGTGTTGGGGAGCAAGGGCTGGGAAATCTCTGAATTTCTCTGAGGTTTTGACATGTTCCTTTTCCCAGACCCTGCTTTTGAGGCTTTCTCTTGCCCATCCTTCCCTCTTGAACCTATTTCCCTCAGTGACCCAAAGTCACCTTTTCTTCTCTCTCAACCCCATTTCTGCCATACTCACTCCTCATTCTAAACCTCTCCTCTCAGCACCATAGTCCCCTCTCTGAAGCACCGGCTACAGCGAAATGTGGCCGCTCTTGCCTGGAAGCCCCTCAGTGCCTCAGTGCTGGCTGTAGCCTGTCAAAGCTGTATTCTCATCTGGACCCTGGATCCCAACTCCCTGTCTACCCGGTAAGCTCCTTCCTTTGTATGCCCTGCATCCTAACCTGAGGTTCTCCCACATGTCTTAGCCTAAGTTTTGTTTCCCTCTGGGAACTCTGAGGCCAATAGAGCAAATAGAACACAGAACCCAGGGACAGAAATAGGTAGAGAACCAGAGGCTGAATGCAATGCAACAGGTGAGGGATTGAGGGAGGTGGGGCCTGAAATCAGGAATCAAATCCTGGGATGGGATTTGAAAGGAGTAGTGAGGGGAGGTCATGTCATCATATGAGCTCATTTGGAAACAGGGAATAAGTCTGCCCAGTCAGAGCACTGGCCCTGGGCTGAAAAAATGATTTAAAAGGTGCAAGGTGATGCAGTGGGTAGAGTGCTGGGCCTAGTGTCTGGAAGGCCTGAGTTCAAATCTCCTCTTAGACACTTACTAGCTGAGTGACCCTGGGCAAGTCATTTCACCTGTTTGCCTCAGTTTCCTCATTTATAAAATGGGGCTAATAACAGCACCTCCCTCCCAGTGTTGTTGTGAGGATCAAATGAGATAATCATTTTAAAGTGCTTGGCACATGGTCCAGCACATAACAAATGCTATGTATGGATTTTAGCTATTATTGTAAGAAGGAAAAGGAGATTTTCATTTACCCCACTGTTTATACCCCTGTTCAATGGTTTCTTGAAGACTGCAGTCACTACAGCCTTAACCTCATTAATCCAGTATTTCCTAACTTGACAAGTCAGGGAATCTTTCCTTTTCTCTTTTTTCTTTCTAAAAAAATGATTTTGGTTTTTACATCACCTCCATTTTTGAATATATCCCCCAACTCCTTCCCATGGACCCATCCCTCATAACAAAAAGAGAGAAAAAAGTATGTCCACAAAACTAACCAATGCATCATCTGAGCCTGACAGATGAACTGTTGTACCCGCTTCATCCCCCACTGTGATAAAGAAGGGAGGCCTTTCCTCAAGGTTAAAGAAGCTTCTCTGGCCTTGGGTCCCCTCTGCAATGGGATCAGGTCATTATGTCCTCTGTTCTTTCCATGATTTCATCCTTGGACTCCATCATCCTTCTTTTTCGGGACAGTGGATGGCCTTGAAGGGCTGAGAAGTTCTGACCAAGACTCAGTCTGGGGAAAGCTGGGAAGCTGGCCTCTTGGGTTTCCTTGGGCCACCTTGTCACCTTCTCCTTAACCTCCTACCCTTGCAGGCCCTCCTCAGGCTGTGCCCAGGTGCTTTCCCATCCTGGGCACAGCCCTGTCACTAGCCTGGCCTGGTCCCCCAATGGAGGACGACTGCTTTCAGCCTCACCTATAGATGCTGCTATCTTGGTAAGTTGTTATCTAACTCTAGTATCCCCTTGTTCCTGGAAAAGACCATTTTACCTGATGATGGACAGTGGAGGGAGACTAGGTTTGGAGTTCTGTTTTCCATAGTTCAGGTTGTAGTCAATAAGCATTTATTAATTAAGCACATGTTCTGTGTCAGAAACATGCTGAGTCCTGGAGATGAAAAGAAAGACAGTCCCCCTCCCCCTCAAACAAACAAACATTCCTTGCTCTCAAGGAGCTCACAATCTGAGGAGACACTACAACTATGTCACCACCAAGAGATTGCAGGACAAATTGGAGAGAATCTCAGAGGGAGGGCATTAGTATTGAGGAGGACCTGGAAAGGCTTCCTGAGATTATAGCTGGGACTTGAAGGAAGCCAGAGAAGCCAGGATGCAGAAAGAAGGCAGAGGGTTCCAGGCCTGAGACATAGCCAGTGAGAAAGCTACCGGAACAGCAGAGGGGCTAGGGTCACATGGAGCTTCAAGATCATGGAGGGGAGAAAGGTGTAAGAAGACTGTAAAGGCAAGAAGGGCTAGGTTATGTAAGGTTTTAGAAGCCAAATAGAGGATTTTATATTTGATCTTGCAGGTAATAGGAAGCCCGACATTGACTGGATAGAGGATAGACATGATCAGACCTAGGCTTTAGAAAGATCATTTTGACAGCCTGGGGAAGATGGATCCAAGTGGGAAGGACTTGGGGGAGGGAGGTCAACGAGGATATTATTGCAACTATCCAGGTGGGAGGTGAAATGAAGCTGTACTTAGCCTAAACATACTCCCTACAATCTTGTCAACGCCTTGGTTCCCAGCTCTCCTGGACCTATAAAAACCCTTTGGGAAATAATTGGGAATATTTGACCCCTTCCCTTGAATACCTTCTCCCTGCCCTTTCAGGTATGGGACATCTCAACTGAGGCCTGTGTTCCCCTTCCCTGGTTCCGGGGGGGTGGTGTCACCTATCTGCTTTGGTCCCCTGATGGCAGCAAAGTCTTGGCCACCACACCTTCTGCCATCTTCCGGTGAGTGAGGAGTCAGAATGAGCAGATAGGCCTATCTTTGCTCTGCCCAGCATGGTGGTACAATACAGACTGAATGTCTTCTGGGCAGAGTAAAATCAGACATTTGGAATTTTGGGAGTCTGTAACCAACCCCTCCATCTCTGGTGCAGGGTTTGGGAAGCTCAAATGTGGACCTGCGAGAGGTGGCCTACCCTGTCAGGACGTTGTCAGGTACAGAGGGATCCCACGACCTTGTAGGAGTGGGTGGGCCAGTCATGAGTTGTCTTTCCCATTGGGACATCATATCCTCATGCTCAGTGACGATCCCTTTTCCTCCTTCCTCAGACTGGCTGCTGGAGCCCAGATGGGAACCGCCTGTTATTCACAGTCCTAGGAGAGCCTCTAATTTACTCCTTAACCTTCCCCGAGCACAGTAGTAAGATGTGCTTTCAAGGGAGAATGGAGGGCCCCAAATATTTTTAACAGACCCAGCCCTGGGGGATTGGGAAAAAAGCTAGGGCAAAACTGGGGTAGTCCGATTCTTGGGAGGATGGGCAGAGGAGGCCCCTCCTCCCACCTGTCAGGGACTCTGTGGTGGGAGGGAGCCTCATCATGTGCCCTTTCCACAGGGGAGGGAAAAGGGCAGGTTGGAGGCGCCAAGACAGCTACCATCGTGGCAGATCTGTCTGAGACCACCATACAGACTCCCAACGGGGAGGAAAGGTGAGCAAAGGAAGAGGTCCATGGTGTGTGGAAGGTGAGAAGGACCTGTCTCACTTCCCCCATCACCTTTCACCATCTTCTCTAGGCTGGGGGGAGAAGCTCATTCCATGGTCTGGGACCCTAGCGGAGAGCGTCTGGCTGTGCTTATGAAAGGTAACGAGTGAGAAGGGAAACGACTCAGCTAGCTTTGCTTATCAGCATTTGCCCCACGAGCCTGTCTTGAGTTCTTGTCTGCTCTGAATCTGTCCTTTTTGCAGGAAATCCCCGGGTACGGCATGGCAAGCCTGTCATTCTACTGTTTCGAACTCGGAACAGCCCTGTGTTTGAACTACTTCCCTGGTGAGTGCCCCTTGGTCCTCCCCTGACCCTGTCATCCTTTTTTGCTTCCCTTCTCACTTCTCCCCCACCTTGTTTCCAGTGGCATTGTACAGGGGGAACCAGGCGCCTGGGCCCAGCTGATTGCCTTTCACCCATCCTTCAACAAAGGAGCCCTGCTTAGTGTGGTATGGAGGGACTCCTAGCTATTGTGGTGGGTGGAGATGAGATGGATCTGAGGACTATCCACGATGGGGATAAGGGGTTTTGAGTCAGTTTGCTGCAGTTTGGTCTGAAAGTTCATTCTCTCCCTTGCAATTTCTTTACAGTGTTGGTCCACAGGCCGGATCGCCCACATTCCCCTGTATTTTGTCAATGCCCAGTTCCCACGATTTAGCCCCATGCTGGGCAGGACCCAGGAGCCTCCTGCTGGGGGAGGTGGCTCCACCCATGTGCCTCTGTTTACCGAGACAGCCCTCATTTCTAGCCCCTGGGACCCCTCTTCAGGAACTTCTTGGTCCCACTCCCCCATCAGCCATCTTTAATAAACATTCCTTTTATTTCCCTTCCTTGTTTTGTTTTCTTAATGAAGGGGGGGAATTAGGCATTTTAGAATGAGAGGAAACTATAAAGAGACTAAAATACAGTCACTAAACAGGATTTTTATTGATGAGAAGGCAGAGAAGTTCGGTGCTGGGCCAGAGTGGTACGGGCCATAGTCAGGGCACCTTCTCTGGTGCGGTGCCCACCGATGAAGCCATTGGCATGAACAAAAATGCAGCCAGGGATCCCACTAATTTTGTCTAGGGCCTCATCTCGAAGACCCTGCCATAGTTCAGGTAGAGGCAGCCTGTGAGCAGAGAGAGCACACTGGAAGTGGAGCAAAGGAGAATTTAAAGGACAAATGGGGTACTCCAGAAAGGAAGGACTGTGATAAGGAGCAGAACTGCAAACTACGACAACGTCCATCAGCTGGGGAATGGCTGAACAAGTATTTTTAAGAAATTGTGGAAAAAAAGAAGCAATGACCAACTGTGATTCTGAGAGGCCAATGATGAGGCATACTACCCACTTCCTGGTGGAGATTTGGTGGGCTCGATACAGAATGACTCATCCATTTTTTGGGTGTGACCAACATGGGAACTTGTTTTGCTTGACTATATACATTTGTTACACATTTGGTTTTTCTTTTTTTTTTTTCAGTCGGGGTATGTATGTAGAAAAAGAGAAATGTTAATTGAAAAAAATTATCTAAATGAAAAAAGGTAAGGGGCAGTGAAGAGCTATGTAACGGGTTTGAAGGGTAACAAAGCAAGTTTCCCTATCGAGTTTCTTCTAAGGTTGAACTTGCGGAACCTGAGCCTCAAAAGACTGGGAAAGGACCTGAGGATCTATGGGGCCTTACCTGCTCTCAAAGGAGTGAAGCTCTTTTGGTACACACTGTACTCGCCACTGTCCATTCTGGTCAGGGAAGACCACGAATGCAATGGGCACTAAGGGGGTGAGCCCGGGTTCAAGATCAAACAAATGGTCTTTCCAAGGACAGCCACCTTGAGACAGCTCTATAATTTCTCCACTTGGGTCCACCTTTTGGAAGAAAGTGGGAGTCAGAGGAAGATTTATGCTTCAATAGTGACTGTGTCTAATGGAGCTGTGAGCTCTCTTAAAAAAAAACCACACCGGTAAAGGGCTGAGTACAGTGACTGATAACACACCAGGCACTTCATAAACGCGTCTCCCCTTCCCTACCTGGTATCGGTTTGCCAGGGACTGTTCCACAATGGCCCGGGCAGGGAGCCAGCTGTGCTTATAGAAATCCAATCTCTGTATAAACTCTTCACGTACTAGCTCCATGGCACGATGAAAGCAAGCCTGTGAAGGGGAGAACAGTCAGCACTTGGCTCCTGAACTTGCCAGCAATGAATAACTTTCCTCTGATGCCCCTCACCTCTCCACATCCCTTCTTCCTACCTCTGTGTCCTGGTCTGGCTGGTTCCAGGTGGGGTTAAGCCGGGCAACCCGAGCACTCAAAGTGGTGGTCAGTGCATATCGAGGCTTTCCTCCCTCCCACTGAGAGATGCCATTGTCTACTGCATCTACTTCCTCCACAAAATATTCATACATCTAGGAAAGGACAGGGGTTTGGGGGCTGGGTTACTTAAGGAAGGAAGGCAGGCAAGTCAAGTCCCTTCTCAGTGCAATTTCAGGGAAGTGGCTTTGAGGGCACAACTACCTTTTGTTCCAACAATTATCCCTGGTTAACAAATGAGGAACCTTGAGACTCTTAGTGGGTAGGTGACTTGCACAGTGAGACTGGTGGAGCTGAGACTTCGCCCACTATCTTTCTGGAGGCCTTACGAACAAGGAAATGTGCTGGCTCAGAGTTGGGAAACAGTCCTTTTCATGGCAGACTGGCCATTACTTTCTTAAGTGAGTTTGTACAAGCTGCTCCACACCTGTCTGGGGCTCCCCGACCTCAAGTAAGATGGAGCTAACACTTGTCCTACCTATTTCACACTGTTAAAAAGGAATACACGTCAAAGTGCTTTGGAAAGTACAAAATGAGGCTCAAATGTCTCTGTACCATGAGTAACAATGCTGTAGCTCCTTCCATGTGATGGCATCTTTTAATGACCCCATAGAACATGATATGGTAAGAAAAGGATCTGAGGCAAGAAAGCTTGGAACAGGGTTCTAAAGTATGGACTGATCAGCAAAACAAAAAACTCCTTTTACATTGTGCTTTCGCTGCAGATAAGGAAAGGAATGTGGTATTTGTAACTCAGGACACTGCTTCTTTCCAAAATGAGTTCACATGAGAGTGGAGGAATGCAATATTTTTTTCATCACAACAGATTTAGCTTTCTAATAAACAATAGCACCTATATAGTAAACTAAGCTCTCAGTGAAGCAATCTTCTTAAACAACCGCAAAGCAGGTATTACATTACTTCCAATTTACAGATAAAATAATGACCAAAGCTCCTGAGAATCCAAGGTTTTTTTCCCCTTCCAGATCTAATATCCTTTTTCATTACACAGATCATGTTGTCTGGTTCCTGTGCTGGCCAGAGCTAAGATGCACTCTTTTTCTCAAAAACATTTAAATTTAAAAATTTACTTTAAAGTGTAAAAAACCTTCTTAGCTCAGGGCTGTACAAAAGCAGGCAGCAGATTGAATTGACTCTTGATTTGGGCTGCTACTTTCAAGTTTGCTGAGGATGCAGTAATAGAAGAGTGTGTATGTGTGTACAATGTATGAGTGGGGAAGACTGGTGGGAAGGTTGTGTTCGTCCTTCATTGCCACAGAAGACCATGCCATCAGAGAAATGAGGACATGATTTGCACTTGACTTTGTTTTGAGTGAGGGAGGGCTGTTCAGGTCACCAGCCTCACTTCTCCTCCAGAGCCATCTGACTCCAGTGACCAGATATTCATCAGGATGGCTGGAGATGACCCAGGATGAGGCAGTTGGGGTTAAGTGGCCTGCCCAAGGTCACACAGCTAGTGTCAAGTGTCTGAGGTGACATTTGAACTCAGGTCCTCCTGACTCCTGCACAGGTGCTCTATCCACTGCACCATCTAGCTGACCCCTGGCAGGAAGGTTAGCTAAAGGCTAAAAGCTGACCATACTTGATCCACATCTGGCTGAGACATCCCCAGCCTTGCTTTAAACTGGCAGCTGCTCATTTGGGCCTTTCCCCAAAGGCCGCCTGGTTTCTGGCCCGGTGCTCTCGCTATGCCCCGTGACAGTACCACTGAGGATGATGGTGTCATTTAGACGCCATCCGGTGCTTTACAAGGCTCTCGCCTGCCCCTCGGGACGACCGCGGGAGTGGGGCGGAGAGCAGACAGAGGCAGACAGCGCCCCAGCGACACGGGGCCCCGCCCCCCAACGCTCGCGCTTCCACACGGACCTTGTCGTAGAGAGTGTCCACAACTCGGTCATCCACGGCGGTGTCCAGCAGCTGGGCCAGGAGCCTCTGGCCGAAGTGCAGGTACACCAGGCCGGCGCTGCTCAGCTTGGTCTGCCACGGCTTGCCCGGCCGCAGGGAGCTCATGGACTCGGTGAAGGACCTGCGGGGGAGGGAAGGGCTGAGGGCGCGGGCCGGGCGCGGGGGCCGGCGCGGGGAGGGGGTGCGGCGGGGCCGGGGCCGGGCCCGCACCTCTGGTGGTGGTCATAGCGGTGTCTCTGCGGGTCGTACTCGCCGCCCACGTCCACCACCACGTCGCAGCTGGCCAGCAGCGCCGGGTCGCGGGTGCGCACGATCTCGGCCTCCTGAGGGTACAGGGAGAGGGGGCAGGGGCGTCAGGCGCGCGCTCGCGGCCTCCCCACGAGCACGCACGCGCACGCCGGGAGGAGGGAGGGGAGCCCGGCCCCGCCCCCCGGGCCCCGGGCCCCGCGCGGGCCGGCCGGCGGCCGTACCCGGTACTCGGGCAGCAGCCTCAGCAGGGCGCATGCCAGCGCCTCGTCGCAGTGGAAGGTGCCGTTGTGGGTCCCGATGCGGGGCCGGGCTGGCGCCATGGGCTCGGCGCGGGGCCGCTTGGGGGACGGGGCGGGCGCGAGGCCCGACCGGCGGGAGACCCGCAACGGCGTGGACGGGAGCGCCAGGAAGAGGAGGCTCCGGAGGAAGAAGTGACCCATGCGGAACTCGAGGGGCGGGGCCCCGAGGGCAGCCGGAAGAGCGCGCGCCACTTCCGCCCCGCAGGCGCTCCCTGCCCTACGGGCCTCCAGCCGACGTCACTTCCGGAACTAGACGCCCTGACCTCGCCCTTCCTCCCTCCCCCCGTCCCGGGGTCAGCGTGGGGAGAGAAAAGCGACACGAGGATCCGGCTGGGTCCAGCGGGCACTTTTATTGGCTCTGTACACGTGCTCTCGGTTCTCCCCCCCTCCCCCCCGCCCAACCCCCTCAGGCTTTGGCTGCGGCTGCGTGGGACGCCCCCAGCGCTGTGAGCTGCTGAATCTTCTGGCTCATCATCTCCACGATAGCTGCAGGGGGAGAGAGGCACAGGGGTCAGGGCAGACGGGCAAACGCGGGTTCAGCGAGAGCCCGAGGGCGCCCCCATGCGCCGGGGCAGGGTCTCCCGACCGCCCCCGGCTCTCGGTCGTCGGCCTCTAGCCCCAAGCATGCACCAAGCAACGACCCCCGGCAAGGCTGTACCAGATTCTGGGCCCAAGGCGGGGCAGCGGCGCGTCCTTGTCTGGGGGGGTAGAAGGGGCGGGGGGGTGTTGGGCTGAGAGATTTAAAACTGGATCCTCGGGGACTCCATTATAAAGGTGAGCACAGGAAGAGGCTGGAAAATGGTTTGGGAGTCAGCCTAAGAAGCCCAACTACCCTCCTTACTTTCCTTAAGACGAGTGAGACTTCGGGCAGCAGGGCAGCCCACTGCAGCATCACCCTTAGGTTCACCCAAGTAATGACAGGAAACTAGCAAGGAAAGCCCTGGTCAAGGTCAGCCAAGCCTCACCTGGAAGTCTTTGTATCTTGGAACAGAAAGACCAGAGGCTTTCTGCCAGATAGCACCAGGGTGATCGTCAAGTCCCAGGGAGAGGTAGTCAGTCAATAAGCATTTATTATCGTTACTGTGATAGCCTCCCATGTGCTGGGTACTGTGCCAGCCACTGGGGATGCCAAGCAAAATTTCAAAAACGCCACCCCCAAGGGCAGTCCAACGAAGGAGACAACAGGCCAACATGGAGGCACAACTAAGATAGGTACAGGGTAAGTTAGAGGGAAGGCACCAGCACTTTGTGAATGGTCAGGAAAGGCTTCTTGGAGGAGGAGGGAATTTTGGGCTAGTGTCTGAAGGAAGCCAGTGAAGCCGGACGGAGAGAATTCCTGGCAAAAGGGCAGGTAAAAAGGCAACAGGATAAGGGAGCAAGGGATTTGAGAGACCAGAACCGTGAGAAGTTAACTGGTTCACCACCCAGCGGTAATTGGGCAATGGCCTGGTAAAGAACTAAGGCTAAGGGTGCAGATTTGGAGATGTCAAGATTGAGGAAGAGGAATGACAACAGATTATGATCAAAAAGAAAATTTCAGAGTTCCTAAAACATGGAGGTAGAATACTTATGGGTGATGAAAAGATCAGTTCTCCCCATGTTGCTGGGAGAGAGTGAGGACAAAGTCACTGGATATGAGTAAGCTGAGGAAATGAGAGGTTTGTGTGCGTATAGGGGTGTATCAGTATATATGATGATATTCTCCAGTGCAAAGGCAGGAGTTGAGGAAAAAATATTATGAGCCAGGGGATGAATTAGTGGAGGAAAGGCATAACATGTCCCAGAGGTCAGTAGATGACAGCTACTGGAATCTTGGTTGACTGGTAAATACAATTAAAAGTGAACTCCAGAACAGGGGAGGTTGCTAAGAAATGGAGGTAGAGGGAGAGCCTGAAGAATAAATGGGGAGAAAGGAACATTCTAATACCCCCACTTCAGCCAGGGATAGGAGAGAAAGTCTACCCAGTACTGAAAAAGGTAGCCAGTAAACAGTCATCAGGAAGAAGCCAGGCCTCAAGGTACTAAAAGAAGATGGAAGAAGTGGGAAAGCAAAAAGTTGAAGAAGAAAGCAAATTTGTTGCTGACGCAGCAGTCATCCAGAGAGCTGGGTAAGAGTGGTGGTAGATTTACAGCATGACACTACTGAGGTGCAGCAGCCGTTGGGTTAGGAGAGCCCAGGCACCCTGAGTTTCCTAACCCTGTATCCCTGCTATCCTGAGATGCCAGAGAGGGCCATGAGTCAGAACTCTGAACCTCAAAGATCCACAAGGGCCTAACTCTTTGAGGTGGAGGTGAGTGTGGGAAATAGGTAAACCAGGGCAAAATGAAGCACAGCCAACCACATCATCCAAAAGTCCAGCATGGCAGGGACTGGATCTTCTATAAAGCACAAAATCAGAAACTGAGAAAGAAGTAAACCTTACCCAAATAAAGTGAGACCCTTGAAAACTAAGAACAAATCAGTTATTCCATATGACAGTTAAAAAAAGCAAATTTAAATAATCCCCCCAAAAACCTAAAATAGTTAAAAACCAAAAAACAACTGGCTCAAATAAGGAGAGGTAATATAAGAATTGTTGAACTCCCAGAAAACTGTGATTTAAAAAAAAAGACTTGGACACAGTACTTACAAAATCATAAATGAAAATTACCTACATCTATTAGAACAAAAGAACAAAGTAAAGACAAAAAGAATCTACCAATCTCACCTCCTGAAAGCAGTCTCAAAAGGAAAAGTATCAAGAATTTGGTCTCCCAAATTCAGAACTCCCACATTAAAGAAGGAATACTATAAGCACCTTGAAACAGTTCAAGCTTCAAGAGCTATAGGCAAGACAATACAAAACCTGATAGCTTTTACTAAAAAATGAGAGATTGTGGAATATGATATTCCAAAAGGCAAAAGAGGCAAACTCACAAACAACAATAACTTAGCCTGAAAAGATGAATGTCATCTACAAAGGAAAAAAATGAAAAAGAGGACTTTCAAGAATGTCTCTTGAGAATCTGAATATATCCAAATAGTACTTAGAATTTAATATGAAAAAAGAGCTCCTGCAGCTGGAATGGCTCTTGTGAAGGGTTTTAAGAGAGTAAAGAGAAGGCAAGGAAGACATAACGTATGAAGAGACAGAGTGAAATAAGTCCAACAGTAACAACTTTCATGCAGATAGTAACATTGTAAAGAGAAACAACTTTGAAAGACAAAAACTTGGATCAATGCCATGACCAACCATGTCTGCAGAGGCAAAAGGTAGACATACACGTGTGTACACACACACACACACACACTCTCTCTCTCGATGGTCATTCTGTGGATTCTTTCTGCTTGACTGGTTGTTATTAAAAGCTTTTTTACCTTACTTTTCTATCAATCAGGGTTAGATGTCCAAAGGAAGAGAGCCACTGTGACACTTTTTTTTAAATGCATAAAAGAGGGAGTTCTGAGGGAAGCCGACAAGCAGGACAATTTTGAAGTATTGTGTAGGATTTACTACATTCTTTTAAAAAAGCAAACAGCATGAAATGGAGACTGGTCAATTCATATAGAATTCTCTTGTGTTCTGTTGTGTTATGAAAATGGTTTTTTTTGGATTGTTAAGTTCAGAATAAAAATTTTTTTAAAATAAAAATTACTGAAGATCTTTGCATTGGAAAAAGATCCTAGGTTTACTAAATTAGGCCCTATTTTTGGACAAAGGAATCAAACATCTTCTAATTCTGGCATAAACACAAGTGACCTCTCTCAACATTCCAAATTAATTAGGGTGAAAGCAATAAGAGCTTTGATAAATATGTTCATTCTTGTATGTGCCCTCTGAGATTACCTTCCACTGTAAATAACGTGAATATATGATTCTTTGCAAGTTACCTCCCCCATTAGAAATAAGTTCCTTAAAGGCAGAACATGTTTTTTGCCTTTCTGTGTATTCTAGGCCTCAGCTTCGTACCTGGCATATAGCAAGCACTTAATGCTTGTTGACCTACAAAAATAAAGGAGTTATAAGTGAGTGCTGAATGTCACAAAAAATGAAAACTATAGCTTGAGAGAAAATTAATACTTAGCATATCACCCCTGCTTTTACCTCACCTAATAAGGTTATCAATCAATCCATCAATCAGCAAGGACTGTGTCCCTGAGGGCCAATTATTACTAGGCACTAGGAATGCAAGTAAAAAGACAGTTCATGCATCCAAGAAGCTGGGGGAATATAACATGTTTATAGATGGGTAACTATGGGATATGTACAAAATAAATACAAATGATTTGAGGATGGCAGTAACAACAGGGAAAATCAGGAAAGGCCTATAGTATTCTAGTCAGGGAGGAGAGTCTTTGCAAAGTCATGGAGATGGAAGATGGAATGCCTTTCACAAGGAAAATCAAGTAGTTCAATTTGCTTAGAATCTGTGTATTAGGGACAGCAATGAGTAACATGCTTGGCAAGATAGATTGGAGTCAGTTTAATTGCCAATCAGAAGAGTCAGAATAGCCACTGAAGCTCCTTGAACAGGGCAGGTGATGTGATCGATCAGATGTCTGTTTTAGGAATATCAGTTTGACAGCTACCTGGAGTTGAACTAGAGAAGGGAAAGACTTGTGGCAGGGACAAAAAAATATTAAATTGCATAACCTTTGACCCAGTGATACTATTACCAGATCTATATTCCAAAGACTTCCAAGAAGGAGGAAAAGGATCCATATATACAAAAATATTAATGAGCTCTTTTTGTGGTGGCAAGAAATGAGAAACTAATGGGATACCCACCAATTGGGTAATGGCTGAGCAAGCTATGAATATGATGGAATACAAATGTGCTATTAAATGATGAAGGGTATGGTTTCAGCAAAACCTGGGAAAACTTGTGTGAACTAAGGCACAGCAGATGAGCAGGAGCAGTAGAACGATATTTACACTAACAACCATATGGAACGATATTTACACTAACAACCATATGGTAAAGAGAAATCAACTTGGAAAGACATTAATTCTGATCAACATAATGACCAACCATATTTCCAAAAGACTCATGACAAAACATGCTATCTATCTCCAGACAGAGAGCTGATACTCAATGCAGACTGAAGCTTCCTTTCTTCCTTCCTGGTATGGCTAATTGTAGAATTTGTTTTGCATGACTACATGTTTGTAATGGGTATTTTATTTTTCAGTCTTCTCAATGGGTAGGGTGGTGAGAGAGGGTGGGAAAGAATTCAGAACTGAAAATAATATAAAATTGAATTTAAAAAGAAAAAGACTTGAGGCAGGAAGACCAATTAGCAGTCTCCTGTAATAGTTTTCATAAAAGTTAATGAAGGCCTGAAATATATGATTTGTAGCTTCCGAGAGTGATAGAGATGAGAAATATTAAGATGTAGTATCAACAAGACTTGGCAGATGATTAACAATGAAGGGATAAGAGTGAAGAGTCAAGAATCAATCAACCAACAGGCATTTATTAAGAGTCTATTACGTGCCATGGAAAATGACTTTCGGGTTGTAAACCTAGATGACTATCAGGATAGTAATGCCTTCAAAAGAGGAGTTAGGAGCAGGAGTAGGTTTAGGAAAAAAGATGAGTTCTGTTTTTGGACAAGTTGAGTTTGAGATGCCTGTGTGACAGACATGTGGAGATGTTCCACTTGGTTAGACAGTTGCAGAGGTGCAGAACTAGAGCTCAGGAAAGAGCTGATGGCTGGATATATAACCTGGAGAATTGTCTGCATAGACACAGCTAAATTCATGAAAGGTGATGAAATCGCTAAGATAGTATAGAGGGAGAAAGGGGAAAAGACCCAAGAGTTTTCCTGTGGCACACCTATGAATGCAGTCACTGCAGGTCCAAACTGACCTATTCAGACAAGCTGCTGCTTCTGAAAAATGGGAAATAGATCCAAGTAAAGGGAATGTTTCAACTGTCACCATTTCTTAGAGAAGCTTAACTGATATAATTTGGCCCCCACAATGAAAAGGCCAAGATAAGCCTTGAAAACACCTCAGCAAGCAAACACCATGAGACATGGGAACTCTGGGTAATACCAACTTAGGGTCTAAGTTTATCTTCAAAAGCCACATGCATAGGGCAATGCAAGAGTAGGAAGTATTTGTCCCTTGCCCCCTCACAGAAAACAGAAGCAAAAAAACAGTAGAAAGGAAACAAGCTTGTGGGCAGTTTATTTTAAGAATGATTATAATTACTGTATGGTTTTAATGACCAAAAAGCTTAGGCTTGGCGAAAAGTTGAGAAAATGCACATCCTAGCCTCTTCTTTGCAGAGGTAAGAGACTGTGGGTGTGGAATCCTGCAAACACTGTTGGAGGCAGTTAACATACTGCTTTCTTTGCTGAACTCAATCCCTTTTTCTCTTTTGTAAAATTCCTTGTTACAAGGTATAGTTCAGTGGAGATGGGGGTACTTCCAGAAATGAAGGTGATGTAAAAAACCAAAGGATAAAAAAATTTAAATACTTAGTTGAGTGAGATCAGAGTGTTTGTGAATGAAACTACAAAAAAGGAAAATAGGCATGAAGTGCATCAACTATGCCCATGCTGCTGTCATAACCTATTTTCATAATTAACAATACTGAGAACAATGTATTTGGACGCAATCAAGAGGAAATGACACTTCAGATGAAATCAGAAAGAATGGCTGGACCTGACCAAATATATACAAAAGCCCTTCTTTTTATCTGCAATAGTTTCCAGATGATTCTTTGTGGGTGAAGCATGGAATTCTACAATCTCAAAAGAATCAACACTCAAATGACCCAAAGTGTAGTGAAAAGATGCATGGTAGGCAAAAGTAGGGTGTGGTGTATTACCAAAGAAGTTGTTAGAGTAAGTTGTGTAACAGATGGACAGACAGACTGCTACACTGGCACCCTGGAAATGTTAAAAGAGTCAAGGAATGCTACCAACCCACTGGGTAGATCAGCTATGGAGAAATGGAAAGACAAAGACAAGAACTGCACATGATCATAGAATGTGGATAAGTTGTAACTTTTACCATGTAGGGAGCACGTACACTGATGAAGTCACAGATCTTCTGAGGTATATGTGTTTTTTTTACCCTCCACTAAACTGGGACTACCCCCCAGAGCTGACACATCTCTACTCACAGAGGGGTACTCTATATGTGGTAATTGCCAAGTCAAGCACATATGACACCCAGAGAAAGATAAAGGCAACAGAGAAAGATGGGAAGACAGTGATAGGCCTAGAATCAAACAAAAAGGAGGTTCACTTGTCCTAGAACCCAGGGGCTCACCTTGCTTCATGGCATGCTTCTCCTGCAGAGCGGGCTGAATTTTTTCCATCTGTTTAGTGAGGAAGTCAATCTTCCTCTTGAAGAAGTCTTTAGCATCATCTGCTGACTGCCAAAGGAGGAGAAGTTAATGACCCTCATGGACTCTTGGGGAGAGATATCCTATCAATGTCCTGTCAATGATGCCACCTCCCAATCCCTCCTCTTGAACCAACTTACCTTCTCCACATAGTAGCCAGTTCCTACGTCAATGAGAACATGCTCCACATCATGTAGCTTCCCAGGTACATACATCTGAGGGGTGAGGATTAAGGAAAGGGCTGGCCCACCCTGGAACACCCTTCACTTTCCTCAAAAGCCAGGAATTCTGAAGCTAGAGTTGTGAACTTAGCATAGAGTGAAATGGACAGAGGAGGAGAAAGGTTCTCTGTGAACAGAGAGCCCTAAAGAAACCGTAAGAAGGTGCCCTCTAACTGAAAATTTCAACTCCACCTGCTCACATTCAAAACCAAATCCATTTCTCTTCCTAAAATGTTAACTCCCATTAGTACTCATATTGATAAAGGATAACTTTCCACAAGCCTATCAAATATATAGGCAGTGGAAAAGTAGCACAGTGGAGAGTACCAATTCAAATTCAGCCTCAGACATTAACTGTATGACCCCAGGCAAGTCATATAACTATCTGCCTCAGTTTCTTCATCTTTAAACTGTGCATATCCAGCATAAAATAAGCTGGAGAAGAAATAGCAAACCACTCTAGTATCTTTGCCAGGCATGACTGAACAACACCACCAAATACAAAACCCAGGCCTCACTTCCAAACCCACCAACAACTTGGCTCCCGATTTACATATATTTATCTGTAAAGTCATTCAATGTCTATTAGTTAACTATTTCTCTTCCATCAGTACTTATTTATGTTCTGCTGTTTAAGGAAGTTTATTAGACTACAGAATACAGGGATTTTCTCTATAAACTGACTTACACAATGTCCAAAATACCCTACTGAAGTATAGTGACACAGTAAAGGGATAACTAATCTCAAATTGGGAAGCAATACCCACAGTATCTTCTTCCTTCCCTCATCTCTATTTCTCTGTGACTTGTATGTAGTTTACTACTTATTTTGTTTACATTATAAGCTTCTAAGGGACAAGGATAGTGCTTGATCTCAGCCCTGCTAATCCTCTGGTATCCAGGACATTGTTTTATACTCAGTCTGATTAGTGGACGCCAGTACTCAAAGGGCCAGTATAAACTTGAATCAGGTAGTTGCAATTAACTCTTTCCCTTTCCATTGATCACCTGAACTTAAATATCTGAAGAGACCTGAGGTTAGATGATGGCAAGCTAATTAAGGAACGTCTTCTGGCACCAGGTGAGCGGGGTGTTTTCTCAATCAAGCATGGAAAGGACTCTGCCCAAGGAACCAAAACCGTTTTCTGGGTGGGAAGTAAACCGGCAGTCTCCAGTAGGAAGGATACAGAACTGGTCAATGGGACGAGTAATTCTTTCCCTGTGAAGGTAACAGAGATAAACATCTGGGGACGACGCTAAAAGGAAACCCAACCAGGAGGTTTTCCAGGCTGGAAGTATTCAATCCGATAACAAAAAATGAGCGAGGAGAAAAAAGGAAGGAAGGGGGAGCTGCTGACATCTGACATTCTAAGTCAAAATGTGAAAGGAATGGAAGGCCTTTGGTGTGAGGCTGGAGGGGGCAGAGATGATTTCTGAACCGCTGCTTCTCAATCTTAGGGCCAGGGGTTAACAACGAAAAAGCCCAGCCCACCCCCTCGCCTCCTCTCCCAGGCCCCCTCCCCCTCCCCCTCCCCTTCCCCGGCCTCCCTCTGCCCACCGCCCACCCCCCCACCCCCATACCCTCGTTGCTCTTGTTGAGCACGTTCAGACACTCCTTGGCCTCCACGTATTTGGTCTGGACAACCTTGAGCTGCGCGATGGATGAGGAGAGAAACTCCACCTCCTGTAAGGGGCGCGGGGAGAGACAAGGATGAGGGGGGGCCCGGCGCGGACGGCGGGGTCTGGGTCCGGGCGCCCCGGGCCGGCCTCACCTGGTCCAGCTGGTTCTTGAGCAGCTCGAGCTGCGGCAGGGACAGCTCCGTGATGTTCACCGACTGCGCCATGTTGGGAGGCTGGGCGGGGGCGGGGCGCGCCGTCGTGGGAGGCGCTCTAGCTCTAGCCGCGTCTCTATGGCACCCAGAGGCACCGCCCCCCCTCCCCCCCCGCCCCCCGCCCCCCTCCCCCCCTCCCCCCCCCCCGCCCGTGCTCTCTATGACCCCGGGCCGCCGGCCGCCCTCGGGCTGCTGCTCCTGGAGCGCCCCGCCCCGCCCCGCCTGCCACAATGTATCCGGCAATGTTGCCCTGCAGTGCTAGTCGGGTTCGTGTCCGGATCGTGTTCCCTTCGCCACGCTCGGGAGCCCCCAACCGCCCCGGGGAAGGGGGCGTTTCACTGAGGCTTTCGGGGCCGAGGAGGGGAGGCAGGACGGGAGTCCCGGGTTCGAGTGCTGACCCGACTCGCGCAGGCTGTATCCTAAGGGTCAGTTTCTTAGTCCTTCTGGCAATACTCCCAGACTAAGTGGCGGATTTTCGGAAAGGTTTTCCTCCCACCGGCCGCAGTGCCTGGCACACAGGCAGCGCTTGGTGACGGAGCGCACTGGGCATCGCATCACTGAGCCTCGAAAAGGGCAAGGCTACTTATTCCCTCGTGCTGCCTCCTCCAGGCCACCCTGGAAGGCAACCTTCTGGCACTCGGATCTCCGAGCCAGGGCAAAGCTCTTTGAAAGGCCACTGGACCCGCTTTCGGCCCCCGTCCCCAACAGTTCACAGCTTTTCCCTCTGCTCCTCCTCAGAAATGTTATCTGTTGGGAGAGTCAGTTCCACCAGTCTCTAATGCCCCACACAATACTCCTCACTCCCCTCTACCTTAAATGTTGGCCTTTACGTGAAATAATGAGAATAGGAGGCACAAAGCAGGGTAACCCATAGGTGGTGGAAACTTAACAGTACAATAGCACAAGCTTATCAAAACACCAACAAAGAAGGTGCACAAGGGCTGGGAAATGTTTTTAGTAATCCCTCCGGAGAAACTAGACACAACAAAGTTTAAGTAATAACTTTATTACAGTGAGTAAAAACACATACTGAAAAAATCAATTAAATATTCAACGGAGTTAGGGGGGATTTCACAAGTAGGGGGCTGAACAAAGAAACCAGAGGTAAGGACTATAAGGAGACTTCTGGGTGTCACTGCAGGGAGACAGGTAAGCCATAGGCTACAGGGGCAGCACCGATGAGGTATTTGAGTTTGGGAGCCTGGCGTGCCTGGATGATATAGGAGAGGAGGGGCGCTCCTGAGCCAGCCTCCAGCCAGCCCTGCAGCAGCGCTTCTGTGTATCGGTCTATTTCTCTATCTGTCACATCCCACAGGTTCCCCAAGAACAGGGGGCTATGAGAACAGAGGAAAAGAGGTTAAGAAAAGGGATAGATCTATAAGACTTAAAAGGGAGGAAAAAAAAAAGCCAAAACCATTTGCCAGTTCATTTGGGGGACAGAGTTGGGGCAAAGGTGGGCCATAGGAGAGCTCTGGGTATGGGGCAATGAAGAAAAGGAAAGAATTGGCTGAGCTATGGCTCGGAATTCAAAGCTGAAGTGTGGGTGTGTGAGAAAGGGAAAGCTAGAGAGAATCAGAAAGCCCTAGAGTGAGCCAGCTGGGTGTGGGGAAGGGGAGAAAGGGAAGAGGAGGCTTGGGGGAAAGTTCTCTATTTCTTCAAAATTGATGTTCCCGGTCAAGACTCACCAGCCTGCAATGATGTACTTGAGAACGATGCCAGCCCCCTCCAGGTTCCCCTGTACAGCCAGGGCAGCACTGCTACACCCAAACAATAAGGCCACAGCTCGACAGTTGAGCCGCTGGATTGCCTGCCCATCCAGGAAAGAGGCGCCAGCCCCGTGCCCTGCATAACTGATGCAGAAGTGGAATGAGCTACAGCCTGTGACTCAGTTTCTCTTCCTTAAACTACCTTTTCTTTTCACTCTGCCCTGCATTATCAATAGCTCCTTCCTGCAGAACTCTTCTCTGTAAATAAAGAGTTCTGCAGCCTCAGTTTTCAAGAGATCTCCATAAGAAACGGTAACAGGACCCAGATGACCCCATTCGTGTCCCTTTGGGGATGTAGTCTTTTCCCACCCCAGTACTCACATATACAGATCATGCTCTGTCAAGGCTGCCTGGACCTGTTCTTGGCTTGGGGCCTCACCAACTAGTCCCTTCCAGCCAGTCTCACTGTGGAGAGGAACAAACTATAACAAAATGCAATGGAAGAAAAAAACAACAGGGAAAAAAGGCCCAAAATAAAGGACATACTAAAGAGGTGACATTAGGGAACCCATTTTCCTGGCCTCCTCTCCCATCAGGTGTCTAGGAATGGCCCCTTGAACATTCCTCTTTCTTTGCCCATCCCACCTGCAGAAGCGAGCTCGGAACCGCTCCTCTGTGTTTCCCAAATTGTTCTGTGGGTTCAGGATGTAGAAGGTACTTTGTGGATTCACTCCCCGGTTCCACACTGATGAAGCCTGGGTCTGCATCAGTAAGATAAATGTTCATTATACCCCAGTCTGACAGAGATGGGACCTTGATGTCTTAAGTCTTTATTCTAGTGCCTTGTCATGACCCTGCTGGGCAGATACTAGACATTATCTCTCTTTCATATATATGGGATCAAGTCCCAATATAAGAATCCTTAACAAGGTGCTATAGAGAAGTGTTAGGTGTCACTTGTGACAGCAGAGGGCAGCAGAGGCCTTGACTGGGGCCAGCCAAGGACAGAAAGCTCTTAGCTGAGATAAAAGTAGTAAGCGAGATAGACTGGGTAGGAGCGCACAGAAGAAACTCGGAAGAGCGGCAGAGAATGGATTGCCAACAAGGGCTGGAAACCCCAGGAATAAGCGAGAGGGTCTAAAACTAGGGCAGGCAGATAGTTGCGGGTGCTAGGGTGAAGGGAAACAAAGTTGGGAATCTAATTTCAAAGGCTTGGAAGTTGAAGTTGAGGCAGGCAGATGGATGTACCTCTGGTCAGAGGTGAATCCAGACCTGGCCAGGGGTGTGACCTGTCACAACTTTCATACACCTCATGACTTATGTCCTTGAATTCTTCAAAGGATGCTTCCCTGCTGCCCCATACCTGCCCTATCACATGACTTTGAGTGCTGGGACTTGTTTAAGTAATCACACCACAGTCAAAGAGCTAGTACACAGCCCAAAGCTAAGTCTCTGACCCATTCCACTGGGGAGAGTTGGGGCAGCAAAGGGAGGGAGACCTGGACCATAAAGTCTTCTTCCTTCCCAAAGGGTATCCTTTTTGGAGGCGGGGAAGTGAGAAGGAAGGAGAAAACAGAAGGGGAAATGTTGAACAGACAGGGCTGATAGAAAACAGGGTTATATGTGAAACAATGAAAGTTGTCACTGGATTGCAGATAATAACCTGGACTCTAGGAAAGGCTCCAATTTAGGTGTCTTCCAGTTTCCAGGAGTCCTGTTCCTGAATGGAGGTGGAACCTGTGACTCCTCACCTGGAGGAACTTCCTACAACATTAATTGGCATGTTTATAAATTAATCTTGGCTCAATGAAATTTGATTTAAAGTCAGCCTAGGTTGCTTGTAACTCTCCTAAAGGAACCAAGAAATAATGGTGATAAGGGCTGTATGTGGAGTAGAATGACATATGAACATAATTATATGTTACAGCAAACTAAATCAGTGACAAAATAAAGAAACTCAAACGTCTTGGAAGAGACACGGCAGTACAAATGTTATCCTAAAATCAGGTGGGTGCCTTTGTTTTGTCAGTCTGAGGGAGGGTAAACATCAGTTTTCAGAAGAATGAGAAGAGGTTTGTGGGAAGGCCATAGACTGGAATGTAGTCTGCCACCAGCAGACATGACAGGTGGATACGACGCCCTGGAAGGAGCCAGAACGGAGGAACATGTGTGCCAATGTTGTCTGCCAGGACAAGGGCAGTCACTCTGAGATGGAGAAAGTCCAAACCTAAGCACTGATGGACATGCAAAAACTGAGGGCTTTCTAGCTTGAAGGACGGTAAAGGCACAAACATGATGAATAAGGTTGTAGTGACCTATCACAACAGCAAGAACCATGAACGATACTGGATTACTAGGGAAGCCTTGAAGCAAATATGACCATCTACACTTGGGTTTAAATCTCCCCATAAGATGCAGCTATGCCCTGAGCATGACCCTAGAGGGTATATAAAGAAAATGCAATGTGGAAGGCTGTAAGCCAGCAGAAAGACCTTGGGACTACTGCTGATTTTCAGTGAAAGGGAAAAATTCTAAATAAGGGTTGAGTGGCCATCAAGTTTTCAAGGCATAATGGTAGTTCCTAGAATTCTGATTTGTGAGAAACAGTGCTGGTCATATGATTCTGGTGACTGGAGACACTGATTTTAAAGCATGGAAACCACCAAATAAATGCCTAATTTAATTTATGAACTAGCTGCAGGTGTCCCAGACTTCAGTGATTGGTCTAAACAATTCTGGACCTTGTACCTTGCACCTTTGGCACCTTCTAAATAGCACCACCATGATTATGGCCTTGGTGCTCAGCAGCTATCCCCTACTCTCCATGTGGTATGATACTGTGTAGTTGTGCCGTTTTAAAAAATATTCTGCAAACGCTCAGCTGACTGGAGGTGATCCAAATTGCTGCACTAAGAGACTGTTGTGATTTATGTAGGTAAATCTGAGGCAGAAGTAAACTGGTATTTAGATAAGTAAATTGTGTTCTTGGACTTGGGCAGAAGAGATAGCTTCCTACATAGACCTAAGGAAGAGAGAGTTAGGGTTGAGAAAGGGAGGAATTAAGCCCTGCAGACCAGTCTGAGTCAGCACTAGAGGCCCCAGTGGCTAGCCAGGGGATTCACTCTTTAGGAGTCTACTCAAATATCATCTTGTAGGCTCTACTTATGTAAGGTTCCATTTGGGTATACCATAATCCCTTCTCATTTCATAGTTCACAAGCAGTTCATAACTGAACACAACGAGGGCATTACAGAAGTCAAGTCTAGCACTCAATGGCATATTTATCTTAGCCAGACTTCATATGCAATGCGGTTTTCCATAAGGATCCCCTTCTTTAAAGGCACCAAGTTAGAGGCCCTAAACAGATCTAGTCACTGCAGAAACAGAGCTTTCCAATATCCTCCTGTACTGATCCTCCCATACAACATACAGACAACTAAAACCTTGGCAAAGACTGGCCACTGAACAAATCCTGCACCATCCAATCTTCAGATTTTAACAAGGTCTCTGCCCGTCATATTAATTTGAGTGATCACCACCTAGCATTCAGGGTGAAGTTCTTTTTCATAGATTATTATTTTTTTCTACCCCTGCCCAAATCATGTGTTTTTCAGCCTTTGTTGTACATAGAGAAGCCATAAGGTTCTCCACACAAGGCGGGATTGACACTAAATTGTCAAAATCTTGAGAGAATCTGGGACTGACAGGGACTAATAAGGAGCTGTAAGAGTATTAGAGGAGCTCAGATTTCACTAAAGACAGTATTAAGGGGGTCTAATAAAGACACCTTATGTAAGGGAATCTAAGTGAGGAGAAGCAGGTCAGATCCAGATGAGTAGAACAGAATGGTGTGCCAAGCAAATGAAGCCCACAGAAGCACACAGGAAAGAAAATCCAAGACATAGGAAGGGGACTTGAAAACAAGACAGGCAGATGAATCTTGGGCAAGGAAGTAGAACCAAGTCAGGCAACAAGGTAACTGATCAGAGAGAAAAAAAAAGAGGGTGTGGTTGACCTTTGGATGGTCTTAGCTGTGTCTTTGGAAGCCCTGCTCTTAGGTTCTTAAAGGGATGCTTTTCTGCTAACCCTGACAATATAAGCCTCCTACTAAATGAACAATTCTATCCACTAATGTTTAGAAACAGTACAGAATCAAATGTCTGGATAAGGTAAACCTTCAGGAAAATACTTAAAACTCCTTTCTATGTCTACCCTGGTTCTCTTCTCCTCCTCAAGATTCAAGTCCTTTCTCATTCTCCCCCAGCCACACGGCCCCTCCCTTTTTCATGTCTTCACCCAAATCAGCCTCTGCTCCCACCTCTCTGATAAGTGAGTAGCTGAGCAGGAATCGGAGCGAGGGCAGCCGAGTGACAGGCTGTGCCCGAAGACTGGGAATGTTCTCCCAGGGCAGCTTCTGCAGGTCCTGAGGAGAAGAAAACAGAAGTTATTATTCTGATCTGGACCCTGCTGGCAGGGAAAACCCTCATATGAGAATACAAGCTCACAGATCAAAATCCTTACCTTATCTAACACCAGTACCAGGTGCCCATTACTCTGCCTGGTCCGGCCCTGCTGACGTTTAACAACCTCCTGTAATAGCTCCTGGGCTCTCTCTGGCTGGGCCTGGCATAGACCATGGGCTAAATCCTGAACGTCCTGAGGGGAAAGGGTATGGGCAGCACCTAGAACCACCTGCAGGGAAAATTGAGTTATAATTTCACTTAAGGAAATATTGGACTGACCTCTGTATAGATCAGATTCCTCTCCCCTACCTGACTTTTACCCAACCCCTTTCTCCTTAACTCACCTGCAGCAAGGTTGAGTCAGGAGACTTCCAGCCACATTTCCCTAGTGAGTCCTTTAGGGAGGAGGCCTCCTGGGTCAAACTTGGACTCCTAGTGCATGGTACCAGCATCACTTTCCAACAGCCTAGTACATGTTTCTCCAGGGAAGTGATGAGGACCTAAGTGGGGGTGGGGGGAGGGGGAGAAGTAATAAATTATACTGCAGAGATAGAACCTTGGCAACATTTTTGTGATACTTGACCCACATTTCCTCCTTACTAACTGCAGCAGATGAGAAAAAAATTTTCCTTTTTTTATTGCCTGGAGAAGCTTAATAGGAGCTGAGACGAAAAAAAGAGTCACCTGAATATTGAATATGGGGTTGCTTGGTAAATGCAAGCACAGTCAGCTATTATTTAACAATTCATTGATCTTCAAAGGAAGTCCTTGATGAAAAAAAAAAGAACTCCTAAACACCTAAATATTTACAGCAGCACTTTTTAGGGAAGCAAAGAACTGGAAAAGTAGATGCCCATTGATTGGGAAATGGATAAACAAATTGTGGTATGTGAATATAATGGAATATTACTGTGCTATAAAAAAACGACAAATGTGGAAAATCCAGAGAAGCATGGGAAGATCAACATGAACTGATAGTGAAATCAACAGAGCCAGGAACTTCAGTATACACTGAGATTACAGTAATGGAAATAACAACTATCACAAAACAACAGAAAACATGGTGTGAAATGATAAAGAATAGATCTGGCCCCAGAGAAGAGAAATGGGAAGATACTGTCCCTGACCCTTATTCTTGTGCATAGGTGGGAGGCCCATGGGTATGTAACATTACAAAGAATGTTATTTTTTTTAAATATATTAATCAGTTTTGCCAGATGTTGTCCCCCTCTTATTCTTCTTAAAAAAACCCCAAATCTTTGTCCTAGGGGATGGCTCTCAGGAAAGGGGGAGGGGAATGCCAAGAGAAATACAATTAATATAAAACAAGATACCAACAGCGATCTGTTTCAAACAGTGTCATGGCACTACCCTATCAGGAAGACAGTGTGAGTACTGTCAGCTCCATGAACAGGCTGAGGTCGAGAGGTTCCCTAATGGTCACACAGGCACATGTTAGAGCTGAACTTCAAGCCCGATGCTGTATTGTGGACATAGTTCCCCTGTACTAAGGCTGCCCATTGCAACAAGGTGCTTAAGCTGGGGAACATACACTTTGGTTGTAAAGGACATGTATTCCAGGAGACTGAAATACTTTAGGCAGAACCCTCCATCAGGGAGGAGGGAGATGGGGTATTTCTCTTGCCCCCGGCCCCGTACCTCCATCCTTCGATCAAGTTTCAGCCGAGTCGCCCACCACTTGGACTTCTCTGTACAGCTGCTGTTTTCTTTCTGTTCCTTCTGGATTGCATCAAACTCTCCCAAGGCCGAACTCAGAGGCAGCTTTAAAGATAAAATAATAACATCTCCCGTTGCTCCTCGTTCCACCTTCATGCCCCTCTTCTACCCAAATAAACAATGTCACTCGAGCCATCAGCTCCAGTTGTCAGCCCTACCTTAGCCTGGGCAGTGGGTATCTGGATGGTGACAGGGGGAGTATTCTTTTCTAAACGTGTCAACAGTAATGTATCTCCCGTGGTTCCAGACTGGAAGCTGACCAAGGCCAGCACACACACTGTCACCCCTAAGACAGAAACATACAAATGCAGTTGTAAGTGACTAGAAGGGAATTCCCTCCGCTTTGTATCTATGACCCAGATGAAGTTTTGTCTTCTACGTAAAGGTTTGCCTAACTTTCCTAAACCACAGCAACTTCTCCCTCCTCTGAACTTCTGTACAGCTCATAGTTCAGTGGTACAGACAAGAGAAGGTGGCTAATAAGTCATCTTTTACATAACAAAGTATCATCTCCCAATCTGACGGTAAATTCTTTATTGACAAAAACTATCTTCTTGGGTTCACCCCTCACAGCAGATTCGTACCTTGAACAGAATACACATTCACATACTTCGAGGAGGAGTTAGGCATGGCTGACCTCTGCCACCCACTTGAAGAGAAGCAGGCCCAGTCCCAACCCAGCTCTCTCTGTAACAAGTCCCCCTTATGACTCCTGCTGCTTCTCTCCCTGTCCCTGTACTATAGTGATTTGCAGTCCTGTCCTGTTCTCTCCTCATTCCTACGACCCCCAGGTCACATACACTGTTCACTCTTTCCACTGAGCACTGGTCCCAGGCAGACAAACTCTTTCACCCTGGACCTCTCACTCCATGTCAGCACTCATTCCCTTCACTTCTCTTCCATCTCATCATTTCCCAGTTTTTTCCTCTGTTCCTGCAGTCTCTGAAAAAGAAGTAACTCTTCTCCTTGCTGAGGCCAATCCCTCCACAAGCCACTTCTAGTCTTCTCCAATAACTTGTCTGGTCATTCTTTCTCATCATTCCTTCCCTAATACATTCAAATATACCCATGCTTCCCTTATCATTAAAAAAGTCCATCCACAGCCCTTGCCATCCCCTCAAACTATCATCCTATAACTAGCCTTTCTTAGCCAAACGACTTGAAAAAGGTCAATGCTCTGTTTCCACTTCCCTCCTGACTCTTTGAAATCTGACTTCTAAGCTCATCCTTCTATGGAAACTACTCTTTTAAAGTTACCAGCGATCTCCTGACAGATCTTACGGTCTTTTCTGTCTTCCTCCTTCTCAACTTGTCTACTACATGTGACATGTGACCACCCTCTCCTCCTGGATACTCTTTCTTCTCTGGGTTTTCACAGTACTCATCTGTCCTGGTTTGCCTCCCCCTACGTGACCATTGCCTTCTCAGTCTCCTTTGCTGGTTCATCATCCATATCATGGACCCTAACTGCGAGCGTTCCCCAAGGTTTTGTCCTAGCCTCTCTGACTTCAGATTCTCCCTTGGTAACTTCATCAGCTCCTAGAGATTTAACCATCATCTTTATGCTGATGATGGCTGATAAAAGACTGTCTAGTTCTTGTGTCTGCTCTGAGCTTCTGGCCCGCATCACTAATTACCCATTATACATTTCAAACAAGATGTATCAGAGACATCTGAGATGCAACATGTCTGACACTGAATCCATTATCCTCCTTCTCAAACCCTTCCCTCATTCAAACTTCCCAGTTTCTTTTGAAGGCACCTTATTCTTACCATCTCCGTGGCTGGCTACCCTCAAGTGTCATCTCCAACAACCTCACTCCACATGGCTAATCAATCGCAAAATCTCGCCATTCTGCCTCCAAAACACTTCTTGCTACAGACTCATTCTCTCTATTCGCACAACTACAACTTCAGTTCTGGCCCTCTACACTTTTCTCCCAGATTGTTCCAACACTTTCTTATTTTCACTGTCACTTCCCTAATCAACTAGCTCTAATGGCTTCCTGTTGTTTCACTTTGAAAGCTCTCAACAATCTGGCACCAGCATGGTGACTCGACCTCACTAGACATTCCTGTCAGCGACTGACCTTCTCTCTGATGTTCATACACGACTCTATCTTCTTTCCCTGCCATTACAAAGTATGTCTAAAATCCTAAATGCGTTCTCCTTTCCTGTGCCTCATAGTCTCTCCATGTCTTTGTAGTTATGTACTTGTCTCCCCTGTTAGACTATTTTCTTTTGTGTTTATATCTCCAGCACCTAGCAGTGTCTGGCACGTAGTAGGCATTTTATAAATCCTTGCTGATTAATTTCCAGATGAATTGTTGTTATTTTTTCTAGCACTATGATTTTTGGCAGTCTGATTGTTTGTCCTTCGTTCTCAAAGAGGACCATGACATGACTAGCAGTTGACTCTGAGTGAGGGAGGGCTCATAGGTATGGCACTGAATAAGTAAATTAATTTGGGTAGCATTGTCATTTTTATTATATTAGCTTAGCCTACCCATGACCAACAAATATTTTTACATCTGATTTTATTTGTGTGAAAAGTGTTTTGTAATTAGGTCCATATAGTTTCTGGGCAGACTCCTAAATATTTTATATTGTCTACAATTATTTTAAATGAATTTTTCTGTCTTTTGCTGCTGGTCTTTGTTAGGAATATATGGAAATGTTTACGTGGATTTATTTTATATCTTGTAACTTTGCTAAAGTTATTAATTATTTCAAGTAGTTTTTTAGTTGATTCTCTAGGATTCTCTAAGTAACACCATCATATCTGCAAAGCGGTGATAGCTTTGCCTCCTCATTGCCTATTGTAATTCCTCCAATATTTTTTATTGCTAAAGTTAACATTTCAAGTTCAATATTGATTAACAGTGGTGATAATAGACATCCTTGTTTCACCCTTGATCTTACTGGAAAAGCTTCTAGCTTATTCCCCATTACATATATGCTTGCTGATAGTTTTAGATAGATGCTACTTATCATTTTAAGGAGAACTCCATTGACTCCTATGCTCTAGTGTTTTTAATAGGAATAAGTGCTGCATTTTGTCAAAAGCTTTTTCTGCATCTATTGAGATCATATGATTTCTGTTCATTTTGTTACTGATATGGTCTGACTGACTAAACTTCTCAGTATGGGATACAGAACACTCAGATTAACTAGGTTAACTACCTCAAGCTTCTAGCGTGGCTACAAAATTTAGGAGAGGATTTTCTAACCGTAACCTATGTATATTTGGCAGAGGGTATAGAATGGCAAACCAAGGGAATGAATTTGCACACTCTTCCATTAGGCTTTACAATCTCTTTTCCTAGGAAACTTCAAATCGAGACATACACATAAGATTAAGTAACATCCCTCCTAAGGGCCGGGGAAGGGAGAAAAACTCTCTATTTTCTCAGGGGCCCTGAAAGATGCATTCTTATGGTCAGCAACTTCCACCTCTCACAAAAAAAGAGTTCCTGGTAGTGGTCAATGTTCAAACTCTAGCTTCTCAGTAGGACAAAAGAGTTCCATTCCAACCACACCCCTCCCAATCATACCGCTAGGAATCTGAGCCAGGAGTTCCTGGAAACTCTCCTTCTCAGGCTCAGGGAAGCAGCCAGGCCTTGGCGTTCTGAATGAAAAGAGATTCTGGAGGCGGGTGAAGGGGATGCCCTTGGGCTCATCCTGTAGATTCAGCCCCTGTAGCTGCTCAGTCACATCTAGTGCTTGTTGCTTCTGTGCTTTGCTGTGAGTGATACCGGCCAAGAATAAAGGTAGAAGAAAGGAGGTTAACCAGCTCCCCAAAGGGTGGTCAATGTCAGATCCAGACGGCCTAGTTTCAGCAAGAGTCCACCTCAAAAAGAGCCCAGAAAGGGTGAAGAGAGCGTTACTTACTGGAGTTGCCGGTGAAGGGTGGTGAGCAACTGGTGTCGAGGAGTAATAGAGACCGATTCGGTGACAAAAAAGGCAGTGGCGTAGGGATCACGGTGACCCAGGCACATAGCCAGGAGACGGCACACCTGAGCGTAGAGCCCACTTGGGGGGCAGGGACTGACACAGCGGAAGGCAATCCTTAAGGAGTCATAGACGGAGTCAAGGGCAGAGAGGCCTAGGATGGGGGCAAATCACTTTCTATTGGTGAATTTCCCACTTTTTGACTGATCTAAACACCTTTTCTTTAGTATCAAGCCCCTATCCTGAGTCTGGAAAGGGAATATGAAGATATAAACTATCTATCTTGCCTGTCTTCATGGGTTCTCATTCTCCATGAGGCTTTTAAACTTATGTGGAAACTTCGATGAGAGAAATGTCATGAGGGGGTGCAAGACATCCAGACTCAGACTCTTTCTGTCACCACCCACTTCCCCCCCTCCTAAAAGCCCTCAGGGCTCTTCCACTCACCAAAGGTTGCAGGGGCAGAGGCGAGCCTGGAACGCACGCCATGGTATCTGCTGTTTTCCCTCTTCTCAGGAGCCAAGAAAGGTGGAACATCCTTGTGAGCATCTCGTCTTACCACTTCACACTCTCCCACAGGTGTATCGTGCCATGATGGCAGCAACTTTCGCCCACCTAGTAGAAGATAAGAGTCCTGTCATATCTCACTTCTGGTCTCTACCCACCCTCCTACCACTGTGCCAAGGCACAGTGACCTCATTTTTCTCTTCTATTGCCCCAAACTACCACTCCTTCAGCCATCTTACGATCTGGAGTTCCCCTTTACAGAAAAATCTCAAGTTCTGACTATCTAGATGTCCTCAGTAGTGTAAGAGCTCCCTCTGTCACACCTGAGGCCATACCGTCCTCATCAGAATCCTGGAGAATCTCAAAGCTCACATCCAGTTTTTCAGCCTTTTGTTCTTCAGGAATGGTCCGCATGAGCTCCACATCCAACTTGGTCTGACGTCGAAGGGCTCTCTGAGGGACTCGTTCCTCTACCACTTCCTTCCTGCTACTGCGGGTTTGGTTGCTGGGGGCAAATTGATCCTTGGAGCTACCTGGAGCATCTCCGGTATCTGTCTTTAGTCTTGAGGCCCTGCCACCCCGGCCCCTGCCTCGAGATGTAGCTCCTCGTCTCTTGGGCTTTTCAGCCAGTCCTTCAGGAGGGATGTAGTCTTCATCATCACTAAAGTTAACCTATGGATGGAAAAAATAGGAAAGACAGAAAAATTATATAATATATCTGTGTGTGTATACATACACATGCATATATGTATGTGTACACATATATGTGTGTATATATATAGATAGATAAATACACACACACACACACAAACTATACATCTTCCCACCTTCATGGGTTCTCATTCTCCATTCTGAGCAGCATGTTATGGAGTAATAATGGCTGTAACCGAGATCTGTAAAACTTAAGAATTCCATGACGGCTCATCCACACATGTTGCCACCTGATCTATGTTCAGTGGTCCCCAAAGCCTTCAAGGGACATTTACTTTTGGTAGAGAAAGAAAGGGCAGCTAGGTGGCACCGTGTGCTGGGCCTGGAGTCAGGAAGACTCATCTTGAATTCAAATCTGACCTCAGATGCTTACTAGCTGTGTGACCCTGCACAAGTCATTTAACCCTGTTTGGCTCAGTTTTCTCATCTGTAAAATGAGCTGGAGAAGGCAATGGCCAACCACTCCAGTGTCTTTGCAAAAAAAACCAAACACACACAAATGGGCCATGAAGAGTTGGACATGACTGAAAACGACTGAATAATAGCAACACCAAAACGGAAAAGGAAAGACCAAAGACAGCGAGAGAGTTAACACCAGGCGAGCTTCCAGTCTGGAACATGCACGGCAAATGTTAAGTTCCTTAGAGTTAGTAACTGCACACAATAGGCACTCAACTAATCATTAACATCCCAAACCCTTAATTTAGCTCCTCCACTTTACCTTGAGACGAGTCTGGGTTCTGCACCTCACCCTAGGTGCTTTGGCTAAATCAGGCTTGCTCTTTCTAGAAAGTTCCTCATCAAACACAGTGAAGGGTGCATGGGGTCCAGCTTGCCCTGGCTGCTTTGGGGTACAAGGTCTCCCCATTGGCCATAGGGTAGGGAAAGGTTTCGCCTCTAGAGAGGTATTATGGAGGGACAGGTCATCAGAGGCTGTCTGCTTTCCTCTTTCTCCTGTAAGCTTTTGGCTCTGATTTTGAGAAGCCTTTGAAGTCTGAGATAACTTCCCCACTGGAGGCTGCCAGGTCCAAGTGTTCCCAAAGAGCTGAGTGGTACAACAGCTGAGATTGTATGTCAATGCCAAGGCCTTTGTCACAAGTAGACTGGCATGCCAGAGGTTCAGGAAGGGAGTCCTAGAAGCAACAAAACTCAGCCCAGTCTCTAAGATTCCCCATAGGCCCTTGTCTGGTGGATGGTTTATGCCTTCCAGAGCCAAGTGAGTATAAGCCTGAGCAATGAGGTCCTCTAGGAATCTTGGGGCAGGTGAGGGTGGGACTTCCTGGCTCAGAGTAGCCTGCAAAACCTGTGCCAGATGGTCTATGGCCCCTGGGCATCTTCTGAGCACAAACTGTAACAAGTCCAGGCCCTTTGCCTGATGACCTGAGGAGAGTTCTACTCCAGCAGAGGCTAGCACCCATCGGAGGCAGATAGCTAAAAGAGCAGGATCAGTACAGAGTGTACATTTGCAGGCAGGCAAGTGGGAGAGGAAGACAGGGCAAGGCTGAGGCTTGGTTTTCAGAACAGGAGAGGACACCAAAGGGCCAGGATCCTTCTCCACAGTAGCCACCAGCTGAAGAGCAGGGCCCTTCAGGAAAGGTTCTTCTTCTGGGAGCTCAGAACAGGGCAGTACTTGAGTCTGTTGTTGACCTTTTTGGGGATGGATCTTTTTCACATTATCTGGCAACGGGGTTATCCCTTCAAATTCTAGAGAGATCAAGAAGCTAAGTCAGGTACAAGCTGCACTAGATAACTTTTAAAATCCCATCAAACATGAAATCACTAATCCCAGGGCAGGAAAATTTTCTTGAAGGTCATCCTTCTATCCCAAAATAGTACCAAACTACCCCAGAAATCACCTCTGAAGTTCAAGCCATCTGGGGCGAATCCACTTTCTCCCCAGGTTTCCTATGCTTGTATTTAACTATTTCCAATTCTATATTCCAATTCTTTCTAAGGTACAAAGAAGGTGGTCACTTGAAAATTTGCTTTGAAGTCAGGATAAATTTTCTGCTCAGAAAAAACTTAGTTTGTGCTACTCCACCTATTTTAATTCTTCTCATTATTCTCTGCCATTTAAGGTCATAGGTCACTCACCTGTCCCAGACTGAAGCAGGAATAGCACCTGCTCAAGATCTGAACGGCAGAGGTCAAGATCATTTCGGGCTAGTTCTAGTTCTCCCTTTAGCACCAAGAACAGGGCACACCTTTTTTTGGGAGGGGAGGAGGAGATAGAAGGAAAAATAAAAGCCATCACTAGGCTTTCCCTTTTTCTTTCTTCCCTGTGATTCCCACTGGTCCTCTCCTTTGGCATCCATAGCTTCTTGGCACTTTTAACAAAAGAGCTCACAAGCAATAGGAAGGACAGTTGTGTTGAACATCCCCTAAGAAAACTCCCTTCTTCCCCATTCCGCCCTGCCAATGCCTTAGAGCAAAGAGAGCTCAGAAGTGAAGAAACTGAAACCTACATTGTGGGCATTAATACAGGGTAGGACATTTGGAACCTAGCTCTGGAACAATTCCCAAGTGCTAACATATCTGCTTCTAAGGAAATATTAAGGAATCATGCCTTCCTTCCCTCCTGCCCCCTCCCCACCACCTGCCTCCCCTGTACTCACTGGCGTGAACACTGCAACTTCAGCGTGAGCCTCAAAGCCTCGAGGCAGAAGGCCTTGGCTTCGCTTACAATGCCCAGGCGTCCCAACAAGGTTACCAGTTTCTCTGAGCAGCCCAGAACTTCTGCAAGAACCTGCCACTTCTGTATTAGGTTGTCACCTGTACCAAGGGGAGGAAGACACTGCCATATCCCAACGCTCAGTGAGACACCCCCCAAGACAAAAATAAGCATGTCCTTTATTTAGTTCCTGTATTCCAAACTTCAGAGGGACATCCTCTCCCAGAACCTACTGAACACGTCTGAGAGAGAAGGAAAGGACCTACCATAGTCAAGAAAGACAGTTTCCACAGCAGCCTGCTGAACAGAGAGCAGGTCTCTGCCCATCAGAAGGATGATAATGCTTCGGAGGAGCTTGTGGGATTCAAGGAGAGCTATCTCGGGGGTCTGCCAGCCTATGTTTAGAAAGGGTGGTGGGGCAGAAGGAGGGAGAAAAGGAAAATAGTTATGGACAGAACTTCCCCAAATTCAGAATAAGTAAAAAATCTTAGCATTTCTAGGGAGGGCAGGAAGAGTGGCTGCTTTTAGCTATGAAGAAAGTAGATCCTAGACAGTTCCAGACTCACAGATCTAAATCAGAGAACTAAGATGAAGCAGAGATAGGCCTGGTGATTTGGAAACTGGCCACTTCAATAAACAGGTTCTCTTGAACTATGCATGGAAAGAATGTCCCCAAAGTGTCTCTGGTATGTAGGGGTGCCCTTGCCCTCTTTCCCTCACATATACATGTACCTTGAGTATAAAGTTGCTCCCATTGCTGGACAGAAAGACTGCTTGAGGGAAGACTAAGGTAGATAGCCACCAATTGCAAGGCCTGGACCCGTAGCAAGTACCAGGCCTTAGAAGGTTTTTGAAGGGCTGAATCCCGCAACACAGATAGCAGCAAAGAGAGGCCTTCAGCAACCTGAGGAAGGGTAGTACAGAAAAAAAGATATATACACACAAACACTGGGGAGAGTTGCCACCAAGAAATAGCTAATATTTTTTCCACTTCCATCTTCTCAGAGGGGATATGGCCTTGTAAGAAACAGACACTGAGAGATAAGTAATTGAGTCCTGTGGCTGGCAGAACGAGTACTCAGAGCCCATGTCTTCTCATAGCTAAGTCCAAGTAGTTTTTGGTTGTCTTACCTCTTCAAGGAGAAAAGGCTGGAACTATCCCTTCCAAGTTAGTCATCTCTCTATCCTCACAGAGGAAGGCCTTTCAATCCAGACAACCCTTTCCCAAAAAGAGAAATGATGAGGTACCTTCTTAAGGATACAGTAAAGTTGACTTCGAAGTAAGGCACAGGTTTGGGTAAGGAGCAGGTATCCATCACTGTTGTGATCACTGAGCTGCAGACTGGACTCTGCCTCCTTCAAATACAGCTATAGGCACAATATGGGAATTGGTTGGTAGTACGAGGAAAAGCAACAAATGGCTAAGCTAAAATATTATTTATTAAGTCAAATATCACTCATCTATAAAAGCAAGGTATAGACATAATTCAGTTAAAAGGTTATAGGTCACAAGTTTTTAAAAAGTAGTTTTAAAAGCCTTCTCTTCCCACTGCTTCTACCCATTCTGCAAACTCCTTATAGCTTCTCTCTGCTGAGTATTATGAGGAGTAAGAAAGAGACATATGGGGAGACAGATGACCCCTGTTCCATTTTTTTATCTGCAAAGCGCTATAAAGCTTTAGCGTTATTCTCTCCTATAGGCACCAGGCAAGGCTGGTCCATTACTCACCTGTGCATAGCTGGGACAGTCTAGTGACAGAAGGATCTGGGTGATATGGCAGGAGGCACTGGCTGCTCTAATGTAGTCCTTAACATTTTCTGAGAGTGTACGTAGCAACAAGTGTGTCTCAAGAGCCTGTAGGGGCTAAGAACCCAGGAATGGTTCAACCATGAATACCAGAGGTACCAAACTCCTTCCCCAACCTTCACCAATCTGTTCCCTAAAGCCCCTTCTGATCTTAATTCCACCATCTTGGCCCAGGGCCAGGTTGAGATCCTGTTCTACAAAAGGCAGTTCTCCGACCCCTAACCTAACAACAAAGAAGTAAACATCAAACATGATAGTTCTCAGGATTTCCAATGAAGGTCCCAGATCAGAAAATAATCTGAAAGGTGAGAGAATCAAAGAGACTACAAGTCTCTCTGATGTTCTATGTTTGATCCTCAGCTACCTGGGAAGATATCCAGCAGTTGCACAAGTTCTTTCATGCCAGAGGGATTCCTTCAAAACAGTTCTTTACTAACTATTGCATGCCAAGCCCATTGTGATAGGTATTGTAAACAATGCTCTGCAAAGATTACAAAGTATCAGAAATGCCCTCCACTTCATTACCTTGGCCAGCAGCTGATAGAGGGCAGCTAGGATCTGGAGGGAGGCAGTGGTCTGTTGTAGACATCTCACGGTGGGCACCTGTCCTTTTCTTAGCACCTCCTTCCAAAGTGCCAGAGCTTGATCTAAGCATTTAGAATAAGCTGAAAATCAGAGGAGATGACATTAAGGCCTGTCTCAAAACATGATAGATGTGGACTCTAAGGAGAGAAAACCTGTAAAAAATAACCACCTTGCCCCATGCATACCAACCCTACTCCCACCTCAGCTGTATTCTACTCTTAAGACGTAATTAAGTGATCCCATCTCACCCTGAACTTTAGCCAGCAAGACCTCGGCTCCCTAGAAAAGCACTGCGTTCTCCCCCAGCTTCCCACGCTCCTAACGCCCTCACCAGTATCCATGGTCAGATTGAAGGCAATGCTACTGTAAAGAAAATGGTCATCCTGTATTTTATCATCATAGTTCAGGTCATTGGTTTCTAGTTCTATCAAGTTGGGCTGCAACTTCGTCCTCAAGTCCTGCTCGATGCCCTGAGGGATAGAAAAACAAGGTCTGATCCAGGCCTGGTCCAAGGATCAAGGGAGGCTGCCTGTCTCACCTTGACCCAGTATCAGATCTACTCACTTTCTGCATTTTGGCCTCCAGGGTACAGATGTAGAGCCACAGCAAAGCCTGGGCTTTATCATCCAAAAACTGGTCTGTAGCCTGGAACTCGGGCTGTACAGATTCCAGCAGCTTCAGGGCCTCCTGCACAGCATCCAGAGCTGAGCTGTTTGAAAAGGTAGGGAAGGGAGACGTTATTGGACCATGGTAACACTCAGGAGGAGTCTGTAGTGAACAGTCCTGGGAAGCTAACCTTCCATAGGTTACATATGCAGCTCAGATTGAATAGGTTCTAGGCCCTGATTATTTGGGGACAGAGAAGAGCCAAAAGGCATGTGATAAAGTTCCCCCAAGAACTCCCATCCCAATCCTTTAACCTCACCAGTCGGCATGTTGGGCAAAGTCATAGTAGCACAGCACTTGGGCAAGCTCTACCAAGTAGGTGGCCCGTACCCAGGCCCCGGCTGGCATCTCTTCTGTACTCAGCTCCAGCAAGTCACAAATAACATTGAAGCGCTCCTGTCCAGTGTCAGCCCGAATGGCCTTATATCCTCGAAGCTCTTCTACCAGCAAGGGTGTCAGAATCTCTGGGCTCCAACCAATGAGGCTGTCTTGGAGGGTCCTATGGGAGAAGTGCTTAGGAAAAGCCTCCCCTTCACTGGGAGAGCCCCTTGCCACCCCTACTGGAGGGAACTGACATTCTTTATCATTTTGTATGGGGCATGTTAATCTTTCAGAGGCATAGCGACTAAAAAAAACACCCCAGAGATGGTTTCTCCTTATCAGAATCACTACTCACTTCAGTTGCAGTTCCTTTTCACCAGCCTTGGCAGCATCCATCTTGACACGGACCCAGAAGCTGATGGGCTCCATCATTTGTTCCATGGTGCAGGGCTGCAGGGCTGTCAGCCACAGAGCCACCATTGTACAGCCCTGGGCTAGCTGGCCTAGCTTCTTCAGGCTCTCAACATGTAACCGGAAGCACTTGTGTAGCTGTCACAAGTTAAAGAGTAAGGAAGATAGAAAAGACACTGCTAAGGACGCATGTATATCCTCAACTGACTTCAGATGAACCCAAGGACTAACTTCAAACCATTAACAAAAATCTTTGGAAAAATTGCTCCAAATTACTAATCATAAGGAGAAATGCAAATCAAAACAAGTCTGATGTTTCTCTTCCCACCTAGAATTTTAACAGATGATGAATGAAGTTGAAGGAAAATATCATTCTGGAAAATAATTTAGAATTAAGCCTTTTTAGCTAACATATCCATATCCGTTGACCTAAAGATTTCACCACTAGGCTTATGCTCCAACAAGTCAAAAAGAGAAAATATATATATATACATTTAATCAAAAAAAGAGGCGCTCTCTCTTTCTACACACACACACACGTATGTATGCATATATGTATGTATAGATACACAAACACATTACAGACCTTTTGTGGTGGCAAAGAATGGGGATAAAATGCCCAAAAACTGAGAAATGGATAAAACTAAGGTACATTAACATACTAGGGTACTAAAAATATTATATAACATAAAGTATGAAAAGACTTATCTGAACTGATGCAGTGAAGTAAATAGAACCAGGAAAATAATATGCACAAAGACAATATAAACAAAAAGAACAAGAAAACAAATAGAATATCATAAATGACCAAATAGAAGAACAGAGAAAACACACCTCCCCTTCTTTTCAGAAGCCGGGGCTGGACAGAGGGGGGGGTAGGAGAAAGGCACGTGGGTGTGCTTTGAGAAGGTTTGGCTAAAAACTGCCTCTCCCAGCTCCCACTGTTCTTCTTTTAAAAGCTTTGTTTCAAGAGATGATTTGCAGAGAGGGACTTGTAGGGAAAGTGGATAGAGACAGATTTCATAAACAATCATGATGTAACAACAAAAAGCAATGATTTTTCCTTTCTAAACCAACTGTTCTCCCACTTACAGGCCTCCCCCCCCCCCCCCACTCCCTGGAAGGCTCACTCTGATCTAGCACCTCTGCACACTACTCAGGGCTGCTTTACAAGCCTTTTGTTGCCCACACCAGGACTGCCCCTTCCTTCAAGAAACAGCTCAAAACCCCCTCCTCCCAAAGTGGCCACCCCAAACTACTTCCTTACTGTCAGACTCTTTGACATGTGAGTTAGTTTCAATGAACCTTCTCTTTTCTTCTTTATTACAAAGGATGTCCATGCCAGATCTCTGAAGGGCTAGGTATAGGTAACATTGGTAAATGTAGGTGGTGTAAAAACAAAAGGTAAATAAGTTTGTGTTTTTTTTAAAGACATCATCCCCTCAGACTACTGCCTCCCCAGAAGTAAAATCAACACTTCATCTACTTTCTTTGAATCTCAATTTGTCACCCTGAGTAGAAGCCCAGTGGAATCTCTGGGCAGAGGAGAATTTTTAAGCAAGGGATATAGGTTACCATGAGAAATGACAGACACATCCAATCACAAAAAAATAATCAAGGGAAGCAGTTTAAGAAGGAAGCTGTCAACTGAGGGAAACTTTTTTTCTATCAAATATCTCTGATAAGAGTCTGATATCCAAGTTGGGTAGGAAATTAAAAGCAATCTGAGTCAAATGTCATTCATTCCTCAATGGATATATGGTCAAAGGCCATAAACCACAGTTTTCAAAAGAACTGTAAACTATTAGCAACAATGTCATTTTAAAGTGCTCCAAATCATTATCTACCTAAAACCATCAGCAACCATTATATGTAATGGGGACAGGCTAGATGCATTTCCAATAAGATCGGAGGTGAAACAAGGATGTCCATTATCACCACCGTTATGCAATATGGTATTAGAAATGTTAGCTTTAGCAATAAGAGAAGAAAAAGAAATTGAAGGAATTAAAATAGGTAAAGAAGAGACAAAGTTATCACTCTTTGCCAGCAATATGATGATATATGTAGAGAACTCTAGAAAAGAATCAAGTAAAAATCTACTTGAAATAATAAACAACTTTAGCAAAGTTGCAGGGTATAAAATAAATCCACATAAATCACCTGCATTTCTATGTATTAGTAACAAAGTCCAACAGCAAGAGATAGAAAGAGAAATCCCATTTAAAGTTACTGTAGACAATATAAAATTTGGGGGAGTCTACCTGCCAAAAAGTGTCAGATCTAAATACTTGGAAAAACATCCACTGCCTATGGGTAGGCTGAGCTAATATAATAAAAATGACAAGTCTTCCTAAATTAATGTACTTATTCAGTGCCATACCAATCAAACTATCAAAAAATTATTTTATGGAGCTAGAAAACATAATATCAAAATTCATCTGGAAGAAACAAAGTTCTAGACTCTCAAGGGAATTAATCAAAAGAAATGCTAGGGAAGGTGGCTCACCCACACCAGATCTTAAATTGTATTATAAAGCAGCAGTCATCAAAACCACTTGGTACTGGCTAAGAAATAGAAGGGGAGATCAATGGAATATGTAAGGTACGCAAGACACAATAGTCAATGATTACAGCAATCTACCATTTAATAAACCCAAGGACCCCAGTTTTGGGGATAAGAACTCACTATTTGAGGAAAAACTGGGAAAACTGGAAATAGCAAGAACTGGGCATAGACCAATGCCTGACACCATATACCAGAATAAAGTATAAATGGGTACACAATCTAGGTGTAAAGGCTGACAGTATAAAGAAATTAAGGGAGCAAGGAATAGCTTGTCAGATTTATGGAGAATGGAGGAATTATGACCAAACAAGAGAAAGAGAACATTATGAAATGCAAAATGGATAATTTTGATTACATTAAATAGAAAAGTTTTTGCACAAAGTCAATGAAACCAAGATTAGGAGGGAAGCAGAAAACTGGGAAAGAATTTTTAACTGGCATCTATGATCATTTCTAAAATATATAGATAACTGAGTCAAAATTATAAGAATACAAATCATTCCCCAGTTGATAAAATGGTCAAAGGATATGAACAGGCAGTTTTCAGAGGAAGAAATTAAAGCTGTCTATAGTCATATGAAAAATCTCTAAATCACTATTGATTAGAGAGATGCAAATCAAAACAACTCTGAGGTACCACATCACACCTATCAGACTGGCTAACATGACAAAACAGGAAGATGATAAATGCTGGAGATGTGGGAGAGTTGGAACATTAATTCATTGTTGGTGGAGCTATGAGCTGATCCAACCATTCTGGAAAGCAATTTGGAACTATGCCCAAAGGGCTACAAAAATGTGTATACCCTTTGACCCAGCAATACTGCTTCTAAGACTGTATCCCAATGAGATCATAAAATGGGAAAGGGTCCCACATGCACAAAAATATTTATAGCGGCTCTCTCTTTGGTGGCCAAGAACTGGAAATCAAGGGGATGCCAATCCACTGGGGAATGTCGGAACAAGTTGTTGTATATGAATGTAATGGAACACTAATGTGCTATAAGAAATGATAAAAAGGAAGATTTCAGAGAGGCCTTGAAGGACTTATACAAACTGATGCTGAGTGAAAAGAGCAAAACCAGGAGATCACTGTATACAGTAACAACATGGTGTGTGAGGAATTTTCTGGTAGACAGCCCTTCACAGCAATGCAAAAACCTAAAAAATTTCCAATGGACTTGAGGCAAAATCGACATCCAGAGAAAGAACTATGGAATTGGACTGCAGAGTGAAGGAGACTATTTTCTTTTGTGTAAAAAAAAAGTGAAGACAAATAAATTAATAAAAAAAATAGAGATTCTGCCCTAAAAAAAAAGTTTTGATATTAAAAAAGTTTTTCAGGCTTAATAAAGTGGGCAAAAATGCACTTCTTCCACTAGACCATCCTGCCTAATCATGGAAATATTGTAACTAGTATATTTAGAGTGGGTAGGCCAGAATTATGCTGACAAAGAAGGAGGGAGGGAACTGTGTGAAAGGTTTGGTGTGATTTGGAATACTAAGAAATCCTTGCCACATTCATACAGAGAGAAAGGAGCAGAACCAGGAGATCACTGTATACAGTAAAAATCATAGTGTGCGAGGAATTTTTCTGGTAGACTTAGTACTTCATTGCAATGCAAAGACCTAAAAAATTTCCAATGGACTCGAGGCAAAATACCTTCCACATCCAGAGAAAGAACTATGGAATTCAATTGCAGAATGAAGCAGATAAATTTTTTTTGTATTATGTTTTGGTTTGTTTAATGATTTCTATCATTTTAATTCTTCTATGCAACATGACTAAGGTGAAAACGTATTTAATAGGAATGTATGTGAAAACTTATGTAAAATTGGATGCTGTCTCAGGAAGGGAGTGGGGAGATGGGGAGAAGGAGGGGAAAGAAAATCTAAGATATATGGAAGTGATTGCAAAACACTGAAAACAAATAAAATTAATTTTTTTAAAGTGAAAAAAATAAAAAGATGTAATAAATCCTAACTGCTTCTTTAAAAAAAAAAAAGACCACTTTATTCACCTCATAGAAAAGAGATAAGGGAATAAAGGTACTAAATGAGAAGTAATTCTGGCAAGCTAATATATTTAGTTGTTTTACTTTACTTTATGTGTGATAAAAGTAGACTCCTAATTCAGTTGAGAAGCAGTGGCAAAAGTGATTAGATTTTTTAAAAAAAGGAAAGGATATCAAGTAAACATTTTAAAAATACACAAAAAGTTCATAAGAGGGCACAAACAAATGGAGCAATTTTGTAATTCCCTTGTTAAATTTAACATGTACTTAAAAAAACTATGTAACAGAAGCTCAAACTTTTATATGCAATCATTTTCATCCTACTTTGAGTACTGATATATTTGTTTGTTGATCACCACTAAGTTTATAAATAAAAAAACTAAAACAGAAAACCTCCAACTGATAATGGTCTCAGACAATAGATACTGAAACATAATTCATTTCTCAGTACAGAGACAGAAGATTCCTAAGACAGAATGTCACCTACAAATTTGGTCACTGAATTAGTTACTTTTTCTTAGCAGCTTTTTTTTAAGTACCTTTGGTTTGTATAAATGACCTTTGGAATGTATAAATGACAGTGATGTATCAATAAAATTTAGTTTTAAAAAGATCATTAAATCATTTGAAAAAAGAGGCACACCAATACACTGTTGGTAGAGCTATGAACTGGTCCAAATATTCTAGAAAGCAATATAGTATGCTAGAAAAGTGATTAAATTGCCCATTTCCTTTGACACAGAGATTCTACTTGCTAGTCATATACTGCAAGGATATCAAAGATTGAAAGGGAGATTCTACATCATCAATTGGAGAATGGCTAAGCCAATTTTGATACATCAATGTAATGGAGTATGACTGTGCCATAAGAAACATTACTTAGGAGGAATACAGAAAAGCACAGCCAAAACAAGCTGAACTGATAGAGAGAAAGAAGCAAAACCAGGAAAACAATATACATAATAACTACTGTGTAAATGGAAAGAAAAAAATAAAAATGAACACTGCTAATTATAATCTAATTTTCTCATCTAAGAAAAATGTGAAACTTATTCCTTCCTTTCTTGTAGAATGGGAAGGTTTCAGTTGTGGTACAACTGCAAATCCAATAAGATTCAGGTGAGGTGCTGAATATTTGATTAGGTGATTAAAAACCAAAGGTATCAATAAAAATAAAAACTACAATGTGGCGGCACAGTCAAGGTGGCGGAGAAGACGCAGGAAATTTCCTGAGCTCTCCTAAATTCCCCTCCCCAAAACTTTAAAAAGCTGCTTTAAAATGAATTCTGGAGTGGCAGAATCCACAAAAGGATGGGGCGAAACAATTTTCCAGCCTAAGATAACTTAGGACTGCAGGAAAGGTTTGTCTCACTCAGGTAAAAGAGGAGCGTACCCCAGCTCAGGCGGTGTCCAGACAAGCCAGCAGGAGGCCTGTAGCTCCAACACAACTCAGCAACCAAGGCCCTGCGGCCCAATGGGCCAGCTGGGAGACCTCCTGCCTTGGGAGCAGCAGGAGCTGCCATCCTGTGACCCCAGGGCAGAAGGGGAGCTGCCACGCCCAGAGACCTCAGTGCAGCCAGCCCCCTCTAGCCCAAGAGGTTTGGGACAGTGCCCCCTGTATCCTAAGAGCAGAACTCAACTTTAAAAGTCACAAAACAGCCCAGAAAATGAGAAAAAACAAACAAACCAGGAACACAGAAAGCAATTACAGTGATAGGGAAGATCAAAACACAAAATTAGAAGAGGACAACAATGTCAAAACACCCACAAAGGAAGTCTCAAAGAGAACTATGATTTGGTCTCAGGCGAAAAAGAAAGTCCTGAAAAAGCTCCAAAAGAATTTCAAAAACCAAGTAAGAGAGATATAAGAAATGAGAATTACTCAAGAGAATCATGAAAAAAACAGCCAACAGCTTGGTAAAGGAAGTACAGAAAATGGGAAAAAGGTACAAAAATCCAACGAAGAAAACAATTTCTTAAAAAGTAAAAGTGACCAAATGAAAAAGAAAGAAAAATCTATTGAAGAAAATAACTCCTTGAAAAGTAGAATCGGCTAAATGGAAAAGGAGCCACAAAAGCTAACTGAAGAAAATAATTCCCTAAAAATTAGAATTGGGCAAGTGGAATCTAATGACTCCATGAGGCATCAAGGATCAATCAATCAAAATCAAAAGAATGATAAAATAAAATAAAATACGAAAAATCTCATTGGAAAAACTAGTGACCCAGAAAATAGATCCAGGAAATGATAATTAATGAATTATTGGACTACCTGAAAGCCAACATCAAAAAAAAAAAAAAGAACCTGGATGTTATCTGTCAAGAAATTATCCAGGAAAACCTCCCTGATATCCTAGAACAAGAGGGCAAAATAACAACTGAAGGAATCTACCAATCACTTCTTAAAAGAGGTTCCAAAAGGCAAACTTCCAGGAATATTACAGCCAAATTCTAGAACACTCAGATCAAGGAGAAAATACTGTTAAGCAGCCAGAAAAAAAAATTCAAATAATTCAAATCCACAGTCAAGATTACACAGGACCTAGCAGCTTCTACGTTAAAGGATTGGAGGGGGTATGTGATATTCCAGAAGGCAAAGGAACTTAGATAACAACAAGAATCAACTATCCAGCAAAACTGAGCATAATCCTTCGGGGGGGAAAATGGACAATAGAAGAATTTGAAACATTTCTGATGAAAAGAAAAGAGGTGAACAGAAAATACATGGCTCAAGAGAAACATAAAAAGGGAAATAGGAAAGAGAAACTATCAAATGATTCAATAAGGTTAAACTGTTCACATCCTTACAGGGGAAAATCATACTTGTAACTCTAAGAACTGTATCACTATTTTGGCATTTAGAAGGAGTATACTTAAACAAATGGGATGATGTAAAAAAATTAAGGAGTGGAAAAGAGGATTACACTGAGAAAAGAGGAAAGGGAGAGGTAGAATGAGGTAAATTAGTTCACTTGAAGAGGCTCGAAAGACCTGAGAGAAGAGGAAAAGAAAGGAAGGAGATGAACTTCACTTGAACATCTCATTGGACCTGGTCCAAAGAGATAATAAATACAGATAATAACATACACACTCAGTTGAGTATAGAAATCTATTTTACCCTGTAAGAGTGTAGGAGGGGAGGGGGACAGAAGGGAAGGGCAGATAAAAGGGAGGGCTCATTGAAGGAGACAGTGGTCAGAAGTAAAACATTGGTGAGGAGGGCCAAGGTGAAAGAAGAGGGAAGTAAAAATAGGATGGAAGGAAATACAGTTAATAATCATAAATGTGAATGTGAACAAGATGAACTCACTCATAAAATGGAAACAGACAGCAGAGTGGATCAAAACCGGAATCCTTTAATATGTTGTTTACAAGAAATATATCTGAAGCAGAAAGACACACACAGAGTGAAAAAAGTAAAAGGCTGAGGCAGAACACTATGTTTCAGCTAAAGTTAAAAAAAAAAGGGAGGGGGCAGCAATCATTACCTCAGACAAAGCAGAAGCAAAAGTAGATCTAATTAAAAGGGATTAGGAAGGAAAATACATCTTGCTAAAAGGTACCATAGACAATGAAGTAATATCAATATTCAACATATATGAACCAAATGGCAGAGCGTCCCAATTTTTAAAGGAGAAGTTAAATGAGTTATAGGAGAAAATAGTAAAAACTATCTTAGTGGGGGACTTCAACCTTCCCCTCCTTGAAGTAGATAAATCTAACCACAAAAAAAGCAAGAAAGACATTAACAAAGTGAAAAGAATTTTAGAAAAGTTAAATATGATAGATCTCTGGAGAAAACTGAATGGGAAAAGAAAGGAATAAACCTTTTTCTCAGCAGTACATGGCACCTATGCAAAAAATGATCACATATTAGGGCATAACAACCTCACAAACCAAATGCAGAAAGGTAGAAATATTAAATGTATCCTTTTCAGATCATGATGCAATAAAATTATATTTAATGAAGACCTATGGAAAGATAGATTAAAAATTAATTGGGAACTAATCTAATCCTAAAAATGAGTGGGTCAAAGAACAAATCATAGAAATAATCAATAATTTCATTAAAAGAGAATAACAACACTAAGACAACACACCAAAATTTATGGAATGCAACCAAAGCAGTACTTAGGGCAAAATTTCTATCTCTAAATGCTTACAGCAATAAGCAGATGAACAGCAGATCAATGAGTGAGGCATAAAAACAAGAAAAAGAACCAATTAAAAATCCTGAATTAAATACCAAATAGGAAAACCTGAAAAATCAAAAGAGAGGTTAATAAAATTGGGAGTAAGAAACTGTGCCTGTCTTTCATTCTCAAAGAGGACCATGACATGCATGACATGAAGAGCAGACAATAAGAAAACTATGTAACTAATATCCCCCTAGTGCCTGTCATGTAATAATCACTGAAATGCTTGTGACTGAGGGAAATCATTACTATACAACAGAAATGCCTGAGATTAGAAATAGAGTCATGGAGGAAAGGGTTAAGGGAGTGAGCATCTCACATGAATGGGACAAAGAAGGGTTGGACACAATCATATCCCCTTCCACACACAAAGATCTCAAAATAGAAATACATTCAACTTAAAAGGGAAATTGGATGGGAAAAGACAAGAGGAGTGGAGAGGTTCTGGGAGAGAAGGCAGAATAGATGAGGAAATAAGTCATAAGCCAAATAATCTTGAAGACTGAGGATGTAAAAGTAAAAGAAAAAAATAATCTTTACAAAATGTTTCTTTGCTAAAGGTCTCATTTCCAAGACATGTAAGAGGGGCAGCTTGGTGACACAGTGGATAGAGCGCCAGCCCTGGAGCAAGAGGACCCCAGTTCAAATCCAGCCTCAGACACTTACTAGCTGTGTAAACCTGGGCAAGTCATTTAATCCCAATCGCCTCCAAAACAAAACCAAAAGCCCAAGGTATATAAAGAACTGATTCAAAGTTATAAGACTAAGAGCTACTCCTCAATAAATGGGCAAAAGATAGAAGCACTTAAGTTTTCAGAGGAAAAAATCCAAGCTATCAACAATCATATGAAAAATGCTCTAAATCACTAATTAAAGAAATGCAAGTTTAAGCAACTCTGAGGTTCCACCTCATAACTATCAGACAATTTGTAACTTTACCAGAGTTACCCAGTTGTGCATAATCTTTGACCCAGTAGTACCAGTTCTGGGCCTATACCCTAAAGAAATCAAAAAAAGATGAAAAGGATCTATATATACAAAAATATTTATACAACATTTCCTTTTGTGGTAGCCAAAAAACTGGAAAATAAGGGGGTTTCCTCCTATTGGGAATGGTTAATGACACTGTGGCATACTGTGGCGCAGTGGAAAACCACTGTGCCATAAGAAATAATGAAATGGGACAATTTCAGAGAGAACTGGGAATATTTTTACCAAGATACAAAGTGAAGTGATTAGAACTAGAAGAATATATACTACAATAACACATTATGGGGGGGAAAAACTTTGAAAGATTTTGAACTCTAGTCAAGGCAATGATAAATCATGAGTCCAGAAGAATGAAGGTAAAATAGTCCATTTTCCTCCTGAAAGAGGTGATGAACTTAAAATGCAGAAAGAGATATATACCTTTGGACATGGCTCATATGGAAATTTGTTTTGCCAGATTATATAAATATGTATTTTGGGATCTGTTTTTCATTTTGTTTTTAATTTGTTCAGTGGGAGAGAAGAATGGTGGGAAGGCCAGATTGAAATACTTGTTTCTTGAAAAATCGAAATAAAAAACTAAAAAAAAGAGGAGGGAAAATGAAATATGGGAAGTATTGAATGAAGTAATGTGAATGAAGTAATACTTTCACAGAGCCAAGAAAATAAAATGTATAACAATCTTAATAGTATATATTGAACTAGCAAAGAATATTTTTTGACCACATCCATTTTCTCAGCAGGGGCAGGGGGTGGCATGGAGAGGTGGATAAGGATAGGTGAAAAATGCTCTGTCAGAACTGGTTGCTAATAGATCAGATTGGTGTAACTTCTTTTTTATAGGAAAGAGCTTCAGGAAGTATATATGAGGAAATGACATGTTCAAAAAAAAATCATGGATTTTAAAAAGGAGAGAGGTGTAGTTTCTATTCTCATGGAAATTTACATCTAACCAAGACAATATTACCAGGTAAACAAAGACTGAGAAAAGGAAAGAGAAACCTTAAGACTGATGTGATTAACTTACCAAGTGCCTTAGCTTCTTGAGCAAAGAAGACAAAGCTTCCCTTCTACTGAGCTCTGAAGCCAGTGGGCACAGCCTGAGAATATCTATGATAAAGCCACTCGTAACAGACTGCCCATGCACCATGCAAATCTCAACCATTCTCCAAGTCCATTCCTCTCCAACTCCTGATTCCTCACCTTCTCTGGAGGCACACCAGGGTATGTTCCAAGCTTTGCCAATCCTATCTTCTGACAGAAAGGCTCAGTGACAGAGCTGGCCTCAGCATAGAGCTTCTGGCTGTAGAACCTATAGGCCAAGTGACTGGTGCAACAGGCTGCCAGGTAAGAGGAAGCAATGTCAGAAAAGGTCCAATCCCCATTTCCTACTCCTGTCTCAACTGCTAAATGGTGTGGGGGAATATCTGAGCGTGGGCAAACCATTCCAGACCATTAGGTAGATTTATTTCTCCCTAAATAAAAATAGTGACATGGAACATGACGAGAAAACAGAGGTCTAAGTTAGCAAGTTCTGGGCTCAAGTCCTCCTTATATATGCTGGCTGTGACCCTGCACAATGACTTAGCCTTTCCATGCCTGGGAAACCCTAAAAGACCAAACTGCAGGTATCTAAACTGCACTGATAAGGGTACTCCTCCTAGGGAGATATCTGACCCAATAAAATCACAGGTCTCATTAAAAAGTAAACAAAAACTTCTTTCTAGGCCATTGCACAGTTTGCTAGCAACAATTTGTTTTTCATGTGCCAACAACTCTTTCCCTCATCTTCCTTTAAAAGTATTTTACTTCCTTCATAAAAGTTTTCCTGGATTAGATTTAACCTGTTTTTATTCCCTCTATCTGTAGGATTTTCAACTATGTGAACTCTCAATTATGTGTAATGTATTTCCTTAAACACTCACTCCACTGTTTTATTTCCATTGCTACGGATAACTGAAAGGATGGCCATACATGACCGTCTCCTCTCTCACCTAGGTTCAGGGATGAGAATAGTTACTTCTATAGTCTTTTTTAACTTCCATAGGGACAATGACAGTGGCCCACAGGAAGTGTCAGCTGCTTGGCCAATCTTTTAGGAAAGGTTCTATGTGGATATACCTATCATAGTATGCAAGAAGCAGAAAGAACCCTAGGAGAGAACACCTAGGCACTCACCAGTGACTCCAAGGTACTCTGCCTGCTCCTGATCCTTCAGGCCCTCCAAAGCTTCCAACATCCAGACAACAGCACAGCAACAGCTCTCTACTAGCTGGGTCAGGTCAGCCAAATCAGTTACCTGAAGAAACACAGGTGTGAGAGCAGGGAATGCAGGATTATCTCAAGGAAACCCCTGCCACCATTTAGAAAAACAAACAGCAGCAACAGCAATACTCAACCTGTCTATTTGGGTCCTTCAAGCAAGATCAAAGTGATACTTTTAGGAAAAGATCTCTCATCCCGCTGCACCAACCCAAGAGTACCTTAGAAGCATTGAAGAAATCATAAACCATCCTGGTATAGAATTGGAGTCCATGAAAATGCATCTGAGCCAAGACCTGCTGCTGCTTGGGGCAATCCGCAGGAATCTACAAGGGGAAGCAGAAAAGCAGTTAATAGGGAAGCAAGTATGATGTAAGAGCCTGAGTTGGAGAAAAGAAAGACCAGGAGAGAGGCAGAAAGGTGGTTAGAAATGACTGCTGCCAACTCTGAACATCGCTGGTGGCATGTGGCCCAGTAACAAGCCCATCAAGGCGAGAGTAAGTGCTCCCAGGCTGCTCCCCCCGCAACGCCCCTTCATACATCACTTACACTGTCCCGAAGCTGACGAAGAAGATGACAGTACCTGCCCAAGAAGGCAGAAAAGCCCAGGATGGTGTCCACGTCATACTTTTTCAGTGGATCACTCTCGAGGACAGAAATGATGAATTGGCAAGTCTCAACAAGGGCCCTAAGTGAGGATGATGGGCCCTTGACACCAAAGCCAAGGGGAACTGTAGCCTTGTGCAACAGCTCACCCACTGCCCCAAGGGCTCCTGCCAGCAACCTCTGCATTTCTATCCCAAACAGGCACATCTGGAGGCTAGGGGCCAAGTCTGTGTTTCCTAGATAACCTTGGGCTTCCTGTATGGCCCTGGTGGCTTCATCACAGCAGCTGCTCTGGCACAGCCGCCGACACCGCTCTAAGGTAAGCTCTAGGAGGCAGAGGGCCCTGCAGGGAGAGAGAGGCTTCAAGGGGCAGGTTTCCTCACCAACCAGAACTTTGATCACACAGGTGGAAAGCTGTTCACTGAGGAAGCAGGCATCTGTCTCATTCAAAGGGTGCCCGTTAGCTTCAAAGAGCCGGCAGGCAGCTTCAGCTTGACAAGCAGTTGGGGAAGCAAAAAGGGGGAATTTACAGGGAGTACTTTCATCTTCCAGGAGTACAAGAAAGCTCAGGGCCCATAGGCGAACAGAGAAGGCTGACTGCCGTTCCCCAATTGCTTCTGCCCTCTTCCAAAGCAAAGAGAAGGCTCCTCGGGCAATAGCCTCATAATCCTGGGATGTACCCACAGGCACATGTTGCACTAGGCAGGCATGCAATGATTGGGTCAGGCGACGAACAGCTTTTGGGGTCACCCGGGCAATAATATTCCGCAAGAGGACAAAGAGGATCCGTTCCAAGTAGAGGGGTGAACGATTAGGGGTTGCCGTCAAGTAGCCATCACAGGCCAACTCTGCCAGCTCTAAGAGGCTGCCCAGGTGATCGGGGCAAGTCAGCCCAGCCACCACTTGCTGGTTGCAGGCCCTCAAAATGCCATCACATGCCAGTCGTTGTTCTGTTGCAAGTAAACGGCCTGTGGGGCTATCCAGAGGTCTGGACAGGAATTCCTGAAAGGAAAAGAGTTTGTAAATCAGGTTGCCAACAGAAGGAAGGAGATAGAGAAAGAAGGCTGGATATCAGGATCATTCAGTAATAATGTCTGTCTTTTGTCTTATGATCTTAACAAAAAGGAGGGAAAAGCTTTTAACCTCCAAGACATCCCAGCCTGGTATCCCATTTACTATCCAGGTCATCTCTGACTGATAATATTACTCAATGTTGGTTGGCAAATAGCTCAAGAAGACATTCTAGTCTCTAAAAGGCAGAAAGCACCCCAGCCCACCAACCACCCTGACCTTCAGTTCAACCAGCAAAGCCTTGGCCTCCTCTTGGCTGCTCATCCATTTTCCAAAATCTGCTCCTTTAAAGTTCCTCATGGCCCATAAGAGCTGACAAAATAGAAAAAGAATTCAGGAAGTTAGCTAGGTCTAGCTAGATGGAAAGATAAACTCAATATTAAATAAGTATGCAAAAACACCCATGTCATCTCATTTAACAATCTTTCATTGCAAATGAATGGCCTTTATCCACTTAGACTGCATATCAATTGTTTTACACAACTAGTATTCCTCTTTCAACCCCCATTCATTTTGAAGGTTATGCAAATGAGACACCTCAGTTCAACCCTCATTCATTTTGAAGGTTATACAAATGAGACACTAGCTCTAGCAGATACTGCCCTGTTAGCAAGTCTTTCAGGGACTAACCTAAATAAATTTTTTAAAAAGTTAATCACAAGATAGTTGACCACCAGGTGATAAATTCACTTGGACAGACCTACCCAAGAATTCTGTTACTTTTTTAGGTGAGGGCTATAGATGAAGCCCTAGTGGAGATCACAGATCCATCTTTGAAGCAACACCATATTTATTTGCATATTGGTTATAGTGCAAATTGTGTATTGTATGCTTATTCCAAACAAGAAGCCCACTGAGGGGGCGACATGATCCTGGATAAGTCATTCAACGCTTCAGAATCTGTTTCCTCATATGGACTTGACCACAGTACTTGGAAATTTTATCTTACAGAGGTGTAACAATAACAGCTAGCATTTACTTAGTGCAATAAAGCTTACAAAGTACAAAAATTTTCTCATTGGATCCTCACAACAACCCTGTAAGGTAGGTACTAATATCCCCATTTTACAGATAAGAAATGTAGAGGTCAAGTTATTTGTCCAAGATTACACTGCTAGTAAATATCTGAGGCAGAATTTTTGTCTCCAAGTCCTGTAGTCTATTCACTGTGCTACCTAGCTGCCATCCATGAAAAAGCTCTTTCTTGCAGTTTTACGGTGTAATAAGAGGCAAAGTTCTCAGCTGACACAACGTAATAGGAATGGGAGATTTGAGGAGGGATGAAAAGGTTTGGAAGAACTGATATGGAGTGGGATAATGAGTCAATTAGGAACTTTTTTTTAAAAGGATTGATTTGTGTAGTAACAGCCCAGTTGAATTTATGTAACATAAATTTGTAGTAGATCCAGTCAACATGATTTTACTTATTTTGTCCTACTTTATTTGGCAGCACATGAGTAGGGATGAAGGCAGAGGCAGAGGACAAGTGAGAGCAATCCAGGTCCAAAGCTTAGGAGGGCAAGACTAGTGACTGGATAAGGGAACAAGACATTCAAGAGAAGGGGCAAGTGTACACTTGAAGAGGTTCACTAAGTAGTGGAGAAGGAAGGAGAGTATAGTCATGGCAGGGATGAGGGCCTGGTAAGGAACTAGAACACAGTGAGGAAGAGGTCAAAGGACAGAAGTGGAAAGACAATGTGATCAGATAAGAGAATATCAGGATTTACAAACACAGAAGTGGAGCATTTGTGGATGATGTTAAGATTAAGAAAATTACCATCTCTGTAGCTCACTCTCTTTAATTCTCTACAATCCAGCTTCCAATTTCATCATTCAACCAAAACTGCTCTCTGCTATTCTAACAGCCTTTTCTCAGTCTTCATCCTTCTTGACCTTTCTGCAGCTCTGACATGTCAATCACCATCTTTGACACTTTTCTTTCATGACATGAGTCTCTCCTGGTTCTCCTACCTACATGACTGATCACTCCTCAGTTTCATGTGCTAGATCTTCATCCAAGTCATACCCACTAATCATGGATGTCCCACAGAACTCTGTCCTGAGTCCTCTCCTCTTTTTTCAATCTGGCAATCCGCTTTTGTAAGTCTGTGAGCTAAGAATGGTTTGGGTTTTTTTTTTACATTTTAAGTGGTTTAAAAAAAAATCAAAGGAATATTGTTTCCTGACATATAATATAATACAGGTATAATTCAAAACCATTTGTCAAAAAAAGTGGACTTCAAATGTTGGTCTTTTAAGGAACAGTGGAATGTGGTTTATTTTGCTATTGAGTTAAAAAGACAAGGTATTACCTCCATTATGTAATAACACTATCATCGTTCAGTCATGTTTGACTCGGTGACCCCAAGGACACTGTTTATGGGTTTTCTTTGCAAAGACAAAGAGGTTTGCCATTTTCTTCTCCAGTAGATGAAGGCAAATTGAAATTAAGTGACTTGCTTGGGTCACACAACTAGTAAATGTCTGAGACAGGATTTGGAATCAGGTGTTCCTGACTCCAAGCCTCGAATTCTATCCACTGAGCCACCTAGCTGCCAATAACACTATAGCTGGGCTAAAAGACTATTACCAACATATACCAGAGTAAGCATTTGTCACACAATATTCCTAATTCACAGGAAAGCAATGGTCAGAAAAATTAGAAAACTTTAAATGAAAGCAGAATTTCTTGACAAAAATGAAAAATTTCCAAGTGGCTCATCTGTTAGTCATGCAAATTAATTAAACTTTAAATGTGTTTACAGCAGTCAAAGAAATGTGTTAAGAGAAAACAAACTAGTATAAAGACCTTCAGTCATTTGTCTCAATTAAAATCACATGCTCATGGAATAATATCAGTATTTAGTATACCCTATGTGAAAAGACATTTTCAAGACGAAATACAAAAAAAAACCCCTCATTACAAATCAGCATTAACTAATGAATGTTTGCAATCAATTTTAATGAGAGGACCCCAATTAAACAAAATATTATTCCCCCAGAAAAAAAATTCCATTCTACTCATTAAGAGACATTAAAAAAAAAAACCTGCACCCAATTATTATTAAATTTTTAATCTCAAAAGTCCTGGAAGTTTGTTTTTTCTTGTTACATAAGCACTTGCATGGTATTCTCAATTTTGCCTCTTGGCCTACAAAGTCTAAAATATTTACCATTCGGTCCTTTTACAAAAAAGGGATGCCCTTTCCCTAGCTCTATACCATTTCCCTGGGTGATTTCATCACTTCCCATGGATTCAATTCTCATCTCTACTTAACCAGCTCCAATCTCTCTCATCTCCACTGACGACTAGACATTACCAAATGGACATCTGAAACTCCCCATGACCAAACTGAACTCATTATCCTTCCTTCAAAAGGCTTTCTTCTTCCTAACTTTCCTACTCATGGGAGGGTTGACACCGCCCTCCTCCCAATCATCCCAGCTCAGAACCCGGGGTTCTCCGGGACTCCCCCCATATCCAATCTGCTGCCAAGTTCCTGTAGACTCTACCTTCCTCCCGTCTATCAGTGACTGGCACAGAGTAGGGGCTTAACATCAGCGATTTAGTGCCTGAATTATTCATAGGATGAGATGTCATTATAGAAGGCAGATCTTTCCTACGGAAATGACTCTTGGGGGCCTGCCTTGCCCACACAAGCGGGCGCAGGGGACAGCCACACGGTCCCCTTGCCCCACCCAGCACGCCTGGGGCGGTGGGCCAGGCCGAGGGAGAGTCAGCCGGGGCCTCGTCTCTTTCACTTCAGGGGCCTCTCCCTCCGCCCCGACCCCAACGCCTCCAGCAAAACAACCGCGGCCGCTTCCAGAGAACCACGCTGTCCCCACTGCCGCCTCTAATTTCCCCAACGGTAGGACGCAGATCCTGGAGGTAAAGGCGCCCCTCCACCCACCCACCCACTTGCCTTAGGTCGGGATCGGGGAGCCACGAGAAAGCAGGAACTCAGAGACACGACCGGACAGTACCATACTATTCGCGCGCCAGCCCCTCATTCAAATATCAGAGTCCGGCCAATCAGCGGGCGCCACCGTCATTTAGGCGCGACTCGTATTGGATGCCGGGAGTCGTAGTTCCTCCTCCCTAGCCCCATCCGGAGCACGTGATCATACGCCTTCCCCTCCCCGCCCCAGGCGGGATGGAGAGCTTCAGGGTGGGGCTTTGCTTTGGGCGTTTTGGGGCGCGGAACCCTAAAATGGAATTCTCTCTGTTTGCTTTTCCTCTTGGAGGAAGGTGGGAAGGTTGGCCCTTGCTCTCCGGCAAACCCGGTCCCTTCTCGGAGGAGGAAAATGCAGAGGTGACCTAAGTGGCCACCGAGCGGGGAAAAGTTTGATTTTTGAAAATAACTTTTTCATTGGAGTTAATGGCTCTTGTGAATCATTTCCTTTTTTCTTCTGTCTCCGTCTCTCTACCTTTTGAGCCTCAGTGACCCGAGGGCATAGCCCAAGTACAATATACAATATACAATATTGTATAATATACATACATATATATACATTTATATTTGTGTATGTACGCATATATATGTATTCGTTATATATGTGTCTATATACATATATATGTTAATGCTCTTGAGTTTGGGGCTGAATGTTATTTCAAAGTGGTGGGGTTTTTTGCTAATTTTCCTTTTTCTTTCATTTTCTGATGCTCATTTCGAAATGTTTATACTTGTTTTCTTATGGAAATTCTTGTAGGCCAGTCCAGCTTTTCTCTGTTTTTTTCGTTGCTATCTTGTGCTGCCACCCATATGTCCCAGAGAGGCCAAACATCCAAATAAAAGCCCCATAATATTTAAATGTTTATAACTGCACCTTTGGTAGAAGCCAAGGTCCAGAAAGAAAGAGGATCCCCGTCAAGTGGGAGATGGCTAAGCATGATGCTGTCCATGAATGTAATGGAATATTACTTGTGCCTTTATAAATGATGGATATGACAATTGGCCTGCAGACCCGTGCCAAGGCAAATGAGCCGAATAAGGTAAACCGTATACACCCTGGTTAACAATAGAAAAGGAAACAAGAGCGTCCAAAACAAAAGCCTGAAACTGGACCCTGTCATCAAGCTTCACCCTGAAAAAAAGAAGAGGAAGGAGAAAATGCACTACTGCCCCTTTGAAAAAGTGGGAAATGAAGGATGTGGAATATTACATGTAATTTATCGATTAGTTTTGAGGAACTGGGTTTTTTTCTTTTTTCAAATTCTTTGTTATTAAGGATGACTTTAGGTAGGGGAAAGGCAGGGATGTATTTGGGGGAAAAGGTGATATAAAAACAAAAGACCTCAATAAAAGTCAAAAATGAATTTTTCCCAGTGAAAATTCATGACGACTTCATTGTATTTCATACAATTACAAATACAATGAGTACGCTTGTGAAAGTTAATGAAGCCAAAAACCATAAACTAAGTGATTTCGGTCTTTCTGCTTATTTGCATATGGTACTGACTTATTGGATGTGGCCTACCTATTCATATGCTAATCATTGGTTCAGATTATCTGTGGTTAGGAAATTCTAGTACATTGCTTTGTGGTAGCATTACCTATTAATTGTACTGACTTACAGTTTTTTATTTAGTCAGTCAGGCATGAGCATTTATTAAATGTCTACTTTGAGCTGAAGGCTGGGGATACAAAAAAAGGGGCTCCAAGTTTGGGCTTCAAGGAGCTCTCAGTCATATGGGGGAGACTTGCAGACAACTATATACAAACGAGATGGAGTCAGGATAAATAGGAGATAATTAATAGACAGTAATCACTAGCATTTTTACAAAAGGCTGGGATTTTAGCTGAGATTAGCTAGAAGAGAGTTTCCAGGGGGAAAGGGGGAAAGGGATAGCAAGTGAAAAAGCCTGGAGTCAGAGTCTAACATGAGAACAGCAGCCAGTGTCAGTGGATCATAGAATATGTGATGGGTTTTAATAAATAAAAAGCCTGGAAAGGCAAGAAGGGGCCAGGTTACAGAAGGCTTCAAAAATCAGACAGAGGATTTTATATTTGATCGTGGAGCTATAAGGAGCAGATTGACTGCTAGATGATGCCATGGATAGAGCATTGTCCTGAAGTCAGGAAAACCTTAATTCAAACAGAGTCTCAAACCTATGTTTGCCTCAGGTCTTCAAATGTTTGTTCAATTTGTTCAATTGGGTCTGACTCTTTCCTGGCCCTGTTTGAGATTTTCCTGTCAGAGATACTGGAATAGTTTGCCATTTCCTTCTCCAGCTCATTTTACAGTTGAGGAAACTGAGGCAAACAGGGTTAAGTGACTTGCCCAGGGTCACACAGCTCCCCAGATTCGAATTCAGAAAGATAAATCTTCCCAACTCCAGGCCTAGTGCTCTATCCATTTCACCACCAAACCACCCCCAGAGAGTATAATACCACCAAATCTTTGGAGCTTGACTCTCTTTGGAAGGAGATAATCATAAACACAGATGTAGCCAACTCCAAGTCAGAATGATGTGACAGTTGCTAAAGTGTTATAAGAAAACTGTTTCTCAGAGTATAGTTTCCCTGCCAGAATCCACTGACCAAGGTAGGGACTTTGGAAGCAAACAATTTTTACTGTCATAAGGGTCTACCTCAGACTCTTCTGAGTTGGAAAAAAAGCTGAACTCAGTGTCAAGTAGAAGTGCCACTTTATGAAGCAGGGAGTTCTCTCGAATAATAATAGCTTACATTTATGGAGTGCTTTAAGGTTTGCAAAAGGATTACGTTGTCTCATTTAACCTTCATGACAGCCCTGTGAGAAGCAATTTATTGGAACTTTTGGCCAAGATAGACTCATGAACTGTGGGCATATTTACTCCAGCAGAACCCTGAAATTCACACCATACTGAATAATGATGTAGAAATGGTTGAGATGGTTCCTCCCATTCATTCTAATTCTTCCATGCAACATGACTAATGTGAAAATATGTTCAATAAGAATATGTGTGTAGAACCCATATAAAATTGCATGTCATCTTGGGGAGGCAGCGGGGAAGAAGAGGGAGAAAATTTAAAACTTAAGGGATTGTTGAAAACTGAAAACAAATCAGTTAACTTTTCAAAAAAAACATCAAGATAAAAAAATCTTAAAAATAAAAAAAAAGAAATCCAATGAGAAATTAAAAGTGACATCAGCTGCTGTACCAGATCTGCACGAAAAGTAAGTCAGTGGCCTACAGACAGTAGGAAAGGATTTGCTCAACCATCTGTCTATACTGGCAAAGCCAGAACAGCACTGCCCAGGAATATCTGAGAAGGAAGTAGATAGCCTACAAGAGGAGGGTTCCCCTAATAAAACCCCAAGTAGTTGGAAAGCCCTGGTGAGGGGAATTTGGAAGCTCCAGAGAGTAGCAGCTGGTAGTCCATGGAGATGCCAATTATCCTGGTACTGAGGTGCTCAGACTAGGACAGATCAGGTCTAAGAGCTCCGAAGTCTCTGACACTCCATCCTGAGATGCTGGAAAGGGCCGTAAAGATGCAGATCTCTGAATCTCCAAGATTGGTGGTGGGGGGATATCCCAGGAAGTAGAGATCACAGAACAACTCAGAGGAGCCACAATGAGACCAAGCTAGGCCAACCTTCACACTCAAATTTGCCTCTTTATAGAAAAAAAGTGCCATATCAGTCAAAATACCAAAAGATTACCTTATTGTGCTGAGAAAAAAATTACAAAATTCAAAAGGAGGAACTCACTATTTGTCAAAAACTGTTGGGAAAGCAGGTTGGCTAAGAATAAAGGAACATCTCATGCTGATATGTGTTAAGTTCCAAATGACTTAGACATAAAGGACCACACTGTAAACAAATTAGAAGCAGAGGAAAACATTTAATCAGATCTATGGAGAAGGGAAAAGAGTTCACTGACCAAACAATGGACAGAGAAGGTCACAGAAGCTAAAATGGACAATCTGGATTACATAAAATTAAAAAGTTTTTGCACAAACAAAACCGGTGAAGCTAAAATTAGAAGAGAAGCAAGTAAATGGGGGAAAAATATCTTTGCAGCAAGTTTCTCTGATAATGATCTCAGTTCTAAGATATATATAGGCAACTGACTCAAATTTATAAGACTAAGAGAGCCATTCCCCAACTGATAAAATGATTGAAGGATATGAACAGGCAATTAGCTATCAGCTATCAATAGTCATATGAAAAAATGCTCCAGATCACAAATAATCAGAGAAATGCAGATTAAAATAATTCAGAGATTCCAACTCCATCAGTTTGGAAAGCTGGGGGAAAAAGACAATGACAAATGTTGGAGGGACTACAGAAAAAGAGGTACATACTATAGTAGTGAATTGTGAACTGGTCTAGCCATTCACATGGGTGTGTGTGTGTGTGTGTGTGTGTGTGTGTGTGTATGCCTGTGTGTATATATCTATATATAAACTGTGTGTGTGTGTGTGTGTGTGTGTATGCCTGTGTGTATATATCTATATATAAACTTTGGGGATGTGGAGCATGGTCAACCTGGGAATTTGTTCTTTTCTACGTATATTGTTACAAGGGGGTTTGTTTGCTTTTTCAATGGGAGGAAGGGAGGGAAGAAAGAAAAATATGACTTTTTGTTCATTTAAAAAAATTTAATTTAAAAAAAGTCATGGGGAGCAATCAAGGTACTACAAACATAATGCACCAGAACCACAGACATTGGGTCAGATTTCTGAAAAAATCAGTGGAATACAATGATAGACCATCAGATAAGTAGACCTTGAGAAGAAGAGCCTGCTTTCCTGTTATAGAGTCATTGTGAGATCTGGATAAAAATTCAGAATGTGATGATTCTATTGGCTATTTGTAACTACCAGAGAGTTAAGAAACTCAAGAAAGTGTCTCCAGATGCAGGGGAACTTTGGTGCAAACAAAAGGGAAGGGCTGAAGAGGAAGACAACGCCTATCTATACTCCCATTGGAATTCATCCTTCATTCTGAAAGAAAACCATTATGTCATAGGGGGTGATGCTATGACATGCAAGTGAATTGAATTTAAGTAAGGAAGGCCTCCTTTCTCTTCTGGAGCCATCTGGGTCCAGTGGTCACATACACATCAGGAGTGCTGGAGACGGCCCCAGATACAGTAGAAGCCTTGGTCTTTTTTTTTTTTTAATGTAATTAATTTTTATTGGTAAATATTGGCACCAGTATTAGAAATGTCAGTAGAAAAATAAAATTTCAGCTATTTTCTCTCATATAAAGATTTGATCTTATTGACTGACTGTAGCAGTTGGTGAAATAATCTTAACACAAAAGGGTAAGCTAATTTGAGTTACAACCGGCATATACAGTGCGTGCACAAGGATGATGAGCCTTCTGAATGTGGACAGTCACTGACACCAATGCATTACATTCAACAAAACCGTTCCTTGGTGTTTCTTTTCTTTTTTTTAATTATATTTTATAACATAACAAGACTATAACTTAAAGCACAGTAATTAGGAAATAAAGGTGGACTGAAAAATTTTTAAAAGTTTGACAGTTGAATAAATTTAAACATATAAGAGGAAAAGTTAGAAGGTAATTCTATGAGTGAACAAAATTTAACTCACTGGCTCCACAATTCATAAAAGGTTAGGTTTTTGGTGCTTAAAAAAATAGCAGAAGGTTGTTGATGATTCTGGGATTTTGACCTTTTAATGCTAAGGTCTTTATCAGATCTCTGTTTGACTAAGGCAACATTGCTCATTCAGAGATTAGGGATAAATTGGAGAGGCTTCTAGGGAACAGAGGGCACCCATAGGAGACTGTGGTAGCCAACCTGAACCATATACAGGGTTAAATGAATGTTAAAAGTCATTTAAAAGTTCAGGAGTTCATAGTGGAAGTACCAGGATTATGTAGCAAATAATACTGATGAAATAAGTAGAGACAAAGAGGAAACAAATAATCCCTTTTTTTCCCCAGATAATATGATGGTTTAGAGTACCCTAAAGATTTAGCTAAAATTAATCAAAACAATAACCAGCAAAGTATCAAGTTATAAAATAAACCTACATAAAGTATCAGTTTCTCTATATATCATCAGCAAAATCTATTGTAACAGAAAGATTGACTGAAGTGACTGAAGAATCAAAGGTTTGAGCTTTCAAGCAGATCAATTTATTAAGCAATGCATGCTAATTGCCTAAGAAATCAGGACCAGGCCCTCAGCTTTGGCATTGGCCTCTGAATTCAAAGGGAGACAGATTTTTATGGATTAAAAACAATTAAATAAGATCAATTAATTAAAAGAAAACACTTAATCTGGATAGAAAATTAGGTAATCTGATGTCTAACGGAGGAAAGATTAGAGTCTTTCTAAGTTGGGAGGGACAGAGTAAATGGGCACAATTCCCTGAAATCAGAAAGAGATGTCTCACTCCCCACAAGTGTCTGTATTCAATCAAAGGAACATGGAAGCAATAACTGACCAGTGTGGGCCAGTTTTTAGATAAGACATATGGATTGCTGGGGATGTATAGTTATGAGAAAGCTCCTTTCATCGGTCGTCAGATCCGGCTAGATTTCTGGTGAGCATAACCTAGGTTATTGGTTAGTTAAGGATCTTTAAAGCAGCAGGTAGAAGTGGTCCAGTTTCCCAGACACTTGGGGCTAGATTCAAAAAATGCAATAAGGCATTATTCCCACATTGAATGAAATTTTCTCACAAGACAGAAATTGGACTAGACCCATAACTAAATAGGAAGGGAACTGAACTAGCCTCAGAATTGAATCACAAGAAGGAGTCACTGTGATTCACTCAATTCCCATTGCCACTTGCTATTCTAATACCTTCACTATCAGGAAGAGAAATAAAACAAACCAATTATTTTAAAAATAACTACAGAATATATAATCTTAGGCTGGATTTGAACTCAGGTCCTCCTAACTCCAGGATCAGTACTCTCTCCACTGTGCCACCCTACTGCTCCTGGAAGACTACTTACCAAGACACTTACAGGAATTATATAAATAAAACTACAAAATACTCTTAACACAAATAAAGATAGATAAATAATTGGAGAATTATTGTTTATGAGTAGTCTGTCCATGTGATAAAAAAAATTACCTAAATTAATTTCTGGATCCAATGAGATGTCAATCAAATTAGGAAAATGTTATTTTATGGAACTCGAAAAATTATAGCATCATTCATCCAAATGAACAAAAAGTCAAGAACGTCATGGGATATAATGAGGGGGAAGTATGAATGAAAGAGACCTAGGAGTATTAGATCTTAAATTATATTACAAAGTAGTTGTCATCAAAATTATCTGGCATTAGTTAAAAAATAGAAAATTTGATCATTTGAATAGATTAGTTACCTAACGTGCAGAAACAAACATTGTGACAGAGTGTTTGCCTCAAAGACCTCAGTTTATGGAATAGGGGCTCACTATTTGGCAACTAGTGGAGCAACTAGAAAGCACTCTGGCATAAATTAGGTTTGGCCCAGCATCTCACACCACATACCACAGTAAGCTGCAAATGAATTACTTGGGGCTAGATGTAAAACATAATGTAAACAAGTTAGAGAAGGAAATGCCATTTACAATTATGAAGAGGAGGAAAAACCCTTGACTAAAAACACTATTGAAAAGATTATAGGAGATGAATTGGATAATTTGATTATATAAGATTGAAAAGTTTTTGTATAAACAAAATCAATTCAGTTGGTATTAGAAGGGATACAGTTAATTGGGAAAAATCTTTACAACAAATTTCTCTGATAAAGATATGCTATCTAAGCTATAGGGAATTGATTCAAATATATAAAAACAAGCTAATCTCTCAATAGTATACATACATGTTCTAAGGATTGAATAGATAGTTATTAAAAGAAGAAATATAAGTGAAAAACTATTATACTTTAAATGTCATAAATTATTCATAATACTAGAATGAATTACAAACTGAAACATCTCTGAGGTTCCATTTCATGTCCATCAGACTATCAAAGATAAAGGAAAGGAAAGGAGGAAAAATATAAAAATGACAATTGTTGGGGAGGAGGAGGGAACCCAGGAACACTAATGCACTTCTAGCATATCTTTGAAATGATCTAATAATTCTGGAAAGCAACTTGGAACAATATCCCAAAAGTTACTAAACTGCATACCCTTAGGTCCAGTGTTACCACTACTAGGCATATACCTCAAGGAAATCAAAAGAAAGAAGGAAAGGACACATTTGCACAAAAATATTTAGAGAGGCACTTTTTAATTATAGCAAAAAAACTGGAAACAAAGACTTCCAGAAATTGAGGGATGACAAATTATGATACAGGAATACAATTGAACATTTCCCCAGTTCCCACTAACTCACAAAAATGCCCCCAAAAGAGGAATTGTTTGCTCCACGTAGAGAAATTTCAGCTGAATTCACAGAACAAAAAAACCCAAAAGATAGCAAAATCTCTAGAACTGCATTGGAAAACCTTAATGGGGAAGGGGGGAACCTGCAGCCTTGAGGCCACATGTGGCCATGTAAGTCCTCAAATGCGGCCCTTTGAATCCATGCTTCACAGAACAAAATCCCTTAATAAAAAATTGCTTCTATAAAACTTGGACTCTGTCAAAAGACTGTACCCGAGGACCTAGAAAGATACATGTGGGCTTAAAGTCCCAGGTTCCCCACCTTTGCTTTTAATCTCTTAAATACTCCTCCTCTACCAGCCTCCATACTCACTACAGAGAGGCATAAACCAACCCTTAACCCCCGCCCAGACATTTATTCCTGCTGCAAAGATTTTGCTGGCATACTCTACCTGCCTTCCTTCCCCCTTCATCCCTCCACAAGTGACAGATACACTGTCTGTCCAGCCACAGAGAGAAGAGGGAAGTATGCTGCCTTACGCCTCCGGTAGTAACTAGGTTAGGAATTCCAAAGGCTATAGAGAGTCTGTAACACAGTGCTGCCAAAGTAATTTTCCTTAAGTGCAGGTCTGACCACATCACTCCTCTACTCAATCAACTCTAATGACTTTCTGTTGCTTCTAGGTTAAAATACAAACACCTTTATTTAGCTTTAAAGTCTTATACAAGTACCATACTCTTTTTAAGAAATATAGTCATAATACCTCAACCAGGGAAAGATAAAGGAAATAAAGAGAACTATAGAAGAACATGATTAATTAATATCAACTAAAAAAAGTTTAATAAAATCCTGACAAAAAGATTTTTCAAAAAGGATCACGCCCTGATTTATACTGGATTTATACTAGCGATTCAAGGACAGTTCAACATTATTAAAGCATCATAATTAATCATAGTAAAACAAAAATACTGAACACCACATGAATATATCAGTAGATTAGAAAAAAGTTTTTAAGAAAATACAATATCAATTTATGCTCCTGCAAACCCCTACAAAGTACAAGCACAGAGCAGGAGTTATTAACCTTTTTTTTGTGTCGTGAACTGCTTTGACAGTATGGTAATGCCTATGAACTCTTCAGAATAATGTTCTTAAATGCATAAAATATATAGGATTACAAAGGAGACCAATTTTATTGAAATATTTGCCAAAATATTTTTTATGTCATAGACCCCAAAGTAAGAACCCCTGTCACAGAATGATCTTTTTAAATTTTTTTTCTTTATTTAATATTTTATTTTCCCAGTTAGATGTAAAAATGATTTTTAACATTCATTTTAAAACTTTGAGTTCCAAATTCTCTCCCTTCCTTCCTTCCTACCCATTGTCAATGGGAAGGCAAACAATTTGATATAGTTATACATGTGTAGTCATGCAAAACATTTCCATAATAGTCATGCTGTAAAAGAAAACATAGACAAAAAAATCAAGAAAAATAAAGTAAAAAATATGTTTCAATCTGTATTCAGACACCATCAGTTCTTTCTCTGGGGATGGATAGCATTCTTCATCATAAGTCCTTCAGAGGTATCTTAGGTCATTGTATTACTGAGAATAGCTAAGTCATTTACAGCTGATCATCTTATAATCTTGCTGTTACTTTGTACACTTTCACTTTGTACATTTCACTTTGCATCAGCTCATGTAAATCTTTCCAGGTTTTTCTGAGAGCATCCTCCTCCTCATTTCTTATAGTACAATAGTATTCCATCACAATCACATACCACAACTTGTTCAGCCATTTCCCAATTGATGGATATCCCCTCAATTTCTAGTTCTTTGCCACCAGAAAAGAGCTGCTGGAAATATTTTTGTACATATAGGGGCTTTTCCTTTTTGGTTTTTGTCTCTTTTGTATTCTATAGTTGCAAATTACTCTACAGAATGGTTGAATCAGCTCACAATACCACCAACAGTACACCAATGTCTCATTTTTCCCATATCCACTCCAACATTGGTCATCTCATAGGAAGATCTTTTAAATATCAGAAGTATTTATCTAAAACCAAAAGTTAGCATTATAGGGAATACTAGAAGCTTTCCTAGTGAAAACAGGAGGAAAGCAAGGATGACTGCTTTCTCTGTTATTATTAGACACAGTTCTAGAAATGCTAGCAATTGCAATAAGATGGGAAAGAAATTTAGACATGAAGCAAAAAGGAAACAAACCAGTTCTTTGCTAGTGACATTTTGATTTACTTAGTAAATCCTAAAAGCAGCTAAGTGGAGGAATGGATCAAGTGCTGCCCTTGAAGTTAGGGAGATGTGCTCAAATTCAGCTTCAGACACTTACTAGCTTTTTGACCCTGGGTAACCTCTAACTGCCTCAGTTTCCTTAACTGTAAAATGGGTATCCTAGAACCTACCTCTCTCAGAGGGTTGTTGTGAAATTCAAACAAGATAAGAGCTTATTCTCTTTCCCCTCCTTCCTAAGAAACCAGCAAGGAAACTAATTGAGATGACTAATAGTTTCACTAAAGTTATAAACTAAAAAAAGAAATCCACAAAAATAAAATGTATTTTTAAATAGTACTAACAAAATCCAAGAAGCAATAAGATAAATAGAAGTCCCATTCAAAATAACTATTAGATGTGTAAAATATTTGTGTACAATACCAAAGCACACTGAGTACCTATATAGACAAATTTACAAAAGATTCCTTAAAGAAACAGAGCATAACTCAAATAATTGGAGGAATATTCAACGCTCGTGCAAAGGCCATGCTAATATAATAAAAATGACAATACAACCAAACTTAATTTATAGATTTAGTGTTATATAATTCAAAGAATACTTTCTGGGCCAAACCAAATAATAACAAAATTCATTTTTAGGAATAAAAGATCTAGAATATCAAGGGTAATGATGAAAATAGATTAAGAATGAAAGAGATACAGTACTTCCAGATCTCAAGATATATTATAAAGTAGCTATCATCAAAACTATTTGGTACTAGTCATAAAATAGAAAAGTAGATCAATAGAGAAAATTAGAAAAAGGAAGAATCAGAAATATTTTAACTAAATAACTCAATGGTTGATAAATTGCCCCAAAATTACTTTCAGATATAACTTTCTATTTCATAAAAATTAAAAGAAAGCATTCTATAGAAAATTAAGGATAGAGCAATATCTTACACTGTCTCATAATAAATTCTACTTAACATGAATATTAATGATCATATTACAAAATTACAAGAGGACCAGCTGAGAGATCTTTCACAGAAATGTGCAAACAAGAATTAGGCAATTATGGAATCCTATTGTGCTATAAGAAATGATGAACAGGCCAACTTCAGAAAAACCTGGAAAGACTTACATAATCTGATGCCAAGTGAAATGAGCAGAACTAGAACATTGTATGCAGTAACAGCAACATTGTACGATGACTAACTTTGATAAACTTAGCTCTTCTCAGCATTGCAAGGATCTAAGACAACTCCAAAAGACTTATGATGGAAAATGCTAAACACATTCAGAAAAAAGAACTATGGAGTCTGAAAGCAGATCAAAGTATACTATTTGCTCTCTTTTTTTGTTTTGTTTCTTCTTTCTCAGGGTTCTTCCCATTGGTTCTAATTCTTCTTTACAACATGACCAATGTGAAAATATGTTTAATATGAATGTATAGGTAGAGCCTGTATCAGACTGCACACCATCTTGGGGAGGGAGGAGAAAATTTGAACTCAAAATCTTATGGAAGTGAATATTAAAAATTTAAAATAAATAAAATATTTCTTAAAAAGAATTAGAGGCAATTATACAAAATACATTTGATTACATGAAATTGAAAAGTTTTTGCACAAATAAAATTAATTTAAAAATAAAAAGAAGCAAGTGAAAAAGCCACATATCAAATTGTGTGTGTGTGTGTACATGAGGTAGGTAGTGTGATTCAGGCTGGTATATGGAAGAGGGATTAGGACCACAGATTTACATCTGGAAGGGATGCTAGAGGTCCTCAAATCTAACCTCCTCATTTTACAGATCACGCTTTGAGAGGTTAAGTGACTTGCCCAGTGACACACCATTACTAAATACCTAAGGCAGGGATTCAGTTAGTCTCATTCTGCTTAGTTTCACAAAAGAGCTAACAAGACATAAGAAGGTGGAAGTTACAGAGGGGCATATTTAGTCTTAATGTAAATAAAAACTTTCTAACACCTGAAGCTACCGGCTAGGGCTAGTGGGAGAATTTGCAACACAACAAGAGATAGAGGTGAACATAAAAGATAAAACAATTTTCAATATCTAAAAATCTGAAAACTTTTGAACAAGCAAATTAATGCAAATAGGAAGAGAAAGGAAGTTGTTTATTGGGGGAAGGGGAATCTCTGCATCAAATATCTTGGAGAAGATTCTGTTATCCAAGATCTATAGAGAAATAACTCAGATATGTAAGATTCAGAATTGTCCTTCAATGTATAAATGGAATGTAAAAGACAAGAACAACAGGTCTCACAGGATCATAGATTTAGAACTAGAAGGCATCATAGAGGTCAACAAGTTCAACCTCCTCATTTTACAGCTGAATAAACCACCTAACCCTAGAGCTTAAGTGACCTGTCTAGAGGCACACAGGTAGTCCGTGTGTGAGGCAAGATTTGAGCGCCTGTCTTCCTAACTCCAAATCCAACATATGCATCCTGCTGAGCCAGGAGCATTGCAAACTATTAACAACTACATGAAAGTCTGTTCCAAATTACTGCTAATAAGAGAAGTACAAATGAAAACAATTCTGAGGTTTCACCTCAGCTATTTGGCAAAGACAAAAGTTGGAAACAGGTAAACACTGGAGGCTCAGTGGAAAGATCGGTACATACTTGTGAAACGATGAATTGGTGCATCTATTCTGGGGAGCAATTTAAAATCATGATAAGAAAAAATCCTCCTAAAATAGTCATATGCTTTGACCTAAAAACAACAACAATTATAAAAACTGTCAAAAAGTGAAATGGATTTTCTCCAGAGTTAATTTTTTATGTTTTGAGTGAAATTTTCAAACGGAAGCTGGATAACCATTTGTTGGAGATACAGATGCTGATTCAGGTATGGGTATGTGGAATATGAATTGAATAGATATTATTGTATCATATAAGGAATGAGAAACATGAGAAATTTAGAGAATGCATGAATGAAAAAGCAGTTAGTAAGCATTTACTATGTGCCATGTATTGTACTAGGTGCTAAGGATACAAATAAAAGAATATAGTACGGTATTAATACAGTATAACCTGTGCCTTACATTCTAAAAGGGGAAGACTATGCATAGATGTGAATATTGGTTAAAAAGGGGTACTTTGGTTAGAAAAACCACAAAGATAGTGACTGGAATCATAGGGCAATTGGTTAACAGATCCTTTCTAAGAACTGTATTGTTAACTTGGGGCAGGTAGGTGGCACAATGGATAGAATGCCAGTAAGAACTCTTACTGAGTTCAAATCTGGTCTCAGACATTTACTAGCATTGTGACCCTGGGCAAGTCGCTTAACCCTGTTTGCCTCAGTTCCTCATTTGAAAAATGATCTAGAGAAGGAAATGGCAAACCATTCCAGTATCTTTGCCAAGAAAACCCCAAACAGAGTCACAAGGAGTCCGAAACAACTGAACAAAAATTGTTACAGCCAGAGATATAAGATTGGAGGGGCAGAAAGAGGAAACATGCAGGAAGACGTCTGAGAAGAAGGAAGATTTTTCTGGGCTGGGGCAAGATGTGTTGAATGCTCATCAATCAGAAGGTCAGAAGTGCACAGTCCCAGGTACAGGATCTGGACTGGATATTAAACAAGGCTCCATTAAGATTGGTGGGGAACAGACTTATATAATGCAGAGTAAAGAATTAAAACAAAGAGAATAATACACATGGTGAAAAATAATATAAGGCAAACAGCACTAGAAGGCAAATTAATTCAGATTAATTGCAATAAATAATTTGGTTCTAGGGAACAAAGGACGGGGTGGGGGAAATATTTCCTCTATATAGAGGCGGAGGGCTACAGGTGCAGAAAGTTACTCATAGTGTCAGCTGTAACCATTGCTTGATTTTACTTGTCTGTTTTATTTTATTTATAATGGTGAGTTCAATGTGTCAGAGGTGAGGAAATGAAGGTCCCCCAAAATATCAAAATGAGTGAGATTATGAAATGATAGATTTTGTACAGAAACATCCATTTTAAAAATGGAGAGAAGGAAGTGGGAAAAAAACTTGAAAATTGGTCAAACCATATAGACTAGAGAATGAAACCCAGGTTCTTTGAGGTTCCAGTCCATCTTCCCTTACCTTCTTCTTTATGGGACAGATTTTCTACCAGGGTGACTGCAAGTTCCATGTCAGATGGTCTTCTGTACATCTGGAAAGTGTAAAAACCAAGAGACTCAGAATTGGACATATTGGTGTATGGATATATTGATTTGTCTCCAAGCTATATTCTCCAGAGGGATGTAAGCAATTCCAGTCAATATGTTGATTTGTTTTGCTTGATCATACTTATTATAAGGGAGAGTTTTATTGGGTAGAAGGAGAAAGTGGGAAGTGACAAAAATGTTGAAAGGAAGAAAGGAAGGAAGGAAGAAAGAAAGGAAGAAAGAAAGAAAAGGAAGAAAATGTAAAGATCATCAATAAAACCAATAGAAAGATAAAAGAGCATTAATAAAAGAAGATAAAGAGATGAATATAAACATTCCAGTAGAATATGATTTCCTTAAAGGCATGAACTGTTTTGTTTTTGTTTTTTTTTAATCACCAATTGCCTATTGTATATTTTCAACTAGATGTTCTGATTGCATCTCACACTCAATGCACTGACTCCCCATGTTCTGAACTTCTCCATTACCATGGAGGACACCACCATCTTGTCGTCCTTCAGGTTCTTCACCTTCCCTCAATCCACATATCTGACCAGTTTCCAAATCTTGTCATTTCTATCTTTACAACATTTATTGTGTACCTGTCTCCTCTCCACTCACGTGGCTACAACTCTGATCTAGGTCCTCGGTGCTCCTCACTGAGATAATTGAAATAGATCCCTAAATGGTTTCTCTGCACATATAAGACAGAAAATAACCTTGGAGGAGAAGGCTAGGGAGACCAGGAAATGTTTCAAACAGAAGATGACACAAGCTAAGTCTTGAAGGAAAACAGAGAAGCCCAAGAGTATATTCCAGGCATGGGATACACAGAGATATATTTTGTCCACGCTTACATATGTATATTTTATGTTTCCTACTCCCACCCCCACCTCCATCTCCACTTAAAATGGAAATTCATTGAAGGCAGGAACTTTTTCACCTTTGTCTTTGTGCCATTATCACCTAGCATAGTGACTTACAAAGAGCAGGATCAGAGAATTGTAGACCTGATACTGGAAGGAAACTGGGAGGCCATACAAGCCACTTTACAGATTTAGCAGCCAGTCAGTAAGGCCCAAGAGTCGTTAGGGTGAAGCAGTAAAGCAGATGGCAATGCATCTTTGCTGTCATTTTCGTTAATAAAACAACATCAGTTTCTGATTCCAAAGTATTTGAAGATCCCAAAGACTTCCAACATGGAAAACTTTCTTTTCTGGTTCTACTGTAGCTATAGATGCTTATTAGTGGTATTGATGGAGATATCAAGGCCCCTTCTTCACCCTGAGGGTCTGGTGGGCAATTCTGTTCCTAGAACTTTCAGGGAGCTCAGAACCCATGAAAGACTTGGCATTTGGGGGCCCTTCATGTACTCAAATGAATTAGAATATCAACTTCAGTGATATCATTAATCAAATTGAATATAGTCCCCAGGCTCAATTCGATTAGGATAATCCTCTTAAATCATACTGGATTTGAAGAAGTCTGGGGCCTGTTAGCTCATCTCCTCTTAACCCAGGCCTGTCTCATAGGAGAGACCAAGAAAAAGGTGTCCAATCTGTTGTGGTACACTCTTAGGCTCAGGGAGAATCATATTACTTGGTTCTCTCCTGAGCTAGTGGTGTTGGGAGCACAGCAAGAGCTCCTTTCTGCCCACCCCACCCGCTGGAAGTCCTACATTCATTTGGCACCAGATGATGCTATCCTCATTCACCAGTCAAGACTTGCAAGACTGGAAGCCTGGAATGCCTTGGACCTTCCTGTCTAGGCAGTAGCCTGGTACCTAAGGAAGGCCTAGTCTCCCTTTTTGCAAGCTCTCTTCTCCACCCTTCACAAGTTCCCAAAAGCACGCAGCCTGGAGATTCTCCAGGTTCCTTCCCCTCTCTCCCTTCCCTGACAGGCCAGTGCTAAGCCCCACCCTAGGCTTCGGTGGGAGAGTGCATGTGAGCAGATAAGATCTCAGGTGGGGCAGGGAGTGGTTCCATAGGGACTTGAAGAGCTGGCATTCCCACCTCTGCCTTCCTGGTGGCTCACTCAGCATGGGTGGGGAAGAGTCAGGTACAGACAAGAGGATACCAGAATCCTCATCTTCTGAGCCTCCATTCAGTGACCTATCATTCTGATTTCAAGTCCTGGAAATGAACTGGGTAAATGGAGCAACTCCTTAAAGGGGGCAACATAGGGGGCAGTGGTCAATCAATTAGTCAACATTTACTCAGCCCCTGTGAATGTGCCAGGCATTGTGCTAAGGGTTGTGGATACTAAAAAAGGCAAAGGGCAGCCCTTAACCTCAAGGAGCTTACTATCTAAGAGGGGAGAGGTAAACAAATATGAACAAAGCAAGCTATATATATAGGATAAATAGGAAAGCTTTAAGAATTAAGGAATCAAGAATGATGGGGGAGTTGGGGAAGGCTTCCTACAGAAGGTAGAATTTTAGATGGGCCTTAAAGGTCAGTGGTCAGAGTGGAAGAGGGGTGGCCTCCTACATATGGGAGGAGAAAGTGAACTGAGTTTAAACTCAGAGGACAATTTACCACAGCAGCCTATTGGTAAAATTGTTGCCCCTACTTCCATTCTGTCTCTTCTAAATTCTTTGCAGTCTGGCTTCCTTCAACTGAGAATCTCTTCAAAGTTACCAAGGATCTCTTAATTTGCCAGACCTAATGGCTTCTTCTCAAATCTTATCCTTCTTGACCTCAGTGTAGTCACTGATACCTGTGACTGGCCTGTGACAAATTTATAGCTCCCATAACATTCACTATCCATTTTGATCACTTCTGCCAATTTACTCAGTGGGATCAAACTTCAGTTATCTTAGTTTGCATTTATTTGATCACTTTTCGCCTGGACTACTGTATTAGTCTGCCTGCCTCAAGTCTCTTCCCACTCTGATCCATTCTCCAAACAACTGCAAAAATGATTTTCCTAAAGTGAAGGTCTGACCATGTCATTCCCCTACTCAACAAACTGTAATGGACAAAATAGGGATAAGTTAAATTAAAAAAGGATAAAATAGAAAATCCTCTGACATAGAAAGCACTTCCCCCCTTCCTACCTTTCCAGTCTTCCTACATGGCTGTCCCCCTCCACAAGGTCTTCAGTTCTGCCATACTTTCCTTCTTGGGATTCTTCACACAGGACAATCCCTCTCATCTCTGTCCCCTTCTCTGTGCTACCTGTCCTCCAACCCTGAAAAGCTTTCCCTCCTCTTGTCTTTTAAAATCTCTCATTTCCTTCAAATATGTGAATTCTACAGGCAGACTTACCTGAGCCCCCCAGTCACTAGTGCCCTCACTTCCAAAACTCCCTTCTATTCATTCTGTATGGGCTTTATAAACATAGCCAAGAATGTAAGCCCTTTGTTTCACTTTTGTCTTTGCATCTCTCATATATGACACAGTGATGTGCACATAGTAGGTGTTTCACCAATGCTTACTGATTGAATTGCCAGATTATTGATAACACAATAAAGCTCTTGATCTCTGAGAAAGACTGCCTAGTCAGTGGCCTGGCATCCTGGGAATTTATCTAGCATACCCTAATCCTCTAACCTGAGCAACAGGGCATGGACTTGACTTGACAGCTAGGGAGATTAACTTCAAGCAGATGGAGAGGTGAAGGGGCCAAGGGGATTCCTGACCTCACTGATCTGTTCCTTTCAGATCATTAAGCAGTGTTTCTCCTCTTCAGGACCTCAGGAGACTCTACTCCACTCCCCCCACCTTCCCATCTCTGGATGATGTATTATATAGTCTTGCCTCCTACAAGAAAACTTCTACTTACCAACCACTATTAAGGTTGGACCAACTAGAGAGGAGGAGAAGAAAAATCAAATCAGCATTCATCTCAAAGAGTTTATTTTAAAACAAGTTCTTTTGCCTTGATGAGAAATAACACAGGGGCCCTTTCCAGCACCTTAATTTTCAAGTCTATTTCACCCCTCCACTCCTCCCTGCCCAGAGCATTTGGCAGGGCAAGTGCAACCCATGTGGCCAAAGGGAGACATATACACCCCCTGGGGGTGGGATTCAACAGTTCAGTCTGTCCCCAGGTCTGGGTCAGAGCTCAGGGGCACAGGGCTCCCCAGCAGGTGGTGGCACCCTCAACTCAGCATCATGCCTCACAACAGTGAAGAGTCCCACCACAGCAAGCAGGGCCATGACCATGACGGCTGAGCAGATGCTGAACATGTTCCGGGTACCTGTTTTTCGATCACTGTCATGGAGGACCAAGAGCCCTAAGCAGGCCAGCAGATGCAAGGGGACTCGGAACCAGTTAAGCACTCCTGCCTGTTCCATCTCAGGAATTACTTTTCTTCGTAGGAAGCTCATACTGGGAAAGTACAAACCACAGGCCAGTTCTATGAGCAGGAAGGCAACAAATGACTCCACTGGGCTCTCTTGGCCTGGACTGGTGGAGAAAGTCAACATGAAGAGGGAGAAGACAACAATGAGGACAGCAAGGGATAGCAAGTGCATGGGTTGGAGGTGGTACCTCTTGGAGGTCGCTATTCGATATAAGGAAGAGCCTAGCAGGCTGGCTGACATAAAACTGGAGAAGACGATGCCTAGCGGTGCTCCATGGGGATCCAGGACGGGTGTCCAGAGGAAGATGAAGATGAACACAACACTTTCAAACAGGGCTTGAATGGTACCTAGCAGCAGCACCCGTCGGTCAGACAGGAGGCAGCGAAGACCCCCTCCACAGGTCTTCAAGAATGCTCGCTGTCGGTCATAGTTCTCGCCCCAGTTGCAGAGGGCCAAGATGCCAGCCAGAGCGAGGAGGGGGATGGCAGCGACAAAGGGAGCCACCGGTCCAAGACCTAGCCAGCTAGCCACAACCTCCGCTGCCACGCCAGCTGCTACGGCCAGTGCGTGGTTCCAAAAAGCAGCCCGGGCAAAGGTGGCAGGGATCCACTCAGGTGGGAAATCATGCCGTGCAACATGTTCATGGATGTACCATGACTCAAAAGCTGAAAAGAGCAGGGCTGTGGACAGTCCACCTAAAGCCCGGCCCACAAGCAGTATGAAGTAGTCCTGGGAGAGCTTGGTCATGCAGCAAAGGGAGTAGGTGAGGGAGAAGAGGACACAAGACTTCTTTCTGCCCAGCCAGTCCACGAGGGAGGAGGCCACCAGGCCAAAGAGGACGGTGGAGGCCAAGCCGCAGACATAGAGGATGGCGATCTGGCCCTCCAAGAAGTGGTAATGTTGGTAGAGTTTATAGAGGTAAGGAGCTTGGAGCCAGTCAGCCGCCAGCGCCAGGAAATAGACCTGGTAGAAGTCTAGCTGGAACCGGAGGAAGGAAGGGTTGCAGCAGGCCCTGCCCGGGGCCTTGGCCCTGCATCCGGACAGCTCCAGCCCCAGGCAGGCAGCCAGCACTAGGGCCAGGGCGAGGTAGGCCGTCACCAGCATGGCGAGGCCCGGGCTGACCTGGGGAAGAGGGAGAAAGGTGAGGGGGGACCGGGCGCAGCTCCATGCCCTCGCCCGACGACGCTCCCTGGGGTCCCCCAGAGCCCCGGGTCCGGGGACACTCGGGATCCCTGCTCGGGGCAGCCCAGCCTCCGTGGCTCCCCACGCTCCAACCCCATCCCCGGCTCTCCTCCTCCCGGGATCCCCGCCCTGCCCCCACGAGCCCCCCACGCGCGCGGCTCCCTAGCCCGGGCTCGCCCTTCGCCGCGCTCCCCTGGCCCTATCCTGCTCTCTCCCCCGCTCTCACCTGCTGCCCCGGTCCGCGGGGACGCTCCCGGTCGCGTCCGGCTCCCGCCCGCCCCACTCCGGTTCCAGCTGAAGCCCCCGCCCCTCGCTTCGCTTCCGGGAGCCCGGCTGGCCTGAGGCCGCCGTGGGCCCCGCCATGACAACCCCGTCACGTGACGAGGCCCCAGCTCAGGAGGGGAGGGCGAGGGAGGAGAGAGGGGCGGGGCCTCCTCTCCTCCCCTCCTCCCCCTCCCTTCGCCGTCCTCCTCCCTCCTCCCTTCGCCGTCCTCCTCCCTCCTCCCTCCTCCGTCCTCCTCCCTCCTCCCTCCTCCTTCCTTCCTGCCTTCTGCGCTCCTGGTCCCCACCCCTGGCACGCACCCGGACGCCTGGACTGGGAAGGCGAGGAGTGGCCCCGGCTCACCTCTGCGGGGCTGGGCAGCTCCCTCTGCTCCGTTCGGGCCCCGAGGCGGGGTGGCCGGAACGCTGCATCCTCGAGGCCGGGGACCTGGGTCCGAGAAAGCCCGGCCTTTGCCTCTTCCCCCTCCCTTTCCCCCTTCTTTCTTCTCCTCCTCCTTCCCCTTCTCCCACTTCCTTCTCCTACCCTTTCTCCTCCCCTCCTCCCTCTCTCGCCTTCCTCCTCCTTTTCCTCCTCTTCCTCCCACTTGCCCCTCCCTCCTCCTCTCTTTCCCCTTCCCTCTCCCCCTCCTCCAACCCTCCTCCCGCCTCCCCCACTCCCTTAACCAACTTGCTGATAACCCTTTAAGGCGCTTTGCCCCTGCTCCCGGGACGGGGCTGCTGCGGGGCTTGAAGGCGGAAATTTACCCGTAGGGTCCTGAGCAAGTCCCTTCCTTACTCTCAGCCTCGTGTCCCACTGTAAAAGGGGACTGATAATAGAGTGTGTCTGTATATATATATATATATATATATATATGTATAGCCTCATAGGATTATTTGAAGGATCATGTGCAGTAATGATGCTGTCTCTTACATATGGCTAGCTTGCAAAGGCACTTTACAAACTTTCCTATCATTTAATCCCTACCCACCACCACTGGGGGGGGGGCGCGTAGATTCAGCGGACCCCCGAGTCATGATATGCATCCCTGTCAAACAGCTAGCATTTATATTGTGTCTTAAGGTTTGCAAAGCACTTTGCAAATTTCATCCTTACCACAAGCCATAGTGTCTGCAGCTGGATTTGAACATGGGTCTTCCTCACTCCAGCCATTCTCTCTACTCTCACACCTAGCTTTGGCCAGTCTGGCTTTAGGGTGAATGATGACACTTCCACTACGTTGGCCTCGGTTCCCTTGTGTGTAAAACGAGGGCTTTGGCTTAGATGAGTTGTGAAAATCATGATACTGCACAGCAGCTCTTGATCTCTCCCATGAAGTGAGAAGAGCCCAAGACCAGGCCGGGCCTACCTTCGAATTTCTGGAAGCTGGATAAGTCTTAGTCTTTCGTGGAGTTGGGACGTGGAAGATCAACTAATTCGACCTTTGCTTGATTTTGCACATGAAGAAATTAAAAGTCCAGTTGAAAGAACACTGAATCTGGAGTCTCAGGCCTTGAGTTCAAATCTCATTTCACCCTATCTGTGTGATCTTAGGCAAGTCACTTAAATTTCCTAGGCTTTCTGTTTATTTCTTTCTAAGATGATGGAATTGGACTAGATTGTCTCTACGACTATGATTATATATTACTTTCTCTATTTCTGCTTCCCCTTCCCACCCCTCCATCCATTATAATATAAAATAATATATAACCTTATGATTCTAAGTGAGTTACCCAAGATTACTTTGGAATTTGAATTGAGGGAAGCCAACTTAATCCACATGTCTGCCCCCACCCCCATTCTCATATGTACTACAACATTCTACCACAGTTGGAGAATGCAGGAATAGTCCAGGTAGTTAAGATGCTCATCCAAAGGGACTCATCTAACATCCTACAATAACCTAGTCATGTGCGCCATGATTCCTTTTGAACAGACCTGCATTTAGGGCTGAGGCTGCAGATGGAGAGGCTGGTGGTAGAGGGTAAGTGTGGAAAGAACACTAGCCTTGGAATCAAGACACATCCTCCTTAGCATGACCATGGGTAAGTCACATAATGAATCTGAGCCTCAGTTTTTTCATCTGTAAAATAGGAAAGATATTGTAATACCTTGTATACCAACTGAAATAATGCCTTAAAACCATTTGCAAACCTTAAAAATGTTATCTTAAATGAGATTTTTCTTCCTCTTGAGATTTTCTCTTGTACATAATGGGATCATGCTACATAGAAATATAAGGGGAAGTACAACATGGTCTATGACTCTTCCCCCAAAGAAGGAGAATGTTTTATTCCTTATTTTGAATAGTGTAAAATTCAAATCCCCTGTTAAATGGGGGAAAAATACATAAGTAAAATTACTTGAGTAATAATTATCTAGGCTGCTAGGTGGCATAATGGGTAGAGCCCTTGGCCTGGAATCAGGTAAGACCTGAGTTCAAATTTAACCTCAGACCCTTACTAGCTGTGTGACCCTGGGCAAGTCCCTTAATCCTCTTTGCCTCAGTTTCCTCATCTGTAAAATGAGCTGGAGAAGGAAATGACAAACAATTCCAGTATCTTTACCAAAAAATCCCCAAATGGTATTCAGTCAGATATGTCTGAACAATAACAAATTATCAATTATTGACCCATTTTGAACAAAACCATTCCTTGGGATTTTGCTGGGCTCTTAAGAGCTTTGACTAAACCATAGTTGGAAAGAAACCCTAGGGTTTTACAAATTAACCAGTCTAACCAAAAGGATTTGGAGGGGATAAAGGCTGAGAGCCCCACACCTCCAAATGCCCCTCACCAGGACCACCATTCACCTCTTTGTTATGTATCTGAGGCAGGGTGTCCTGACTCCTCAGTTTGGGGAGGAATTCCGGGAACTATTTTGACAATTCTTCTTCCCTTCCCTTAATGAGGAAATGGAAATCTTCAAATGGAAGATTTCAGGAATGAGCATGGCACAAATAGAGGAGATGTTCGGGTCCTGGCAGAACAGGAAACACTTATGTTATTTATCCAAGTGAGATGCAGAACCCAAGGAGAAAGAAAAACGGGTAAAGACAGGCCGAAGAGAGAGATAGGAGAGAAAAAGACAGAGGGGATGATAAAGATAAAACAACAACAAAAAAAGACAAAGACAAAAGGGAAAATAAAAAGACTAATGGAAAAAACCAAAACTGACCCGAAAAATGGGTGGTGGGGTGGGAGGGGGAAGCAGAAATTCAAAGGCAAGTTTCAGAAGAAAGCAAAAATGGAGGTGAAGATAGGGACAGTGAAATAAAGAGGGGAAAGACAGGGGAGATGGGTGATTAAGATGGTGGAAAGGGGAAAACCAAAATATAGAAATAGGAGAGGAAATTGAGACAGAAGAATCAGAGTAGAGTTTAGCCTGACACAGGGAGAGAGGCAGAGAGATGAACAATGATAGAATGTCCTGGGATGGGAACAGGTAGAGGGGTGGCTAGGGCAGGGAGGATGGGGACAGCATGAGAGGCAGAAAGACAGAGGGAAAATATGCTGAGGGAAGGACTGTGAGACAGAGGTGAAAAGTCACAGTGCCAAGGAGATGGGGGGAGACAAATACACAATGACCCAGAGACAGTTTGGGAGAGAAACATAGAGTGAGGAAGAAGACTCTTGTCTACTGCCCCTCAGAAGTATTAGACCATTAGAGTTGAACTCTAACGTCTTTATGGGATAGTGTCTACCTTCCCCTAGGGTCAAAGAGAGTGACTGGAAGCAAGTGTATTTGGGGAAAATGAGGCAGAATGAAGTGTTGGAAGGAACCATGTGATGTTCTGCTCTCCTGGATTTCCACTCCCCATTTAGACCAGCTGGGCAAGAACATTATTTATGAGATTACCTGGAGAGGTAGGGAGGGGAGTAAGGGATTGAGGTCATGGGTCTAGGGAGATACCTAAATAAAGAAATATCTACACAGAGAGACAGAAAGACATAAAGATAGTGGTAGGCAGAGACAGAACATCACACAAAGGTGAGCCTTAGGAAGGGAGAGATCTGAGGGAAGGGGGTTAAAAATCACTGCTTAAGTCTCTTTTTCCAATCCTAGGAGATGGGCCAGTCTGGACAACAGAGGACCAGGGTTCTAGTCCCTGCTTGAGGGCTCTCAGGGATTTTGGTGGGAGTGAGTGGTGTGAAGTATAAACAAAACATCCTCCAGCTCTCTCAAATGAATAAAATTTCTCTTACCTGTATAGAAGTCTCTTGTTCTAGTGAGGGATACAAAGAAGTTTCTCACCCCAAGACTAGTATAGCTGACAAAGCTCATGAACCTAGGGGAAAAAAAATGGTTTTGGCCCCTAGAAGTTGCAGATGATGAAGTTCTCATGCTGATGAGAATGGCAGTAGACCACCTTCCACTGGGACTAACTTCAGAAGGGATAAATCTCTCACTTCTAGGAGTCCTTGGTCCTTGGGCTACTAAGTAGTTCCCAGTTGGCCCAATGGAACAGCCAAGCCTCTCTGTCCCTCTAGGTGGGAGCGGCTGCCTAGACTACCCCAGGTTGAGGGGATTCCAGGAGGGGAGACTTAGAGAGGGAGAGGCAGCAGTAGCAGTGGGAAGAATTTTGGGAGGGGGACAAACTCCACAAAGGAACAAAAGCCAACCTAAGCCATTGAACAACGACCCCCAGAGGGCTGAAGACCTTTGCAACAACAGCTGCAGCAGCTGGCAGGGGGGCTGGGACCCTGAGCATAACAGCTGTAGTTGTTGCCATAGCAACAACGGGAGCAAGGATGGGTTCCCTGGCCCTTGGAGGAGGGACAGGTGGGGCCAGGGGTGGGATGGGAACAGGTAAAGGGGTGGCTAGGGCAGGGAGGATGGGGACAGGCAGGGCAAAGACTGCAGAAGTCAGGGCACGTGGAGGGTGAACAAACAGGGCAGGGGGTGTGAGAGCAGGCTAAGGGTGGATAGGCACAAGATGGGCAGGGGAGATGGGGGCAGGCAGGACAGAAGCAGGCAGAAGGACAGGAAGGGCAGGGACAGACACAGAGAGGGTAGGGAGAACAAGGGCAGGCAGGAGGTGGACAGAAGGGGCAGGGACAGGAAGAAGGGGGACAGTGAGCAGAAGAACTGGGGGACTGTCTGGGGAGAGCCTTCTTGCCCTGAGGCCCCAAGCGCAGGCCCAGAGAGAAGTCCATCCAGCAGCAGAAGCAGCAGAATGGGGGTGCTGAGAGGGGGGAGGGGAGGGATAGAGCTGGAGAGGAGGGTGGGACAGGATTAGCCCTGAGCTCGCTGAGCTGCGATGATCCTGAGCGGATCCTGAGTGGATGGCTCCACCCAGCTCTGCACCCCCAGATAGTCCTTTCCCCAACCCCTAGCCTATCTCTAGGTTAATCTTGCCTCTCTCTCCCATTTCATCCCTGACTCTAGACAGATGGAAATTTCGGAAGAAGGGGCCTGGACACAGGGAAACTAAGCAGCTGTTCCCCCCAAACCCTCAGACACTTGGGGCCCCTGGAAGAACACCCCATTTAGGTTCCCTTCCTCCCTTCCTATTACAAAGGCTGGCACAGGCATCCCTTTGGTGGCTTTGAGAAGGAGTTAAGTCTGAAGGAGAAAAACCAAGAATTGGAAAGTGGATACTGGTAGATCTTGTGCCTGCTGGAGATTGAGGAAGACTTCACTGGAGAAAAAAAAATGGTTCAAGGAGTGGGGGGGAGGGGAAAGGGGAGTAAGATGCCCAAGTTCTGGGAGTTTCCAGAGTGGGGAAGTCCCTGGGTGTGGGGATGGAGGTGCTACAAAGGCCTCACCCAGCTCTCTGGCCTTGGGGGATATAGGGCATAGGGAAGAAAATGGGTCAAAGCAATGTTAGGAGTTAACCCTATTCTTTCTGTGGCTTTCTCAAGTTTTATAGCCATGGAGTCAGCAGAAAGCCTGCCTTAGGAGGAAGCATGTTATCATGGGAAAATCACTGGATAGGGAAATTAGAAGATGTAGATTTAAGTCTTCTTGTGACCTTGGACAATACTTTGTTGTGTGACCTTGGGCAAGTTATTGCCTTGACCCACTAGCGAAGTGTGGCCTAGATAATCTCTAGGGTCTCTTTTAGTTCTAACATTTGTGAACATTTCATGAATTCTCCCCCCCCCTTAAAAACCCCTTCCACAAAGTCCTACTCTCTCCAGAGACCCTAGTACTGTCCTCAGACTGAAGTAACTTCTCCCTGGTGGATAGACAAGGGATCCCCATTCCCCACTCCTCCAAAGGAAGGAGTGGGGCACTGCTTCCCTGGCTTCCAAGATTCCTATCCTCTTTAGTTGTGAAGGAGAGGGAAGGGAATAAGCATTTACTTAGTGCCTACTATGTGCCAGGCACTTTGCTGAGTGCTTTTTATAAGTATTATCTTATTTGATCTCACAACAATCCTTCAAGGTAGATGCTGGGGGGAGGAATATGTATCTCTGTAATCCATGATAAGACGTGAGGTATTTGAGCAGGCTGTGGGGGACTTAAACCCTTCTCCCTACCGAGGGAGGCTGAGATGTTATAAAAAGAACACACACACACACACACACACACACACACACACACACACACACACACGAGCCAAACCTAGAACAGAAACTTTCAAAGAGCCTCAAACAGTTTAAGGCATGGCTATACACTCTCATTGAAGATTCAGCAAGCAAAAGACAGGTTGGTACTTGTCTAACTTTGGGTGAGGCAGGCTGTGAGAGAAGAAAGGACTTTTCTGCTTGATAGGGGCTCCATCTGGACAGAAGGAGATGATCTGACCCAGAGGGGACTTACTGGCTGGGAGTTAGTAATCCTGTTGTTTAGTTCCATCCCAAGAGACTCCATAGTTTTCCCCCAGAGATCCCTGCTTTCCTTTTCTGTGTCTTGGGAAGTAGAATGTGAGGAAGAAAGGATTCATACCAGGGCAGGGGTCAAGGACAGGACCCAGGCATCCAAGTCTCCTAACCTCTTGCTCTGACCACCAGAGGGTGCTCACTACCCCCTTTGGAGCTGAACTCAGACACGGGGAACAGAGAGGTAGACACCCCTCTCCACCAGAGAGGAAGGATCCCTCCTGAGATCATGGTCAGCTGTCCCTACAGTAACTAGATGGAGAAAGATGCTCTACCGGTAGTATGGGATAGGACCTGAGGTGTAGGAACTAGGCCAACAAATAAACATTTATAAAGCACCTACCATGTGCTATGTTGAGGGTGTCAACATAAAAAAAGCACTAGACTAAGTGCTATGGATACAAAGAAAGTCATAGGACAGTTGCTGCTTTCAAGGAGCTCATAGTCTAGTGAACTATGAAGGGAGGAAGGGTGAGGAAGTGATGTTATCACAAGACATCCCCGAGGGTTTGTGACTTTTCCCCTATCACATACAGAGATGCACCTCCTGGTTGTGGGGAGAGCTGGCAGGAGGAAGATCAGCAGGTTGGCACAGAGTGAACAAGAAGTGTGGGGGGATAAAGTCTGGCACAAGCCTTGGGGCTTAGAGCAGACCAGGGAGTCGGGGCTATGTTGTACAAAACATGTTTTCTTCCAACGCTTCCCTGGTGCTCTTTCCCCCATGGGCATTTTTATGCCCTAATGATTCCCTTGGAGGCCCTGGCACAGTTCCAGCCTTATGTGCATCTCCCCACACCCCCAAGCTGTCAACTGCCTTCACCTCTACCAAGGGAGCACAGAGAACATCCTCAGTGGAGGGTATTTCAGTAATGCCAATTGAGAAGCTGAGGTGTTCTTGGAGGAGTGGAGGTGCTTCTCTAAGTGACTCGGTGTCTCACACACATTGCTTTCTGGTGGTCATTTATTTTTTTCCGCCTTTCTCTTCTATCCTTAGCTTCCTAGCCCTGCCCTTTCTTCCTCCCACTCACTGTCCAAGGTCTGGGGTTCCCTTCTTTGCCCTTGAAGTAGGAGAAAAATTTTAGCTTATATGGTAAAGAAAGACTAAATGAGTTGAACACCTAGACTCTGTCCCTTTCTTTGCACCTCAGAATGGGAGTAGGTTAATTCTGGGGAACAGGAACAGGAGGCCAGAGGGATCCCCCATGACGTCATTATATCAGATTGCATTATTGGACAATGAGTTTACCATGACCTCAAGTAGAGGGGCTAGCCTGAAAGGAGTGTTGAAGGGAGAGAAAGGGGAAGGGGAGGCAGAGAACTGTGTCATTCAGGGTCCCTCATTAACTCTCAAAGGTGAATAACCCAGCTGGGGAACCAGGAATTCTGACTTCCAGCCTCTTGGGACCAATGGGGTGAACGACAGCTCTAAGTTTTGTACCTTGTTCCCCTCTTTCCCCCTTCCTTCATCTCTTCCACTCCCAACTGGCTCTCTATTTGCTTTGATATCAGGCCAGCGCTACGCAGACCCCGTTGTTGGACACTCTCAAGCAGAGTGGGACTGGTGTGTGTGTGAGTGTGTGTGTGTGTGTGTGTGTGTGTGTGTGAGTGTATGCCTAGAAATGGAGCCTAGACAGAGCTGGACTGTCAAAGTCAGGGGCTGGCTGCTCGGACTGACTAGGGATGGACGGAACCCTTAGGACGTAATTAAATCTAAAGTCCGAACAGCGACACGCAGACTGTAGCTGCCTCCCCTTCTCTTTTTAGTTTCCTCCCCGCCCCCACCTCGGTCGATTGTCCCTGTCCCTTTCTCTCCTATCATGATCTCCATTCCTGCTTCCCCCTCTTGGAACAAGGCTTGTTCTGCTCTAAGACTACTTTTGGTAAAGAGAAGGGAGGACTTGTGGCTCTCTCCGGTGGTGAGCTGGCCTGAAGGTGATGCCTAGGGAGGGTATCCTGGGATGTGGTGGCAGGGTTTGTGTGGGGATGCCCGGGAAAAGGAGGGGAGAAGTAACGGTGTCCCCGCCCGGCTCAGAACAGGAGACTCATTCACTGTAAACCAAGTACAGATGTGCCAGGGAAGCGGATCTAGACCGCTTTTCCAAACCGCAACTGGGCTCCGCCCTTCTGTTCTCCGCCCCCCTCCCCAAACTATAGTGAGCAGAAAGAGTTAATTGTGTAGAGAAGCCCTCTCCCCCCAAGACATACACGGGGGCTCCACCATCTCCCTAGCCAGGACGCCTGGGTCCACCTCCAAGCCAGGATGCCTAGGTCCAACTTCTCTGACAGCCCCTCCCCGCTCCAGCGTGGCTCCCAGAGTAACGAGTAATGTCAACAGCAGCCGAGGCCGCTCCGGGGACTGGGCCCCAGGAGGACTGATTCCTAGCTCCTCCCCGCCCCATGGACCGAGAGAAGACCTAGTTATCCTAGCCTGCAGTGTCTCGTTCTCCCGGGACCGAGAAAGAGCCTTTCTCCTCTACATTATTTCAACAATCTCTAGCAGCCCAAGAACCAACGAGTGAATCCGAAATGGAAAATGTGACGGTACCCAAGAGTCCTAGTCCCCGGCTCTCCTAAGTCTCCTAACCGAGTACCTACTGGACTCTAGAGAGTAATTAGTGGAAGATGGAATAAATTCCTTTGGGCAGTTTCCCCCAGACCAGTTTCCACAATCGTCCAGTAAAACCTCTCCTTTTCCATCCCGCCTCCTCTTTTCTTAGCGCTCCCCCTTAAAGAGGTAGATGATTGGAGAGAGGGGACTCAAGGAGGGGCCTAAACTTCCAGAATCCCACCCCTTCTTTACGCTCCTCCCTCAGTGTTTTCCCCTTACCTTCCCCTTCCCCCAAATCCAACAACTGGGTCTGAAATGGGGCAAACCTTCTTTGTCACACTGCTGGAAATTTAGTGTGTGGTTGCGATGGACTTAGACACACAGACACACAAATGCCATCAGACAGTGACAGACACACCCACTCACAGTCAATAACATTTATGGAACACACATTGTGTGCTGAGCACATACACACAGAGACAGCCATACTCAATAATCTCAAGCTCTGGCCAGTCTTTCTCATATCCAACACTCCTCCCACATCCCATCCACTAGCTCAGTGCCCTGGTGCCTCTCTCGCTCCCCTCACCTGCCCCCTCCCCTCCACTTCTTTTTTTCTTTTCAGATACAACACTGGAGAAGGAGGGGAACATACAAGCTAACAAGGGACCCAGGTGCCCTGTCTCCCAGAGGTCATTCTAATGAAGGGTAGGGGAAAGGGGTCTTCATGCTAAAGCTTCAACATCCCCCTACACATCCCCACCAGTCAAAGCAGTTTGCCTTTTAAGTCAAAGAAGGTCTGATTGGGATATTTGTGTGCATGTTGTCTCTCCCCTCCTCCTCCCGTTAGATTGGAAGTTTCCTGAGGTCAGAGACTGTTTTTTCCTCTTTTTGTATCCCCAGCTCTAAGTACATAGCCTGGCACATAAGCGCTTAAGAAATATTTATTGAATTGAAGAAGGGAAGGGTGGGAAAGGAACCTCTGATCTAATGGGGAAAAGAAAGAAGGTAAAAGTGTGTGTGTGTGTACGTATGTAGTTGAAGACGCTGGCATGACCCTATCAGTGCCATTCCCCCAATGTTTGGGGGTGAGTAGTAGCCACCCCTCCACACACACATTAATGACACACAGTGAGCAAAAGAGGTTGGTATGGGGAAAAGAAAGAAGGTAAAAGTGTGTGTGTGTGTACGTATGTAGTTGAAGACGCTGGCATGACCCTATCAGTGCCATTCCCCCAATGTTTGGGGGTGAGTAGTAGCCACCCCTCCACACACACATTAATGACACACAGTGAGCAAAAGAGGTTGGTATGATGGATAACCGGACAGTACCCAGCCGAGCTAAACTATCCCTGCCCCGCCCCGCCCCACCCCACAACAACAGAGAAGGAGGATGAAGCAAAACTCAGAAAGGGGGCTGGCATCCTGGCACCCCAGACACTGACCTTCTCTGCCCCTAAGCCATGCCTACTCTCTCCCGGGACCGAGCAACAAAGGCCAAGAGAAAGGGAGGGGCAGAGACTCAGGCGTCCCCGGCTGCCCCGCCCCCCCTTCTCCCCAGCCCCAGGGCACCAGGGAGGGAGCCGGGCCCGGGCAGCAGTCCGGGAGGGAGGAGCTAGAGCAGGAGGGGGAGAGGGGGGCAGGGCAAGGAAGGGAGGGAGGGGAGGGGGGAAGGAGGGAGGGAGAAAAAGAAAGAAAATATTTTCCGTGTCCCCGCCTGCGGAGTCAGTGTGCGGTTTGGGAGAAAATGTGTCGGATATTTTGGGGCGGTCACGTGGGCGGGCAGGCTCCAAGCGGCCCCAGGACAGTCCTAGCCTAGAGCCCGTGGGCCCCCCCATATCCCCCCGTGACCACGAACCCCTATTCTAGCTCCTGCCCATCACCAAGACTGTCCAATTCTGGGACCTCCGGGCTTCGAGGATTCCCCTTCCCCCTCCCCCTCCAGGTGAGTCAGAAGGAAAAGAGGGCCGGGATGCCAGTGTCCTACAGTGCGGAGAGGGGGGCAAGCAGGGGAGCAGTGGTCTAGCAAGGCTACCTCTTGGGTACTTGAGGGTGAAAATCTTCCCTGCCTTTTGGGGGCTCAGTTGACCTTAAGGAGGGTATATCGGTACTCTGAGAGGGTGCACTCTGGGATGGGAGAATCTGTAGGGTTGGGGAATCTTCTTGGTCGGGAAACTTTATCTTATCCTTTCCCAGAGCTTGGAGTGGAAGGGGTGACCTGAAAAACTTGGGGCAGATTCTGACCTTCCCCACTCTCTCCTCCGGGGTACTGTAGGCAGGGAGTGATTTGGAAGAGGGATTGTATGGAGAATGATTGTGGACTTTGTTCTCTCCCCCTAAAAACCAGGGAGGGGGTGCAGAGGTCCAGCCCTGGAGCAGCTGGGGAAATGGTCATTTTGGGTAGAGAGGTTCTCCTGCCCTTTGACACTAGATGGAGGGACATGAGAAGAAGAGATTTAAAGGACGGTGTCAGGAACAACAGGAGGAAAGTGGGGGGCCTGGGTGTTAGGGGACCCGACTCCTGGATCTAGGGATTCCATTCTGTTCTCCCCCCACTTCCATAAGAGGGTCTAAGTCTGTATTCCTGCCCTCCCCAACTGTATAGGTTGAAAGAGTTTCTTCTGGGTCTCCCAGGTGGGAGAGAGAAAGACTGAAAGACTTAGGTAAAGGACCCTAGAGTCCTCTTCTTCCAACCCTTCTTACTGACTTTTGCTTCTTTTTTCTAGCAGTCGCAGCCTAGTCCCCTCAGCCTAGCCCAGTATGTAGGAGGGAGTCCAAGGGTAAGTAGGTGCTGTCTGTTTGAATGGGGAGGAGGATCAGGGATAAGAATGGGAGAAGAGGGGTGGGTCAGAAAGTTGTCATGGCTAGATCCAGTACCTAGGTCTAATGCCCAGGGTAGCTGGAGCCTCACTCCCTAAGTCCAGAAGGATGACTCCTCTCCAGCCATAGATTAACTTCTAGGGGAGGGACATGGGACCTTTTGAGGTGAGGAAACCTCACCTGTGTCCACATTCTTGAGGGAGGTGAAGAGAGGGCCGTATTAGGGAAATGTAGCTTGTGTCCCCCCCATACCTTATCCGGAGAAGGGAGTGGGGATAACCTCCCAAACAACACCCCTTCCCTATTTCATACACCATAACTCAGGGCCCTGGTAGGGAGCGGTGGGCACGCCCCCTCCTACCCCCACCCTGGCACATCCCCCCCTGGCTCAGAAAGCCACCTAACTGGCACCTCCAGTTTCCCCCCTGCCCCACCCTGCCTGTGCCCTCCGATGCCCACACACATTCCACTGGCATTGCCTGCCTTCTCTCCTGGGCACTGCCCTTTCCTGGGGCCATTTTAGTGTAGGGAAGACACCTAGGGATGGGAGTGGGTGGGGACCCTGGGGTCTGGGTTCCTCTGAGGTTGGCACAGGGCCAAAGGAAACACCCCCATACTCTCTGCAGCAGCCAGGGGGCCTAGGCAGGAGGTCTAAGGATGCCTGAGTCCTTCCACTGGGACTGTGGATGGGGTCATGGAAAAAGGTGGTCGTGTTTATTCAGGGGGGGTGAAGAAGTGGCGGGGGGAGAGCAGTCACAAGAACCTCTTTGTTCCACAAGCTTAGCTGGACTGGGCAGAGAGACATGCCCCCCTTCCCATCCGCCTTCCATCCCTGCCTACGCCCACCCCCCCCCCCCCAGTTACAAGAGAAGCTGCTTTGTAAAGCAGCCCACCCCTCAACTGGGCCCACTCTCTGGGTTGGGATGTTGGTGGGGTAGAGGGGTGAAAAACATTTCTTTCCAGACAGCTCCCCAGGGAAACCCAGGTGTCTCATATCCAGCTCAATGCTTTTCTTTACTCCCTGTACCACCTTTTTCCTCCAACCCCAAAGTCCCCCCACCCCACCCTGGAACTGAGCTTCCCATCTACAATGAATGAAAGAGGAAACTAAGCTTTCCTAGCCTTTGTAGGCAGCTCCTATTCCTTCAGCTACAAACCCCATTCCCTAGGGAGACCCAAGTATTTGAGCACCCAATTCTGGGTTCCTACCTTCCTGTCTCCCTTTCCAGTGTCCCTTCTCTTTAGACTACAGTCTAGATTCCCAGTATGTGAAGGGAAAAAGTGAAACCAGAATAGGAGACCCTAGGCATCCTGGCTTCAAGTCTAAACTAAGGCCAGGGAGGGGTAAGTGGGGTGGGGGAAAGCCTCTAGCTTCTCACCCTTGGCATCAAAGGGGTTAATACAGTTGGAATGTGGCCCAGCCTGTTGGGCTGTGGCCCAGGGGCCTCTGGGAGCCAGGACTCCTGGCTCCACCTGGGATAAGGACTGCAAGGAGAAGGGGAAAGGAAGAGAGATGGGGCCCCTGAGGTTGGAAGGTCAGACTTGTGGGTATATGGGTGTGGTGCCAGGTTAATGTGGTAGGGGGTGTCTCATGACCAGGTTTGAGAACCAGAATGGAAAGACACATCACTGGGGGCCTGAGCCTGCACATGGGAGATAGACACATATACACATAGTTAGAGACGGAAGCAGAAGTAGAAGACAGATAAACCAAGGATTGTAAAAATACAAGACAAATAGATATCCAGAGATGAGAGATGGTAAGAGAAACAAAAAGAAAATATTAAGTATGAAGACTGAGAGATCATTGTGGTCCCACAAGTAGATGCTGAAATGAGAAGAGATGCAAGAACCCTTCCCATCTCTGTCTCTTTTCTCTCATTCTCTGCTTTCCCCTTTTGTGTCTGCCTCTCTCCATCCCCTCCCGCTCCACAGCCCTAGGAGAGGATACCCTGGGCTCTGCATAGTCCAGACATCATATACAGGCTGGAATCAGAGTGAGCAGGGTGGTGCTGGATGAGAGGGAGAACCTAGGAAACAGTTTGAGAGGGAAGCAAAGGGAGAAGGAAGGAAGGAAATGAAAAGAGTCATTTGTGGGGAAGGGAAGAGATTTGGGGAAAAGATGGAGAGTTGAAGAAGTTGAAGGAATTTGAAAGGGGAAGAGAGAGAAGCTAGGGAAAGGAAGAGGAGAGAGTTAATAGAAGGGGGAAGGAAAATTGGGAGAAAAGGTCGTAAGAATTTCAGAAAAGGGGAATTGGACAAGTGTGCCAAAAGGGTAGCTGAGGAGGAGTTGAGTGTGAAATGTACACAGATTAATAAAGAGATAAGGAAACACAAAGGGGTCTGAGAAATAGAGACCCGGCATCAGTTTCTAAATAGACAAGACTTCTCCTCCTCCATTGTCTGTCCTGAGGTCTGACCCCTCACCTCCCTCCACCCCTGCCTCACCTCTCTCACCTACTTAGGACAGACTATAGCCTCAGGGCGCAGGCCCCAAGCCTGTTTCTACTCTGGAGTGGATCTAGAGGACGTCTCAAAGCCCCAGCCCAAGGTCTCTTGTGTGTTTCCCCTAAATTTCCAAGGGCCCTTTACTAGTAGCTGCAGATTGGGAAGGTGATGTCCTGTGAGTGAGGCACAAGAAGTGTATTTGCAGTCAAAAGGTGATTGATCTCCCCTCTTTCATCTGACCTTTTTTCTTCTTTTCCACTCCAGGACCCTTGGAACCCTGGTGGTTGGGCTGGACAAGGTGGGCACGGAGCCTCCTGCACCCAGGCGTCGGGCATGGGCGGGGGTTGTGGCTGAGGTTCCCCCCCGCCCATTGCAGACCCTAGAGAGCTCAGCCACCCATGCCACCGCTATGGCTGCCAATAAGGATCGTCTGTTTGTCCCCAGTGCCCTGGGACCTGGGGCTGGTTTCCCTGGGACGACAAGCTTCCCTTTCGCCTTCTCTGGGGGACTTCGGGGATCCCCACCCTTTGAAATGCTGAGTCCTGGCTTCCGGGGCCTGGGTCAGCCTGACCTCCCCAAGGAGATGGCCTCTCTGTGTGAGTCTCAGGGGCTGTGAGGGGAAAGGGAGGGGAAGGGGAGATAAAGAGGTTGGAGGGTGATCAGATATGGGGGGGTCCAGTTGAGGCTGACTTATACAGAGTGGGGAGATGGTTACCAAGGTTCTTAAGACACCTGGTGGGAAAGTTAGGGCTGAGAGCTTGGGATACTTCTGGAAAAAAACGGTTCTGATGGAGTGTTTGTCGGGGGGGGGGGGGGCGGGGGGTGTGATGAGGCTCTGGCCATGTGGAAGTAGTTATAATGAAGAGGGCTCTTGCATGCAAATAGCTTGGGGAAAGCAGAACTAGGGGTTTGAGAGGCTGTCCTGGAGCCTGAGAATTCTAGACATGGGCAGTTAGTTGTTGCTGAATAATAATACTTGACATGTTTATATGGCAAATGAAGGTTTGCAAAGTGTTACAGAAGCATTATCTCATTTGCTTCTCCCAACATACTCTGGGCAGTAGGTACTATTATTATTGCCATTTTACAGATGAGGAAATTGAGGCTTGTAGACTTGCCCCAGAGTTACGCCACTAGTAAGTGTCTGAGTCCAGACTGGAACCCACATCTTCCTCACTCCAGGTCTAGCATCCTATCACCCAGAAGTATGGGGGTCAAGGGAAGCAGAGGAGTCTAGGAAGCCAGCCTGGGGAGCCATAATCGCTTTCTGGGTTGGTGGGTGCAATCTGTGCTTCAGAAGAGTAAACTTTTGAACAACCAAAACCAAAATGGAAAAAAAGGAGACCTAGGGTTGAGGCTCTGAAGGTGGATGAGTTGAGTTGAGATTCTGGAGGCTGTCCTATAGGAGAACTTTATATTTAAACAGGGGAGGTGGGGCCCCAGAGAGGGGGTGGTGTCTCAGATTATCTTCCCTCCCTTCTTTGAGGGACTTGTGCCCCTCCCCTCCTCTAGGGCCTGGCACAATGCCTGTGTACAGTGCAGATCCCAACATGCCCCCTACCCTACCTACTTTGAATGAAATCCTTGGGTGCTGACAGTCACCTGGTCCTCTTCCATTCCCCCCACTGACCCCAAACACACACACATACACACATTCACACACACCCTCCTCCTGTAGGGTATCCTGCCCCTTTTACTTGTGACCTCTTCCCCTCACCCTTTCCCAGGGAAGGTGTGCCCAGAGTCCTAGGAACTGGAGTCAGGGTGGGATAGGGTTATAGAGAGGCAGACTGGGCAGGTGAGGCAGAGAGGGAGGCCCCCAGATCAAACTAGAAAGGAGAGGGATAATAAAGGGAGAGAAAAGCAGAGAAATAAGGAGAGGGACAGAGACAGATGGAGTCAGAGAATCTTGGATAGAGAAATGAAGCCATAGTGGGAAGGGGTAGGGAGAGAGGGGAACCCTATATTTGAGGAGGGGCCACTGAGAGTGGTGTGTATGTGTGTATGGTGGGGGGAAGTGGGGAAAAGGGTGGCTAGGCTGGGCTGGCAACTGTACTGGAAAGAGTGAGCTCATCTGGAGAGAGCAGACATAGTGTGTGTGTGTGTGTGTGTGTGTGTGTGTGTGTGTGTGTGTGTGTGTGTGTGTGTGTGTGTGTGCGCGCGCGCATGTGTGTCAATGAGTGTGTGTGCCCCTGTGTAGTTACATGTGTACATGTACATTCATGTGTACTGTTGTTACACTAAAAGCAGGGGTGGAAGGTGTCCTAGGAGGTGTGTGATGAGCCATTTGGCTATGGGTCTGATGGATTTATACCTAAAAAATGGTGAAATTATGTGGATGGCATGCAGGTGCATGGGAAGAAACAATGTATCCTCTTCGTCTAAAGCCCAGTAGACCTCTCTATATCTTCTTTCTGTCTCTAACAAGGTTTTAGAGCTCTGGATTGGAAAGGCCAAGACCCCTGCCCTGTCAGCATACTTATTGCAAAATCATGGGGACATTGGACCCCATTCTTCATTGGAATGAGATGTCTGTATGTTAGGAGAAGCAAATGGTAGCATGGTTCTAGAGAGAGAGACTCTAGATCGAGATTCTTGTCACAGACCCCTTTGGCAGTCTCGTGAAACCTTATCAGAATCAGGATTTTAAATGTATAAAACAAAAGAGATGGTATTATAAAAGAAAACCATTATATTGAAATAGTATTAAACTATATTTTTTAAAAAGGCAGGTTTATGACATCAGGCTAAGAATCCTTATTCTAGGGAGACAGTCCAGACACCTGGGAGCCAGGAATTCTGGGTTACAAACCAAGTTCCCATTCTATGACCCTGTGACCCAGTCTCTGGTCATATTACTGTTATAAGTCAGGGTGTAGGGTTCAAGGTGGGGTTAAGGTTGGAGAAGGGGGCAGGGACCAGCAAGGATCCCCTTTCCAAAGGCTGCCCTGAAGCTAAGGGCAGGGAAGTAGACTCTGGAGGAGGAACAGGAATTAGGAGTGGGAGCTGGGGAGGGTTGGGGAGGGTGCGGCTGCTGGGGACAGGCCTGGGCAGAGCTGTGGTGGTTGGGGGTGGGACAGCCTGGGCCTCAGACCACTTGGGTGGGGGAGATGCATGGGAAAGCTATAGTGGTAGGAGCAAAGAGGGAAACAAAAGGGGAGAAGAGGAACCATGTGCTTTCCTAGGGAAGCCCTGGGCAGTGGTGAGGGTTCCCTTTTCCCTTTACACCCCAGATCTCTCCTCCCCACCCCACCTTCCCTTCCATATTTTGTCCCACATAGCAATCTCTGACTTCTTTTTTCTTTATTCACAATCCTTCTGAGAGAAAAAGATCAGACTGGCAGGGAAGCGTCAGTGAAATGCATGATCTTAGACCTGCCCTGGTCTGATCGCATTCACACTTTGTCCTTAGCCCCGTTCAGAAGCTTCCCTTCGCTAGTTGGGGTTCTGCTGTACCAGCTAGGAGCCTGCTGTTGAGTTTAAATGGGTGAGAGGAGTCTAAGGGAGCCAAGGTGGGGGGAGGTTGGGGAAGCACGTGCTAAACTGAGGCATGTAGAGGCTTGTGTGCATGGCAAGGCAGGGAGGGCTTCGTGTATGTGTGTGTCCACAGACATTGTATTTCTCTGTGAGAATCTAGGGGTCTTTCTTTTGTGTCTGAGGGTGAGTCAATTTCTGAATGTTGAGAATGTATCACTATTGCACTTAAGTTAACCCAGGGCAGGGGGGCAGAGTGTAGTGGGTGGGGAAGGTTCTTAAAAGGCCTTTCTGCCATTTGGTGGGGGGTAGCAGAGTTATTAAGATCTGGGGATTTCATTGCACATCTAGGTGCCCTGCCCAGCTCTATGGGGTCAGGTAAAGGAGCACATAGACATACACAGACAACAGAAGTGAGAAATAAATGAGATGAGAAGTAATCAGAGGGATGGGTAGAGGGACATAAACAAAGGGAAATCCTTAGGCAGAGAGACAACCGTGAAGATAGAGTCAGGAAAGGCAGAGACAAAGGGAGACTGAGACTCAGATACAGAGAGGCAGAGAGTGCAAATAGGCGGGTGAGGGCATTGGGCAGGCTCAAGGAAAAAACCCCAGACTACCGCCTCTTTTCCTTCCCTCCCCTTCCCTGCTCTCTCCTCCTCCGGCTCCAGCTCCAGGCCGACACAAACGGGGCTTTGATTGCAACAGGAAACCTCTCCGGCGGGGGGAGCTGGGCAAGCCGCCGCCTTTGGGGCCCAGTCTGCACCCCCCTCTCCAGCCTCTCCCTGGCCCCCCTCTATCCAGTCCTTCCCATGGAAGGCCCCTATCCCAGTCCAAGGCTCCCCACCCCTTAGTCCCACCTCCCTGAGCTCCAGAGACCCCTCCCATTGCCCTGGGCCATCCTCCCATCAGGGGCTGCTCCAAAACCCAAGTCTTCTTCCCTGAGGCCGTGCCCACTTTGCCCTATAACACCACCCCTCCTCCCAGTAAATTGGAAAAGAGAAACAGTTGATCAGGAGTGAGGATTGGGGGGTGATGGATAAAGAAAGTTATCTCCCCCCTTTTCCTCCGGCCTGCATGTCATCTAGAATCCATCTGTGCCAGGGGTAGTGTGGGGGGAAGGGTAATGATGAGGGTAAGACCATTCGAGACCCATAGAACTTATGGCCTAGATGGTCACTTTCTTTATGGGGGAGGGGAGGAGATACCCTGTTCTCCCTCCTCTTGTGTGCATGTTCTTGAATGTGCCATTGGGAGGCTGGTCAAAAGGAAGGGGCACAAGAACAGGGGGTGAGTCAGGCAGTGTGCCCCCATCCCCCCCCAGGCTGGTGGAGAACATCTGGTTTTCATGAAATGCTAGAAGAGTAATGGCCCTAATTGCTGCAATAAGGGCAGGGGGAACATTGGGGGTAAGGGGGGAGCTGAGCAGCTCCCCATCCTCCTCCCTGTCACACCTTTCCCCAAGGCTGTGAGGGGGGCCAGGCTAGGCAGAGTGCCCCAATGCCCCTCCCCTCCTGGGACACCTCTTTCTTAGGAAGGCAGAGAAGGAACTTTGAAAGGGTGATGTGGAATGGGGAGCATCTGGTGTTGGGAAGAGGGGGGCTGGCGAGGGTTTGGGGCTTTCTGGAACCCTCCTCCCCCACTCCTCTTGTGCCCTCCTCCCAGTCCCCCTCCCTGTGGCCTGGCCACTTCTGGTTCTAATTACCAACCAGGCGGGCCTGACTTAATTGGGACCTTTCGGGAGAGGAAGGGTGGAGGGGGAAGGGTGGGGGACTGAAAGCCTGCATTGAAGAACTGGGATCCCTTTATCCATTCCACCTGGGTTTTGGGGAATTGGTGTTACCCCCATTTTGGTCCCCACATGTAAATTTATGTTATAAGAGTATTCACGGGACTGCCCTGAGTCTACTCTCCCATCCCAAGCCCTGCCCTGCCACTGGCTCAATTCCAAGTTAAAAAATACCATCACCTATTTGTTGGGGTTCTCCCTTCAAGAAGAGGGAGTTAAAAAGATGAAGGGGTAGCTTAACTCCGGATTGGAAAGAGGACAGTATCCCCCTTCCCCTAATTCAATAAGCATCCTCCACCTGGTCTATCTCACCTTCCCGTCCATCTCTGCCCCTCCTCAGCCTGATTCTCCAGCCCCCGAACCCCACCTTTAACGCCCGCCCTCACCTCCCAGAAAACTGTGGCACCCCGTGCTCCCTTCTGCTATCTATCCTTCCAATCCTGTCCCCAATATGTGTCCCCTCAAGTCCCTTGCACCCCTTAACTACCCTCCCCCCCAATTGCATCAGAGATTCTTAGAAAAGCGGCGCCCCGCCCCGCCCTGCTGCTGCCGCCGCTGCTGCCTGGGCTGGGGGGGGGGAGGGCCAGCAGTGTGCGTGTGCGTGCGTGTGTGTGTGTGTGTGCGTGTGTGTGTGTGTGTGTGTGTGTGTGTGTGTTGGGGGGGCGGGCCAGGCCGGGCGGCGCTCCCACTCCCTCCGCGGCTCCCTGTGTGAGCCAGGCTGACCGAGCCGGCTGGGCAGGCCGGGCAGCGGGGCGGGGCACTGGGGATAGATGGGGTAGGGGAGGGACAAGGGGGGGCGGTTTCCGGGAGTAGCAGTCGCTGGCGCTGTCCTGGGGCCAGGCCCCCCGACTCCGCCCGGGCAAACTCTTGACGTGGACCAGCTTCCCTCCACCCGCTCTGCCCCAGTCCCCGTGCCCCCCTCCCCAGCAGCTCCTGGTCCCTCCTCCCCAGGCCTGGGTCCCCAGCAGCTCCAGGGCTCCCTTCAGCCCCGAGTCTCCCCCAGCCCCACCGCGGGAGGGTGACTGATACTGGGATGAGGGCACTGGAAACTTCCGTGGGGCATTTGTGATCCTGGGAGCAGTTAGTGGTCCCAAGGGGGAGTTCATGATCCTGGGGACAGGTGATGATTCTCCAGGGAGGGGGCATTTGGTAATTCTGGTGGACTGTGTTGATTTTGGGTAGAGTTAGTGATCCTGAGGGGTCATGGGAGTTACTGATTCCAGGACGGGGCACGATGATCCTACCGGGCAATTGACAATACAGGGGAGCAGCATTTTAGAGGGGTATTGGGGGAAATTGTTTATTCTGGGGCAGGGGTAGTTGGTGAATCTGGGTTGGGCATTTGGGAATCTCCGGGGGGCACTTATGTTGGGAGGAGCAGTTTTGGAGCTGTCCTGCGGTGCAGTCGGGGACCCTATAAGCGGAGGATTGGGAGCCCGGAGAGCAGTGGGAGCCTCGGGGCAGAAAGGAGTCGCGTGTGTATGTGCTTGCGTATATGTGTATATGTGTGTGTGCGTTTGTGTGTGGCGGGAGTTGGATTGGAGGTGTTAGGCACACAGTCGGGGACCCCAGAGCTTGAAAGAGGGTGCCTCCGGGGCTGCTCGGTTCGTGGGGGTTGGGGGGGCGGGAGGAGAACGCTAGCCGACAGGGCCGGCGGCCGGCTGGGCGGGGCCGGGCGGGGCCGGGTCAGGGGGAGGTGAGCGCGCCCGGCCGCCAGCCCTGAGGGGGGTTCCCGGAGAGTTCACGTCGGGCGCGCGCTTCGGCCGCAGGACCAGGAGTTGGTGGGGAGGGGGCGGGGACTAGAGGAGGCCGAGCCGGAGCCGCAGGAATGTGCCGCGAGCGAGCACGGGGCGGGAGCGCGCGCCGAGGGGGCGGGGTTTCAGGAACCGGCCGGGAGCGGGAGGAGGGGAGCGAGAGCTTCGGACCCGGGGCTGCAGGTGCTGGGGACGGGTGGACGCCCGCATCCTTCCTTCCCTAACCCCGGTCCAGACCTAGCTTCCTTTCTTTCCTCGGGTTGGATTGCCTGGAAAGTGTGGATGTGAGGGAAAGGGAAGAGTGTGCATACCCCCTCTCTTGCTCCCGCCTCTACCTATGCACGCGCGTGGGTGCAAATTACGGGCTTCTGCACGGTGGGCTGGGATTCGAGAGGTGTCTCGCGCGCGTGTTTATGTTTGTACCTGCGTCAGGGCTTGTGCGTGCATTGCCCAATATGTGCATCCGCGTGCGTTCCGAGCTGTGTACCTCCCTGCGCGCGCGCCCGTGAGAGTGTGTGCGCGCGCGCTTGACTCTGGGGCTCCTGCTCGGTGCCCGGCCCCCTCCGCTCTCCAAGCCCCTCCCCCTTCCACCCCTCCGGGCTTCGCTTTTACAAAAGGTCTCCCCGGCTAGAGCTGCCTCGGCGCCCGCCCGGAGCGAGCAGGACCGCAGCTGCCCCGGCTTGCAGCCCAGCCCGGCCCCCTCCCCCTGAGTGGGGATCACCCCCCCCATCCACGCCCCCCTCCTATGCGGCCCGGACACCGGCACTAGCCCTCCCCCGCCTCCCTCCAGTAGCGGGGCGCTTGCTGGGGGAGGAGGGGGATTGCCCGCGGGTCTCCGGCGCCCGGCCTCCCCCGCCGCCTCCTCCACCCGCTGCACCCGGAGCCGCGATGTACGATTGCATGGAAACGTTTGCCGGGAGCCCCAGACGGCTGTACGGGGCGGTGGGGCCCGGGGCCAGCTTGCTGCGCAAAGCCACCGGCAGCCCCTGCTTCGCCGGACTGGAGTCCTTCGCTTGGCCGCAGTCCTCCAGTCTGCAATGTAGGTACCGCCTGGGACGGAGGTGTGGGGTGCAGGAGCGGTGGACACTGGCTCTTTAAATGTTGTTTGGGGGGGGGTAGGCTTAAATAGATGTCTTGACAAGGGCCCTTTAAATCCTTCAGTATAGGAGAGAGGGGGGTACTGGCCCTTTAAATGTGGGGGGCCCTCGGAGATTTTTTTGGGTGTGTGCAGTTGGTGTATAGTAGGTGATTTCCATAGTGGGTGTATAACAGGAGTGTGTGGTTAATGTCGCTTAGAGGTTTCTTTTGGGGGTGGGGGGACACCCTGGAGTTTATTTGTGCAATTTACAAACCAGTCGACCCTGCTCTCAGGGAGTCTGAATAATTAGCCCGGCTCAGGAGTGTGTCTAAAGTTTTAAGGTCCCTAGGGTGACCCTTGTGATTCTTTTTTGCGGGCGACCATTTGATATTGGAAATGTGGGTGACAGTTATTTTCAATGTGTGTATGTTGGTGACCTTGGGAGTGTGTGGTTGTTGTGGCTCAGTATATGTCTGGGTGGTGTGGGTGGGTGGGTGGTGTGTGTGGGTGTTAGTTTATCGGTGTGTGTCTCTCTCTCTGCAGATTGCCTCCTAGCTCACCCAATCCAGTGGGTTTTGCCTGTGTGGCCCTGGGTGTGTTGTGTGTACAGTTTGCCTGTGTGGATGTTTGTGGCATGACTCTGACGGAGTGTGTGACCCACAGTGGATGAGGGAGTGGGTGGTTTTGGAAAGTGATATGTGTGAGAGTGCATCCTGTCCCCCTCCCCTGTATGTGTAAAGGGATGGTTGTGTAGTACTTTGAGTGGGGAGTGAGAAGGGGAAAGGGGTAACTCAGGCCTGCTCCCTCCCACAACTTTAGGAGGAAGGACCCTGTATGGGTGGGGTGGGGTGGGGTGGGGTAGAGCGATGATGGGCACCAAGAGGGCAGTGTTTCCCTTTGGGTCTTTTCCATATACAAGTTTGAAGGAAGCAGAATCAGAAAGAAATGTGTGTGTCTGCGTGTGTGTTGGGGGGGGGTGAGAAGAAAGGCTAGTTGCAGAGAGGGGAAATTTCTTCCTCCTTGGGGTCCCAAAATACCTATCCTGCCCTCCTCTGGTGAGGGGTGGGATAGATAGAACTGGAAAGGGAAGACTGGGGCCCTGGAGCCCCTTTCTCCAGAGCTGTAATAAAAAGCCGGGACTGGGAGGCAGTAAAAATGAAGTCCAGATGAGAGGCAGCTTTGAAAAGTGGGCTGCAGAGCCTGGAGGAGGGGGGGGGGCCCAGAGGGAGCCGGAGGCTGTGACCTGCACCCCCCCAACTCGCTATTCACAATTTCCATAGGGCCCAGGTCCCCTTAGGGAGTGGGGGGAGGGTAAGGGTGGTTGGGGATTGGGAATGGTAAGGATGGGGGCAGGAAGAGAGAAGGGAAAAGGGCAGGGCGGACTGGGGGCGCTGTGGGAGTGTGCGAGCCCGGTCACCGAGCCCAGAGCCCCCGCCAACGCGCCTCACTCCTTGGCACTCAGTAGTGCTGTTTACAAGTTCAGCCGTTTTCGGTTCCAGAGTTGAGCCGCTCAGATCTAATGACTTGACTGAGGGGGCCTGGGGGTGGTGGTGGTGGTGGTGGTGGTGATGGTGGTGGAAATTAAGGGAATTAGATGGAAAGGGATGGGGGGTAGGGGCCGAGGGAGGTTGGGTCTTGGCATTTCAGGGATGGGCCAGGGGAAGAGGAGGTATGTCCCAAACCTTCTTGAATTCTCAGCTGCCCCATCACTGTCTGGGTGAAGGGAATTGTTGTAGTTTTGGGCTAAGGGTGGAGAGGAAAGAAGGGGTATTCCAGGAACTAGAGTTTTGTGGGGTTAGCTAGGGCCTTTCTGTCATTTCATGCAGGCACCAAACTGCCCCTAGGCATTGACTGACCACTTCCTCTCTTCATGATTACCATGGGAGGTGGGGGGGGGGCGGTGTACTGAATCTTTGCTGTTTACCCGGGACAGCCCAGGCTCCATCTGGCAGTAGGTGCCAAGCAGTTAAGGAGAACCAGGGAACCTTGTTGGCTAGCTAGGAAGAGAGCTAAGTAAAAATGTGTTTCAGGACTTACTGGGTCTTTTGGGGGTACTTGTTGGCTGTTTTAGGAATGGGTGAGCATAGGTGTGTATGTTGTTAGTGTGCCACCGTGTTGCTGGATGAGTGAGTTTTGAGTCTCTTTTTTGCCTTTTTTGTGGGTCTTTCTGGGCTGGGGTATGGGGAGCCAGTTGTGTGTGTGTGTGTGTGTGTCTGTGTGTGTGTCTGTGTCTGTGTGTCTATGTGTGTCTATGTGTGGGTGTATCTCCAAGCCTCTATGTATCTGACTAAGGAGGTGTGGGTCTACTCCAGAGCCTGGGGCTTCGAAGTACCCTGGGCCTCGCAGCTGGGAGCATTTACAGCGGGTTATAAAGACTTTGTTTGAAGCTCTCTACTGGCTGGCCAGGAATTTCCTCAATTTCAGCAATTTGGACTTTAAAAGGAGAAAAACCCAGAGCCCACCACCTCCTCTTCCCCAAAAGAGGCCCCCCTGATTCTGCCCCAGCCAAGCCTGTCATGCCTAGGGGGCCCTTGCTGGGGCAGGGCTGGGTCCAATATTGGTTAGGGTCTCTCTGGAGGAGCTTCCCCCTCCCCAGATGGGTCCTGGAATCACTAGTTGGACTTTGGGGTTTGGAGATTGGGGTGGGGGGTAGTAAGGGAGGGTTGTTTTACAAGGGTGCCCAGGCAGGGGTGATGGCATCATCCAAGTAGAAAAACTGCCCCCTAGGCCTGTCTCCTCGAACCCCCCTGCTTTGTGGATTGGCTGGCACTGCCCCATGCCGGCTTGGCCCCACCCGGGGCCCTTTCGCAAGAGAGGAAATGAGGCAGCTCTCTGAGGGCAAGGAAGGCGTCAATGCCCGAGGTGAGCACCCAAATCCATTAGTAGCCTGGTGGGCAGTTCATCTAGAGGAAAATGTGGTGGGGAAAATGGGTCTGGGGAAAGAATTTGGCAGTCCAACCCCCTCCAGTTTTCTTAGGAGCAGCTACTGCCCCTGCCCTCCGTTTTGCATGGAACTCTGGCATCCTTCTCCTCCCCATCTGGATTCTTATGTAAATGGGGGGGTTAGGTCTCCCTTCCCCCATCCCACCCTCAGGCTGGGCGGAGTCAGGCTGCAACCCAGTAATCTGGCTCTTGAATGTTCTTTCCATGCTTATCCTCCTTGTTGGATTGGGGACCAATCCCAGGTGGGCCTCAGTGGGCCAATGCCTCTTGGATTCCTTCATTCTCTCACAAAGCAGGGTAATTCTTGCTCTAATTGTGAGACTCCCTCAGATCAGCCTGACCTACCTAATGCTTGAGAATGGGGGCACACACATGCACAGCCACCAAATATAAAAAGCAGTTTTGTCTCCACTCAGATTAATTACTCTGGGGTTTACCCTGCTTTGGGAGCCATGTTTGGGTGTTTTTAAGTTCAGCAGCTCTGTAATGTAATCAGGAGTGGAGAAGACAGACTTTTCAAAGACAGTTGTTCCTCCCTCATTACCCTTCCTTGCATGCTGATGCATGCCTTCCCAGGCATGTATGCCCCACAGACTCCCAAACATGCTTCTGCATACATGCCCCCCCTTGTCTCTACCCTCCCTGGGCCCCATTTTCAGAGTCCCACCTTTTCGGTCTTTTCCTCCTCCTTTAAATTCTAGCCTGCCCCCAAATTTGAACAGTGTCTAGAGTGTCATTGCACCTAGTAGGTACTTAATCATGCTTGTCGAGGGCTAAGTGAGACTTGATTTTGATTGTCTCAGATCTGCTGCCAGCTCCCTGTGTGATATTGGGCAAGCCTTTTCATTTACTTGGGCCTCTATTTCCTCATCTGTAAAATAACAGAATTTCTCAGTTTATAGTACTATGATTATATGCTTTTTTGGGGGGGAGGGGTGTGCAGTATAGCCAGGAGATAAGCTTGGGCACTTGAGTTACATTCACCCAGGGTGACCTCTCAGTCTCTCTTAACCCCAGATAGATTTAGGGCAAGGACACTGAGAAATTATGGAATAGGGGCATGTTACTAAAAGCATTTCCTGAGGGGAAAAGGGCAACTTCCTACCCTGTTATGTTTTGGAAAAAAAGGAGGCCCAGCATTCCAGGCTCTCCATAAGACTTTAGCTCCCCACTTATCCATTGCTTTCCCAGAGGCCCCAAGGAGGGGGCCATTGGAAGATGGGCATGTATGAATCCTGGGTGGGGAAAAAGGTAAAAGATCCTTGGTGAGTGCAAAAGTTGGACACTCAGAACCCTGCTTCTTTTTTGGTTGGGTCCTAGAATCTGTCCAAATGGGCTGTTTTACAGATGAGGAAACTGAGGCGTTAACCTCTCAGGTTGGGCTGAGTTCCTTTGGATTTAGGTGGGGGGGATTAGGTTTTGTTTTAGAAGAGCCGAAGGTGAGGCTGGCTTTGTTGTAGGATTGCAGATGGGTAGGTGTTTATTGTATGCATGTGGGGAAATGGGGGGAGGAAGAAGCTTGTTTATGGTAAGGTTATATATGTGTCCATGGGAGGGAGCCTCAACTTGGTTACTGTTAAGTTCTTGTCTTTTGCATGGCTGTGTTACTGTGGGTTGTTGTTGCTAGAAGGCTGGAGGAATGAGCAGGAGGAGCCATGTTATGTGTGTATGTGGGGGGCACCTCAGTTAATTTCACATTGCTCCTTCCCCTCCCAGCCGTAGAGACCCAGAGCACAAGCTCCGAGGAAATGGTGCCCAGCTCGCCCTCACCCCCTCCACCTCCCAGAGTTTATAAGCCATGTTTCGTCTGCAACGACAAGTCCTCCGGCTATCACTATGGGGTCAGCTCCTGTGAGGGGTGCAAGGTGTGTGGTGGGAAAGTCCAGATCCCATTGAGCTGGGCCGAAGCGCCCCCTCCCCCAGAGCAAGTTGGGTAGGGTCTAACATAAAGGGTGGGGGACCAAGATTAAGGGTTGGGTAGGTCAGTCAGTGTAGCATTTGTTAAGCACCTGCTGTGTGCCTACCACCCTGCTAAGGGGTCAGGGTGAGAGCAGAGAGCAGAAATCTGGGGTGTGGGGTAGGGTGGGGCAAAGAGGTGTTTAGGTGAGTGCTTTGGGTATAGTACACTGTTCTAGGCTGGAAGGGAAAGGCTCTGGGTGGGTTGCAGTGACTGGGAGCCTGGAGCTCCAGGAATGTTGGCATGATGACCCCTTATTCTTTCACCTTCGATCACCAGGGCTTTTTTCGACGAAGCATCCAAAAGAACATGGTGTACACGTGTCACCGGGATAAGAACTGCATCATCAACAAGGTGACCCGAAACAGGTGCCAGTACTGCCGCCTGCAGAAATGCTTTGAAGTTGGGATGTCCAAGGAAGGTAGGCCCCCTGCCCACACTGCCTGCTGCTCAGCCAGCGGGGTGTCTGTGACTGGCCCCTAATTTACTCTCTGAAGCCCTGCCCTTTTTGCCCTCCCCGACCTTGGCAAGACTTCCACACTTATTACCACTGAGGACTACGAAGGAGGACCACCCCCCGCTTCCCCCAATTCAGCCGTTTCGTGGGCCTTAACTGTTTGGTTTCCCACATAGGAGTGGGGATTAGGGATTGTACGCCCTCCCCCCCAGGAAAAATCAGGGGCATATTAAAGATTTCCCATTCCTCTTTAGCACAGATTTGGGGTGCTGGCTCCCTCTCCTTCCCCCATCCCCCACCACTGCGCTGCCAAAGCTATAAGTGGATATCCTGCTGGCCTTGTATCCTGCCACCCCCACCTCCCTGGCTCCCTCGGTAGCTCAGCAGGGGTGACAGGAAGGGCAGAATGGAGTCCTGCTGCCTGGAGAGAGAGGGAGCCGGGACTATAGGCCCTGAGCCTGAGGAGGCAGCCTGGGAGCTGAAGTTCATGTGGGGAATGGAAGGCCAAGGAGGGGTGGTGTTGGAGGGAGGAAGGGGATCTCTGAGACACAGGAAAGAGGGGTGGGGACGGACCTGGGTGCCCTGACCTCTGCCTTCACTCCCTGCCCTGTCCCAAGCTGTCCGGAATGACCGAAACAAGAAGAAAAAGGAGGTCAAGGAAGAAGGTCCTCCTGACAGCTATGAGCTGAGCCCCCAGCTGGAAGAGCTGATTGCCAAGGTCAGCAAGGCCCATCAGGAGACCTTCCCCTCCTTGTGCCAGCTGGGCAAGTACACAACGGTGAGTGGTGGCTACAACATGGTCAGGGAGACACCAGGATGGGCACTAAGAGGAGGGGGATAGGTCCCCTAGACACACTGAGAGGCAAGATGGTCAGCAAGCTAGGAGGAGAAGATACACTGAATTGGGTTCTCAAGGGATCATGGGGAACAATCGGTAGAGACACTCAGGGTTAAGTAACTTGCCCAGGGTCACAAAAATAGCAAGTGCTTGGATTTGAACTAGGATCCTCCTGACTCTAGTGCCAGGGCTTTCTCCACTGCACCATCTAACTGCCCCTCAATAAACACAAAGTATCTACTGTGAGCCCACATTGGGACAGGAATTTGAGAGTTGGTCACCATGGCCCTTGATCTGTAACTTTCCAATTCCCATCCCTAGAACTCAAGTGCAGATCACCGGGTGCAGCTGGACTTAGGCCTGTGGGACAAATTTAGTGAGTTGGCCACCAAATGTATCATCAAGATTGTGGAGTTTGCCAAGAGACTTCCAGGTTTCACAGGACTCAGCATTGCCGATCAGATCACCCTCCTCAAGGCAGCCTGCCTGGACATCCTGGTGAGAGCCAGGGAACCCTAGCAACCATCTAAGAACACTTTCTTTAGGTTTCACTTTCCCTTAGATTCCCTCTCCCTCAAGACCTTCCCATACTCTATACATCATTTCCCCCAGGGGAGATCCTTAACCTTCACCCAGCAAGGCCCCTCTCAATCAAAGCCAATCTCCTACCTTCTTAGTTTCTAAGATTTCTTGGCTTTCTTCGGTCTCTTTTCCAATATTCCCTAGATCATTAGTTCCTGTTGCTGCCCACCTAAGCAGTATAGTACATGTGATGTATCAGAAATGACACTGTCCTTGGAGTCAGGAGATCTCGGTTTGAATTTGGTTTCTAGGATCTTCAGTTTCCTCATCAGTGAAATGGAAATAATACCACACATCATAATCTATACAACCTGTCTCACAGCTTTTTTGTAAACCTAAAAGTGCTATGTGTATCTGTTCCGATTGCTCCAAAAATCCTTGAACACAGGTTCCTGAACTTCCTTCCTCTCCCCCTCCCCCTGGCTACTTAAGACTGACCACAAGCTTACTGCCTTCCCCATTCTAGCACCTTGGAACTCAGTGCTCTCAGAACCCTTTGAGAGGTCCATCTCTTTGCCTAGGACTGATCACTGACCAGTAGACAAACCCTTTCACCTCAAGCCTTCTTTGAAATGACTTTCTAGCTCCTACCCCTCCTTCTTTTATGTTTCTTTTCTTTCCACTTATACCCGCTCTTGGGACTTATCCTGGAAGTCGATACGTAGTTCATGGTGTGTCCACTGTCGCTGCCCTTTGCCCCAGCCCAGATGCCCTGCCTCAGTTTGCCCTTTTCACTCCCTTTCTTGACAGGCACTAGATACTCCTCTTCCTTCACTCTCCCTGAGCCCTGTCCTCTAGCCTCAGATCCCTTCCTAGAATCTCCTCCCATTCCCCAGTTAGGCCAGGACCCCTCCTGACCTCCTCCCCTTCTTGTGTATTTTCTTACTCCTCTCCTTCCCCTCAGATGCTTCGGATCTGCACTCGATACACCCCGGAGCAGGACACGATGACTTTCTCTGATGGGCTAACCCTAAATCGGACCCAGATGCACAATGCTGGCTTTGGGCCTCTCACAGACTTGGTCTTTGCCTTTGCTGGGCAGCTGTTGCCTCTTGAGATGGATGACACAGAGACTGGACTGCTCAGTGCCATTTGCCTCATCTGTGGAGGTACTCCATGTCCCCTGGTATCTACTGACCCTCCCGTAGCCTTTTTCTTCCGGACACTTGTCCATCCAGACCCTACAGGCCCAATTTTTCTCGAAAGCAGCTATTTCTGAGAGAGATTACTTTAGCCCCTTTTTTTTTTTCTTATTCCCACCGGGTTGGATTACAAGTTTTCTCTTCTTCCTTGGCTGAATGGGGATAATATGAGAAATTTTAGGCTTTGCTCTAGGACACCCCCAACGGGGTCCCCCCTTCTTTGGGTCCCCATTCCTGATGTCTCCAGTCCTCCATTATTACTTCATCCTTTCCCATCCCTTCCCACAATATTTCCTCTTACTTTTGCCACCTCTCCCCCACTTGCCTAGACCGAATGGACCTAGAGGAACCAGAGAAGGTGGACAAATTGCAGGAGCCACTCTTGGAGGCTCTGAGGTTATATGCAAGGCGGCGGCGGCCCAGCCAGCCCTACATGTTCCCCAGAATGCTCATGAAGATCACTGACCTTCGGGGCATCAGTACCAAAGGTCAGTCTGGAAGGGGGGAAGGGTGTGATAGAGGGAGGAGTGAATCGGGGAGAGAGACTGGGTCACTTGGGAACCACACTTCCTGCACACCCAGCCTCTGTCCTAGAACTTTGTCCTTGGTTGGGGGAGAGGGAGAGAAGAAGGAAATCCAGAGGAGGCCTGTTCTCTGGAGGTACCCTGAGTGATGGGGGGAAGTGGAATAGACTTCAGACACAATACTACCTTTCTGATCTCGGGCAGGTCACTTAGCCTCTGCCTGTCTCAGTGTACTCATCAGAAAATGGGGGTCATAATAGTTAACCTCCCAGGGTCATTGTAAGAATCATATAAGATAAGATTGGTAAAGCCTGTTGTAAACTTTAGAGTGCTATGTAACTACAACTACTTACCACTACCACCACCACCACTACTACCAGTATTCCTACTGTATAATAAACAACTTGAAAAAAAGTCTTTCCCCAGTCGCCATGCGAGGCAGATGGTACAGGTATTGTCCCATTTTGCAGATGAGAAAACTGAGTCTCAGTACCCTGGTTCACATAACTAGTACATGTTAATGTTGGCATTCGAACCCAGATCTTATTCCAAAGCAAACTCTTTACACTATATACCCCACTACCTGAGCGCAACTGGGACCTTCCATGGGCACTGAAAGTTAGGGCTGCGTACAGTTCCTTTGGAAAGGCTTCCAGGAAGAAAGAGGAAGGAAGGAGGCAAGTATTAAGCACCTACTGTGTGCCAGACATTGTGCTAAATGTTTTACAAATATTCTTTTGTTTGATCCTGGGAGGTAGGGGCTATTATCATTCCTATTTTACTGTTGAGAAACTGAAGTTAAGTGACATGCCCAGGGTCACACTGCTAGAAGTGTTTGAGGCTGGATTTGATCTTTGGTCTTCCTAACTCCAAGTCCAGTGTTCCAGCTGCCTCTGTAGAGCAAAATTAGGAAGGACTGAGCGGAGAGATAGGGTTGGGCAGAGAAGAGGCCTTCCAGTTTGAGAATTGAATTTTATAAAAGCTCAGAGATGTGAGAACATAAGGAATGTGTCTGGCACCATTGGGATCATTACAATCAGGCTGGAGTAGGAAGTCTGTGCTGGGAAGTCCCAAGTGGGACTGAGGTGGGTCTGAGGTAAGAAGCAGTGAGTTCTGATCATGTTTTCTGTGGGGTTGCCCTCTTCGCAGGAGCAGAACGAGCTATCACCTTGAAAATGGAGATCCCGGGCCCAATGCCTCCCCTGATCCGGGAAATGCTGGAGAACCCTGAGATGTTTGAGGACGACTCCTCGCAGCCTGGTCCCCGACCAGAGCCCCCCAGCGAGGATGAGGGAGTAGGGGGTAGGGGTGATGGGGACCTCAGCCCCGCCCCTGACCCCGACCCCTGATTTCCCCCTGCTGTGGTGGTGGTGGTAAGGGATTATCAGATACCCAGGTAGCAGACTGACCATCCCCACCAGTGACTGGGAGAGGACCTTATGTACCCTCTCTTCACTCCCATTCCCCAAACCAGCACCAGTTCAAGCTCCTTGTTTTTGCCAAAGTTTCTTGGGCTATGTGTCCATCCTTTACCCTCACCAAGTCCTAACTGGGCTTCCTCCCCACAATTTTCTGGCTGGGACCTGATTCCTGTGCCTTCCTTCCCACTTTAGGGAGATCTAATGGGAGGGGTGAGATGGGGTCTCAGCTATGAATCTAGGAGCTCTCTCTTGGACATCAGGATCCCTCAGTTCTCCAGCAGGGAGAAGGGGGAGAACCTTTGTTGGTGCTGAGTAGGTGAGGACCTTGTCTCCCATCCCTCCCACCCCCATCCCCAACCCCACCCCTGCCAGGGGAGACCTCCAGGAATAATTAGGAACACTAGAGACCAAAGGGAGGAGCAGGGGGGCTGGGCCAGCCGCCTCCACCTCCTTGCGACCGCTGTGCAATGCCCCCTGCCTGACACATACTGCCCTCTGCCTCCCTGTGTGCCAGGCTCAGGGTAGAGGGTAGCTGGTCCCCCCCAGTCCTCTGGGGGCAGTAAAGGGGGGCAGATGCAGGTCCGTTCTGCACCTCTTTGCTGATGGCTCCAGCGTGTACTCACCCTTTCCCTATGCTTCCCCTACAAAAAGGGGAAGTATCCTCCGTTAAGAATTCTCCAGCCCTATCATGTGCCTTGGGTGTCCCCCGCCCCCCATCTCAGCCATCGGGGCGGAACCCTTCTACACTACAGAGGGGCCTGGGGAGCCCCTCCCTCTCCACCCCTAGTGCCTTCCCCCTACAATACCCCAGAGCAGCTCAGCCCAGGGAGGGGAGGGCTGCTTAGCTGATTCCAACCCTACCCAGAGGAAGCCTCTTATTTATTTATTAGCTTTTGTTTACACCCTGGAATTACCCCCCATCCCCCTGGGGGTTCTGGGGGTGGAGCCCAGGGCCCCTTCTGATTCCCAACCCCTGGTTTGTATTTAGCTGCCAAATAAAATTCCCACTGGCCCCCCTTTTTCTCTGGGGGGGCTGGGTGCTGTCCCCTCCCCCCCCTTTGTTTACATCCCCCTTCCCTCCCGCTGTATCGCATATTGCTGAGTTTTCTATTTTTGCAAAATAAAGTGATGGAAACTCATGGGATCTGACTTCTTCCGGGTGGGGAGGTGGAATTGAGGGAAGCTAGTAAGACTTGCCTGAAGGCCTAAAGTGCTCTTTCCCTTCTCCCACCCTCCCTTTCCCCGATACCAGGCTTTCTCCTCATTCTCCACCCCACCCCCCTCCCCAGCAGACTGGTGAGAATACAGCCAAAGGGAATGAGATCTGGAAACCAAATTGGGACTCTTAGCTGGGAAGAGGGAGGGATCAATGTGTGGACCAGGTAGATCCACCCCACTCCTACCTGGGCCTATATCTTCTGTGGCCACTAGAGGGTGTGGCTATGTGTGCTTTGCTCAACCTGTTCTCCCTCCAAAGCATTCTTCAGACAACCTTGGAGTCCTAGCATCTTAGATTTAGATCTGGAAGAGCCTTTTTGAGATCCTCAGCAGAAGAGAAAATAGGTTGGGGTAGGGGTGGTGGGGTAGTGGTTTGTCCGAGGTTAAAAGTAAGCTTGGACCATGTGTCTCCTGTCACACATACACCCTGCCCTGAACTGAGGAATTGGAGGGTTGGATCTTTTCAGAAAAGTCAGTGCCAGGAGTGGGGAGACACAGGAAAGAGAACAGGCCACAAATGGAGAGCTATGAACTAAGCAACCAAGAATCGGGAGAAAGTGGGAGCTGGAGAGGAAACCACCGAAGAGGGAAGGCTGGAGTGGATGACATGGGGATCAGTTGCCTCTCTCTTAGGAGGGTGGATGATTAGGTGGCAGCTTCCTCAAACTCTAGCAGGCCTTCGTCTTTTCCTTCCAGGCTTCCTAGGCTACTCCTTGTTTTCCTAGTATCTATAGTATGGGGAAAGGGAAGGATTTAGGCAAGGAGACACCCCAAGGCATTTCCCATCCCTAATGTTTGACTCCATACTCCCTAGTTTCTGGATGTTGTTTTCTACCACAGACAAAACAATGAAGTTTCTTTTTTAAAAAACTTTATTTTTTTGGGGGGGGGGGGCAATCCGTATTAAGGGACTTGCCCAGGGTCACGCTGGCTATAGTAAGTGTCCGGTCCTTCTGACAATATAGTGCCTGTTACTCTATGACCGCACCACCAAACTGCTTTTGTGAGGTTTCCCTTGGCCCTGGTTCCTTCCTAACTGAACCGAAGGCCAGCCTTGCCATGCTCATTCAGTCCATACCCCTTAGCTATAGATCTTTTCTCCCCACCTTGTCCTTGTTTTCTTGTTCCCCCATCATTCATTTTTCTGATCTCCGGTCCCTACAGCCCTTCCATCGCCATCTCCCATTCTGCCTTTTCCAGATCTACCCTTAGGTATCTCTATCTCTCCCTTCTCTCTCTTCAATGACTCCTAACCAACACTATCCCCCAGTTTCTCCTTGGCTTTCCCATCTTCTTTACTGCCCTTCCTTCATGTGTCTTCCCTGTCTCTGTATTTTCTAGTCATCCTCCCTTCCCCCCACCCTGCACACTTGCACATGTTCCCCCCCCAAGAAGTTCCCCCTCCAACTTTGGGTGTGTCACTTCCTCCCGAGTCCGACCCTAGGCAGATGCAAATAGCACAAAAGCGGATACTGCAAGAGAAAGAGCTCTGCACCTGTGAGTACTGGAGAACCCAATCCCCCTACCTCTAGCTCCTCCAAGTTCAGACTCTGTCCTCCACTCCTCCTATGGGAAAGGGAAAGTTCTGAACCAGGGAGGCTGGACCCCTGGGCTACCCAGCATGAGGACCTTGTGAGTCCCATGGCCAGGAAGGAGTGAGGGAAGAGAACTCTGGATTCTGGTGTCTTGTCTAGGTTTTAAGATGACTGTCCTGCTCCTGAGGGGACCCGTAAAGCCTTGACCCCATAACTCCATGCATACTTGCCTTTCTGATCTCATTTTTTTCTCTGCAGAGCACTGGGGAAGGACAGAGGGGAGAGAAAAGAAACAGAGAAGGAAGGGACTTCTTTAGTACCCCAAAGTTAATTGCAATTCTTTTTTCTTCCTGGGTCCCAACTCAGCAAATCTTGTTCCTAATATCTGTTTAGCTCTCCCAATTTAGACTCCCAAATGAGCCTATGTTCTCTAGGGAAAAGAGGGTAAACAGACTTGGGTGACCAATAGGCACTGGTCTCATCTCCTAGTGTCCATCAATGGTACTAACCCTGTGGTTGTGAACAGAGGTGTCAGTACCAAAGCAGGAAGGTAACTTGGGACAAGGGCATCTGTGTTCTAGGCTTTTGTTTTCCTACCAGTGTGTGGGAAAGAAGGAAATAACAAGAGGATTGTGTACTTTAGGGTGAATATGATTTAAGGCTCTGGGGTTAGGACCTACAGAAATCAGAAAAATGGGAGGAGACTAGAGGAGAAAGAAAAGACTAAGGGACAGTCAAATGGGAAGAGAAAGTAAGTGTAAGAGAGAAGAAATAGTAAAGAGAAATGGAGGGAGCCAGTTAGGGTTATGGTGGAAAGACATAACTTGGACTTTGACGATGGGGGTTAGGATTATGAAGGACAGCGAGGAGGGAGCAGTAGGAGGAGGAAAGGAAGAGGGAGGATTAGTAGGGGGAGAGATCATTGTTACAGAGAGAACCATTAAAAATGGGAAAAGGTAACGGAGTAAAAAGAAGAGGGAGTTGAGGGGAAAAAGGGCAGAGTTGGGTGGAAGAGAAATTGGAGGATGGAGCTAAGTGGGAAGACCTTTAATCTCCCCCACCAAAAAGGGATAAGAGGAAGGTGACGATTACAACTATGTTTTTGAGTTTATCCCTGGGACTAGGGGTTCTAGAAGGGTGGAGGCCCTGAGCTCTGTAGGAAATGAGTCAGAGCCAGGAAAGGTGCTATCATTTCTACCCCCACAAACACATACATTAACCACACAGAAATGAGGTTAGACTGAAGCTCTAAGCACTAGGTCCTTCAAAGCACATACTCTAGTAAAACGGGGTGGGTGGTGGTGGTTCAGATTCAGTACATTGCCTCAATCTAGAGCTTGGGAGATGGAGAGAAAAGGGGAAGCAACTCTATCCCCCTGCCTCTCTTTCTCTCCTTCCCCATACTCCTGGGCTCACTTAGCTCCGGGCCTGCAATTACCTTGGAAGAAGAGTGCAGATACCTCATCTGCATTTGTATGGCTAGAAGACTCCACCTGGCCCTCCCAAATTCGTATCAGCCACAATCTTGCCTTCAGGTCAGATAACCCTTAAAGCCTCCTCTGGGGTAGGAGAGAGTAGTTTCCTAACTCTCAACTCTTCCTTCTCCCACCCCAGATCTTTAGAAAGTTTAAGCTTGCTTCTCCTGCTCTATTCAGTCCTCAGGAGCATTCCCTTGTCTTTGTTTCTTCCATATACCCCATTTTCCCCAGTCTCTTCCATCTGCCTTCCCTCCCCCTACCACTAGCTGCCTCTTCCATCCTAAAGCCTGCATGTCTTTGACAATCCCTCCAATCACTGAATGTCACAGCTGGAAAGGGATCTTTTAGATTATCTAATCCTAGCCTCTCATAGCAGCCAGGTTTGGAAATAGGTGACTTTTTAGTTCCCCAGGGTTCTGCCACCGGGTGGGTGCTTAATAAATATTTGACTTAGCAACTGGTTTGCAATGAGGCAAGTGAGATCCAGAGAAGCCAGTAATTTGCAGTTTCACACTTTAACTGGTTCTGAACCCAGGTCTTTCTGGATCTCATGCTCTTTCAATGATATCACACTCCCTCCTTGAATGCAGATCTGACTTTCAATTCTTTCACTTTTCTGAAGGTGGAAAACTAATCTGTTCTGACCTTACTGAATAGTCCTGAGTTGAGATCCTGGTTCCTCTCTCCTTCAGGAACCTGAGGCAGTCTGTCTCCCTCTGTGCATCTCTGACCTCGGCCCCCTCCAAATCTTAAAGAACTACTGACTCTGTAGGGGGAAGTGAAACTCTGGGGTGTGGAGATAAGGAGATGGGGTGGGGTTTGGACTTGAGACCACAGGCTAAGTTTAAAGACTCACGGGAAAAAGTTGACCCCCTGTAGCACCTTCGGTCCTTTCACCTGCTTTCCATTGTAGGCTATGAGAGCTGCAGCTTTTGCAATATCCCTAGGGCTTCTGCTGGCTTTGAGTAGTGGCCAGAAGGAGCCAGATGCCAGGGTCCTATCTACAGATGAGCCCTTGGAGGAAGAAGATACTGATCTGTCACCTTCTGGGGCCTGCCAATCAGTCTCCTCCTGTAGAGAATGCATCCTTTCCCACCACAGCTGCGCCTGGTGCAAGCAACTGGTGAGGGGGCTTTCTGGGCTGTGATTGGATGGGTGTGGGTCTGTGAATGGCACAAGTGACTCTGTGTGTGTGTGTGTGTGTGTGTGTGTGTGTGTGTGTGTGTGTGTGCGTGTGTGGTGGGTGCTGTGGGTGACAGTGGGGGCCCGGCTTTCTTTTTTGCGTGTCACCCCGAGTTCTCTACAGGAAGTTTGAGGGCCTGGACCCTGGACCGTGGTTTGGTAGCTCCGTCCGCAGGGAGGGGACAGTAGGATGGAGAGAGGAGGCCAGGGCTTTTGCACTGAGGAGCTGCGAAGTCAGGCCTGGGAGAGGGAGCAACTAAGGATTCACGGAGGATGAAGGATGCCGGGGATGCTGGAGCGGATGCCGGACAGGGTGGGACGCCCGTGGCTCCCTAACCGGCTTCCCTCCCGGCCCGCAGAACTTCACCGCGGTAGGGGAGGCTGAGGGGCGGCGGTGCGCCCGGCGAGGGGAGCTGCTGGCTCGGGGCTGCTCCGAGCTGGAGGAACCCCGAGGACAGCAGGACGTGCTACAAGATGAGCCCCTCAGCCAGGGCGCAGAGGGCGACGACGCCACGCAGCTGGCCCCGCAGAGGGTGCGGGTTAAGCTGCGGCTGGGTAAGCCTGGGGGTGAGGGAAGGACGGACTGGATTGGGGGCGGCTGGGGGGCAGAAGGTATTCCCAACCCTACAGAGCTGGGCTGGGAGGCCTGGCCCGCGAGCACTTGGAAGGGATGATGACCGTCCCCCGGTCCGGCTGGGACCCCACCCACAGGCGAGACACAGCGGCTCCGGGTCCGCTTCCGTCGAGTGGAGGGCTATCCGGTGGACCTGTACTACCTCATGGACCTCAGCTACTCAATGAAAGACGACCTGGAGCGAGTGCGTCAGCTGGGGCACTCGCTCCTGGTCCAGCTGCGGGGAGTCACCCGCTCGGTGCGCATTGGTGAGTTCAGCACACCCCAGCACAATGTCTCCACACCCCAGGCTACCCCTAAACCAGGTCAGCCTCCAGAGACACACCTGGCCTGGTCTCCAGCCCCTCAGGCTACTTTGTATCTCTGAAGACCCTCCCTTTCACCTTGTACACGAGAGGCTGTCTCTATCTGGTAAAGGGCTGGGCTCTCTCCCCTAGCATCCCAGTTTACGGCAAAGGCGGGGCCCTGGACTTGTAGGTAGCATTGTACGAGACTCACCAAGACCTTCCCCTTCAGCCGTCGCCTGAACTCCATGTTCATATCTCTTCCTATCCTTTAAACAACTTCCATCCCCAAACTCCCTTTTCCTGGTCTGCCTTCATCTACCTAGACCTATATCCCCAGTCATTTTTTTACCCCTTTTCCTAAACTTTGTTTATCCCTTAATTTTCACGAATTTCTGTAATTTACAACCTTTTAATCACTTCCCATCCAGTTAGCCGTTTTATTTTGTCCACTCCAAAGCCTACCCTACATGTTTGATGCTTCCAACATGTATCCACTATATTCAAGTATACGAAGGGCTGAAAGTGGAAGAGATTTGTTCTGGATGGATATTGTAAAGATAGTTTTATACCTGATTTAAGGGGAAAAGTTCTTAACAATTATAATTGTCCAGAAGTGGAATGGCCTGCCTCAGAAGATAAGGGGAATTCCTTTTATGGCCGCTAGGTGGTGCTCTGAATAAAGTACCATCTCTGGAGTCAGGAGGATCTGAGTTCAAATCCAGCCTTAGACTCTTAACAACTGTGTGACTCCTGGCAAGTCACTTAACCCTAATTGCTTCCTCTACCCTCCCCCCAAAAGTAAGAGTTAGACAATAGTTTGTCTGGGTATTCCTGTTCAGGTATACAGATCAACTGCCCCTGACATATTGACAAGCCCTTTTCAGTATTTAGATTGTGAGTGTATCAACCAACAGGTGCCTCACAGACCACTATCTGAGTCTGAGGTCTGAGTCCCCTGCTCCCAGGAGTGCAACGTCCCAAGCTGTCTCTTGGTCCTCCCCTTCCCTCCATTTCTTAGACACTTTTCTTTTCACTATTCCAGGCTTTGGTTCCTTTGTGGACAAGACGGTGTTGCCCTTTGTGAACACGGTGCCCTCCAAGCTTCAACATCCATGCCCCACACGACTAGAAAAATGCCAGCCACCCTTTAGTTTCAGACATGTGCTGCCCCTCACTGATAATGCCTCAGCCTTTGAACATAAGGTTGAGCAACAGAGTGTGTCAGGCAACCTAGACTCACCTGAAGGGGGTTTTGATGCCATCTTGCAGGCTGCCCTCTGCCAGGTGTGTGTGTGTAGACTGGGAATTGGGGGGGTGGGGGAAAGGTGAGGGGGGCCTGAAAGACAAAGGAGGGAGCACTAAACTACCGGGAGGTCTGGAGGAAGACTAGAGATTCTAGGGGAATGGGGGGCTGGGGAACAAAGGGATATGAATAGCAGAGAATTTCATGGATAAAGAGTTGAGAGGGTTTGGAGGGAAAAAGAAAACCCCAAGAGCAGAGCTATGGACAAATCGATCTCTGAAAGAGTCTAAATATTGCCACTATCTGTCAGATAGATGGACATGCTAATAGGTTTCCAGTCACTGATATATTTCTCCCTCACCTCATCATCACACTCTTTGTACCCCAGGAGCAGATTGGTTGGAGAAATGTATCCCGACTGCTGGTGTTTACATCAGATGACACATTCCACACGGCAGGGGATGGGAAGCTGGGAGGCATCTTCATGCCCAGTGATGGACATTGCCACCTGGATGCTAATGGTTTCTACAGCCGAAGCCAAGATTTTGTGAGAGCTTCTCTCTCTTCATCCCTTAAGCCCTGACTCCCTTACCAGCTATAGCATCTCCCTTTCTTTCAGCCAGGACCCATTCCCTCACTCTGTGCCCCCTTGGAGCTGCCTAGACACAGGACACCCCTTAGAGCAGAGGGTCTTCTTCTGGGGTCCTTGAATTAAAAAAAAATGTTTTTGATCACTGTATTTCAATAGAACTAGTTTCCTTTAAAGTGCTATATATTTTATTTTATAAATTTAAAAACATTTTTTTGAAAAGGGATTCATAGGTTTCACCAAACACTACCAAAGGAGTCCAGGACACTTAAAACGGAAGTGACTGTGTGGCTCTACCCATGGGTTTATGGAAATGACCTAGTCTCTCTGTTTCTTTTTTTAAGTTTTGCAAAGCACATTACACGTATTTATTTATTTTTAATTCATGGAATAAAACAAGCATTTCAATAACATAGTATAATAAAAAAAAGATGATTGCACATGAAACTGCAAGTCTATTATGTACAACTTGCTTTCCCTTTTAAATATATAATAAAGTTATCGTGTACATTTTTTTCTTTTTTCTCTTCCCTCTCCCTTCCCCCTCCCTATGGCTACCATTACATACAAATAGGTATATGCATGTAAAATAATGATTCTCTTTCTCAGGACTACCCTTCTGTGGGTCAAGTAGCCCATGTTCTATCTGCTGCCAACATCCAGCCGATCTTTGCTGTCACCAGCCCTGCATTGCCAATCTACCAGGTGCCCGCTTTCTGGACCCCAGACCCTTATGTTTCCCCAGTCCTCTTCATTTCCCCTACATCTCCAACCTTCCACTGTCCTCAATTTCTGCCAGCTAGATCCCTTTTTCTCCCCCTTGGAACCTCTTTAATGATCTCTGTGATTCCTTAGGAGCTGAGTAAGCTGATCCCCAAGTCAGCTGTGGGGGAGCTGAGTGAGGACTCCAGTAATGTTGTGCAGCTCATCATGGATGCATACAATGTAAGACTGGAACCCGGTGGGGAGTAGGGGAGAAGAGCAAAGGGCCTGGATGGGCAAAGGAGATGAACGGGGTTGGGGGTGGAGAAGAGGACCGTTCAAAGGTCTCAAGGAAAGACCTAACTGCTTGATGGGGTGGCCAAAACAAAAAGGAAGACATCTTTTCTTAAATTCATATACCTTCACAATTAGCTCTGATCTAAACCATAATCATTCACTTCATTCCTTCATTTATTACTTTGTCCCTGTTACACACAAGATGCTTAGATATAGAGATGAATCAGATATGGTCCTTAATTTCTAACAACTTGCAGTCCAATAGGGTGCATCTAATTTAATTTGCTTATATCTTTTAGTATTTCTATTATGCTGTGCTCCTAGCCTCAGATCATCTTCTAGTCCAGGGGTTAGCAAACTACCACCTTAGGGCCAACCCCCAGCCTGTTTTGGTGCCCCAAGACCTAAGAATAGTCTTGACATGTTTAAAAGGAAAAAAAAATTTAAAAATATAAAAAACTATTCTTAGCTTGTGGGTGGTACAAAAACAAGCAGCGGATGGACTGTGGGTTGTAGAAAACCCCTGATTTCCAACCCAGCTCCCTCATTTTACAGACGGGGAATCTGAGGTCCGGGGGTAGTGATTTGTCCAAGTTCACATAGTGAGCTGGGAGTGGAATGCAGGTCTCTTGACTCCTAGACCATTTATTTTTTAACTCACACTGTCCTATTTCTCAATTCCTTGAGGGTTGGGACATTGTCTTAAAATTCTCTTTGTTTTCTAGAACTGAGAGGGCCCAGCATGGGATCTTAGTAAATTCTTATTTTCTTGTGTTGAATAAAAAGGGGTCCATAGAATGGGTAAAGAGGCTGGGAACTGGCTGTTGGACCAGAGGGAATTTTGTGTGGGGACTGGGTTGGGGGACGAGGGAGAGGTTCGTTCCCACACTGTGATTCTCTAATGCCATCCCTTCAGAGCCTGTCTTCCACCGTGACTCTGGAGCATTCACAATCTCCTTCAGGGATCCACATTTCCTATGAGTCCCAGTGTGGTGATTCTGAGGTCAGGGAAAACACCGGTGACAAAGGCCAGTGTAGCCACGTCCGAATTAACCAAACGGTGAGATGGGAGCAGGGATGGGAAGCAGAGTGATGTGGGAAAGGAAAAGGGAGTGGTATCAGGAATGAAGGAAAAAGAGAAGTAGGGAGAGACTCTCGACCTTGCAACTGGGGGCGTTATTGAATTGCTAGATCCTTAGAATGAGAAGAGAGTTTGGAGGCTGTGTGTGTCTGTGTATTTGTGTGTGTACACCCTGACCCCCCCGTGCTCTCCCCTCTCACTGAGTTTTCTGGGTTATGAGTGTAGATGTTGTGTGTGCTGACCCTGCTTCCTCCCACCAGGTGAATTTCTGGGTAAAGATCCGTGCTACCAGCTGTCTCCCTGGGCCCCATCTTCTGAAACTCCGGGCTCTTGGGTTTTCTGAGGAGCTGAGTGTGGAGCTGCATACCTTGTGTGACTGTAACTGCAGCGACGTGCAGTTACGAGCCCCTCACTGTCACGGCCAAGGTGACCTCCAGTGTGGAGTCTGCAGGTGAGGGGTCCCTTCTTCTTTCTAGCATTCTCTAATATAGCAAGCCGTCCCTGCTGTCCCGACTTTTTTCCCCACACTCATTCGGGATCTCCTTTCTCACAGATAGTCCGTGTTTCACCCTAAATTCTATCCTTTGATACACTCAGTATTCCAAGATTCCCTCTCCTGACCTTTCATGCCCCCTTTTCTGTATCCTTCACATATATTCTGAGACACTACCAGGGTCATAGTTCACCATTATTCCTTTTTTTTTTTTTGGTAGGATTAGGGAATAGAAGGGTGAAGGGAAGGGGCTGGGGAGCACTGAGAACGAAGGGGTTGGGTCTAAGGAGCACTGAGGGGAAAGAATAGAAATGAGAGAAATTCTGAGGGGTGGAAAGCAGGAGCTGAATCTGGGGAAGGGCAGAGGGCACCTGGGAGAATCAGAGAATCTCAGAATTGAAAAAGAACTCAGATATTGCCTCGTTCAGTCTGTATCCAAACAGGCATCCATCCATTCTATAGCATCCCTGACTAATGTTGGAGGACTCACTACTTCCTAATATTATATAAATATATATATACAATTATATTATTTATAATAATTATATTATATATTATAATTATTATATTATAATGGGGGGGTAGCTCTTGAATTATTATAAAACTTTTGAGTTTTAATTAGAGCCAAAATCTTCCTTTCTGTTTATTTGTTATCAATTGCTCCTAACTCTGGCATCTGGTGTCAATATTGATCATGGACTCCTTCTTTATTCTGTGGGCTTCAGTCTCCTTAACAATCTGTTGTTCTCCAGTTTATGGAAGTCCTTCCTGAAAAGTGGTGGCCATAACTGAACACAGTATGGTGTTGGGAAGACAATACTGAATTTGAAATCAGGGTATGCGTCTGAACTCTAACACTGCCTAGCAGTATGACTGAAAGCAACTCCCTTAACTTCCCTGAACCTCTGTTTTCTCATCTGTGCAGTGAGGATGATGTTGAATAATCTTCAAGGGCTAGGTAAATGTGAGTTGTCATCAAATGCCACATGTGGTCCAATCAGGACAGAGTACACCTAGTCCTTTCTGTGCTTTTTTTGATGTAGGATTGAATTAGTCTTTTTCGGTGGCCTTGTCATGCATATTGAGCTTACTGTTCACTAAAGCTGTCAGATCTTTTCCATATGTTTCATATTGTCTAGCCCTGTCCCCTTTGTGCTGTATTTGTGCAGTTGATTTTTGGAACTCAAATGTAGGACTTTACATTAATACCTATTGTATTCTATCTTAATAGAATCAGCCTGTTCAAGCCTGTCAACATATGTTTTTGGAGCCTGACTCTATCTTCTCACCTATTAGCTATTCATTCAAGCTTCCTGTCATCTGTAAACATTTTTCAAGTATTTTATTTTCCCCCCCAATTACATGTAAAAACAATTTCTAACATATGTTTTATAATTTTTTTGAGTTCCATAGTCTTTCCCTTCTCTCCTTCCCCTTACTCCTTCATTGAGAAAGCAAGTAATTTGATATAGGTTATACATGTTCAATCATGCAAAACATATTTCCATGTTGTGACAAATCACTGAAAAAAAAGCCAATAAAAATAAAGAGAGTAAAGAGAAAGTATGCTTTGATCAATATTCAGATGCAATCAGTTCTTACTCTGGATGGACAGCACTTTCCCTCATAAATCTTTCAGATTTGTCTTGGATCATTATATATGCTGAGAATAACTAAGTCATTCACAGCTGATCATCATACAGTTACTGTACTGTATACTGTTACTGCATATGGTGTTCTCCTGGTTCTGCTCATTTCATTTTGCTTCAGTTCATGTAAGTCTTTCCAGGTTTTTTCTTATAGCATCCTGCTCATCATTTCCCTCCCCACGTAATAGTATTTTATTTTTTCCAATTACATGTAAAGATAGTTTAATAAGATTTTGAGTTCCAAATTTTTTTCCCTCCCCAAGACAGCAAGCAGTCTGATACAGTTTATACATGTACAATCGTGTTAAATACATTTTCACATTAGTCATGTTGTGAAAGAAGAATCAGAACAAAAGGAGAAAATCATGAGAATAAAAAAAGGTGAAAATTGTATGCTTCAATCTGCACTCAGACTCCATAGTTCTTTGGAGGTAGAATATCATTTTCCATAATGAGTCTTTTGGAATTGTCCAAATCAGTGGTGGGGAACCTATGTTGAGGTCACATGTGGCCTTCTAGGTCCTTGAATTCGGCCTTTTGACTGAGTCCAAGTTTTACGGAACAAATCCTTTTATTAAGGAGATTTGCTGTGTGAAGTTCGTCAAAGGACCTGAACTTGAGAGCCTAGAGGGCCACATGTGGCCTCTAGGCCATATGTTCCCCACCCCTGGTCTAAGTCTATCATAATTGATCATTGCACAGTGTTTCTGTTACTGTTTCACTCAAAAACAGTTCATGTAAGTCCTTCCAGATTTTTTAGAGTATTTGGCTCATCATCCTTTCTTTTTTTTCATTTAATAGTATTTTGTTTTTTCCAATTACATGTAAAAATGGTTTTATAAGATTTTGAGTTCCAAATTTTTCTTCCTCCCCAAGACAGCATGCAATCTGATATAGGCTATACATGTACAATCATATTAAACATATTTCCACATTAGTCATGTTGTGAAAGAAGAATCAGAACAAAAGGGAAAAACCACAAGAAAGAAAAAACAAATGAAAGTAGTATGCTTTGATCTGTGTTCAGACTCTATAGCTCTTTCTCTGGATGTGATTAGCATTTTTCATCATGAGCCTTTTTGAATTGTCTAAGTCGATCATGACTGATCACTGCACAGTGTTACTCTTACTATGTACAGCGTTCTGCCCACTTCACTCAGCATCAGTTCACGTAAGTCATTCCAGTTTTTGTTTTTTAGTCGATCCTGTTCATTATTTCTTATAGCACAGTAGCATTCTGCATTCCCTCAATTTCCAGTTCTTTGTCACCAGAAAAAGAAGTGCTATAAATACTTCTGACATGTGGGTCCTTTTCCCTTTTTTGTGATCTCTTTGGGATACAGATTTAGTAGTGCTATTGCTTGGTCAAAGGGGATGTATACATGATTTATACCCCTTTGGGAATACTTCCAAATTTTTCTATATAATGATTGTCTACCATTTCACCAACAATACCTTAGTGTCTCACTTTTCCCAAATCCCCCCCAACGTTTGTCATTTTCCCTTTTTGTCATATTAGCCAATCTGATAGGTGTAGGGTAGTAGCTCAGAGTTGTTTTAATTTGCATTTCGCTAATTAGAGGTGATTTAGAGCATTTTTTCATGACTATAGATCGCTTTGATTACTTTATCTGGAAACTACTTGTTCATATCTTTTGACCATTTATCAATTGAGGAATGGCCTTTATTTCGGTAAATTTGACTCAGTTCTATATTTATTTGAGAAAGTAGGTCTTTATTAGGGAAACCTGCTATAGAATTTTTTTCATAGTTATGATTACTATATATTCCCTTCCATCCTATTTTCCTCTTGTTATCCTCTTCTCCCTCTCTCCTTTCACCCTGTCCATTCTCAAAAGTAATTTGTTTCTGAATTTCACCTTCCCTAGTCCATCCTTCCTTCTATCAGCCCCACTTCTCTTTTATCTTATTCCCTCCCCCTCTTAACTTTCCTGTATGGTAAGATAGATTTCTATATTCAACTAAGTATATATATATATTATTCCCTTTTTGAACCGTTCCTATGAGAGTAAGGTTCACAAGCTTCCCCTCACCTCCACCATCTTCCCTTCTACTGTAAAAGCTCTTTCAAACCTCTTTTATGTTAGATAATTTACCTCATTCTACCTCTCCCTTTGTCCTTCTCCTGGTACATTCTTCTTTCTCCCCCTTAGTTTTATTTTTTTAGATAACTATTCCATCATATTCAACTCACACTTGTGCCCTTCGTCTATGTATACTCCTTCTAACTGCCCTAATAATGAAAGTTTTTAGAAGTTACAAGTACCATTTTCCCATATAAGAATGTAAACAGTTTAACCTTCTTGACTCCTTTATGATTCTTCTTACCTATTTGCCGTTTTATGCTTCTTTTAAGTCTTGTTTCTGAAAGTCAGACTTTTCTATTCAGCTCTAGTATTATCATTAGGAATGCTTAAAGTCCCCTATTTTATTGAATGTTCCATTTTTTCCCCCTGAAGAATTATGCTCAATTTTGGTTGTAATCCTAGCTTTTTTGCTCTCTGGAATATCATATTCCAAGTCCTCTAGTCCTTTAATATATAAACTGCTAAATCTTTGTTATCCTGACTGTAGCTCCATGACATTTGAATTGTTTCTTTTTGACTGCTTGCAATATTTTCTCCTTGACCTGGGAGCTCTAGAATTCGATTATAATATTCCTGGAAGTTTTCATTTTGGCATCTCTTTCAGGAGGTGATTGGTTGATTCTTTCATTTTCTATTTTACTCTCTGGTTCTAGAATATCAGGACAGTTTTCCTTGATAATTTCTTGAAAGATGATGTCTCAGTCTTTTTTTTTTGATCATGGCTTTTAGGTGTCTGAAATTATTTTTCCTAGACCTATTTTCCAAGTTAGTTGTTTTTCCAATGATATACTCTACATTTTCTTCTATTTTTAAAATTCTTTTTATTTTGCTTTTGTTTCTTGATTTCTCATAAAGTCATTAGCTTTCATTTGCCCAATTCTAATTTTTAAGGAATGATTTTCTTCAGTAAGCTTTTGCATCTCCTTTTCTATTTGGTCAGTTCTACTTTTTAAGGAGTTCTTTTTTTTCAATGAATTTTTGTATATCTTTTTCATTTGGCCAATTCTCTTCATTGGATTTTTGTGCCCTTTTTACCATTTGGCCTATTCTGTTTTTTTTTAAGGTGTTATTTTATTCAGTGCATTTTTGTGCCTCCCTTATCAAGCGGTTGACTTTTCTTATATCACTTTCATTTCTCTTCCCAATTTTTCCTCTACCTTTCTTGATTTTTAAAATCTTTTTTGAGTGCTTCCATGGCCTGAGACCAATTCATATTTTTCTTTGAAGCTTTGGATGTAGTAGTTTTGACTTTGTTGTCTTGAGTTTGTATTTTGATCTTCCCTATCATCATAGTAACTATCTTTAAGTCAGGATCTTTTTCTGCTGTTTGCTCATTTTTCCAGCCTATTTCTTGACTTTTAACTCTGTGCTAAAGTGGGGCTCTGCTTCTTAAATGGAGAAGGCACTGTGTCAAGGTTCAAGGTTTTTTTTTTGTGCAGCTGTCTTAGGAGGTAATTCTGGGGATCTGTAAGTTTTCAGTTTTTCTGAGTTAGTATGAGCTTGGTAGTATGAGAATATTTACTGTTCTCCTTCTCCTGGCCTATGCTCTGGTCCATGAGCAACCACGGGCATTCTTTTTTGTCTTGGAACTGTAACTAGGGTCCCAGCTCCACTAGGTCACAACCTCTTGATGTGCTAGTGGTCTTACTCACCTTGGGACTGATACCCATGACTGTGATCCAGATCCAAGCATAGACAATACAACAGAGTCCTGTCCCTGGTGCCAACAAAGAAACCACTGTAATCTCTTTCTGACCAGTTGTCTGACCACCCTTGCCTTATAATTTGTGGACTGAATAGTCTAGAAACTGCCACTGTTGTCACTGATTCAGTCACTTCTAAAGCCTACTGTTGGTTTGCTAGGTTATAGCCTGCACCGGACTGCATCCACTTTCACCCCAGTGCAACATACCTTTCCTGCTGAAATTTTAAGCTGTTTTGGACTGGAAAATTGTTTTATCCTCTTCCTTTTCTGGGTTCTGCTATTCTAGTATTTTTTTTGAGGCATTATTTATGAGTCCTTGCCTCTTCTCCTCCATCTTGGCTCTATACCTTGTAAATATTTTTTAAAAGTAGTATTGAAAACAGGTGGCACAGTGGATAGAGCACTGAGCTCTAGTTCACTGACCTGAGTTCAAATCTGGCCTTAGACACTTACTAGCTGGGTGACTTGGGCAAGTTACTTCACTTCTACCTCAGTTTCTTCAACTGTAATATGGAAATAATAAGAGTACCTACTTCCAAAGGCAGCTAGGTGATGCAGTGGATAGAGTACTGGGCCTGGAGTCAGGAAGACCTGTGTCCAAATTTGGTTTGTTTTTAAGCTGAGTCTTGAAAGAAGCCAGTGATTTTTTTTAATATAAAAGGAAACAGTGGAAAGAGAAGATTCTAGGCATGAGGGAGAGCCAAGGCACAGAAACCAAGTTAGGAGATGGAATACCATATGTAAGGAGCAGCAAATAGGCCAGTATGTCTGGATCATAGAATGCCTGGGCCAGGGGAGTAAAGTATAAGAAACCTGGGAAAGGTAGGCAGGGTTTGGGTTGTAAAGAGCTTTAAATGCCAGAGGATTTTATATTTGATTCTGGAGGTAACAAGGATTTGCTAGAATTTATTGAATAAAGGGAGGGGGGGAATGTGGTCAGACCTGTGCTTTAGGAAAATCACTTTGGCAGCTATAAAGTGGGGAGAGAGCTGAGTGAGTGAGACCAGTTAGGAGGCTATTTCCAAAGTCCAGATGAGAGGTGATGAATGCCTGAGCTACAGTGATGGCTGTGTGAATGGAGGGAAGGGAGATGTATGTAAGAGATGTTATAAAGGAAAAAATGACAAAATCTGATCTTTCCTATTCAGTTCTGGGCTAGTTCATTGTCCATCTGAAATACCTTTAAAAGAAATATGTGCTGATGGAGTAACTCAATGGGTTTTTTAATTTCATAATCTGGGTAATAACATGTATCCACTTGGTTTGTCCTGTGTGGTCAGTTTCTTTTGAGTGGCCATATTTCTTATGCAATATACTCTAGTGTTCCAGGGCCTGATTCAATTAGAGAAATGTCTTATGCAAAGAGCAACCTCAATCAATGCTACCCCATCCTCGCAGTCACTTAGGCTTAGAATTTCAGTGTTGTTCTCAACTACACATTTCACATATCTAATCTTCACAAAATGTCATTTCTACATTCACAATATCTCTTATGCTTGTCCACTTTTCTCCTCCAACAAAACTTCCTGTATCACCTTGGTGCAGGGCCTTATCACCTCATACCTGGACCACTGCAGTAGGCGGCTGGGTGGTCTCCCTGCCTCGAACCTTCCCCCACTTCAGTCCATCAGTTGCCAGTGGACCATATCACTGCTCCACCCAAGACTCAGTAAACTCCAATGGCTCCCTATTGCCTTCAGGGTCAAATACAGAATCTTCTGTTTGGCTTCCAAAGGGCCTCACAACCTAGCCCTTTCCTACCTCTCTCAGTTTCTTTCCTGTCATGCTTTTCCAAATACTTTTTGATCCAATGACCCTGGCCTTTTTTCTGTTCCTGGAACACAACACTTTGTTCTCTAATTCCTTTACCCAGATGTCCCTCATGCCTGGAATTCCCTCCCTTCTCACCTCTACCTCTGGGCTTCCCTGGATTCCTTCAGGACTTAGCTCTCACCTTATCACATGCAAATCTCATCTTCTGCAAGAGGCCTTTCTTGGTCCCCTTTCCCTCTAAGGTTACTTCCCAGGTATACTGTATATTTATCCTGTATGTTCATAGTTTTTTGTATATTGTCTTTCCCCCATCAGACTCCCCCTTGAAGGCAGGGACTGTATTTTTGCCTTTCTTTGTATCCACAGCACTTAGCCCATAGTAGGTACTTATTAAATGTTCATTGATATTGCTGATTGTATAATGATGAACCTCACCATCTATAAGGAATTATAATCACTCCTGAGTTCCAGTCATGCATGATCAAATAAGATAATATAAGTAAAGTGCATCACTAACCAACCATGAATGCTAACTATCGTCATTCTTAGCAGCAACCTGAGATTTTCCTCCCGGATGTGCCACAGGAATTTCAAAAGTTTACATAGCCAAAACTGAAATCATAATCTCTCCTTTTCTAAATTTCCTTGTTTCTGTAGAGGCCACCACCAACTTCCTAAGTCAATCAGGTTTATATCCTTGGAGTCTTGACTCTTAATTCTTAGCAGCTAGATGGTAAAATGGAAAGGGCTAAGTCTGGAGTGTGGAAGATCTGAATTCAAATCTAATCATAGCCACTTCCTAACAATGTGGTCCTGGGCAAGCCATTTCTCCTTTGCCTGCCTGTTTCCCCAACTACTAAATGGGTTTAATAATAACACTTAGCCACCCCTAGGTTTGTTGTTTTATCCCTCTTTCTCGAAGAGGACTATGACATCAAAATGATGACATGAATTGCAGTTGACTTTGGGTTGAGGGAGAGAGGGTTACCTAGGCTTGTTAGGAGGATTAAGTGTGATAATATTCGCAAAAAAAATTTGCAAAAACAGATATTAGCACAGAGCCTGGCACATAGTACATGATATATATAAATGTTTATTCCCTTCCATTTTTGTTTCCCCTTCCGTCTCTCACCCTCCACATCCGGTCAGTTGCTTAATCTTGATTTTTGTACATTCTACTTCTACAAGATCTCTTGCCTTCATTCCCTCATATAATAACTGCCCTAGACCAAACCCTCTTCATATCTCACCTGAACTACCAGAATAGTCATCTCATTGGTCTCCCAGACCTCTCTCAGGCTCATCTTTCATACAGCTGCTTGGAAATCTTTCCAAGTCCCAGGTTAGAACTAAGCCACCTTTCCACTCAAAAACTTTGAGCAGCTCTCCTATGGTTTTCAGGATAAAATCATCTCCTTAGCTCACCATTTAAGACCTTCCATAATCTGACTCTCACTTGTCTTTCCAGCTCTCCTGATGCGCTCCCTTTAAACTGGACACTCAGCTCTTCCCTAGAACTCAGTACCCTATGCATTTCCATAAGTGCCTGGAGTATACTGGTTCCTCTTCTCTCCTATGAATATTTGTCTTTCTTTAAGGTTCAAATTAGGTGCTACCTATTCTATTAACCCTCCCCCTTCCTTAGTCCCTCTAATTCCCTTCCTTCCTCATAGATATTAGATATCTGGAAATAAATATGTGGGTCAATAGTTGCTAATGTCTTTTTGGTTGCTTTTTGGGGGTAATAATACTATCAGTAATTTTTTTTATTCTTTTGGAACCTTCCCCTCTTAGAAGTATTTTGAAAATTGATCCCTAAACACTTTTATAATTGTATTGTCTTCCCCCACAGAAGTAAGGGCTTTCCTTGACATTATCTTCCTTAGTGCTATCCCATTTCTTCTTATAGTACAAGTGCTAGGGTGTTAGGAGTTCAAATGTAGAGGTTCTACTATGAGGACAGATAAGTATAGAAAAGCCAGGAAATTGGTTCCATTTCGCATCTATTTGTTGTCCTACTTCCTATTTTACTTATAAACGTTCTGGGCTGATTTGGCATAATTAGGGCTCACACCAAGCTTTCTGGAGGTTTGCCCGTCAGGATTTTTTGTAGAAATTTTTTATTCTTTATCCATTACAGCAGACATTGGCATATGATTTGCAATTATCTCTAGATAATCTGTTTGTTTGTATTCCTCTTAATCACTGAGAGGTAAGATGATTGAAAATTCCATGACATTGTCTTCAACTTGAGCACACTAAACACCAATTCTAGTAACTCCTTCATTTGCCTTTTCAATAAGAACCTGTGAAGTATTACTTTCATCGAGCTGCAAATTCCCTTTGTCTTTTGGCTTCATTTATAAAAAAATGAGAATTTCAGTATGGATCCAATCATTAGTTGGGTTGGGGTAGTGAATAAAGTGTTGGGTCTTGAGTCCGGAAGACTGGCGCTCAAATCAGATATCAGACACTTATTATCTGTGGAAGCCTGGGCAAAGCATTTCACTTCAGTTTCCTCAACTATGAAGATGGGAATAGTAAAAGCATTTACCTCCTAGGGTTATTGTGGGGACCAAGTAAGATATTTGTAAAAAGCACTTACCCTGGAGCCTGCTACACAGCAGTCACTTAATAAATGCTTATTTCAATGAACAAAATATCACTTTTAGAGTACCAGCAATTAAGGTAAACTTTATTAATGGTCTAAAAAACAATGCAATCCTATTTTTTAGAAATTTTATTTTAGAGTCAAACGCCAGAACACAAATACAGAACAGAGAAAAGAAACAAAAACGTATCATAAACTTAAATAATGGAACTCAAATACAAAGTTAAAAAGAAAAAAAATGTCATGTGCATAGCAGAACATAAAAGAAGATCCAAATTATGTAACAATAAATTTTCATTTCAAGAAAGCTTGTATAAGTAATACTTGCTGTGTTGAAAAATGTCCATATTTTCTTGGCTTCCTTGTGAGTTCTTTTGTTCTCTGGTTTTTCACTTTGTTCTTTTTTCCCCTCTTCCCCCCACTGAAGACTACAATGAAGTTGAGATATGTTTCTCTATAGCTTAAGATACACACATACACATATACATTACATATATTTAACCAGACCTATTCTACACCTGATCTTTCATTTTTATGTTTGTGTATATCTCATTTCCTATCCCTCCTGCATCCTTTACTTAACTTCTACCCACTACCTTGCCCTCCAGTTACTTGCCCACCCCCCTCCAAGGATCCCTCCCCTATCCTCCCATTCCCATAAATCTAAACACCCTTCTAGACCCCCTTTTACTTATTCCCTCCCCCTCCCCTCTAAAGATTCTTTTCTTGTCCTCTCTCCCCTCCCTATGCCCCTAGCATTTTATTTCCTCTGAATTTAGAAGATTTTTATATTCCTCTAAATATATATATATATTTTCCCTCTCAAACCCATTCCCAATGAAAGTAGGTTACCAGAACTACCAGTCCTCCTCCCTCATCTAATTTTTCTGTATCAGTTCTTCCTTTTCACCTCATTTGCATAAAATAATTACTCTTTTTAGTTATTCCTAAATGGTTTTACTTTTAAAATTAATATCATAGTTGAGTTTACCCCAGTCTTTGTTATGAGCTACCCAATTATTAATAAGTCTTAGATATACATTTTACATATATAAGAGGTAAAGAGTATGTCTTTATGAATCCCTTATAATCAATCTTTGGTATATACCTTATACTTCTCTTGGTTCTTATACGTTGAATCTTCTATTAAGTTCAGGATTTTTGTTAACCAAGTCTTGAAAGTCTGAGAGTTTATCAAATGTCCATTTTTTTTTTCCCCATTCTGAATAATACTTAATGTTGCAGGGTATGATATTTTTGGCTGGAGTCCCAGTTCTTTCGCTCTTCAATACATTACGTTCCAAGACCTGTAGTCCTTTAAAGTCTCTGCTGCTAAGTCTTGTGTAATTCTAATTGTGGTCCCATCATATTTAAATTGTTTTACTCTTGATGCTTTTACTATTTTATCTTTAAGCAAGGGGTTTCCAAATTTTGCTATGACATTCCTGTGAGTTTTCCTCATAGGATCTTTAGTGATTGATGGGTTTTTTTCTATTTCTACTGTCCTCCCCTTCCCTCCCCCTGTCCTAATGCTTCAGGACAATTTTCTTCAATTATTTCTTGTATATTGTATCAAGATTCTTTTTCTGATCATAACCTTCAGTTAGTCCAATTATTTTTATATTTTCTCTTCTTGATCTATTCTCCAAATCTGTAGTTTTTCTTATGTTTCACTTTTTCTTCAATTTTTTCATTATTCATATCTTATTTATTTCTTGATCTCTTATAATTTTTCTGGCTTTACTTTGCTCAATTCTAATTTTCAAAGTGTCATTTTCTTCCTTAAGATTCTGCATCTCCTTTTCTAATTGGTTGAATTTCCTTTCATAACCTTCTTGTTCTTCTTGGATTATTCTTATTTTTTTCTCCATCTCTTTCAATTGATTTTTAAATATTGTCTATAAATTCTTTTGGGGCAGGTGACCATTTGACATTACTCTTTGGGGATTTCTTCAATATCCTTCTCTGAAGATGAACCCTGTCTTCTCTATTCCCATAACAGCTTTCTATGGTTGGATTCTTTCTCCTCTGCCTCTGCATTTTCTGTGGTAATAGCTTAATTTCTATGGTCGCCTCCAGCCTCCTGTAAGTGCCCACAGCCAGGGGCTTTCTGCCCCACTGCTTCTGCACTGGATCCTTCTTGCCCCTGTTGCTCTTTGCAGCACAGCTGGGTCTGGTGTTTCTTATCAGCATAGGTTCCCTCTATCTTCCTGAGCTCAAACGCCCAACTCCCTCAGCTATCTCGGAGGTGAAAGTTCTTTTGACTGGGGCCAAGGCTACCTCTCAAACCAACTACCTCTAGAGCCTGCTGACTGCCCTAGCCTGGCAGTCTTCAGTCTTCACAGGGACCAGATCTCATCCTGAGATTTTTCTTCTGGATCTTCTTGAATTGTCCCAGGATGATCCCTGTTGCATCTTATTCTTATTGATCTTAACCCACACTTTGTTCGCCCTAATGTTCTGTTTTAACTCTTTGTGGGGGAAAATCTTGAGAGCTTGGAAATTTTCTGACCTACTCCACCATCTTCCCAGAATTCTCTCAAAAAATGCAAATTCTTACAACCTTTTGACTTGCCTAACACAGTGCCTGGCACATAGTAGGTCCTTAATAAATGTTCATCAATTGATTGATTGGTAAGAAAGTCAAGTTTACTGTGGGAGGGGGCACAGCACTGAGGGCCAGTCTACTTTTTTTGTGTGTGTTTTGCAGGTGACCATGGCAAAAGAGTTCATAATCTAATTGCCCAACCTTTTGGCGATGAGTCTCTGACAACAGTCTATTGTAGGTACCATATTTGAAGCCTTTTGAACTTGATGGAACCTGCAAAATTGTACATTCTTTTGAGGACCCAAGGCCACTTTCACATAAGAAATGATTACAATAAGATTTTTGTCTGTATGTGTGTTTTAAAAACTTTAAAAACTTAAGTTGAAAAAACAAACTTAAGTTGGCCCCCAAGTACCTTCCTTTGTATCCACATTAGGCTCTTTAAACAGTGTTTCCTTTTCTTCTTCATATGTATTTTTCATTTTTCTAATTTTTAGAATTTTATTCTTGAGAGCTTCTCCTTTAGTCTTTAGAATTTTAAGCCTTGAGATCCAACCTATTTTTTATCTTGACTTTTTGAAATCTGTTTTCTGTAATTCAAAAGAAGACACCAGGCTTTGCCCAGCTTACTTCTTCATGTCTTTTGTAAATTTTAAGATATAGTGGTCATCTCCTCCCAAGGTTTTTATCATGTGTAATTCAATAATCAGTTCCTCCTTACTGACCAAAACCAGACCACAAAAGAACAATTCCCCTTGTCACTTCTTCCACCTTCAAAGAATTAAATTATAACTAAGTCAAGAATTTATTACTCTTCGTGTGTGTGTGTGTGTGTGTGTGTGTGTGAGAGAGAGAGAGAGAGAGAGAGAGAGAGAAAGAGACAGAGAGAGAGAGAGACAGAGACAGCGTGCACACTGCAGCAGGCTTTGGATAGCCAAAAGGTTCCCATCACTGCTTTCTCATGCCTCTCTGCTAGGCTTATGACCTTTTCCCCAAACTCCTCATCTCTTTCCTCCTTCTGGCCAGCTGGTCTTTGGTTTCCTTACACACAACACTGCTTCTCTGTATCTTCCCACTGATCCTCACTCAAATCTTCTCTCTAGTTCATAAGAGTATATCTTATAATTACTCTACTGCTGCTTTTAATGTATTGTTTCAGTTGAGTAAAATATGCTCCTTTAGAGCCATATTCTAGTTCTGAGTTCCATGTCCCCAAAGCTCAGTGATATCTATGAAACTGAATTTCACTTATCATGTTAATATCTAATTCATTTTGAATATTATCCATACCTTATGCAGAAATCTGAGACTATAGGTTTTATGGCTGCATCTTTTCTTGGATATTATTTCCATGAAGTCCTGCTGATCATCCTCTCACCAAATTATACTTTTGGTATCTGGATTGGCAGATATATGTGGGCAGTTTCCTCCCTCTCCCACTTTCATTTTCAATCTTCTTTGATCAGAAAGAAGAGAAGAGCAGGGACTGGAAGGGAGAGGAGCATGGTTGAAGGAATAGAGAGGAGGAGGCACAAGCCCTTCATCAAATACTTTTCTCTCCACTTCTCTTGCCCTGTCCTCCCACCCCACAGTTGTGCTCCTGGTCATGTTGGTCGACTCTGTGAATGTTCAGAGGCAGAGTTGTTGTCACCAGATTTGGAGTCTGGATGCCGGGCACCCAATGGGACAGGGCCACTTTGCAGTGGGAAGGGTCAGTGCCAGTGCGGACGGTGCAGCTGCAGTGGGCAGAGCTCAGGAGATCTCTGCGAGTGTGATAATGCCAGCTGTGAGCGGCATGAAGGCATCCTCTGTGCAGGTACCTGGGAAGGTTTTAAGAGGGTGAATACTGTCTCTGGGAGGGTGCTCAGGAGATGCTGGATAAGCAGGACAGCTCAAATGAGCACCCAGGGGAGTCAGATGATATCCATCGCAGGATGTTTGCCTATAAGGGGAGAGGAGTCTTAGTTTCTGCCCATTTCTTTTCCTCCTGTTTCACCATAGGCTTTGGTCAGTGCCACTGTGGAGTCTGTCATTGTGATGCCAACCACACAGGCCAAGCCTGTGAATGTAGCAAGGACACGAGCAAGTGTGCCACCCCGAGTGGGTTATGTAACGGACACGGCTCATGTCACTGTAACCAGTGCCAGTGCCTGGAGGGTTACTATGGTGCCCTGTGTGATCAGTGCCCAGGCTGCAAGACACCGTGTGAGAAGCACAGGTGAAGAGTGTGGGTGCTATGGTTTGGGTAAGCCAGGAAAGAGGAGCTCCATGGAGTTAAGACCCAAATAATAGAAAGGGAAGCCCAAGGCATTGCCTTAGGTGCCTTTTACAGAGTAGGCTCTTAATTAAAGTGTATTGAATTGAATTGGGTGGGTTTGGAGAGGGGGTTTATTGGGGAGTGTCAATGAGTGATTCTTGGCATTGGTGGGACAGGGACTGTGCTGAATGTGGGGCCTTCAAGACAGGGCCACTGGCCAGCAACTGTAGTTTGGCCTGTGCCCATGCCAATGTAACATTGAGCTCGATGCCTCTGCTGGATGATGGTTGGTGCAAGGAAAGAACTGTGGACAACCAGCTGCTTTTCTTTCTGGTGGAGAATGAGGCTGAAGGCAGGGTTGTGCTGAGAGTGAGACCTAGAGAGAGTGAGTATGGATGGAACTGCTGTGGGGACCGAAGAAGGGGGACTCAGGGACATGGTGAAGAAGGCTATGGTGCGGGGCAGAGGGACATTTTGGGGAGGGGTGGTGAATCTTGGATGTATTACACAATAGGCTTAGTGTGGTTCTGGGTATAAGGAGGTACCCATGGGCACAGGTTGGGTAAGCAATCCTCCTAGGGAGATTCTAGGCTCCTCAGGCTCTCTTAGTAACCATCCTTTCATTTTTTAGGAAGATCAGATCATACCCAGGCCATTGTGCTGGGTTGTACAGGGGGCATTGTGGTAGTGGGGTTGGTGGTTGTCCTGGTCTATCGACTAACTGTGGAAATATATGACCGGAGAGAGTACAGTCGCTTTGAAAAGGAAAGGAAGCAACTCAACTGGAACCAGGTGAGGAGCCATTCTCGTTCTCCCTAACATCGTTTTCGTATTTCCTGCCCTCAACCCCTCTCTTTCTCATCACTTTTTGTTTGTAGCTCACAGGCCTATACAGTAGCAAGGACACCTTCACAAGCCAACCTTCCCTGCTCCCTGCTTCATATTCCTCAGCTCTGGCTGCTTACCTAGAGCATCCCTATTGCTGGCTCCATGATTCTGTTCCCTATTCCATAGTTCCTTAATCTTGTGCCTTCTCTTTGTCTTGCTGTCCTGTACCTCTCCACTCCAATCTGTCTTCTGTTGGCATCTAAGGTGAGGCCTGTTTCAAGGGGACCTGAGGACTAAGGAAAAGACAGGTGAAGGCAGAATCAGCCTCCCTTACCAGTTTCTGACACCCTCATCCCATGTTTTCTCATTTTCCCCTAGGATGATAACCCCCTGTATAGGAGTGCCATCACCACCACCATCAATCCTCAATTCCAGGAGAATGAGAGCCCACAGTGAGCTGCTGCTCACAGGCTGGATTCTGCCCTTCCACACAAGAGCAAAAAGGCCCTTCTTAAACTTGACCCAGGAGTCTTCTCAGGACTAGCTTCTCACCCTTGCTCCTAACAGTGGCAAAGCTGTAAGGGACACCCTAGTCAAAGAGCTCCCTACCATCTCATCTCTGTGGCAATTTTCTACCCAACAAATTGTTGCATTTACAAGAAAAAAAAAGAAGAAAAAAGTGGGGGACAGAAACCATCCCTCATGCTACAAGGGCCAGAGACTTCCTAACCCCATGACAGAGCTGCACCCAAGGCTAAAGTTATTGTACTGATGCTGCTGGAGGGTTAATACCCCAACTGAACAGCAGGTGTTTTGTTGCTAGCTGGTTCTGTAAAGTGCAGATTTCTTGTCTGGTTGTTTATATATTCAGGGCCTTTGAAAAGCACCTCCTCAGAGTTTTCTACCCCTACTCAGGTCCACCACATCTACCCCTGTTCCTCCATAACACAAGGCAGCACCGTGAACCAAATTATGTTGCCTTTAAATCCAGATAAAGGAGGCATTATAAGGTTTAAAAAGAAAAAAGGGCTTAAGTGGGGATGCCAAATTTTCCTTCTCCAACTTGTGATAAAGACAACCTGACCCCTTCCCAGGAAAGGCAGACACTGTAGAAAACCCCCATTTTATTTAAATATTCTAAATATGTCACAAAGGAACATACACTGCACTTTGAATGGTAAAAAGATACAAGTTTATAACATCTTATAAAAACTACCATTTAAAATTTCTTGTCCATCTGTTACTCCCTTCCCACCCCCCAATAGCAAAATAAGTGTATTAAAAAAAAGGGGGGGAGGGTGAGAGTGAAGGGGATGATGAAAATAAAAGCTCCAAGGCCTGTGTAGGATGGTGGGAAGAGGGAGTTGGGAACAGGGGGCCAGGGAGACTACTTCCCCTCTGGCCATCAGGCCAAGGGGCATTATCAGTAGCTAAACAGCCGCTGTGGGCTGGTGACGCTGGGGTGGACCAAAAAGGATGGGAGCTGGAGGAGATATAGGAATTTGGGTAAATGCTACATTGATGTAGCAACTCCCCTATGAACTGGCTCATCTCCCCTTCCTCCCAGCTGTGGCATCTGCAGCACAGAGGGGGATGGTGAGGATTCACTCCAGGAGTCTTTGCAATCTTCTGTGGTTTCTCCCATTAGGTGAGGCTCCTAGGCCTGGGTGGGTAGGTGTGCAGCACCCCTCCTTCTATCCACTCCCTTCCTCTAAAGTCTTAGCACCCATTGCAACAGAATTAGCCACAAGCTTCCCCCTGCATGCCAGTGATGGCTGTGAGCTGTCCTGGCCTGGTCCCTTATTATACACTCATTAGCTCCATCTCATTCCCTCGGCTGCTCTGGCAAAAGCTGAAGAAGCAGTTGGACTTACAACACATCAGCACATAACCCATTCACATGATTTCCCACTGTTTTCCCCACCCCCCATAAAAAACCCCTGACCCCACCAAAATTAGCCTTACAAGGCAAGGGAGTGGGGTGGGAAGAAGCCTTCCCAGTTTCCATAAAAACCCCCTGACCCCCCCCCAAAATTAGCCTTACAAGGCAAGGGAGTGGGGTGGGAAGAAGCCTTCCCAGTTTTTAAGAGCTGTTTGTGGTTTATCTTTCTAAATCTATCCTTGCTTCTCATAAGACTCTTCATTGTTGACATTTAAGGAACTTCTAGACCCTGGCTCACCTCCCTGACACCCAGGAAGCTGGCCGACATTCATTAAGACTCCCCCTCCCAGAGATCATTCACTGCACAGGGGAGGAGGAATGCATACAATTCAGGCCAGGGGAAATGGGTGTGAAATTCAAACTGGGAGGACTGAGCAGTCTCAGATGCTGCCAGTGCCGAATCTGAAAGCCAAGGATCCCTGACTTCATTGAGTCCTCCCCCGTCGAACAAGCAGGATTCCTTCCTTCTTTCTTCTGGCCTCCACTGCCTGTTTATAGGGAGTGGGCACGTTTGCCACCATTCCCCTGCTCATCAAGTTTAAGGACTAAAGGACTTACAAACTCTTCCAGCCCTGCTCTCATCTAGTCCCACCTCCTACTATCCTACCCTACTCACAAGACACAGGTAACTGACTCAACTTTCCCAGACTAAGATGGGAGATAGGGATAGAGACACTGCCACACTTCCCAAAGAGATCCCTTACACCTTTTGCCTTAAGGGAAGGAGTGATTTCATCCAAATGGCCATTGTTCAAGAATCCCTAACTCTCAGCTTAAGCCAGAAACACCAGAGCCCTCAATTTGTTAAATAACAAAATCCTCAATATACAAATCCCCTGAAATCACTGAGATGCCACTCAGTTCCCCAAGAACCCTCTGGGTTTGGGAGAGAGGAGGTGCTTGGCTCAATTTGCCATTACTCTATATTCTGAAACATCCACACAGGTGTTGCATACACACATAAACACTTATAATCGATCAAACTTTGGGGCATGGAACAAGTGGACATGGGGATCAGAGTAGTGATTGAAATGTAGTCCACATTAGCTCCATTAGTCATTACAAGCAGCCCCCTGCTCCCTCCCACATTCAGGGCCATTAGGATTCAAGACCCTCTCTCTCATTCTTTCATTATGAGGAAGCAATCATCTTCATCTCAATACAGTGATAGGACTTGGGTGGGTAGGTACAGGGGAAAGATATTCCCCTCCCCACTTCAGGAATGAGATAAAAGGCAGACTCCAGTTTCATTTACTTCTTCAGCAGGTTGTGACCCAACTCAAGTCTAATCTTGACACAGCATAGCTAGCTGAACTCCTAAAAGGGCACAGTGCTGATCCACTTTTTGGCACCCAAAACTTCCAACCCATCCACTTTTATTTGAACTACAGCGGCATTGGGGGAAGGCAATCAGAAAATTAGGCTACATGGAAGCCACCCTCAAGATTTAGGATCCCTAAGAAAAGGGGGGGTATGAACCCCAGGCTTCCTTCCATAGCTTCCTCCAAAAGGCACTTGAGCCAGCCCCATCCAGTATTGGTGTCACACACACTGCTTTAACATATATGGGCACAACTCTCACTGCTCCACTGGGAGAAAGGAGGTACCTATCCACTCTTGCTTGTGTTAAGCTGCCCCTTCCTCCCAGGTACCTTGTTCTCTAGCCCATGGTAAGCTCAGCTGCCAGCCATCGCTGCTCCCCACCCACCTCAGAGAAGGTGGTGAGGTACAGGGCATATAAACGCTGAAGGCAAAATGCAACCAGAACTCCATTTGTGGGGGATGATCAGGACCATAGTTCCTGCTTTGCCCTGGGGTATCATGCCTTCATGTGACCTATGTCCACAGTTCATCTGGTGAAATCACTTTTGGATTAAATATATATGCATATATATATACACACACACATACACATGTGCATATATATGTATACACACAAAACACACATATATGTACATATATACGCCTATGTATACATATACATACATTCACACACACCTCTTCCCAGTTTCCACTCCCACGTGGAGTTCATGGCTGTGTGATCCACTGTTCTGTCTTGGTCCTGTATCTTGAGTCCCTTTCCATGGCTTAATCAAGGGTTCAGAGATTGGTTAACCCTCCCAGGAATTGCTGGAAAAACCCCTCCAGCCACCAAAATCTCAGCTTATGTACAGGGCTGTGGCTCTGGTGCCCTGTCCTCTGATGTAGGTTAGGTCTCTGACTCTCCTGGTCCCCTCCTCCATGAAGAGAAGCAAGAAGAGGCATGTGGAAGTGTGGGAGGTGGTGGCACCGTCAGAACCAGAGGGGGTAGCATCTTCAGCAAGCTCTTCTGATCCTTCCCACCACCCTGGGCCCCATGCCTAGAGGGAAAACTGCCCATCAAGGGTTTTGGAGTGACACCCTTGGCACATCCGTTTGTGTCTGAGCAAACGATCTGTCCGGGAAAAGCTCTGAGAAAAGAAAAAGAGAGAGTAAACTCCTAGGAAGAAAACTTTAGAATCAGTTAGCTGGGCCCAATCCACCTTCCACTATTCCATCCTGACCTGACCTGTACCCTCATCTGTGTTCTGATGATACTTGCACGTGTTTATATGCTGAGTGTGAGGTTCTAAATCTCCTACCACACTGGGAAATGCTTGACAGCACGTGTCCAACTCCCTCTGTATCTTATAATATCCCTTCAACACTCTGCACAGAGGGACATAGCAGTTACACTGACTTCTCCCCAGGAGAAAGGACAATGGGTAATGCTACAACAAACACTGTTTCAGTGCTGACACTGGTCAAGACTATGTATGAGGGGCAGTGCTAATGTCCTCTTTCATAACAAGACTAATTCTAAAAAGACTTCATTTAGGTCACCCTGTGATGCTGATCCCATCATAGCTGAGGGAGATAGGGAGATGTCAGGGTTGAGGAGCCTAACTTCTTATAGCAAGCAGGGAACTCTGTAGTAGAGAGGGAGAGAGAGTGTGTGAGTGTGTGTGTGTGTGTGTGTGTGTGTGTGTGTGTGTTGTGTGTGTGCGTGTGCGTGACAGTGAGGGTACTGTAACCCATATGGGGTCGGGACTGCAGTTTAAGAAGCACTGAAGGGGTATGGAATGGAAAAAGCTTAAGAAGCCCTGCTGTATATTGGTGGTAAAGAGAAATAGGTGCTCATGGTGAGTGAGGAGACACTGGAGTGGTACCTGCTGGCATCGTTCACACTGGTATGGTTTCTCCCCACTGTGCACACGTTTGTGGCGCTCCAGATGGTACTTCTGAATGAATCGCATATCACATACATCACATTCAAATGGTTTCTCCCCTGGACACGGCAGAGAAAAGAACCAGGAAAACTCAATATGATAGGGACCCTTATCCCAGGTACATTCCTGAGATCTACATCCCCTTTACCTCTGCACTGACTGCTTTACTCTGGCCCTAGTCAGTGACACCTGGAAAGGTGTTCCAAGAGGGGTGGAAGATGCTCCCTGCAAAGACCACTGCCCCACCCCCCCATCCCACTCTCCCTCTCTCTCTCTCCTGCCCATCCCTCCTATGTGTCAGGGATTCTTTTCTCTCCTGATACAGGTGGAAGGCTTACCTGTGTGGATGAGGATGTGCCTCTTGAGGTGATAACTACTTCTAAAGGCTCCAAAGCACTGCTCACAAATAAAGTTTTTTTGGCTCTTCACTTGAAAAGAGCCATTCTGCTCCACAACCACCATCTGGGGATGACAACCAGGTCCATTACCTCAAGGAGAGCCCCCAAGGCCTGCCCCTATTCTGCTCTAGCATCTCCAGTAATTGCTTTCTGCTTACACTAAAGAGGGTCTTTATCTCTATTACTGGGGTCAGGTCAACCCAAGCTTGGGGATGAAGGTGCAATGGTTCACTTTGGCAAATCTGAACATGAGAAATGATCTCAACCCCACATGCCCCCACCTCCTCTTTCCCTGTCTTATTAACCCAGATCAGAAACCAGATAACAGTAATCTGTAGAGTTGAAGAAACAATTTGAAAAAAGCCTTTCTATTCATCATCTGATTATATTATCCTAGCTAATCTTAATAATATTCACATTCTGCTTTAAGGTTCATGTGAAACACTTATCCTCACAGCAACCTGAGGTAGATTATAATTTTTTTTTTGGGGGGGGGGCATGTCTTGGTGAAGGGAACTCTCTGGTGAACAATCACCTATGCAGACTGGCAACTCTTCTGTGATTAAAAGCATCCTCGTTTCCATTTTACGGATTAGGAAACAAGCCCAGAGAGTTCCCATGACTTGCCCTACACATAATGCTAAAGGAGCTAGATCTCTGACTACAAGTCCAGTGTTCTTTTGCCTCTGTTATGCTCCCTGTACTCAATAACCCCCATTTTACATAAGAGGAAATTAGGGCTCAGAGCGGTAAAGTGCCTTGGCCCAAGCCCAGCAGTACCCACAGCGTGGGGCCTTGAAGTCTCACCTTGCCTGCTCACTAGACTTTAGCGCAATGATCCTAGCAAAGCAGAGGGTGAAGGATATCCCTCAGCCCCAACCATGCCCTCCCCATTACCTGCCTTTTTAACTTTCTTCGGTGGAGGAGCTTCAGCTGCGGCGCTGTCATCTTTTCGGTTTCGGGACTTTTCTCCATCTTTGCGGTGACCCTTTTAAACACAAGATCATATTTAAAGCTTCTGTCTACTCCTCAGAGATAAAAACTGGCAGAGACAGGATAAGAAAAGAGGTTCTCACTATTGTCAGACACGATTGGCCCCCAAATGAGTCATAGGTGATGGACTGCTCCCTCTGCCCTCTCCCAACGATCAGAGAGTGGGGCTTCCATGTGAACCTCTGTTCTTATCTTCTCACAGCTTCTTAGGCTACAGCATCCAAAGAGTAGAGGCAGGGAAAAGACCCTCCCTCAGATGTAAAAAAAAAAATGCCCATTTACCCCACCCCAGCATGATCAATGGGAACTGGTGGCGCCGAGAAGAGGAAGGGACATCTCCCTATCTGGCTGAACAAAAAGCCCAGAGTTTTCTATGGAAAACCAGGTCGCTCAACTCGCAGTGCTGTACCTGGCCTGAGCACCTCAGCACCTCTGGGTTGCCCGTTCGCTCCCCGTTCTCTGCCTGTTTGCTGGCAATCTGGCTCAGCATCATCTTCTTGCTGGCTGCCGTGGGGACCAAACTCACACCTGCAAGGCCCTCACAGGCTAGGAGACTCGCCTAGATTGGGAGAAGAGAGGTCAGATGACTTGACAGGTTCAACTAAACTTGGTGATGCTCCCTCACCCACACAACTGGTCCCTTGCTCTGCACAAGCCAACCTCTATTCCAGAATGGCCTTTCTCTTCCCAACAGCACCAAACACTATCTTTGCTTCCCCTGAAGCACAGCTATAAAGCTTACCATTCTTCCTGCCTGAGATGGCTTCTGTTTTTCTTCAAGACATAATTCCTCAGCTTCTTCTAATCCTTACTTGACACTCCCTTCTCTAGGAAGTCCATTTTGACTATCCTGGCACATAAGGAGCTCTTATTGATCTTGACTGATCCTACCAGGAACCAGTCATTCTTTTACTCTGATATGCTTTTTCATGTTGTTTGCTTTGAAAATTGGTCTTTTACTTCAAATAAAAGGGACAGCTAGATGGCAAAGTGGATGGAGTTCTGGACCTACAGTCAGAAAGAGTCCAGACACTTACTAGCTGTGTTGACTTTGGGCAAGTCACTTAATCTCTATTTGCCTCAGTTTGCTCTTCTGTAAAATGTGCTTGATAATGATGGGACCCAGCTCGCAGGCTGTTGTGAGGATCAAATGAAATAACTGTAAAGTACTATATAAATGTTAGCTATTTTATAATAATAAATAGCTATTATTATTATTACATACGAAACTAAGGAGAATAATGGAGGTTGGGCATATAGAACCCTGAGCAGTGATTTGTTATTTGGCAATACTCTGTATTCTTGGTTGGTTTGGTTTCAATTGATTCAAGGGCTTGCCCTGAACCAGAGTTCAGCCCTATTCAGAGTAGTCTTGAGAGATCTTGCTCAGCCCTTGAGTCATCTCCAGTCTCAAAGATGTGGTGAGTAGGGCCAAGGTTCAGATTTCAGCTGAAATGGAAGGGGAAAGGATTATGGGGGAAGAGAAAATAGGGGATGAAAATTCTGCCCCGGGAAAGTCTTCCTATCACCCTCAGAAAAGACCTCAGATTCTGAGAACCCTCAGATCAGCAATAATTTAGAACTGCTTTATTCCAGAGTATATTAAGGTTCACAAAGTACTTTCCTCACCAAACTGCAATTGACAGTGAAGATATCCTCCCTCCCATCTATCACATGAAGACAGTGAAGCTCTGGGGGGTTAAATCATTTTCCTATGGTCTCTTCACCCCAAGTTCTGTGCTCTTATTTAGACTTTTCACTCTAACCCAAGGAAGAGGACAAACCTTGACCGAGTTACTTATGTGTATCCAAACCTGTTTGTTCAATGATGGGCTTAGAACAGACAATCTCCAAAGGTCTCTTTTAATGATTTGTGACTATATTCAGTCTGAATTCAACAACAAGTATTTATTATCTACTATGAGAGATTCATCAAGGAAAAGAGAAAAAGTATTTCTAGGGCACCTTTTATATGCCAGGTGCTGTGCTAAGATCCTCACTTGATCTGTACCATAATTCTGGGAAGTAGGGGCTGTCCAATCCCATTTTGCAGATGAAGAAACTGAAGCAAACAGAGGTGAAGTGACTTGCCCAGGGGTCACATAGCTAATAAGTGTATGAATCTAGGTCAGGTCTTCCTGACTCCAAGCCCAGCATTCTATCCACTGTGTCATCACTGCTGATAGATTTGTCCTATCTTTAATATTGCACTATTTAGAGGAATCATCATCTATTTCAATTATTCAGATTTTAATATTATCTCTCAGCACCCAAGGCATTTCTCCCTGATTTGTCCAGTTTATATTACTAATTTCTTTACTAGAGAGACTTCTTTTTGCTAAGCAGTAACTGATTCCAACTGATCTTTCTCCCATTTCTTCAAATTCTGTATATATCAAGGATCTGGGTCATCTTGGTGGGACGATACTCTTTCTACTGATGAATACTACTTCCTAACTTTAGATGATTTTTCAGAGTTGGTATGGCCAAAAAACTTCATCACCTTGCAGCCTGGTGATGAGCTCCTCTGAACTGAGATAACAGACATATAATCTATAATTCATCACCAGACCTCTACTTGAAGCCTTTTCCATTTAGTAAAACCCACGAGAGTTTGTACCTAGCTCAGCCTTCAAGAACACAAGGTGACATTATATCCAAACCAAAATGAGATTCTGGAGGGGACTTTATTGGAGCTACAGATTCTATATGTGTGTGTGTGTGTGTGTGTGTGTGTGTTTCTGTGTGCATGTGCTTTTTCTGGACAACCATCTCATTTTTCCCTTTAAATAGAGAGCTCTCCAAGGCTAGAACAATTACAAGGTGGGGATTTGAAAGTTGACTATATGATAATTGTATCTGACCAAATATCATTCATAAATGTAGACATACAGATATAATTTTTCACAACATATTATCCTTATCACTCCTCAAATTAGGGGACTAAAAGTCACATGGTCTCTTAGCTATAAAGTGGTGCTAAAGCAAGTTCCTACCCCTTGTCTTCCACTCTAATCTCCAAAATGGATTGGTTAAGTCCATCTAATAGTCCACTAGCCAATAATAATAGCTAGTATTTACACAGCACTTTCAGGTTTGCAAAATGCTTTACAAATATTATCTCATTTTATCCTCACCACCACCTTGAGAGATAGATGCTACTATCATCATCCCCATTTTATAGAAAAAAAAAATCAAGTCAGGCAGAGACAGGTCAAGTGATTTGCCCAAGATCACAAAGCTAATTTCTATGACTGGATTTGAATTTAGGTTTTCTTGATTCCAAGTAAGTTCAGTGCTCTACCCATTGTGTCATCTAGCTAAAACAAATGGCTCATTGGGACACTGTAGTTATCCCTATTTTGAAGACTGAAGAACCCTCAAAGTGATCCTAGTAGGGGAAACTTAATAAATGGGATACGTAGCATAAGAAACAGAAGTGGAACTAAGAGTATTCTAAGGCAACACAGAAAGAGGAAGGTACCTGGGTAGAGGTAGTTAAGGAAAAAACTCAGACATGTTGTAGTAATGCTCATTAAGCCTGGGGCAAGGAGTTTTCCCAAAAAGAGGGAAGAAAAGGGTGTTGTAAGCCTTCCTATTTCTGGATATATATATATATATAGATATATATATATATATGTATATATATATATATATATCTATATATATATATATATACATATATATATATATATCTATATATATATATATATACACACACACACACACACATATGCATATACAATTTGCCACTTGTAAAGAGACCAAAGGCATAATAGAAAGTAGTAGCAAGAACTAACTTGGGACCTACAATACTGCAGAGAAATTACAAACTCCTTGGATTCCAAGGCTTTTAAAGTTTCATCAGAGAATTAAAGAGCCTCCACCTCAGTATAATGACAAAATGGGTCTTCTTCCACTTTCTACCAACAAATTACCAAATATTTATTAGGTGCTTACTCTGAGGGCACAGGGTATGATAGAACTAAAACAGTTCCAAGGAGTGTATTCTACTGGAGCAACACATTATATTGGGGGGAAGTGGGGGTATGTAGGTGTGTGTAAATACACACACTCAGTATATAGATGAAGTTATGTATGTTACATGTATTAGACTACACATTGTGTACACTACACATGGTACATTAACAAAATATACAAGATAGTTTAAGATGAGGAATCTGTTGCTGGGGAACCAAGAGAAGCTTCATCCAGAACGGGTGTAAGCAGGTAACTAGGGATTCAAAGAGATAAGGAAGTACATTCCATATATGGAAAGATGGTCATTTTGAAGAGACAGAGAGGAGAAATGGTGTACCATGTGTAAGGGACAGCAAGGTCAGTTTGGCTGGAACACAATGCATGAAAGGGAGCAATTGTATAATGATGCTGCAAAGGTCTGCTAGGATCAAGTTATGAAGGGTTTCAAAAGGCCAAGAGAGAAGTTAACATTTTATCCTAGAAGTGGTAACAGAGTGATATAGCTATGTGGAGGATGAAATGGAGTGGAGAAATTCTTGGGGCAGCGAGATCAACAGGGAAGGCTACTGCTATAGTCCAGGTGAGAGGTCCTGAGGACTTGAACTAAGTTAGAGGCTGTGTGAATAGTCAGAGGGAGATGGCTGAGAAAGAGGTGGTGGAGTAAAAAAAGGCCTGGAAATGTCTCCTGCATGTGAGATGAGAGCAGAGTCCTGAAGGAAACCAGGAGGCAGAGTTAAGGAGGTACGTTCCAGGCAGGGAAGAGAGCCAGTGAAAAGGCAAGGATTCAGGATGTGGAGGGTCGTGTTTAAAGAACATCAAGCAGGTCAGTGTAGCTAGATTGAAGAGTCTAACTAAGAAAGCAAAGGCAATTGGCAGCCAGGTAATTAACACTTAATAGGCACACAGTATGTGCAAGCACAGCATTGTGCTGATGCTGGGAATCCCCCTCTAAAAGGAGGGAAAGGCAGAAGGTGGCAGATGGGTGAGGGCTTTAAAAAGCAAAGACAGGTCAGAGGAGCCACACAGCTGATAGAGTCTAGAGAGATAATGCCAGACCTGCCCCTTGCGAAGACCACTTTGGCCGTTCTGGGGAGAATGGACTGAGCTCGACAGCCCTTGTGAAGCGGGGGTAGGGAGGAGGATAATGGATTCAAGTCAGGGGTGAATGATGACATCAAAGATGTAAGGCTGGGTGACTGACAGGATGGTGGTGCATGCAACAGTCTTCAATAAGATTTATTATTGAGATAAGAGAAGGAACAGTAACAAGGAGGATGGGAAGAGGGTTTGGGAGGAAGATAACAAGGTCCACTCTGGATGTGCTAGCTTGAGATGTCTATGGGATATCCAATTCAAGATGCACAACAGGCAGCTGTCACAGATGTAAGACTGGAGGTCAGAAGAAAGGTTAGGGCTAGATCATCTACATGGAAATGACAACTTAGTCTGTGGGAGCTAATGAGATCATCAAGTGAGTTAGTATAGAGCAATGTTTCTCTCACTATGCAGCAAAGAACCCTGAAATATACCAAATTTTAAAAAATGTATTTATATAGTTTGTTAATAGGTATTAAAATGATAATTTTAGAGGATTTTCCTACAGGGGTTTGAGAATCATATATACAAGAGAAAGAGAAAAAGGCTCAGGAAAGAATCTTGGAAAACATCCATTGTTAGTGGATGTGACCTGGAAGATAATAGCAAAAGAAATTAAGAAGTAGATATCATATAGGCAGGAGAAGAATTAACAAGGAAAGGATCGACAGGAGGGACTGACAACGTTTCAATGAAACAAAAAGTTTCAGAGATGGTCAAAAAGGATGAGGATCCAGAAGAAGCCATTATACTTGGCAATTAAGAGATTACAGGTGCCTTTGGAGAGAGCAGTTTCAGATGAATGATGAGGTCAAAAGTCAGACTGTAGAGGGTTTAGAGATTTACAAGAAAGTGAGAGGAGAGGAAGTAAAGGCACTGATTATAGACAGCTTTTTAAAAGTGTTTAGCCAAGAAAAGGAGGAGAGATATAGGCTGATAGCTAGCTGGGATGGATTCAAGTGAAGGTTTTTGGTTTTTTGTTTGTTTTTAAAGAATGGAGGAATCAAAAGAATGTTTGTAGGTCACAGACACAGTAGATAGGGAAAGACTGAAGAGTAGCGAAAGACTGGGGATGATAGAGGGATCAATGTGCTGGAGAGGATGGGATGGAATGGGATCTCTCTTGCATGCACAAGTATTTGTCCTGGCAAGAAGGAGGGTCATCTCTTCATGAAAGAGGATACAGAAGTGGGGGAGACATCTGAGTGATGTGAAATGAGGAGTGAAGAAGCTCTTTTGAATGACCTCAACTTTTCCTGTAAATAAGGCAGGGTCCTTAGTTGAGCAGGTGGTGAGAGTAGATGCCATGAGAAGTTTGAAGAGAGATGAAAAGATTTTAAAGCAATACAAGGAAAATTATTAGTGATGTTGGGCACCTTGGAAGACATGTTGTCAATTTAATCACATTCTTGTCCCTAAGAGGCTGAAAAATGACAGTCCTCTTGTAGCTGTACAGAAGTCTTACTTTAGGTTTGATCTGTGTAAAGCTGTAGTAGACATCATGTCTTGTCAGCAATGATGGTCTATGACTAAGTGTGCATTTTATGGGCTAGCTAGGGTGTGGGGGTCAGGAGGAAAGGGGGCAATGGCATTTGGTGTCTTTGTAGTATATAGCATATACTTGTACACTCCTTTAGGGGAAAGACTGTTTTAACCATCCTTTGTATTTTCCCAATGCTTAGCGAAGAGTCTGAACAAAAGTTTGTTGCCTGATTAGAAGAGAGACGTAATTAGAATAATTAGGTTGTTGGGGTGGGGAGCAGAATTATGACAACTGGGGTTGCTCTGTAAACTACCTGGAAGTTAAAATTTATATATATATATATATATCATATATAAGTTAAAAAACTTATATATGAGTCCCTTAAAAGGGCTTTCCTAATGATATGACTTCTATTTTTCACATGTACCAGGGAACTTAAGAGGATTTGGAAAAGTTGCCTAAATTCATCAGGTTGGAACATCAATTTGTTTATGTTTTTCTAATGGACTTAGTCCCTGCCCTCCTCAGAAAAATTTCCCCCTGACTCCCATTCCCTTTTTTATTCATTTACTAGCTCCCCCACTATTTAAAAAAAAAAAAAGACTTCTTTTTGTTATTTCAATCATAAGAAGTAGCACGGTGTAATGGAGAATTGGGCCTGAAAGCAGAACAACTGGGGTTCAAGTCCTGTCTCTGGGATCTTGGTCAAGTGCATTAACCTTTCTCAGCACTCCAGGCAACTCTCTAAGATGGCAAGTTGCAGGGAATATGTGAGCCTGTATTGGTAGATGGTTTTCCTCATCAAGGAGCTCCTTATACCAATGAAATCAAGGTATCCATTCCCTAACTTTATCCTATTTCTATCACATAATTTAAAAATTATTGCTATCTTTTGTTTTTGTATTGCCTTTATTACCAAAAACATCCCTCCCTCCTCCCATAGCCAGAATGCCATCCCTCAGTTAAAAAAAAAGGGGGGGGGGGGTTGGGGGAAGAAAATGTAATTCATCAAAACTAACCAAGGCAGATTTAATCTGACAGTACACAATGCTGCCAAACCCTGAAGTTCCCTGTATGTGCAAAGATGGGAAGGAGGTGCATTGACTCATTTACTGAGAAAGTTTTTACTGTTCAATGTTAAATTTGCTTGTGTGTCTATGTGTACAAGTATATGTGTGTACATATGAGTACACCACTTAAACTTCTGTATGCTGGTATATACTTAAAAAAAATCTGGGGAGGGAGTGAATTTAGGGGGTTAGAAATTGTTTCAGACTTTTCTAACTCTTTATAAGAAGAAAAAATGGGGGAGGAGGGAGGGAAGAAGGAGGTCTTCAAGAAATTCTAGCAGTCTAGAGTTAGAATGAAAAAGAAGACTGATTATGTCTTGGAATTAGGAATGACTTCTCTGGCTCTGGCTAGTAGTGAATTGATTTTTGGATTGTAAGATGTGAACTAATAATTTATGATCAGAGAGAAATAATGTTTCCTTGCCTAAGTCTACTGTGGTGAAAGCTATGTGAATATGACCTGTGTCTGTATGAAGGGTTTCTCTTTATAGGAGACTCTCGGGCATCTCAACTATTGGAATATAGTTTGGCAAATGCCATTATGTGTTCCATCTTTAACTACATTTTACATTTTAATTTAACTGGAATTCTATACAGATTCAATTCTGTGATATATGAACTTAGATAACTTGAAAGTATAACTGGATATAAAGTTGGGTAGTTATAAGATTTTAATTCAAATTAATTATTTGAATTATTTAGGACTCTATTTGGTTTTCCTGTTTTAGAATGAAAATATCTAGACTGGCAGAAAGAGTGCTGGAGGTGAGACCTGAATTTAAGTCCTGTTGACATGGATTAACTGCAGCCTCAGTGAATCAGTGAGCCTCAGCTTTCTTATTTATAAAAGAAGGCTAAGATTTCCTATACCGCCTAGTTAACCAAGTATTATTAGGAAGTTCTGTATGCCAGGTAAATGTGAGTTTTTATTCTCATCACCAGTGGCATATAAGACTATTGTTACCATGGGAACATTATTGGTGGGAAATGGAACCTAATTCATGTAGCTGCTTAAAAAGGAATCTAATGCTATGCTCACTGGTAAGTTTAAGGAAGCTATAATGTGGTTCTATTATGGGAATAAGTATGCTGTATTTCATCTGTGTGAATAATGTAGACACACAAAATGCAAACATGCTTAAGGACAACCAATTGATCAATAAGTATTTATTAAGCCCCTACTCTAAGTTTAATTATATCATTAGAGCTGAAAATGATTGGGCTGTGGCTACAGAGGATGAACATGAAGTCTGACAGTACTTTGGGTATCTATGATAGGTTTATCTAGAATTCTTAACTTTTTTTTGTGGCATGAACCCTTCTGGTAGTCTGGTGAAATCTACAGACCCCTTCTCAGAAAAATATTTTTAAATGCATAAAATAAAATATATAGGATTACAAAGAAAACAATGATATTAAAAGACAATTATCTAAATTGAAACACATACACACAGAGAATTCTTAGATGCCTGATCTAGAGAATTATCCATAGGTTATCTAACCTGTTTCTCAGAGATTCAGGAATCATTATGGAGAACATACCAACTTATGAATAACAGTAAGGAAGTATTTGTTACCACTTTATTATCGTTTTCATTTCCATCTTATGCTTCTTGGTTATGATTTTGATTTCTGTACTTGGTGTCTGTGACTGCTGAAACTGCTTACGCCCAATATCCAGTTTCATGTGAGATTTGGTTTGTCAGAGTATGTAAATAAAAGGTGTTTGACAGGAGAATAAGAAAATGAATTATAACATCTCCATTCCTGCCTAGATGTTACCTTGTCCTGACTACTACTGTGTTTTTATTTTCACGCAATTTTGACATTGTTATAGACATAACTATAAGATTATTGAAATATACTGCTAACTTGTAACTAAGATTCTCTTCGTAAATTGTTTCTCATTTGTTAATGACAAAAAAGTAGACATTTTCAGATAGCACCTTAGAGTTTGATACAGAGTAACTCAATGGATCCTCACAATACCCCTTCTTATGACCGAGCACACTAAGGTTTAGAAAGAGGTCACGATTCACAAGTGCCCACCCTGTCTGTGTCAGAGGAATGCTTTGAACCTCAGTCCTGCTGACTCCAAGTTCAGCCCAAGATCAAGTCAGTTCTGACCAAAGTTTGTAGAGGGAAACCTACTGTCTAAGAATGGCTTCACTCAAAGTAGACAATACATGAACACAAATCTTTACAGAGAACACACTGAATTTTAGGGGGCAGAGAAACCATAAAAGGAGAATTACATATTAGGTCCTTACTTGGATCTGGTAATTGGTTTAGGTTTTTGTTGTTGTTTAGTCATGTCAGCTGTGTCCTACTCTGTGACCCCATTTGGGGTTTTCTTGGCAAAGAGGGATTGCCATTTCCTTCTCCAGCTCAATTTATAGATGAGGAAACTGAGGCAAACAGGATTAAGTGATTGCCTAGGGTCACATAGCTATTAAGTGCCTGAGGCTGCATTTGAATTTATGAATATGAGTCTCCTCGATTCCAAGCTCAGTGCTCTATCCACTGTACCAGCTAGCTGTACAAATTACTTTAGGGGCAAGGGATAATTAGAAGAGAAGTTGCTGGAAGCAAAGACAAGACTGCTTTGAGATTTGCCCCTAAAAACCAACAATGGGCACAATAAAGTTTGGAGCTGGAGGATTCAGAGAGTAACTTTGTGGACATCTCAGTGGAGAGAGTACCAGTCCTGGAATCAGGAGTACCTGATTCAAATCAGGCCTCAGACACTTACTCATTGTGTGATCCTGAGCAAGTCACTTAACCCCAATTCAAACAGCACCATCAGGTTTAGCCCAAGAAAGAAGGCAGCATTAAATTCAACTGTGGCTTCTGAATGCCAGTGGTCATATTAAGGACAAGCTGCTGTTTTCCTAGACACTGCATAAGCAATAAGAGTAGTGAAGAAAATGCTAGAAAGATTCAGCATTGTAAACAATTTTCTTCTCCCTGAATGTGCACTTTTAGCAATTTCATCAGCATATTATCACATCCCCTACATCATATGCTTTTCAGGGCAAACTGTGGCTGCAAAGACTTGAACACCTAAGAGAGATTTGGAGATAGAAGAGACCTTGGTGGTCAGTGGCTAAATGATTAATCAGAAATACGCTCCCAGGTTAGCAGGAGTACTTATTAGTGACTAAGTAAGGTACATGATTAGTAAAGACCTAAAAAAGAAGCTACAGAAGAAACTATAGCTGTCTGGACAATCTCAAGGATTCTTTTACTCCACCAAAGGGGATGAGCTAAAGAGATACTAAAATTGCCGCAGTCCTTCTTCTGGTTGTAAATGGAAATCCATACAGCTTGAAAGTAAAGACAATTTTTACCTAGTATGGGCAGAGAAAGGCTTTTCTTTGAGGGCTGAAGCACACACCTCCCTGTACCCCCTGCACACAGCCTGGCAAGTGGAGCAGGTTGAATGGGAATGTCAGAGCTAGTTGAGAGTATATCCTTTCCTAAGGTCGCCTTCTCCCTTCAAAACCCTGTTTAAAACTATTCTCCCTTCCTGGAATTATCCCCTCATTAATGTTATTAGGCTATTCCCAACTACAATGAGGTTTGACAGTTACCTAAAGCTTTTACACATTTATCTCACTTTAGCTTCATAACAATCGCATGAGATAGACACTACAGGTATGAGTTACCGCTCCTCCCATTTTACAGATGAAGAAACTGAGGCTTACAGATCTTACCAAAGCTCACATGGTGAGCTAGTGTCTGAGGAAGAATATAAAATTCTCTTCTCCAACTCTGGTGTCTTTTCTTCTCACCCACCATAATTCCCTTAGCAGGTGAGTACTCAATTTATACTTTATCTGCACTTACCTATGCATTGCTTTCTAAGCATTACATCTATGCCTGGGGCATATGCCTTATTTGCTCTGTTTGACTAGGAGCTCACTGAAAGTAAAGACTACAGATTGCCTCTCTTCCTTTCTCTAGGCCAGCATTTCCCAACTTCTAGCCACAAGCCCATGGCAAATTTTTGCTTGTATGGCAGAAAAAGCTTTGCAAAGTCCACTGTTTAAAAAAATTTTTAACTTTAAAAAGGTACCCCCTTTCTCACCCTTCCCATCCCCATCCTCAAAGGCACTACAACCTCATTGTTGAGGCTGCAGAGAACTGGACAGTCTTCAGGAGAAAATTTAGATATTTTACCAGTTCAAAGTATAGTTCTGGCAGGGAAATATTTCTCTACCTTTGCCCAGCACAGCACTTGGCTCATCCACATAGGATGACTGCCACCACAGCACAAAATCTACAGTCTGATATGGCACAGATTTAAGAGCACTCTTGACTGCCTTACCTGAGCCATGTTGCCCACTCCACTTTACTCGATCCAACAGTTCAAGAGTTTCTTACTCCTTTGGTTAGTATGTATTCAGAGTGAACTATCAACATTTCACTGTGGTCTCCTCATTCCATGTCTTCTGTATGCCCTTGCTGCCATACTGAGAGGCCTTGGGCTGCTGCTGGAACTCAGCACCCTCCAAAAGGAAGATGATGTCCCAATAACTGGGCTCTTTAACCTCAGTCACTGTTTTCTGACAGGTTCCTGTCTGTTCTCAGAATAGAATGAAAACCTGCCGTCTTCAGTGTCCAGCTCAAGTCTTTGGAGGTAGCTTTGAATCTGTCTCAGAAACCTGAAACTAGAAAGTGAGACGAGGGTTACAGAGATCCAGCTGCTGAGAAACGGACAATGATATTATGGGATTGAATTATTTTGTGGGTTGTTTCTACGAAAGCTCCCACAGAGGAATCATGTTAAGTTGGGCATACATAGATCATTAGAGCTGAAAGGGATGTTAGAAATCATCTAATCCAACTTCCTCATTTTATAGATCAGGACACTGAGGCCCGGAGAGATTCCCTGTCCAAGAAACAATTAGTTATAACTAGGAATCAAAATTTAACTCCCCAGTAAAGCAGTTCACAAACATTTACTAAAGCCCTTGACATGTCTTAGGCATTGTTCTGAGTTCTAGAAATATAGACATAAAGATTCTGCCCTCAGGGAGCAGTGACAATCATGGGAAATAATGTAAGTAGATAGTAATTTTTTAGGGGAAGTCTACACACAGCTGATGAAGGTATTTATGAAAGGCTTCCTGTAGGAGGCAGTATGTGAGCTGAGTTTTGAAGGAATCAACTAAGTTTTACAAAGAAACTGAGATAAACAGGGAGAGAATTCCAGGCCTGAGGGATAGTCCATCAAGGGCAAAGACAGGAGATGGATGTTATGTGTGAAGAAGAGCAAACGGGTCCGTCCAGCCTGCCTGGAGAATGCAGAGAGGAGTAAGGTATAGACAAATCTGAAGAGGTAGTCTGGAATCAGACTGGAAAGGGCTTTACTGCCAGATAGAGGGGTCTACCTTTTATCCTGGAAGCAACAGGGAGCCAGGGGGGTAGGATTTCTTGACCTGGGATGAATGTAAAGGGGTCAGGGGGGTATGTGCATTTAGATGGAAAAGAATTACATCTTTATTTCAGTACAGTTGGTTTCCTTTGTAATATTCCATTTTATTTTATGCATCCAACATTATTCTGAAGAGTCCGTGGGCTTCACCAAAAGGGGTCCATAACACAAAAAAAGATTATGAACTTACTGGAACATACTGGAGCAAGGATGGGTTAGGGCCAAACTTGTGTTTAGGGTCTCACTTTGACAGCAATTTAAAGGAAGGTTTGGAGATGGGAAGCACCAGAGCCCAATCAGGAGGAGGCTAATGCAGTAGTTCAAAGTGATAAGGGTCTGAACTGCGGTGGTGGCCATAATAGTGAGGAGACAGGGTTGGATGTAAGAAATGCAATCAAGGTAGAATTCACAAGATTCAGCCACTAACTGGAAAGGACTCAAGTCATTTAACCTGGGTGAATGAAATGGGGCAGTTAAGAAGAGGGTCTGATTGTCAGGGAGAGGGGACAATAAATGAGATCTATTTTGGACACAGATGAAAAGGACCTTAAAGGCCATCTTGCCCAGCTCCTCACTTTAGAGATGAAAAAATAAACAGGTCTAGGGTGATTAAATGATTTTCCCAATTTCCTACGAGTTTGAGAAATCTGTAGGCTATACAATTAGAGATGTCCAAAAAAGGCAGATGGTATTCAAGATGGCAGTGGGAATGGGATGGATATAAGTTTGGGAGTCACGGGGATAGAGATAAATGAACTCAAGGAAGCTTCTGAGGTCAGTCGAGACTACAGAGAAAATAGCGAAGGGCCGATCCAACAGGCAGGGAAATGTCCCCCAAACCTGGAGTGTCCAGGGAGAAGGCAGGGCATTTTACAGACGGTGCAAGAAGGAAGAGGGTTGAAAAAGGCCAAAGAATTTGGCAATTTGGTGCAGCTTTTTAAAGGGGGGACATCCGTGCTGCTTCCTCTATTCCGCACTGTATCTATCACCCCATACTTCAGCTTGAAAATTCCTTGTCGGAGGTCCAGGATACGAAGAATTCTCTCCTTTAGATCTGACAGATGCCCGGGGTAAGGGACCTGACCGAGCTCTCGCAGCTAGTTAAGGACTTGAAAGGCTGCAGGGGCTCAGCCCCCTGCCCTTCTCCCCAGGTCAGGAGGGACGCTGGGCAGCAGGAACCACGAACAATGCCCTCCAGGCTGGGGAGGCCGGTCCCCCGGGGAGGGAGTGCACGGTTCCGGCGTCTCGCACGCAGTGGCGGAGGGGAGGTGGAGGGAGCTGGAGCGAACAGTCCCAGGGGGCTTTGGAGGGACCCCTGGCAGCAGCCCCTGCGCCCGAGAAAAGTTTCAGGGAAGCGCCGGTAGTCAAGCGGTCAGGCGGAAGTGGGATGTGGCCCGCAGGCTGGGCCTCACGTGGGCGCAGGCTCCCGGGCCGGACCCACCGAGGGGAGTGCGGAGGCGCAGCGGGCCTCCAGAGCTCCCCAGGCAGGCGGGCAGCCGGCGGGGCCGCGAGAGCGCCGAGCGCCGAGGGAGGAGAGCGGCCGCGTTGCGTGCTCGTGACCGAGACTCCCCCTTGCCCCCCGCCCTCTCGGCCCGGAGACGAGGCCGCGCGCACGCGCGCGCTCCTGCAGGATTGGCCGGGCCCCGAGCCGGGGGTGTAGGGTGTCGGGAGGGGGTGGGGAAAGAGACAGGAGTGCGCGCGCGCTGCCGTCCGCGACTGCTCCTGCTGCTCCTCCTCCTCCTCCTCCTCCTCCCCCGCCTGCTCCGCACGCGCCCGCGCTTCTCCCCCGCGGCCTGCGAAGGGGCCTGAGGCGCAGTCGTCTGCCTGAGCTGCGGTTTGCTCTCCGGGACGAACTCTTACCTGCCGGGCGCAGCCTCCAGCAGTGTTCCCGTACGGGAGAACCCCTCCCCCAGTGCTCACTCTTCGGTGCCAGCCCCGCTGCTGCCGTTGCCCCCGCAGGGACCGAGGCAAGTTTACAAACACCAGCCCGGGGCCCGTTTCCCCGGAAGCACTTTCCCCCTCCCCCTCGTCCTCTCCGCCGAGCGGCGGCATCCACTTCCGGGCCCAGCCAACTCGGGTAGGAGAGAGAAAGCGGGAGGGAAAGAAAGCTGTAGGGCCGGAGGTGCAGCCTGGGAGGCGGGACTAATGGATTCGGGGCGGGAGCGCACATGCGTAAAGGAAGAGGGGGGGGCGGGGGGGGGGGGGGGCTTGTCCCGGCCGCCATCTTGGTAGAGGGCATCGGAGTGGATCACGTGGACAACAGAGGGGGCGGGGTTAGAGGACTTGGCAACAAAAGTGGGTAGCCGAGGGGGGATGCGAAGGTTGTTGGAAAGCAGTTCTGTAATCTGCCTGTGGTTCTCTTTGCATCCAAGATTCTATTCTGCTACTTCGTCCTGATAATCCCTCTTCCAGAATCTAGAACTGCCTTTCCTTCCACTTTCCCCTTCCCCCCACCGCAAGTCTCAAAGTTGAGGCAGGATGACCACTTGTCAGAAATGTATGTCGAGGGAATTTCTGGTCATACGGTGCCTTTCGGCTTCCAAGATCCTATGGCCAGTTCCTGTGCCCCCTTTTCTTTTGGATCCCAAGACCTAGGGTTGCTTAGCCTAGACTCTGTGAACTTAATGTTTTATGAGTAATTTAGTAACTGTTTCAATATAATTGTTTTCCTTTGTAATTTTTTATTTTATGACTTTGAAAACATTTTGGGGAGGGAGTTGGTAGGTTTTGCCACCAGATTGCCAAAGGGGCACCAATATTTCTTCCTTCAGTTATTACTCCTTTCCCGTGTTGCATTCTGTTTTCCCACCAGGTTAGTTTCTATGCCTGGATTGCTCTCCCTCCTCTTAGAACTCCTGGTTTCCTTCAGGTTTTTAGCTCCAGCGTTGTCTTCTGCATGAGTTTTCCTTTGGTCATCCTTCCCCACCCTCCCCTACCGATAGTGCAGTTCTATTTTTTTTTCTTTAAATCTGCCAGGAACAATTTTATTGAATTTATAGAGTACTTGTCTTAAAGTTAGGAGGGAAGCTAGGTGGTGCAGTGGATAGAGCAAGAGTGCAGGAGTCAGGAGGACCTGAGTTCAAATATCACCTCAGACACTTGACACTCATTAGCTGTGTGACCTTGGGCAAGTCACTTAACCCCTGTTGCCTCATCCTGGGTCATCTCCAGTCATCCTGATGAATAGCTGGTCACTGGATTCAGATGACTCTGGAGAAGAAGTGAGGTTGATGACCTGCACAGCCCTCCCTCACTCAAAGCAAAGTCAAGTGCAAGTCATGTCATTATTTATCTGATGGCATGGTCTTTGGCAATGAAAGATGAACACACATACATAAAGTTAGGAAGATTCATCTTTGTGAGTTCAGATCTGGTTTCAGACACTTACTAACAGTTTGACCCTGGGTAAATTACTTAACCCTGTTTGCCTCAGTTTCCTCATTTGTAAAAAATGATTTAGAGAAGGAAATGGCACACCACTCTAGTATCTTTGCCAAGAATACTCCAGATGGGGTCCTGAAGAGTCCAACACGACTGAAACAACTGAACAACAACAATGTATCCAAGGGTTTTTTTAGTTTGGAGAAAAAGATGTCTAGAAATGGAAGTCTTCCTTGTCCTCTAATATAACTCTGCCCAAAAATGATTTGACAGGACATTTATAGGAATCTAGAAAAAGGAAAAGGTCCTAATACATTAAAGTATAGCTTTGGGCTAACCTTCTGGAACTACTAAATTCCTTCCTACACCACTCCCTGTAAGTACTTCAAAATTCAGAAAAGACCATGTTCTTATCTGGGTTATGGTACCGGGTACCCACAGTGGGAGGGCAGGCTGTGATCCCATCTAGACAATAGTCAATTTTGGTTATGATGCTTATTCCATTTCACAGGAAAACCCTAGCCTTTGTGCTTTCAGCTTTTCTAAAAGAAGAATTCTGGAAAGAGTTTTCAACTGAAGAAATTTCTCGCTATTACTAGAGACACCGAAAAAAGTTTTTAATATGCTTTCACAATTTGTCCCTTTTATGCTTTTGCACAATTTGAAACATAGTCTATGCTTATTAATTTTAATTTTGTACTTGCTCACATAGCAAGATACATTACTCTAATTAGTCCAAAATATGGACCAGTATCTCTCTTTTGCTTTTTCAGATGGCAGCAAAGCTGTAGGACAAGGACATAGTTTGTTCTCAATTCTGCGACTATATACCATGTGGTATATTAGGTATATATCATGCGTTGGGTACAGATAATATTTTATCCAGTGCTATTCCTCAATGGAGATTCCGAGTCCATAATTGTATTCTCCCTACATAACTATCATTCTCATCATGAGCATGTGCTTTCTATTATCTCATCAAGTGCAACCACATCCTTATCTCAGAATTTTGTGCATACTGCAACTGGTTAGTTATAAAGGTCAGAAAGTCTATTAATTCCCTATTCTCTACCAAATATCGGGAGTTATTCCAGGAACACTCACTGCTAGGTACCTCCGGATGAATTAGTGTCCCATACACAGCCTGCCCAGTGTCTAAGAGTCCACATGCAAACTCCCTTCATGGGCACATAGGCATCATGAACCTTCTCTTGCAAGTTTACTTTGCCTCACTTTGCTTGTGTCTTGTCTTATCTTATCTTACTGTTAAAATGTATCCTTTTTGAGGTCTGGGACGTTTGACCTTTGTCTTTGTATCTCCCTCAGCCCTGTTAGGTATTATTAGGGCCTTATATGCTTGTTGGTAGAAACATAAATTTTCTCTTACACATCTTTCTGGAGGGTGTGGCTCATAGTCAGCTGTTCTCTAGGAGAGCTCCTTTTAAAAATACAGCTCTTGAAGGTTTACAAAGTATTTTACATATGTTATCTCATTTGATGACATTGTGTGGTAGTTGTTATTATCTACATTTAACAAATCAAGAGGGGTTAAATGACCTGCTCTTGGGTCACTGAGAGTCCAAGGAAGGATTAGATTGCTGGCCTTATCTCCTAAGTCTAACACTGTAGCACTATTCCATCTAGCATTTTGTATTGATATTTTTTTTTACATCACTTAACGTTTCCCAGTGCAGTCTCTCCATCTCTCAAAAAGCCAGTTCCTATAGAAAAGAATTAAAAAAAAAAAGGAGAGAAAAAATTTAGAAAAAACCAATCCACGCATTAAAAAAGTCTAGAAAATATATGTAACATTCCATACCAGGGCCATGCTTTTTTATTTGCAATTTTGCAACCTTCACTTTTGATTATTTTGCGGTGGTGTTTTCCATTTATATTGCTTTGTAGTTATTGTGTATAGTTTCTTGTTGCTACTTTCTTCACTCTGCATCAGTTGTAAGTCTTTCCATACTTCTATGTATCCATCATATTGATAATTTCTTACAGAACAGTAATATTCCATTACATTTATGTAGCCAGACTTATTTAGCTGTTTGAGCATCTACTTTGTTTTCAGTTCTTTACTTCTAATATGGGGCCTTTATCTCCTCGAGTTACATGCATAGCATCAGAGCCTTTTAGTCAGTTTCTTTGCAGGATTCCAAATTACTTTCTGGGATAGTTGGATCCAGCTTTACTGGGGCTCTCATGAGTATGCCTGTTTTCTCATAATCCCTCAGACATCAACTTTTCCCTTCTTTTGATATCTTTGTCAGTTGTGAGGTGTACCTTAGAGCTGTTTTGATTTCCTTTCTCTTTTAGTGATTTAGAATAGTTTTTCATTTGGTAATAGTTTGTTGTTCTTTAAGAACTATTTGTTCAACTCCTTTGACCACTTAACGTTATCAATTTGGGGAACAGCTTTTTGTCAGAAACACCTTTTCTAAAGATATACAACTTTGGGAACCTCAGGCAGAAAGGAAACCAAGACTTCCTATTCTCTTGTTTGTCTTGAAAGTCTTTTCTAATACTTGAAATCCCCAGCAGAGGAAGAGAAGACTTTTCTTATGTAGAAGAGTAAAGGATTGGTATTCATAACTCATTGGGCTTCCTCTTGTGGATGGGAAGGAGATTCATAGATGTTTCTCCCAAAGCTTCTTGGTGTTTTTTTCCAATCCCCCTGTCCCCAGTGCTGAAAGACTGCGAAACAGGTAGGTGGAAGCTCATCTCCTTTATTGATTCTTTGTTTGGTATTGGTGCTGAGGAATTGGGAATGGACTAAAAGGAAGGGGAAGACAAGATGGGAGTCTAAAGAAATAAACTGGGTGCTAATTTAAAGTAGAGTAGGAATTTTAAATTCCCTCTTGGTTGTGGTGTTATAAATCACATTAACAAATGCTTGTCAAATGCTAACAAACCCTATCCCTATATAATAATTCCAGGGACTTCCTCCTACTTTTTAACTGCTTGCTCTACTTTTCTGTCACAGAAAACCAAATGCCTCCTGTGCCCTGAGAGTGGAAACAAAAATAGAGAAGACTCAGAAAGAGAATGTTTCAACAATATCTCTCCAGTTCATCTGAACCTCTTTTTTTCCCTCAACTGTTCTACTCCATGTCCCCATTACGGTATATCTGGATGATTGCTATATCTTCCTAACCAGTGTTCCAGTTTCCTTCTGTCTTGCCTCCTCCATCTTCTGTGTTGGTTCTAGGGAAACCAGGTAAATTAGGCCATGGGTTGATCACAACACTTCTTTGCTCAGAATCCCTTCAGGGGATCCCCATTTTCTACCAACCCATTTGAGGTCATAGATAGTCTGGGTCTTATTAGGTATGTACTGTTGTGCCAGGCATTGTGCACACAGATAGAAAGAATGAAATAATCTACCCCGAAGGAGCTTTCATTCTTATTAGGGAAACCAAACATATATAGAAAGATATGCAGAATAATCAGAAGTAAACACGAAATAGCTAAATACAAGGTAGTTCGGGTTACCAGGAAAGACATGTAGAAGGTGTTGCTTGAGTTTCTTCTCGAAGGAAGAGAGAATTCTCTGAACTAGAGGCAGGAGAGAGAGCATTCCAGCCATGGCGGACAGCCATTGCAAAGACACAGCAATAAGCGTTAGTCTTGTGTCTTGTGTGAGTCTTGAGGAGCAGAGAGGAGCCTAGTTTTGCTGGACCAGCAAGGGCAGAGTGTTCAGTAAGATTAGAAGGGAGGTTGGGGTCAGGTTGTGGGTGACTTTAAAGTGGAACAGAGAAAATAGATTCCCACATTGGCCTTATACAAAAGTGTCTCGTTTTGTGTTTGAGCCTATCACCGCTGTTAGGAGTTTGATGGCATGTTTGTTCTTGGTCTTCCAAAATTGTGGGTTGGTCATTGAGTCGGTCAGTTCTTAAATCTTTCCAAGTTATTTTCTTTGTGTTTTTGTTGTTGTATACATTTGTTGTGCTCACTTCACTTTGTAGTCAGTTCATAAAGATCTTTTAGTTTTTGCAGAAAGATTCGTTGTCATTTTTTGGGACATAATATTCCATTACATTCTTGGCAGCTAGGTGGCGCAGTGAATAAAGCACTGGGTATGGCGTCAGGAAGACCAGAGTTCAGATGTGGCCTCAGACATTGGCTGGCTGCCCCAGCTTGGGCAGAGCACTTCACTTCTCTCTCAGTTTCCTCATCTGTAAAGTGGGGTTAATAATAGCACCTGCCTCCCAGAGTTGTTCAGAGGTTAATATAAAAGAGGTGTAAATTTTTGCAAACCTCAAAGCACTATAGAAATGCTATTATTATTATGTACTATAATTTTTTTAGCTATTCCCCAATAGATGGGCGTCCCCTTAGTGTATGGTTTTTTTCTGCTATAAAAAAGGTTGTTAAAACCATTTTTGTACTTTGGAGTGATATTGCTGGTTCAAAGGGCACGCATAGTTTGGTGATGTTTTGAGCACAGTTCCAAATTCCTGAACCAATTCACAGTTCAATCAACAGTGTCTCAGTGTGTCTTTTCCTGAAGTGCCTCCAACAATTGTAATTTTCTTTTTTTGTTATCTAAGGCAATCTAATGGGTGGAATCTGGGAATTGCTTAAATTTGAATTTCTCTCATTATTAGGGATTTGGAGCCTTTTTTTTTCACATCGCTATTGATTTTTCCCTTTGAAAACTACCAGTCCATATCTTTTGACCATTTATCTATTAATGAATGGCTCTTATAGAAATGCCAGTCTTAAAAGGAAATAACGTTATAGTAGAACGAATATTATGGAGGCACCCAAAAGGCTCAGTAGATAGGGTGCTGGACCTGGAGTCAGGAAGACCTGAATTCAGATCAATCTTCAGATACTTACTGGCTATATGACACTGGGCAAGAACTTAACCTCTGTTTGCCTTAATTCACTGGAGAAGGAAATGGCAAACCATTCCAATATCTTTGCCAAGAAAACCCCATGTGGAGTCACAGGGAATCATACGACTGAACCACTGGACAGTAACAACAGAAAGTATGTTAAGGACTGGATGACTTGGATTTCAATCTCAGTTTCCTTCTCTATCTGGTTATTTGACCATATGATGTCATTTCTCCTTTTGTAGCTTAGCTTCCCCTCCCTAAGTGAATGTACTAACTTCTGTCCTACTCTAATTCAGTAATTGGGAAGATCAAATGTAGAGATGAATATGAAAGAAGCTTTGAAAAGTATAATCCTCCATACAAATGTAGAGCGGTTCTGGCTTGCTTGACCTCCACTGCTTTTTGGCTTATACAAGCTTGATATAAAAGAATAGCATTGTTATGCAGAATGAAAATTGATTCATTCCATAAACATTGGATGGGAAACATACATTGTATTCTGTGGAGGATTCTGGTTCTTGGGTGAGACTCAGAGGTGTATGAGGATTTCTGCTCTCAAGGGGCTTATAGTCCAGCAGGGAGAGCAGTCCTCCTCCTAGTTGCTGGGATAAGAGGCATTATGTCATTTTGCTCTGGTTTATCTTTAACTACATTATCAATTTGGGTGGTAAATTGTGGAATTTGGATCTTTGTTGAGAGGGCAAAACTTTAGTTTTTTAAAGTTAGACTTAAATCTTAGACTCTCAATAGAAGAGTTCCTTATAGGTGTCTCCATTGATTCCTTGAGCTGGCCCTCACCTATATCACCTCAGTTAGAAGTCTTTGCTGCCTTTTATTACCTCTAGTAGAAAAATATTGATTCCTTAAACCTCTCTCAATTTCTCCTTCTTGTATTTCTCAGGCTTCTTGATGGGAAAAATTATTTGATGGGTCTAGCCCAAGTTGTACCAATCCAGTAGTCAGCAAGCAATTATCAAGCACCTACTCTGTGCGAGACATTGTGCTAATTCCTGGGTACATGAAAATGAAGACAGAAACGATCTGTGTGTGGAAGACCTTAAGTTCCAATGGGGAAGTCAACAAGGACATGCATGAGTATGTACAGTTGAACATAGAGTGAATAAATACAGAATAAAAACAAGACAAGATCAGGAAAGGCTTCATGTAGAAGATGGTTCTTGAGCTTCATCTTAAAGGAAAGGTGGGACCCTGAGGCACAGGTGAGGAGGGGGTTCATTGTAGGCCTGTGTGGTGGCCAGTACAAAGGAAGGGCAACCAAAGGAGGTCCCTTGCTCAAACCTCAGAGTACTGGAGGGAGAATACTGGGCCCTGAGACTGGAGAGAGGGGTTGGGCCTAGGTCAGGAAGGGATTTAAAAGCTAGACAGAAATGTTAAGCTGTTTGCTTTTATATTATTTACAATAGAAATGGAAAGCACCAGGGTCAGTTCCAGTCTACTCAATTTTCCTTCACTTAAGTTCAGCAAACATTTTTTGTGCTTGAAGAATACAGTGATGAAAAGATGAAAAACAATAGAATTTATTTCCTCTCAAAGAAAGCAATCAATCCTTATCCTCTTTTTGTAACTTTTTGTATTTTTTGTAACTTTTTGAATTTTCCCCCAACTGTTCTTCTCCTTTCAGGGAGCATTTATTAAGTATCTCCCATGTACCAGGTATAATCTCTGCTCTCAAGGAGTTCATATTCTACTGAAGGAGAGGGGAAGAAATAAATAGGGATAAGTAGATAAGGATGCTAGAAGTAGTACATGTTTTGTGTAGGGAACAGATGTTTCAGTCAAGGGTAGGGGGTAGGGCCCATAGAATCACAGGGTTTAGAGCTGGGAGGGACCCTAGCTTCACTTACAGATTAAGAAATTGAGGAAGCATAATTTTATACATCTCCTTCCTCTGATGTCACATCCAAGGCTGTTGGGTGTACACCATGCTCACCCCTTTACTAGATTGTAATCTTTATGAAAGAGGAGCCATGTCATATTTCCCCATAGAATGGAGAAATGGAGAAAGAACTGTGGAGATTTGATCCAACAAACACTTATTAAGCAAGGCGCTTTGCTAGTCTCTGGGGGTACAGAGAACAAAAAGGAGGAATGCTCTTGCCTCTGAGGCTCCTAACATGGTCCAGTGGAGGAAGAGTTGCCCTGATAGTCAGGGCAACCTGAGTTTAAATGGCTGTGTGCCTGGGCCTCAGAGTCCTCTTCCGTAAAGGGGGCATACTAATAATTCAAATGATACAGAAAGGTAAGTATGACATTCATCTTATCCTGTAAAAGGGAATTGTCATTATTTCTTTTTCCATGGCAGAATCATTTCTGCAATTTTTACTTTTTCTTAAATTTTATGTTTTCTTTATATTTCTATAATTTTTTTCTTTTCTGTAGATTTTTTTCCTACAGTTGTTCTAGGTTATGAGGAATCTCATTTGTCCCAGTGGGATTTTTCTGATGTACTATATAAAAGTCTTCCCAAGGCATTGGTCTAACCATGTTATTTCATTACTTAAAGCCTTTGGTAGATCCCCACTTCTTCCCAGACAAAATACAATCTTCTCAAGAATCATTTAATTCCTTCTTTAGTCTAGCTTTCTTCTAGCTGGAATGTTACTTCCCTTTACCTACTCTACATTTCAACCAAACCTGATCACCATCTGCTCCCAGAACTCAGTATACTGTTCCTTGGCATCTGCCCCCTGAACTTGCAATGGATTGGCTTCTTATCCCTGCTTCTCAGGGTCATTATCCAGGGCTTTTCTCCATCTTTCTCTTGGAAGCCTTCGCTGGTTTCCTCAGGTGTGCCGATCCCTTCCTCCCGTGCTCCTGCTGAGCTCTATCTTCTTTCACTCAGAGCCGTGTTCCAGCTGCCTGAAGCAGCTGCATGAACAGCCTCCTCCCCTTCATCCTGTCTAGTCCGTGACCTGTGTAAGAGCAGGGACAAGTGTTTTATCTTTGTATCCCTAGAATCTGGCAATTATTAAGCCTTGCTTAATAAGTGCTGATTAAATTGTTTTCTCTAGGGTCTGTCCACCTGCGGGGCTGGGTGGTCAGGGTTTATTTTTACTTTCTTTTTGACATCTCTATCCTATGGAGAAACATGACATAGCTCCTGTTTTTTTGTTTTGTTTTGTTTTGTTTCTTATATTAGAGTAATGGGGCTTTAACATGGCATAGTGAAAATGGCACTGAATCTGATGTTCAAGGAAATGGGTTTGAGTCCATGTTTTGGGACAAGTCACTTGCACTCTCTGAAGCCTTGGTTTTCTCCTTTTTCTCTCTATTAAATCCTGACCTAAGCCCCTCACCCAGTTCCCATTCCTATGCCTGTTCATCACTTCACTTGCTCTTGTTAAGGGATCACTTTGGTTGGGTAATAGGAATTGTTATCTCTGCACACAGCTGAGCATTTTGGTCAGGAGTCACTGGATTGAGCTAGAGACATTCCCTGACTTTAACCACATTCTTTTTTTAGTAAAGAAAATATTGCAACATAGTCTAGAGAAGAGAGGGAAAGCTTATCCACTTATCCACTTTTCCATGTAATGGTTGATGTTTTTGATGAGGGAAAAGAGGTAACAGCTTTCTGACCCTTTGAAGATTAACTTTAAAAAAATCCAGTCAAAGGGGGCAATTAGCCTACAACTCAGATTTATCCTACCCTTTGGCATTTTATCAAGGCTGAAGCTGAAGCAATTCTCCTATTTGTGAAGATGAGCACTTATTGAGGGAAGGAATTGTTCCCAGTGAATGGCTCATTGGGAAAACTAAGGCCTGAAGGGATTTAACCATTTATTCCTGAATTTTTGTCCCAGATTACCTATGACTAGTGTGACTGTAAATTTTGGACATTTAGCAAGAAATCAAGTTTTCTCTGGCCAGGTGATCTAGGCTGAAGTTTCCTTGGGAAGTCCAGTCTTCCCTTTTGTCTAGATTGAATTTCTCCATCAGTGCTTCCAAGGATCAGAATAGGAATTGAACTTGTGATTTCATTGGGATAGGGAGCTCCCAGTTCAGGGTGGCACTTTCTTTGCAATTTGTAATTGACCATAGCAGTGGTAGCCACTATTTCCCTTCTCAGTAAAAAAAAAAAATTGAGCATGCATTTTGTATATACGTCAGTATGTGTGTGTACATATATGTATATATGAATTTAGTTATAAATTGTATACATATACTACTATACTAATAATTAGATACATTATAACATAAGAGTAGAAATCAGATGATATGATTATGAAATATTTTATCTTGGAGTCACTAGGAAGCCATGAAATTTATTGAGTAAGGGAGTAAATAACATGATTGGGCCTGTGTTTTAGGAAAATTACTTTAGCAGCTAGCTGTGTGGAGAATGGATTAGAATGGGGAGAAACTGAGTCAGGAAGACCAGTTAAGGAAACTGTAGTCCAGGTGGGAAGTGATAAGGGCCTGAAGTGGTGGCTTTGTGTCTGATATGAGAGATATTGTGGAGATAGAAGGGATGTTTGGTAAGTGAGTGGATCCTGGGATGAGGGCAGGTGAAGAGTCAGAATGGCACCAATTTGGATGACTGTAAGGATAGTGGTACTGTCCACAGAAACACGGAAATTCAGAAAAGGAGTGGATTTGGAGGGAAAGATAAGAAGATCTGTGATGCGTTTTGCAAACTGTCCATGCCTGCTCATCATGTTTGACTTACTCTGTTCCACTGAAAAAAGGAAAAGGCAGGGCTCTTACTCACATTATCTCTGATCCCATATCTGAGAGGAGCAAAGGATAGAATATGGTGGGGCATGGTATGCATAAAAAGGCAGCAACCACCACTAGGGGATGTGTGTCATTTTCTTGTTGGAGATAAGCCCTGCCCTTTGGACTCAGACCATAATCCTTTGCATCCCTATTCTATAGATCACTGCCATAGAGCAGTGAGAGGTTCAGTGATTTGCCTGGGGCTACACAGCTTTGTCGGTCCGAAGTGGGACTTGAAACCTGGTCTTTCTGGCTCTAAGGCTCCACCTCATCTTCTGCCGAAACGCTTGCGTAAGTAAACCTGCTGAGCTTCCCCTTGATCTCCAGCACTGGTGTCTGACCTAATTCTCATAAAATGTTCTGTAGGACAATTTCTTCATTCTCCACCTTCAGTTCTTTTTCCTTGTTACAATTTCTTGGATGCATTCCTGTTTGTTGCCCATAAATGAGGAACTCTGAAGAGAGCCCATGTCTCCTTTTTGTGGCTTTACTTGTTTTCCTGACATGCTCAGAAAGGGCAAAGTCCTATATGAGAGAAAAAAAAAGCAAAGATAAATTTAACTTATCTCCTCTTACAATTGAATGTAATTCATACCTCTGAACCTCAAGCTCTACAGGCCTAGTTACATTTCTCTGGGCTAGTTTGGGATATCAGTGGACTGCATATACAGGAGTACTTTCCACTTTGGGAAAAGGAAGCTCTTTTTTTCTTTTGATTTAATTTTTTAAATTTAAATTTTATTTTTAGTAGCACTTTGTAATATTTTTCAATTTTACTTTTTTGTTTTATTTGTTTGTTTGGGACCTGGCGCTGCAAGCGCCAAGGCAGACAGACAGTAGTTGTATATTAGGGGTAAGTGTAGGTGTCAGACTCACAAGGGAGTTCTGGACCTCCATAAAGCATTATGATATTTATTTTCCTGACCCCTGAATTCCATTCCTTGCCTTTGAGTCTTTCCCCAGATTGTATCTTGTGCCCTTTGTCCTCCCTCTTACCCTTAGAAAGCTCATTGAGATTTAAGGAGCAATTCACATGTTGCCTTCTCCAGGTAGCCTTATTCCTCTGGCTTGTAGAGACTACATCTCTCTATAAGCCAAGCTAGGCTAAACTAGTTTTTTTTTCCTGTAGAAGTTATTGAGTAGATTTGACATGCTCAAACTTGTGATTTATGAAAATCATTTTGGTGGTAGTGGAGATTGGACTGGAGTGGGGAGAGACTTTAAGGAGGCATACCCACCAGCAGGCGTCGGGAGAGAAGGGCATGTGTTCAAGAGATGTTGCAAAGGTGAAATCAATAGGCCTTGGTAACAGCTTGGATATGAGGGTGAGAGATAGTGAAAACTCCAGGATGACTCCTAGGTTGTGGGTGGTGGTGGTGAGGATGGTTTTAGGGGACATAATTGAGTTTCAGATGTCTACTGTACATCCATTACAAGGAGAGTGGAAGGCAGTTGGAGATGCAAGATTAGAGTTCAACATAGAGTTTGGGGTAGGATAGGTAGATTTGAGAATCATCAGCATCGAGAGAGAGAGTAATTAAATCATGGGAGCTAAAGAGATCACCAAGTGAAGTAGCATGGAGGAAGAAGAGAAGAGGACTCAGAACCAAACCATGTGGGACACCTAGAGTTAATAGGCGTGATCTGGAAGAGGATCCCCCAAAGAAGACTGAGGAGTGATCAGATGGGTAGCAAGCGAACCAGGGCAGAACCCAGAGAAAAGCGAGTCTCAGGAAGGAGACAGTGATCCACAGTGTCAAAGAATGCAGAGAGATGGAGGAGAATAAAGATTGAGAAAATACCATTGGACTTGGCACTTAAGAGATCATTAGTAACTTTGGAGAGAAACGGTTGGAAGCCAGATTTTAAAGGGTTGAGAGCAAGAAGAGAGAGGGTAGAGGCACCTAAATGTAGAGGACCTTTTCAAGGATTTTAGCTACAAATGGCATAGTGAAGGGGAGGGAAGGATAAAGCAAAGACTTTTATCATGTTAGAAGGCAGTAGAGAATGTGTCAATAGAAAGAAAGAGGTTGAAAATAAGTGAAAGACATGTATAATTAATATTGCTTGCCTTCTCAATGGATAGGGAAGGGACCAAAGGGAAGGAGAGAATTCAGAACTCAAAATTGGAAAACATTGAATGTTAAAAATTAATAAACCATAAATGTATTTTTAAAAAAGTGGGAGTGCAGATGAGAGGGGGCAGTCTATTGGAGGAAATGGACTGAAATGGGGTCGCTTGAACAAGATAAGAATTGAAGCTCTTCACCTGAATCTGGACAGTGGTGGTCTTACTATGGAACTGACTCCCTAGTGGCCTGGTCCTTGCCTGGTCCTTGCCTTACTGCGGCAGCATCTTGAATTGTACAACTGGTATGGCCATCTTCTCTGTTGAAGTATGAGTAGAGATACAGATGAAGAGAGGGTACAAAGTTCAGAAAGCAACCCTGTGGTGGGAATCCTGCGCGATTTGCTAAAGAACCATTTTGATCTCAGGGTTGAGGGGTCAGTCCTTTCTCTGTGCCAGAGTCTCAGAAATTGCTCTGTCAGCCTCTCTCTGTGAATCATTTCCTTGGGACCCAGGGATATTCAGAGACTAAAAAATGAGCCAACTTTTCCCAGGAAGCACATTTATCTATCTGGGTTTTCCCTATGTTCTGTTCCCCTAGCAGAAGGTAAGCTTCCTGAGGGTAGGGACTTTACATGTTGTATACTTAGTATAGTTGATGTTTGCACATAATAGGTGTTTAATAAATGTTTATTTATAAGAGAAGAAGAAACAAAGTTCTATGCTAAGTCTCAGGAAGGAAAGAGATTTCTCAGCTGCAGAGATCAAGGAAGATTTCAGGCAAAAAACCATCTTTGAACTGGAAATGGAGAGAGCCTGGGGAAAAGTGTGAATGAAGGCTTGGAAGTGAGATAACCTAGAATGTGTAAAGGACAGATAAATAGTCCAGTTTTGCTGGAGTATAAATATTTGGTGGGGAACAGACATGAAAGAAAAAGTGGTGCCAAATGTGGGGGCTCCCCAAATCACAGGCTAAGGAATTTGTACCTTCTTTGGTAAACAATAGGGAGCCATTGAATGATTTTAAGTAGAGGAGTGACATGATTCTAACTGCGCCTAAAGAAGATTAATTTGTTACTGAATGGATTGGGAATAATCATAATGCAGGATGGTGACTTGATTAGTCTAGCTTTCCTTTGGAAAGAATGCTGACAGATCCATAGTTTCCAGCCCTAAATCTTCATTATTTTTCTAGGGATTTGCTCCTGTGCTTAATGCAGACTACATTAAGTCATGCTGGCAGCTTGAGCCCCCTAGGCACATGCCAGATAGATGCTGTCTTCTCAATGATCAGTTTCAAGTCAGTTTAATGTAGCATTTATCTAGCACTTACCTATGTACAAGGCACAGAAGTTTTCAATAATGGTCTACAGTGGTTGCCTCTTGTTTTCTTAATTCCTGCAATATAATTTCTGCCTCTGTCACTTTCGTAAGCTAAACTTTACTCTTGAAAGTCTCCAGTAATATCTTTGTCAAGTAAATAGCCTTTTCTTAGTTCTCATTCTTTGGACATTGCAACTTTTTGCACTATTGACCTTGAAATACATTTCCCTTCATTGTCATGACACCCTATGTTTCTAAAATTTTTCCACCTACCTTGTAAACATCTCTTTTTTCTATATTCTTTGCTACCTTCTATCTCCTTCCATCCCCAATGGTGGGTATTTACCAAAGCATTTTACCCCCTTGCTTTCCTTCCCTCTCATTCCTCTAGTATTTATAACTCTCAAATCCATATCTTGAGTTTCATCACCTCACTCTATGGCTCTTGTCTTCTGCCTACAGGACATCTCCACTTGGATCACTTTCCAAGCTGATTTTCTCTTCTTCTCCAAATAAGCTTCCCCTTTTGACATCCTTATCTCCACTAACGCTGCTATTATTTTCCCAGTCATTGAACTTTAAAATTTATTATTTGTATATGTCCCAGGATTTGGATGCTATATTTGCTTTTGAGAACTACAATCTCTCTGAAGTCTTTGCATGCATCCTGAGATGCTTTTAGCAAGCCATTTTACAAAGGAAGACTGAAATCTTGTTGGGGTGGGAGTGAGAAGTGACACACAAAAGCAGCTACTAAAGAATGTGGACAAAGAGTGAAAGTAGTTGGAGGTTAGAGAGAACTGAGGGGTGAGCTGGGAACAGGGCACCCCAAAAGCAGGATATGGAGTCAGATGGAGTGACTGATGTATCTCCCCCTCCCTCTGGCTGGGGAGAGAGAGATTACTTGGGAATTAGATTAGACCTCCCTTCAGAGACAGGTTTAAGGGAATGGCCTATAGCCATTTAGATACTTAGAGAATTAAGGACTGCTCGCTATCCTCTTCTGTTAAATAACCTTGTTTTGAACTTGCAGTCATTGGGTTTGGCTTAGTAAACAAAGTTTCAGTGCCTATTTGGGAATGGGGGGTTCAAATAGATGACCATCTCAAAAACACCAAGGTACTTGGGGATCAGCTGAGAAAGGACCCCAAATAGCTGCATATCTTTCATTCTTCTTTCATCTATATCTTCTCTCTCTTATCTGCAATCCAGTTTCATTGTTTCTTCCTTTCAGATGTCTCCAGAATCAGTCTTTTCCTTTTAATTCCTTGTCTTGGAACTCATGACCCTGCTTCTGGAATACTTTTAATAGCCTCTTTTTTGCTTATCATCATTGACTTGATCCTCTTCTTCCTTCCACTCCCTTCTCCACTTTGTACTGGCAGACTAATCTTCATGTGGCACCAGTTCTGTCAGAAACCTTCAGTGGCCCCCAAAATTCATTCATTCTTTCAACAAACATTAAGTGTCTGCTAGAAGCACTGTGTGCTTTGCATTCAGGATCTTCCATAAAGGGACATTTACTGATGGGATATAGCCAGGAGAGTTGTTGCAGAATCTTAATCCAAAATTGGGAGGTGTGGTAGGTGGGTGGGAAGTAAACTTTCCCCTTCAATACTGTAACAGGGACCCTGACATATACAAGAGGGCCTGCTGTACAGGTTCTTAGATCTGCCTTTCTAAAAGGAAAGCAACTTTAGAGGGATCAACAGTCTACTTTAATCAAGCATATATATCATCAGGGGAGAAAGCACCCTGAACTTTAGGGAAAATACAAACAAATTATAAACAAAAATTACAAACAGAAAGACCAACCGACAGAGCTTCCAGCTGTCTGACCATATATCACAGATCAACAGACAGATCTAACTGTCTGATCATACATATATAGTTACCAGAGAAGCACCAATATCTGAGTTTTCAAAGCCAGGGACTCCTTAGCAGCTACTCAGAATTTCATCTGGTCAAACAAACACTACCAGTGAGTAAGCCCCAAAACCAAATGTCACTTCGAGAGTATATATACACTTTTCAGAGCCAGAGGGCATCACAACCCTTGAGAAGCAATGCTTCATTTGAAATTAACAAAAGGTGTGGGCCTTTCTATAAAACAAATCTCCCCTTATCAAACTTCCCTTAATGGGCAGGCCCATTAATAGGTAGGGAAGATCCTTAACTCTCATAGTTAACATTATAAATACATACAAGCTCTCTAGGGAGAATGGGTTCAGACTTAGATCAAGTGGCTATAGGATAAACTCTTGGCTTTGCCAGTCTTTTTTTTTTTTTTTTCCTCTTTTTGGAACTTTCATGAAGACTTTTGAAGGTTTCTTGAACTCTGAGTTATATGTAACTTTCCTCTGAGATCCCAGTAATGAAACTACCTCTCCTTGGTATGTCTAGTTTGTCTTTCATCTCCCACTGCAGACACTGTTCAGCCACTGCTTTTCTGGGGATATGGCTACCAAATCCAATGGGAAACACAAGTCTAAACCATTCTGAGGTCATAAGGTTTTCTTCTGCTCAGAGGTGGGGGAGAGGACAAAGACACCCCAGTCTACCCTCAGGCTTAAAGTGATACCACTAGGCCCTCTTCCTTCCCCCTTTTTTCCCATTGTTTTCCTGGAGATTCTTAACTTTTGTTCCTTCAGATGTGTTTTTGGTATTTTGATTGGTATGGCACTAAATTGATGTTAACTTAGGTAGTATTATAATTTCTTTTTATATTGACATAGCCCAACCATGATCAATTAATCTCTCTCCAATTATTTGTTTGCCTTTAGTTCTATGCACTTAACCTCCCAGGGCTCTAGACAACTCTCTGAGACCATAAATTGTAGAATAGTTGCCAACCTACTTTGGTAGAGGTTACTTCTCCCTGTTTTCTCCCTATACATGAAAACCATAGGCTAAGTCCCTATTCCTATAGAGAATGTTTTGTAATTGTATTTATAATTGTCTGTGCTGTTTTCTCTTTTATAAATTTTAAAGGCTATTTTAGTGAACCTCTTTTCTTTGGCATCATTATTGATAGCCTCCCTGCATCTCTGATTCTCACTTTTGCACCTAATCAATGAAGAGAAAGAATTGGGGGTCATTGCAGATGACTAGCCTCCTAATTCCTACTTCACTAATAGATAACATTTATATAACATGTTAAGGTTTACAAAGTCTTTCATATACTCATATGAATTCATTTTCATATATATACATGAGGATCATTCGAGAAGTAGGGGCTTTTATTTTACCAAGAGGAAACTGAGGCTGGAGAGGTTCAGTGATTTCCCTAGGGTCTCATAGTTAATAAGTCTGTGAGGAAAGATTTGAATTCAGCTCTTTCTGATTCCAGAGGTGGTGTTCTATCCATTGTGCCACCAAACTGTCCACTTAACATCTGAAATGAGCTCACTTAATTACCTTCTTCTAGTCCTCAAAACTTCTCAGCAACATCTCCCACCTTCCTTCTACATTTACCCTTTGTGAAAGGGTTCGTGTCTTCTTTCTAGAGAACTAGATTATGGAGTGGATAGAGCACTGGGTATGGAGGCAGAAAGACCTGAGTTCAGATCTGGCCTCAGACACTTACTAGCTGTGTGACCCCAGGCAGGTAAGTCACTCAATCTCTGTTTGCCTCAGTTTCCTCAACTGTCAAATAGGGACAATAATAGCACCTACTGCCCAGGGTTATTGTGAGGATGGAATGAGACAATAGTTATCAAAAGTGCCTGGGGGAATGGTAGGTGCTATATAAATACTTGTTTCCTCATCTTTCTAGCCTCCTAGAGTCCATCTAGAGTCCACCTCTCCTTTATGATCAACTTTTTGAAAAAGTTGTTGACACATCCTCAGTCCTCACTCTGTCACTGACCTTCAACCTGGCCCTTGCTCACACTGTGCTTGCTGAAACTGCTCTTTCAAAGGTCCCAGTCCATCTTTTAATCATCAGATGTCCTGTTTCTGGTCCTCATCTTCCTTGATCTTTCTGCAACATGTGACACTGTGAAGCACCTCCTCTTCTCCCTTGGTTTTTGAGACATCACGCTCTGCTGGCCTTCCTTCTCTCTATCATCTCCAGTGGTTCCCTGCAATCTCTTTGAGCCCCTAAGGTGGATGTTATCCAGAGTTCACTCTTTCTTCCTCTTCTTCTTTCTTCCTCCCCTTTCTGGTCCTGTGTAACCTTGGTCATATTAAATCACTTATCAAATACTTCCACATGATTTCTCTTACTGATACTTTCTTCTCCATCCCCCCTGCTACTGCTCTAGGAGAGGCCCTTATCACTCCCCAGTAGTTCAATTCAGTATGTATTTATTGAGACCTTACTATATGAAAGATAGTATCGTAGGTGTTGGAGATAAAAAGACAAAGATAGACTAAACAGGTCCTGTCTTTAAGGGGTTTGTTTTCTACTGGACCATTCCCACCTGGATGATTTTAATAGCCACTTAACTGATCTTCTTGTCATTCTCTTTTCTCCTCTGAACCATCCTTTCTACCTCTGTCAGATTTACGTTCTTCTTCCTTTTTTTTCCACTTCTTTTTGTTCTAAACTTAAAAAATACCAAATAAAATGAGTATTTCCATATATATTATAGAATAGGAGAGGATTGCATATGAAACTGAACTTTTGCTATGTACAGTTTGCTTTTTCTATTTAAGTATATAATAAAGTTAACATGTAGCTTTGTGATGGCTTGTCTGTGATTACTTCTGGTCTTCCTTTTCTTTGTTTCTCATTTTGCTTGGGGTTTTTGTTCTTGTTGTTACTTTTTAACCCTTGTCTCTTTCTCTTTGTAGCCCATCCCCAGTGGAAAAATAGGAAAACAAAATTCTTTTTAACAAATGTACATTGTCAAGCAAAATAAATCCCTACGTTAGCCATGTCCAAAAATGTATGGCTCATTTTGCATCTTGAGTCTTTGACCTCCCTTTCAGAATGAGAGTAGTATACATCATCATAAATACCCTGAAGTTGAGTCTACCTGCCAAAACAAACCCTGGGACTATATGAACACAATTACAAAACACTTTTCACACAAATAAAGTCAGTTCTAAATAATTGGAAAAACAGAGCTAATATAATAAAAATGACAATTTTACCTAACTTAATTTACTTATTCAATGCCATACCAATCTAACTACCAGAAATTATTTTATAGTTAGAAAAAATAATATCAAAATTCATCTGGAAAAACAACAAGTCCAGAATATTAAGGGAATTAATGAAAAGAATGCTAGGGAAGTTGGCTTAACCATTAACCAATCTTAACTCGTATTATAAAGCAGCAATCATCAAAACCACTTGGTACTAGATAAGAAATAGAGGGAATAGGTTAGGTACATAAGACACAGTAGTCAGTGATTATAGTAATCTACTGTTTGATAAACCCAAAGACTCCAGCTTCTGGGATAAGAACTCTCTATTTGAGAAAAACTGCTGGGAAAACTGGAAAATAGTATGGCAGAAACTGGGCATTAGACCAACATCTGACACTGTACACCAAAATAAAGTCCAAATGGGTAAACAATTTAAATATAAAGGCTGATACTATAAACACATTAGGGGAGCAGGAAATAATTTATTTGTCAGATTTATGGAGAATGGAGGAATTTATAACCAAACAAGAGAGAGAGAACATTATGAAGTGCAGAATGGACAATTTTGATTACATTAAATTGAAAAGTTTTTGTACAAACAAAGCCAATGCAACCAAGATTAGGAGGAAAGCAAAAAACCGGGAAAGAATTTCTACAACTAGTGTCTCTGATAAAGGCCTCATTTCCAAAATTATATATAGAGAACTGAGTCAAATTTACAAGAATACAAGTCATTCCCTAATTGATAAATGGCCAAAGGATATGAACAGGCAGTTTTCAGAGGAAGAAATCAAAGCTATCTATAATCATAAGAAAAAATGCATTAAATCAGTACTGATTAGAGAGATGCAAATCAAAACAACTCTGAAGTACCGTATCATACTTATCGGCTTGGCTAATGTGACAAAATAGGAAGATGATAAATGTTGGAAAAGATGTGGGAGAGTTGGAACACTGAGTTATTGTTGGTGGAACTGTGAGCTGATCCAGCCATTCTGGAGAGCAATTAGGAACTATGCCCATAATGTGCATACCCTTTGACCCAGCAATACTACTTCCAGGGCTGTATCCTAAAGAGGTCATAAAAATGTGGAAAGGACCCATTTGTGGTGGGCTTTCTTTGTGGTGGCCAAGAACTGGAAATTGAGGGGATGCCCATCAATTGGGGAATGGATAACAAGTTGTGGTATATGAATGTAATAGAATACTATTGTGCTATAAGAAATGACGAATAGGTGAACTTCAGAAAAACCTGGAAAGGTATGTGAACTAATGCTGAGTGAAGTGAGCTGAACCAGGAGAACGTTGTACATAGTAACAACCATAGTGTGCAATGACTGATTTGACAGACTTAGCCCTTCTCAGCAATGCAAAGACCTAAAACAATTCCAAAAAACTCATGATGGAAAACACCATCCACATCCAGAGAAAGAATTGTAGAGTCAGAATACAGAGTGCAGCAGACTGTTTTCTTGTTTTGTTTCTTTCTCATGGTTTCTCCCATTTGTTATAATTCTTCTATAAAACATGACTAATGTGAAAATATGTTTAATAGGAGTGTATATGTAGAGCCTATATATCAGATTGCAGGCTGTCTTGGGAAGGGAGTGGGGGAGGGAGTTGAAAACTAAAATAAATAAACAAAAAAAAAAATCACATACAGAAAAAAAAATACCCTTGAAGTCATGGTTGGTCATTTCATTGACCGAGTTCTTACATTATACTTCTTATTCATATAACCAAACTTTTTATCCCTATGCTCAAAACTCTGCCTATTGTCTCCTGAGTAATGATTAAACTCCTTGTCAAATCTTTCTGGAGTTACTGAAGTCTTCCTCATTCAGCTTCCCCAGCCTTTTCTCAGACTATTCCCCTTCAATACACTCCCTTCAAGTCATACTGTATTTACAAGGGTACAGTATTTTACCACCTCTCCCTTTGTTCACACTATTCACTGTGCCTTGAATGATCATCCCTCACCTGTAGAATTTCTGCCTATTTAAAGACCAACTTAAAATGATATCTTCTTCGTGACCCTTTTTGGTTCCCCTAATTTGTATAATCCTTCCCTCAATTTCTCAGGTAGCACTTCGGTGCATTTCTTATGTATTAATACAGATATTTGGTATTATTGTAATTTATGTGTAGGGTATATATTCCTATTGTACTGTATGGGCAGGAAGCCATCTTATGTAAACTTTCTATCTCCTCCAGTGCCTTTGGTAGCATCCTACTCACACAGTAGGAGTAAAAATGCTTGTCGAATTGAATTAACTCAGTTGAACACTTATTTGTGTTATAGGAGATGTAAATATAGCATCCTTCTGGGGTGGTTGGTTAATCTAACTCTCATGGGCCTCATGGAATCTATTCTGAAAGGTTCAAGGTATACTGTGGGCCTGCACTTTGTTTTAGGCCAGGACTATCTCAGACTAGTCTAATGGTTCATGTTTGGGATTGGAACAAAATGAGACAGTTATTGATCAGTTAACATTTTACAAAAGAAGATTTACTTAACAATAATAGCATGGTAAGGATATTCAGCAAAGATACAGCATTAATTCAATTTAATGAAACTCTCATCACTGTACAGGAAAGTATACCAGGTCAGGAGGGTGTGCTGGTTCACATGGAACCAGAGAGCCTCTCAAGGCTGAAGAGTTCTCCTTGGTTTTGAGCTGTCCTTCCTCCCTCCCTCCCTCCTTCCTTCCTTCCCTCCTTCCCTCCTTCCTTCCTTCCTTCCCTCCCTCCCTCCCTCCTTCCTTCCTTCCTTCCTTCCTTTGCCTTAGGCAATGACAAATTATGTCAGTGGTTCAAGCCTTAATTTATTGGATCACATAAGTATTGATGACAGTTTAATTGTTTTCATGGAGAAAAACTAGCCTCACCTGTGTGGCTTGGCTCAGTAGATATAGTAGATCTAGCTAAGTCTAGGTGTTGCTACAAAAAATTTTAGCTCATGAGCCCATACTGGTGTGTTTACCTTTAACAGACTAAACTTTTTAAAAAAGAAATGATGATTTTTACTTGTCATCTTTCCTCCTATTCCCCCATTTCACAAAAGGGCCTCAAAAGTACATTAGTCCAACCTATACCTGATAAGGAATTTCCTTGGCAAGTGATTTCCAGTTTCCAACCTTATTTGTATAGTGTTCCTCTTCTTGCACAATGATCCAGCCAAACAGGTCTTTTTGCTGTTCATCATGTACATTACTTTATTTCCCATTTCTCTTCCTTTAAACTGAATTGCTATGCCCCCTTTCCCCCCAGTTCCTGTAATGGTTTCCTTTCTTATCTGTATCTATTTCCTTTAAGGCTTAACTCAAGCATCTTGGGCACCAGTTGGTACAGTGGATAGAGCACCAGTAGAAGAGTCAGGAGGACCTGAGTTCAAATCTCACCTCAGACTCTTGACACTCACTAGCTGTGTGACCTTGGGCAAAGCACTTAACCCCAGTTGCCTCATCCTGTGTCATCTCTAGTCATCCTGATGAATATCTGGTCGCTGGATTTAGATGACTCTGGAGGAAAAGTGAGGCTGGTGAGCTGCATAGACCTCCCTCACTCAAAACAAAGTCAAGTGCAAGTCCTGTCATTATTTCTCTGATAGTATGCTCTTCTTTGGCAATAAAGGATGAACACACACAACTCAAGCACCTAAGCCTTTCCTGATCTACTCAGTTCCTAGTTCTGTCCATCTAAAAATTACTTGATATTTATTTTGTATATGCATGTTTATGTCTATGTTGTTTCTCTTTATGGAATGTAAGCTACTTGGGGGAAGTATTGTTTTGTTTTTGTGTTTGTATCTCAGTGCCTAGCATGATATCTGGCCTGAGAAAGGCTAGTTGATTGAATTATTAAGTAGTTAGTCAGAGGACACAGTGTTCTCAAGGCAAAGGCACTTACTAAAATAGCAAGGACAGTAGCAACAAAACATCTCTTACATAAACGGGATGGAATCTACACAGCATTAGTGTACACAGAGTACACTAGTAGAGAGGTACATGTGTAGGAAACACCCGTGACCTGGGAAACCAACACTCCAGTACGACTGTCTTTGCTTTGCCCATGGTATCTTCACAACGCTCCTTCTGGGCACCATGCATGTACAGGGCAGCTTTGATTCAAAGTATGAATCTTTCTTTCCCTGTCCCTCTTTTCTCCCTTCCACCCGCATAGCAAACAGCTCATACATAAGCCTTTAACTTGGACCCTGCTCTTCTCCTTTTCACATCATAGCTTTTGGGCTAATGTTTATTCTAAGAGACTTATCTCTCACCCTGCCATCATTCTCCAACCTCCTCCACCTCCCCCATATCAGACTACTAAATTCTGTTTGGCTCAGTGGTCATCAGAGGTGATGTCACAACCACATGATTTTCATATTCCTCTAGTTTCCCTCCATCTAACTTCTGCGGCCCAGTGTCTCAACCCAGTTACTCCAAATAAGTATTGGAGACACTCAAATTTCTTCTCCAACTCTGGTGAATGTTGAACCAACAGTTGACTGGGAGGGTAGGGTTGTCTTTCTCCTAAATCTGATTGGAATTTACAGCTGTTATTCCTCTTTATATTCCCCCCCCTTTTTTTTTTAAAGTCTGTCTATTCCCAGATACTCTTTGGAACTCTGTTTTCCTGCCTCTTTTGGGTTTTCCATTGCTGGCTTGAAGCTGAGGGAGGTTCAGCTAGCTCGGGTCCATGAGTTGTCATCTCTTACTTGCAGACTTAAGCAGATTTTCAGATGGCCGAATTGAACCATCTCTCCCCTGATTGGGATCTACTGGCTGGTGAAGCCCTACTTCAAGATGTCTTTGGCATTGTTATGGATGAGGCTGTACGAAAAGGAACTGATGCCTCTCAGAAGGTGGGTTCTCTTCCTCCTCTCCTTCATAAAGTATATTGCTTGTAAATATGTTTGATATGATTACACATGTATAATCTTGTGCTTGCTTTCTCAAGGAGAGAAGAGAGTGAGGGAGTTTGGAACTCAAAAATTATAAAAAATGAATATTAATTGGTTTTACATGTAATTGAGAAAAAAGTAAAATAAAAACATTTTTTAAAAAGGAAAAAAAAGTATAGTGCTCCTTTTATCAAATCATGCTTATTCTTGTTTCCAAAGGACCTTAACTTTCCCTTCTGACAGCTTTCTTGCTCTGCAACCCCTTACCAGTTAAATTTTTACCTTGTTCATCTGCAATATTGTTTTTGTAAGTGTGTGTGACTTTTTCCTTTATATGTTAATGTGTTAAACCCCTAGGGTTTGGAGTTCTTTGGAGTTCTTCTGTGGTACTTATTTCTGAGCTTTATACAAAGCAAATACTCCTTGTTTTTGGTTAACTGTCCTCACATCCACTGCCAACTTTCCTTGCCTAGGTCTGTGAGTGGAAGGAGCCGGAGGAGCTGAAGAAGCTGCTCGATTTGGAGTTACGGAGCCATGGAGAAAAGCAAGAACAGATCCTTGACCGGTGCCGGACCATCATCCAGTATAGCGTGAAGACCTGTGGGTCTGGAACTTAGGGTGTGGAAGGATGGGCTGAGCCCAATAAAGGTTAGGCTTGTGACCTCAGCTCAGTCCTGGCTTTCCTGCTCTCTTCCACTCCAGGTCATCCTCGGTTCTTCAATCAGCTCTTCTCAGGGCTGGACCCTCATGCTCTGGCTGGTCGGATCATCACAGAGACCCTTAACACTAGTCAGTGAGTGTCCCTCTGCCCACACTTAGGAAAGGAACAGGGAGAGAGCCTGAGAGGATGGGAGGACAGCCTCTTCTCCCTCTTCCACACTTCCATAGACTCCCTGACGGAACCTTTCTTTCTGACCCTCCTGTTCTCCCTTCCCTCTCTCCTGTCCCCCACAGGCCCCTTTCTTTCCTTTGCCCTCTGATCTCTCTCTGCCTTCTGTTCCTCAATCCTCTTAGACAGTACTGTACCTGGATGAGGAGACTCTGAATTCCAATGCTGCTTCAGATCTTTGGTCTTGGGCTGGCCCTGGGCTTGTCACCTGAATACCTTTCTGTGATTCCCTCATCTGTAGAATGAGGGGGTTGGACTTGATGGTGTCTAAGACCTCATCCAATTTGAGCCCTCAGAGCCTGGGGTTTGACTCCTTGAGCCCCAATCCTTGCCCTTTTGGATGTCGTATTTCCTGTCTCTCCTTGTCATGGCTTCTGTCATGATCTCCTTCCTTTCCTAAAGAGATGAATGGGCAGCATCCTTGCCCGCTTCGCTCACCATCCCTCCTCCCTCCAGGTATACTTATGAAATTGCTCCAGTGTTTGTTCTCATGGAGGAAGAGGTGCTGAAGAAACTCCGGGCCCTGGTGGGCTGGAACAGCGGGGACGGGGTCTTCTGCCCAGGTATGGCCCTAGGAGGGGATGGGGGTGTTGCTTTCTTCTCTCTGATGATCTGGCACATACCCAGACACCAGATGAGCTCACAGAATGCTGGATGTCTGTCTTTGTATTCCCTCCCAGTGGGTCCAAGGTCAAGTAAAGGGAGGATGCAGCGTTTCTTTTTAACCCTTGTCTTTCAAAGCTACCCTAGAATCAAGGCTCCCTCCAGGGTATCTGCCATCCTGGGGCTCTCTTCTGTGGGAGGTGGGAGAAAAGGCAGCAGGAGACTTGGTGAGGTTCTCCCTCTCATCACCATCCATTCCCAATGCTCCCCATGACAGGTGGCTCCATCTCCAACATGTATGCGCTGAACTTGGCACGTTACCGGCGGTATCCTGACTGCAAACAAAAGGGACTTCGAGCGCTGCCACCCTTGGCCATATTCACATCGCAGGAGGTGCGAGTCTCCATTTTGAGGTTCCCATTCCTGCTTTCCTCTTAGCTTAGCCAGAGGTTCTCAGATCTCCCATACTCAACTTTAATTCTTTTTATTTATTTATTTTATTTTAAGTTTCCAACATTCATTTCTACAAAATTTTGAGTTCCAAATTTTCTCCCCATCTCTCCCTTCCCCCCACCCCAAAACGCCTTGCATTCTGATTGCCCCTTCCACCAGTGTGCCCTCCCTTCTAACACCTCTCCCTTCCCTTATCCCCATTTTCTCTCTTGTCCTGTAGGGCAAGATAAATTTCTATACCCCATTATCTGTATTTTTTATTTCTCAGTTGTATGCAAAAACAATTCTCAACAATTCTAAAACTTTGAGTTTGAACTTCTCTTCCTTCCTCCCTCCCCACCAATCCCCACTGAGATGGCAAGCAGTTCAGTATAGGCTATATATGTGGAGTTTTGCAAATGACTTCCAAAATAGTCATGTTGTGTAAGACAAGCTATATTTCCCTCCATCCTGTCCTGCCCCCCTTACTTCTTTTCTCTCTTTTGACCTTGTCCCTCCCCAAGAGCGTTTACTTCTAATTGCTTCCTCCTCCCATTTACCCTCCCTTCCATCATCCCCCCACCCTGCTTATCCCCTTCTCCCCTACTTTCCTCTAGTGTAAGATAGATTTTCACCTTTAATTCTTAAGAGCAAGTGCTATCCAAACTGCAGCAGCAGAGTGAGCTGTCATGACTACTGGGCCCAGCTGCTACTGTCTTCTCCCCTTCCTGACTTTGTATTCTGTCTTTTTCTGTCTCCTTCCACAGAGTCACTACTCTATTCAGAAAGGGGCTGCCTTCTTGGGCATGGGCACAGACAGCATCCGTCTGGTCAAGGCTGATGAAAGGTGAATGTTGCTTCTGTTCATGAGGCCCCAGACCCAGGATTGCCATGTCTTTTCTTTATTGCTCTCAGGCCTAGTCCACCTCACTCAAGGAGGACATTCCTCTCTTCCCTCTGTGTGGATGCTTCTGTCTAGTCCTCTCTTCTCAAAGAGTGCTAGGCTCCAGAGTCAGAAGAACTGGGTTCAGATCCCCTCTGACACAGCTCCCTGTGTGACTTTGGACAAGCCCTCTGGCCTCCTGGTGCCAGAAATAAGAATGGCCTCATTCTACCTTCTGGCTCTAGATCCGTGGCCCTGTTGCCCTCCCTTCAGTAGGAAAGGCCAGGATTAGAACTTCTGAACACTTCCATCCTTGCGTTCCCCACCATGTCTGTGCCCTAGCTAGGACACATTTAGAGTAATTTGTGTTCACTTTTTAGAAATGACATGGCTTCAAGTCTCCTTAGTCTACCTAGCCCCAAAGGGTAGAATAATAATAGTGGCTGAAAGTTGCAGGGAAACAGTTTGTGGCTTGTTGAAATGAAATCTTGCTGACAATTAGGCAGTCTGGCAGTGGAAGGGGCCCTGGGAGAGGGAGCAGTGGGGGTCCCCCCAGACTGAATGATTTGTTAGGGTGGCTGGGGGGAAGGGGAGTCGCTCAGGTCTGTGCTGCCCCTTGTTGCCTCTGAATTCCTTCCTGATGTTGAGATTCAGAGCTTCTGTCGCCTTGGCTTCCCTTTCTAGGGGAAAGATGATCCCACAGGACTTGGAGAAACAAATCAATCAAGCTGAGGCTGAGGTAAATAAGTGGGGCTGGACTGGGGGAGAGGAAGCGGCCTGTACAGGGGCCTTCATTTCTGTCTCTTCCACTGTGTTGGCTTGCTCTAGTGTTTTTCATCTACCTGCTCACCTGTGTGCAGAGCTTAGGCTGGTCCTGGATTGTGGAAAGGGGGTAGAACCCACAGGGGGAGGAAAGAGGGCCCTGATCCTCCCCTCAGGGAGCTTCTATGCTGGGAGGAGAAACTGGGGAGTGTGTATAGTACAAACCAGAGAGACTGGGGTGAAGAAGCATCTGGAGAGAGAGACTTGAGAGTCTGGCTGGTTCTGTCTTTGACAACTCACCTGATCTTTCTGGGCTTTAATGCCCTTATTCCTAAATTAAGAGGAACAAACTGTATGAATTCTCAGGTTCTTTCTAGGTCTGTGATGATATACATAGCAGATGGTGGAAATGGAGGGGTGAGCTGGGCTAGGAAGACTGCAGAGATGTTTTAGGGGGAGTCAGATCATCTGCATTGATGTGAGGGGAAATCTCTGAATTTTCCAATGCTATCCTTGCCTCTCCTAACCCACAGGGTGCTGTGCCACTCCTTGTCAGTGTCACCTCGGGCACCACGGTGCTGGGGGCCTTTGACCCCCTGGAAGCCATTGCCGATGTATGCCAGAAACATGGGCTGTGGCTGCATGTGGATGTGAGTGCCTCATCTTCTTCTGGGGCAGGGCCAGGTGGGTGGGTTGGGGGGAGTAAGGGGACTTCAGAGGAGGAGCCTTGTACCCCTACTGTTACTCCCTCTTCCAACAGGCAGCCTGGGGTGGGAGCGTTCTGCTCTCTCAGAAACATCGACACCTGCTGGATGGCATTCAGAGGTGTGTGTGTGTGTGTGTGTGTGTGTGTGTGTGTGTGTGTGTGGGTGTGGGTGTGTGGGTGTGTGTGTCTCTAGGTATAGGTAACTCTCCAGTGCTGGCGGCATAATGCCTGATGGGACCCCTGTCTAGAGGAAGTTGGGTTGCTGATGGATGAGAGAGCCCATTTTTTTTCTTGGGCCCCCTTTATGGTTTCCCAGTGTGTGTATGTATGTATGTGTGTACATTTATCTTTGTCTCAAATTTTCTCTTTCTCCTGTCTTCATCCTAAATTCTTTTTTCTTGTTTCTCCTTCATCATTTCCATTTCCATCGCCCTTTGTATCTGTTTCTGCCTTTTTTTTCCCCTGATTTCCTTTTTCTCTTTTCTTTCCTGAGTTCTGCTATAGAGGTGGAAGTGAATCTACCAGTTCATTAAAGACCTTGGGAGAAGTTGGAGGAAAAGGGAAAAGATTTAGAATTATTCCATGTAGACTGTAGAAGAAGCAGCTGAGGGACTAGGAGAAAATCTGAATTATACTCTTCACATTCTGAGTTGAGAACAAGGAAGGAGGACTGACTAAGGACGTGCTAAAAGAAGGGAGTCAGTATCAGGTGTTGGAGAAAGGAATGATTGGAGGGTCTGAGGTAGGAGATAGATAGAAGGGAGTGCTTCTTGACTGGTAGGGTAGGGGCAAGGTTAATGAACAAGGGAGCCCCTAGAAATCTTGAAGAGGGGGAGATAATTGGACTGGCATGGGTGAGGGGCAGTTTAACTGGGCTGCTGTGGGAGAGATAGGATGACCCTGCTTTTACTTTCTCCACAGGGCTGACTCAGTAACCTGGAATCCCCACAAACTGCTTGCGACTGGACTGCAGTGCTCAGCTTTCCTCCTTCGGGACACTTCGGTGGGTTCTTCCTGGACCCTCTCGTGTACTCTCTTTCCCTGCATCATCAGAGCATTCCCCATGTTTTTCCTTCTCTCTTGACTCGATACCTTTGACTGTCCCTCACTCTCTTCATTCCCCATTCTCCTGATTGTATGTAAAAGAGAGAAGTTCAAGTCTGGAATTATAACAGGGGAGCTCCTGGTTGGAGCTGGGGAAGAACTGAAGACTGGGAGAAAACCGAGAATCCTAGATCTAAAGCTGCAGAGGATCTTAGAAGTCACCTGAAAGATGAAGAAAGTGAAGCTAAGAAATTAAGTGACTTGACCAGGGTCATGTGAATACCAAGGGGCAGGATTCCAACACAGGTCCTCTGACTCCAGGTCCCATTCTTGTTCTGCAGTATTAAATTGTCTCCTCTAGGTTTCATGGATCACCTCTGAGGTGGTCAGATTAGATAGATGGTCTTGAAAGTTGGTTCCAGCTCTGAGGTTCTGTGATTCTGGTGACAAGTGGGGGGGTGGGCAGGTGGCATGACCTGCTTGGTCATCTCCCAAACCAGGCAGAAGGAACTGGAGGGGATAAGTATTGGGGGACATTCTTAGGGTTTTCTCCCCTGTAGAACTTGCTGAAGCAATGTCACGGAGCCCAGGCCACCTACCTGTTTCAGCAAGACAAGTTCTACGATGTGTCTCTGGACACAGGAGACAAAGCAATCCAGTGTGGCCGTCGTGTAGACTGCCTGAAGCTGTGGCTCATGTGGAAGGCTCTTGGCGGATCAGGGCTGGAGCAGCGTGTGGACTGGGCTTTCACCCTTACCCGGTATGGCAGCCCCCTGAGACTTACCCCTCTTAGAATGTCTCTCTGAGTCTCCCTGTTTACTGAGTTGTCTCTTTGTCTCTGCCTCTGCACCCGACTATGTGCTCCACGTCCTTACTTTTCTTTATTTTTCCTTACCTCTTTCTTCTATTTCCCTCTCCCTTTTTCCATTTCACTGTTTTTGGCTCTTTCTTTGACCTTTTGCTATCTTTTTTCCCTTTTTTCACCTGTCTTTATGTGGCCCCATCCTTCCCTCTTTTTCTATTCACATATTACTTAATTTCAAGCTACAGTCTGCACCTGTGATTTCATTGGTGTCAGAAACTCCCTTTACCCGTGCAGTTTGGCACCTTCTCTGCAACTTACAGCCCAAGAGAGCTGTCTAGAAGAATGAAAGTTTGGGTGACTTGCCTTGGTTCATACAGTGTCTGTCAGATGGGAGACTGAACCCAAGTCTCTTCACTGTGCCTAGCTGCCTCTAATCATACAAATTTAATTACTTCAAGTATCACTGATACTTTTGTTTTTCATACCATAAATATTTCCCCCAATAACCCAACCCCCAAACATGCAAATCAGCAAACATTACACATTCAGTTTTCTGAGCCTATGATAGTTGTTTTTCATCATAAATCTCCTGGAATCAGAACTGACCATTATGTTGTAATCTTGGATGTCTTTCAGTGTCTTTTCATTCACATTATTATAGTCACTGTGTACATTGTTTTCCTGATAACTGCTTTCTTCTCTCAGAATTCTCTGTCCTCTTCATAGTCATTTCCCATGGTGCAGTTAGAGTCTATCATATGCCACAGTTTATTCTGCTCCTTCTCCCTCCTTCTCCTCATCCACTGTGGCACCTGCTCTTTTGTAGGTACCTTGTAGAGAAGATGAAGATGCGGAAGGGCTTCGAGCTGGTCATGGAGGTATAACCGCTCTTCTTTTGTACCCACTCCTCTCCCTTTGGGAGATGGACATCAGCTCATGTCTACTCATTTCAGTGATCTGTACTTTGCATTTGTTCCCTCCCAGCCAGAGTTTGTAAATGTATGTTTCTGGTACGTGCCCCCCAGTCTTCGTGGACAGCAAGACAGTGCTGATTACTGCAAGAAGCTGGCTAAGGTAAGTAAACACTGGTGGTTGTGATCCTTCCTCTAGGTCTAGAGCTGGGGGAAAAGTTTAGGTGGCCCACTTCTGCTACCTGGTGGTCAGAAATATGTAACACATTGTCTCTGCCTCACATTTGATTGTTGGGTAGGGTTGGGACTTTAAGAAAGAACCCAATGCCCCCTATTCATTGTTTCCTTGGACTTTTATTTGGGGAAAGCAGAAAAGAGAGTAAAACAAGACTTATTTCTGGAATACAAGAAGATAAAAGAGTGAATAGAAGAGTATCAACTTGTCCTGAGCCAAGCCCAGCATGTGCAGTGGGCTATAATATACCTTTTACACTAAGGAGAGAAAAGATACCCGGTCCTTTTAGTGGGGAAGCTTCTAGTTTGAGGTGGGTGGGGTCAGGTGGAGCAGCAGGGAGCATATCCACCCAAAAAACAAGAAGACTGAGATGAGGGTCAGACTTAGGCTAACTGTACCTAAAAGGAAGGAGACCTGTGTTTGAGGCCTAGCTCTGCTTCCTACTGGCCAGATCCCAGCTTCCTAGGGTTTAGAGCTTGAAGAAGCCGTAGAGATCATCCAATCTAACCCCCTCAGTTCACAGAAGCTAAAGCCTGGAGATGTTCACTGATTTCCCAAGGTCCTATTAGATAATAAGTAGCGTAGTTGGGGTGCAGCTCTTTTGACCCTCAATCGGGGATCATTTGATGACTAAGTACCACAGAAAACTAATTGAACTTCTCCAAGGAACCACAGTTTCCTTATCTATAAAAGGAATATGAGAAAACCAGACCTGTCTTCCTCATAGAGGTGCTGTGAGGATCAAATGTAGTTTAAAATTCTTAAATGTGGTAGTTGTGTAAAGTAAGAGATTCTGTTAGAGTCATAGAATGGTAGAGCTGGGAGTGTTTAGACATCATTTCGTGCAACCCCCTCATTTGACAAATGAGGAAAAAAGCACACAGAGGCATTTGTTAGTAGTATTTGTTTTAACTAAAAGTTGTAGAACTGAGCGGTTAATTTGAAAAGAGGTAATAGGTTATTTAAAGTTAGAAAGGACCTTAAAGATCCATCCAACTCCCGTATTGACAATCCAAGGTCAGAGGGATGAAGTAAAAAATGCCTAAGGTCAGATCATAAGGAGTAGTGCCAAGATTTGAACCCAGGCCTTTTGACACCAAATTCTGTGTTCTTTCCATCATATCATACAGTCTTCTTCTAGGGCAGGGGCTGTTAACCTTTTAGGGGCATAGACTGTTTTCTGGTGGGGTATGGAGAAGCCTATGGGCCCCTTCTCAGAATGATGGTTTATTCATAATTGAAGGAAGGGCTAAATCTCAGTTAGAGGTTAGTGAAAATGAAGATGTCATTTTTTTCCTATTCAAGTTTATTGGCGCTTTAACATCTCTTATTGGGCTCCAGATTAAGAAGCCCTGCCCTAGAGGAAGGAAGAGAAATGCTTCTGAGCATTTATTATGTGCCCCACTCTACCCAGAGAAGGACTGCGCATGCATTTTATCACCTGAGGACCAGCTCAGCTAAATTTGGGGAATTTGCCAGTGGGCTGGCAGCGGGTAGGGGAGAGGGATGGAGGAGATGAACTCTTCACTAATGGCAGCTCTCAGAGATCAGTTCTTCACTTATAAAAAAGCTTTGAGCCACGTGGGTGGAGGGAATGTCCATACCAGAGAATTCCCAGATTACAGAAACGTTGAAATAGATGGGCCCAAAACTGCAAAATATTATGAAGGGTTTGGTAGTATGACAGCCCCTGCCCTCTGGGAGGTTGTAATCTTTGAGAGTTGAGGCATAGATGTGACCCTTGAGAACCATAAAAGACAATTTTTTTATAGTCAAGATTGTAAGCTACAGGAATTGAAAGGAAGGAAAAGAAAATGTGGACTGGAAGAGGTAGTGAGGGCTTTCTTGGAGAAGGTGGGACTTGCCTTGGGAGTGAAAGAATGAGTCAGATTTGGAGAGGCAAAAGTGAAAGGGAGGATGGTCTAGTCAGCATAAGTAGAGGTAGGAAGGAGTTTGGCAGATGACCAGGGAACAGTAAGTGTCACCTGACTGAAGCAGAGCATTCCATGTGTGGAGAGACAGCATGTTAGTGAAAAGTCCCTTGTATTTGGAGTCCCAGGAACTGAATTTGATCCTATGCCTGCTCCTCATGGTCTGTGTAATCTCAGTCAAGGTTTTTAACAAGTCACTAGGCCTTTATCTTCTGTAAAGGAGGTTGGATTGTAAGGTCCCTTCTAGCTGTGTGGTCCATGGTCTCACTTTGCTGAGTAGTGGGAGATACAGTTAGATATGTGTGGTGGGGCCAGATCACAGGAGGAACTTCAATTGCCAGGCCAAGGAGTTTGGAGTTGACCCAGTAAGGTAATAGGGGTCCACTCTAGGTCCTTGAGCTGGAGAGCTGTGGGATGAAAGTGTTATTTTGGTGATAGTAGTTGGATGGACACATGGAATGTGGCTTCAAAGATGGCTGACAGGGAGATGATTGGAGGAGAACAGCCTGAGTGTTATTGCAGTAATCCAAATACAAAGCAGTGAGGGCTTGAACATGTCTAGAACTGGAAGAGAAGAATCTGTTGTATTTGTAGGTGGAATACTCTAACCCACATTGCTCTCTCCTTCCTCCTAGTTCCTGTGACATCAGTGTGTCCTTTTGTTTTATATTTGTGTCCTAAGTGTTTATTAGGGACCTTCTGTGGCATAAGTACTATGCTAGATGGTGGGGTTGTAAAGACATAATGAAAAAGGGCCTTTAGGGAGATTATATTCTGTCATTGTCAACAGGCTTCAAGCTCTTTGAGGGAGAAGGAATCATTACAACTTGAGTGTATTGACTGATTGGATATAGAGGGGAAATGAGAGGAAGATGTCAGACAACAGAGCATGGTGGTGAAAGCAGGGGTAGGAGAGGATTTAGTGGGTGGTGGGGGTGGGATTTTGTAAAGGCTTGGAGTGGATGTTGTAGTATAACAGAGTCACAAGATCTAGCTTCTTACTTCCTTATATGATCTTAGGCCTGGATCTCAGTCAAAGATGAATTAATGACGTTGAGCACCAGATCTGCCTGCTCAATGGAAAGGGTCACATGGGGCTGGGGAAGAAAAGCAGACTGCAGAGGGACCACAAAGTCCAGATAGATGACCTGGGATAAGACAGTTGGAGAAACAATTGGAGCCTCACTAGCCCTCTGGTTTATGAAGGAAGGTGTTTGTAGGGGGTTAGGATGGGGAGGAGGAGAGAGGCCAGCAAGCATGCCATCCCTTCTCCCCTGTCAGACTGAATTTTGAGCCCTGCCAATATCTCCTGCAGGTGGCGCCGATGCTGAAGGAGCGGATGGTCAAAGAGGGCTCCATGATGGTGGGCTACCAGCCCCATAGAACCTTGCCCAACTTTTTCCGCCTGATTGTGGGCAACCCAGCCCTGCGTCCAGCTGACCTCGACTTCTTCTTGGATGAGCTAGAGCGGTTAGGGCAGGACTTGTAACTTCCCTAGGCTGACTAATAAGCTACAATTCTTAGAAACCTAAGGCATTCTTTACATTCTCTTTCTACTTGTTTGCCCTGAAGTTATTTGGTTAATGAAATTAATGTGACGTGGTGGAGGGAGAGAAAGGAATCAATTAGGCAAGTATCAAGCATCTGCTAAGCACCTAGTGTGTGCCAGGCCTTATATCAAGTGCTGGGAATAGAAACACAAAGAGGAGAACAATCCCTGCTCTGGAGGAGGTGGTAATGACATAGATAAATGTATGCAGAATGAACATATAATGAGAATAAAGATGAAATAATTCAACACAGGTTAATTTGGGAGGGAGGGCAGTGATTTAGGGGGATAAGGAAAGGCTTCATGTAGATGTAGACTGAAGGAAGAGAGCTTTTAGGAGCTGGTGGGAAGGAGGACGTGCATTCCTGGCATGAGGGATGGTCAGGGCAAAGGCATAGAGGCAGGAAATGGAGTATTGTGTGTGAGGAACAAAAAAAGGCCATTTTGGCTAGATCTCAGAGTGTGAGCTAGGTTGGATCCAGGCTCTAAAGGGCTCTGAAAAATAAACAGATGACTTTGCATTTTCTTTAGGAGGCCATAGGGAGTCACTTGGAGTTCATTTAATCGGGGAGTGACAGATCTTAAGGAAGATCACTTTGGCATCTATTCAGAGAGGCCACTGGGGTGGGAAGAGACAAAGTAGAGGATCTGCTTAGGCTTTTGCACTAATCTAGGCAAGGGTACATGTGTGAGAAGAAGGAAGAGGCAGGATGTAAGGGATGATGCTGAACATGAACATTTGGCAACTGAATGTTTGTGTGTGGCAGGAGAGAGGAACCTTACTGATCTGGGTAACTCACAGGGTCACAGACTTGGGAGACCAGCAGGCTCTGGGCAGGAATAGTGAAGTTTGTAAGCCAGGTCACTTTGGGGGCAAAGATGATGAGTTCTGTTTTGGATATGACCCCAGGACAGTGGTGATGTAGGACTGAAGCTCAGGGAAGAGGTGAGCAGCGTACATAAATATGTGGGTCATCTATGCAGAGATAATTATACTGGCAAGAGAAAGCAGAGAAGAGGGCAGGTGTACCCACATCACATGGATGATGAGCCAGTAAACGAGACTGAGAAAAATCTGGGAAGGAGAGAGCATCCAGGAGAAGGGGATGGTCAGTAGCCTCCCATGCTTCAGGAGGTTGAGAAGGATGAAGGCTGAGAAAAGACCATCAGATGTGGCAAATGAGAGATCATCAATAGTTTTGGAGAGAGTTGGGGTTTGGATTGAGGAGTGAGTGAGAAGAGAGCAAATAGAGGTTTATTGTCTTATACTTACTGTGTAAGTTAGGAAGGGAGGCAAAATAGAGGGTGATTGCTTGAGTGTGTGATAGGATCTAGGGAAGATTTTTTTAAGATGAGGGAGACTAGGATATGTTTGAAGGGAGGGAACCAGTAGATATGGAAAGGTTAGATTAAAAGTGGGGCCTGCCATCTATTGGAGGTTATAGGAGAGGGGATAGGATCAAAGGCACATGTAGAAGGGTTGACCTTGGCAAGGGGAAGGGTCACCTAATTGTTAAAGACTAGAAAAAAGGAGGAGAGAGTGAGGAGTGATGTCAGGTGGTTTTAAGGTGAAGAGAAGTGGAAATGAGAGAGCTCAGGTAAAATGACCTTAATTATCTCAGGAAAGTTAGAAGCCCTAAGCTGAAATGTTGCAGGGAAGGTGATGTATGAGAGGCTTAAGAAAAGGGGAGAAGAATTGGAATGGCTTCTGTGGGAAGTAAGAGAGAGATTCAGTTAGAGAGAAATAAAAGGATTGCTTTGCTTCACAGAGGATCCAGTTGAAGTTGGATAACATGAATTTGTAGCGTACCTATCAGAAAGGTTGTGTGACCTTCTCTAGCTTTTGTTAAGTGTTAGGGAAGGGTGGTAGAGAACATTAGGGGTTGAAAGTAGTAAGATATGGGTTAAAATTTTGGAGGGCAGGAACTTGGCTGTGTGACCAGGGTTTCCAGCCAAGCTTGGAGCAGTTTTCATGAGACTCTCTTGATTGGTGGAAAGAATGATGTATGTCTGTGTGAGGGGTAGAGTTGGTGCAGAAAGTTTTGAAGAGAGGCATTCTTCACTTCCTTCTTTAAAAAATGACAATCCTGCTTCCATACTCTTCTTGGGACCAATTCCAAGCAGGAGAAATAGAAAGGCTTTCTTGTAGACATGGAGGGGAAGCTGGCTTCCTAATTCCTAGCTTGCTTTCTTAGAGACTTTGGGGAATTTCTCCTTAGGTTAGGTGGAGGCTATTCACATGGTTAAGCAAGATCTCACCTCACTCCAGCCTAAAGAGCAAGATCACCTATCTAAAGTACTCTTCACTCTTGTATTTTCTGATATATTCTGGTCAGTAGAACTTCTCCAATCTCTGTTGTCTTTTTATATAAAAGTATTTGCTCACTCTTCACTATTTGTTGTGGTCTTTTGTGTAAACAGCATTTGATGAAAAGGGGACAAGCTGGTGGGTATAAACTTTGAGTCCCCTTTCTTGTTAAGAGCTCACTACCAGGGAAGCCGGTGGCTTTTTTATTTTCAAGTGGTCATTCTCATAGATCAGTAATATTTGGGGAGGTCTAATTCTTAGCAGGGCTTCTCAAACTTTTTCTACATGAGACCCCTTCAATGTTTCTTAAACTATGGGTCATGACCCCATATGGGGTACCCCTTCTTTTACAGGAATGACCTCTGGTCCCTTCTCCTACTCCCCTGAAGACAAGAACAGAAGTCTCCCTTGGAGAGGGGTGGACAAGATTCCTCGGATATCTATCCATCTATCCCTTGAGTATCCTATTTATATTTTTAGACACTACATATGGATGTCTTGCATAGGCCATGAGTACCCTATAGATGCCTATGTGGATCCTAACAAATGGGTGTGCCCATTAAATGAGCAGCAAGTATAATTTTGAGTGTTCTTCTTAGGGAAGTCTGGGAAGCTCAGGATGGGGGTTTGGGGAGTAGGCCACAAATCTGCTTCTAAAAAGCTAAACTGGAAGAGAGTGGTTGGATGGTAGAGGCAGGGTTTTGATCAGCAGAGAAACCAAATCCCATTCTCCCAACCAAACACACATAGGTAGGCACACAGAGAGCTCCAAAGGCAGTCCCGAGACCTGAATTGAGTAAGGAAAGTTCATTGTAAACTTACAAACAATTCTCAATTAAAATTTTATTCTTTATGTTTTATTGTTGCCATTTGGTTTTTGATACCATCGGCATTTCCCTTTAAACATTCCCACCTCTTGAGATTACACACACACATACACACACGCACACACACATGTACACGCGGGTGCGCACACACATACACACTTGCACACAGAGACAGAGAGCACAGAGTGAATTGAATAGGATGGGATCATATCTTAAAAGAAATCAAAGTAAATGGTGAGAGAGAAATGTAGTGGGAGGAGAGAGGGTGAAATGGAATGGGGTAAATTATCTCATAGAAGAGGCA
>CM053770.1:181259240-181430714 GCA_028658325.1 Potorous gilbertii | reverse complement strand
CAAATGGGGAGAAAATTTTGGAACCCAAAATTTTGTGAAAATGAATGTAAAAAGTTAAATAAATAAATTTATATTAAAAACAAAACAAAACAAAACAAAACAAAAACATTCCCACCTTCTCTCCCACTTGCCATAGAATCTTCCTTGGAAAGAAAGAAAGATATTTAAGCAGATCCAACCAACACACTGATCATGTCTGACAGAGTATACTGCATCTACTTCCAGCTCTACTAAAGGGAAGAATCCAGGATTGATTGAGCATTTTAAATGGAAGAATCAACTACTCAATCCCAAATTCTCCCCATACAGTATCATATTCATATGCATCCACCTCTTCCTAGATTCTAACACCTACATGTATATAGGATTTAATTTTTCTTCTACTGTTCCTTTTAGTTCTCCAAGAAGTCAAAGGTCAAATGGTAGGAATTTACGTATCTAGCATCTTGCTAGGCACTATAGAATACAAAAGAATATGAAAACACAATAGAGTTAAAGAAGACACAGAAGAAGGAACTGGCACAGAAAGATACCATGCTATATCAGTATTGTATGGACATAAGTGACATAGAAAGTGCTAAATTATTGGATTTACCCAGTTACAGAATATGACAAGGTAGCAACTATGCAGTACAGGTAAGTGCAAAAAGTGTTGTAGAATGAAAGGTAAAGATCAGTGTTATCATTGGGGAAGGCAGAAACTTAACTTGGTCCTCAAAGAGTATGTCAGGTGTGGATATGTAGGGGATTCATAAAATAACAGGATTGTAGACTCAGATTTGGAAGAGATCTTAGAAACCATCAAGTTACACTCTCATTTTACAGATGAGGCACCTTAGGTACAGAAAGGAGAAGGGCCTTGTCTGGGGTCACTTGTGTCTAAAGCAAATTTGAGCACAAGTCTTTATGACTCCCATGTACAGTGCCACATCCCTTCTATCAGGCTGTCCCTTCATTCCACAGAGGCTGATCAAGGGAACTCCCCATCAACTTGATAAAATAGCCCCATAAAATTTTCAAGGCATATATTATCTCATTTTATGATCTACAAGGTGGTTAAGCCTTGGGGGTTTTTAATTATATCTTTGTATGGAATGTATGGGCATGCCCCTTGGCACGTCACCCATATGTTAATTGGTTTGCTGCTGCTATTGTAGGGCAGATTTTAATGGGAAGAGTACCTGGTTATACCAGCTTATAAAAACAACTAATCTTTGAGTGGTGGGGTTTTTTTCCTCCTTTTGCCTTTTTCCTAGAAAGATCTTAGTAGCACAGATCAGAGTTAATATCAAAAGTTCGTTCTGGGGAGAGTTTACTTTCACCTACTCCTGTAATCTGCTAACAACTGCCTTGGGACAGAAGTCTACAGAAAAGGATAGATTCTGGATCCCTAGATCTTCAGAAAGGCTGGTGTCCCCTCTCAGCCCAAGACTTGGGAGCCAATGAGAGGAACCCACTTTGCTAAGTGGTGAGAATTCTTGGGAATTGCCTCTAGCAAATTTAAGTGCAAGAGTTCTTGAAGCCCCAACCTCCTAGTTAGAAGGAAGGGGATTTCCTGGGCTGTAAAACCCTGGAATAAGCCTTCAAGTGAAAGAACAAGTTCCTGGACAGAGTGTCCAGAGGCTCAGGTCCGTTGCTAGGAGAAGTGCTGCTAAGGGCCTAAAGCCACAGTATAAGGCAGCAGGGGAACTGGAATTTGGCTTCTGTTAAGACCATGAGTTAATCCGATAGTGTGAATTCCATAGAAAGAAAAATGTATTGATTGTGCATGTATAGTTCAATATTAGGAAAACTATTAGCATTATTGATCATAACAACAAAACTAACAAAAACCACATGATTATCTCAATAGATGCAGAAAAAGCTTTCGACAAAATTAAACACCCATTCCTATTAAAAACACTGGAGAACATAGGAATAAAGGGAACTTTCCATAAAATAATAAGCAGTATCTACCTAAAACCTTCAGCAAGCATTATATGCAATGGGGATAAGCTAGATGCATTTCCAATAAGGTCAGGGGTGAAACAAGGATGCCCACTATCCCCACTATTATTCAATATGGTACTAGAGATTGTGCATGTCTAGTCTATATCAGAATGCTTGGGGAGGGGGGGAGGGAGAAATATTTGGAAAAAATGAATGTTGAAAACTACATGTAATTGGAAAAAAATACTATTTACAAAAAGAAAAAAAGATGTGGAAGCCTGAAAAATAAAACGAAAATGTTTTCTTCTGAAATCCTCAAATCATTTTCCTTCTAGGGGATTCTGTGCTCTCAGGAACTTTAGAAGGCTGACGTTGAAATCTCCCTTGCCTGCCCCTTGTCCCACCCTCCCAGCTGAGAACCTTGTCTCATGTTGTACTGAAAAAATGGAGGCCATTCCCCAGGAGCTGCTCCTCAGCTCCTCTTCATCTCACGTCACCCAGGGTGCTTTCATCCCCACCTCACATTGATGAGGTGGCACTTTTCTTTGTCAAGACAAATCCCTCTTCATGCATAAATCATCCTGTTCCATCTATCTCCTCTAGCAGATTGCCACTTTATCCCACACCCCCATTCTCTCACTTATTTGAGGTCTCTTCCCTATCTCCTGACTGCTTCCCTACTGTCTACAAACACACCCTTGTCTCCCCTCCCCCCACCCCCACCCCGCCACACACACACCTTAAAGAAACCAAAACCAAAAACACTCACTTGATCATCCATCTCTCCTAAGTAATCCCTCACCTGATTCATTCACCCTGACCACCCCCAAACCCCCATATCTCTCCTCCTTTTTATGGCTAAACTTCCTGAGAAGGCCATCTACAATAGATACACAAAGCAATTCTTCCCTCTCACTCTCTTTTTTAGCTCTTTACAGTCTGGCTTTTAATCCCATCATTCAACCAAAGCTGCTTTCTCCAGAGTTGCCAGTTATTTCTTAGTTGCCGAATCTAATGACCTTTTCTCAGTCCTTATCCTCTTTGTAAGCTTTGACACTGTTGATCACCTCCTTTCTCTCTGGGATTCTGTGACATTACTCTATCCTGACCCATCCTCTCAATTGTCTAACCTTTCCTGTCTCCTTGGCTGGGTTTTCATTCTCCTAACTGTGGGTATCTCACAGGGCTTTAAAGGTCCAGGATCCTGATTTCATCTGCTCCTATGGATTCAATCATCTCTGTGCTGATGATTCCTAAATCTCTGCTGACCTCCGGTCTTGCGTCTGCTTGTTGGACACCTTGAATTACATGTCCTTTAGACATCTTAAACCCAAACAAAACTGAACTGATTATTTTTCCTCCCAAACCTTCTCCCCTTCCAAACTTCCTTTTTATGATCAAAGGCACCATCATCCTCCCAGGAACCCAGGTTCACCAACCTAGGCGTCATCTTTGACTCCTCACTCTATTTCATCCTCATATCCAATCTGTTGCCAAGGCCTATGGATTTTACTTGTGTAATATCTCTCAAATATGTCCTCACTTTGACACAGCTACCCCCTTAGTACAGACCCTCATGACTTCCTACATAGACTGTTTTAATACCCTGCTGGTTGGTTTCCCAACCACAAGTCTTTCCCCATTCCAGTCCTTCCTCCACTCAGCTGTCAAAGTGATCTTCCTAAAATACAGGTATGACCATGTCATCCATCTAGTAAATTCCAGTGACTTCCTATTACTTCTTCTATCAAATATAAAATCCTCTGGCATTCAAAGCCCTTCACCTTTCCAGTATTCTTACACCTTATACCATCCTATGTACTCTATGATCTAGTGACACTAGTCTTGTTTCTCTGACAAGACACATTCCATCTCCCAACTGTAGGTATTTACACTGGCTCTCCTCTTTTCTTGGCTTTCTTCAAGTCCTAACTAAAACCCCACCTTCTAGGTGGCTTCTAGGGGCTTCTAGGAAGCTTTTTCTAATTCTTCCTAATTCGAGTATTTTCCCTTTGTTTATTATCTACAGTTTATCCTGTCTATAACTTGATTACACATAGTTGTATTTTGTTTCTTCCATTATATTGTGATTAATAACTAATATTATAGTTCTTTGAGAAGAGGAACTGTCTTTTGCCTTTCTTTATGTCTTCAGGGCTTAGCACTGTGCTGAGCACGTAGTAGGTGCTTAATGAAAGTTTATTAGCTGAATGAAACTGAATGAGATTCACTTCATAGTCAAGGTGCTGCCTAAGTTTATTTTTCTTCTGAGGGAAGTTGAAAACACAGAGGGGCATTGTCAATCTGGGATAATGCATGCAACCCTATGGAAAGTGAGACCCCAAAAAGTTGAGCATATTGTTTTTCTGTTCCTTTCTGAGATTTGTTACAGCATGGTGCAAAAGCCTGGAAGACTTTAGGACCCTGTGGAAAGTGGAACTCATCAGAGAAAAAGAATTGTATTGAATATTTATGGGCTACTGGGAATCCTTTTTATTTGGGTATAAAAGCTACCCTGGACCCAATGAATGAAATGAGAAAGGATTTCTTAATCAATTAAGCTATGCTAAGCACCGGACATACAAATAAATAAATCTCTTTTTTTAAAAAAAAATAATTGATTGGTTTTTTTTTCATTTTTAACATTACATTTTATAAGATTTTGAGTTCTAAATTTTCCCCCTCTCCCTCCCTCCTTACAATGGCATGTAATCTGATATGGCCTGTACATGTATGATCATATTAAACATTTCCACATTAGTCATGTTGTAAAAGAAGAATCAGAACAAAAGGGAAAAACCAGATGGTTGGTCTCTTAAAGAACTCACTTTCTATTAAGAAGAGGTAACACATATCAGTTTCTATTAAGTCAAATGACAAGGCCCAATGGTCCTTAGGGTGCAAAAGCAAAACAGATGATACTACATCTTCTAAGTGGTATAGTAGATGGAGGACTGAATCTTGGAGTCAGGAAATTGAGATGCTGCCTCAGCCACTTATTAGTTGTGTGACCCTGGACAAGTTACTGGACTAAGTCTCCTTATCTGAAATGGAAACAAAAACACCAGTCTCACAAGGTTGTGAGACTCAAGTGAGACTACAAGTGTAAAGTGCTGTGCTAACTTTAAAATGCTATATTTTAGCTATTAATGTTATTTCCAAGGATATATGCATTGTGACCTTGACTTTTGTAGGAGATCAGAGATCTGTACTCATATCTGTAGAGTTGTAGACTGAGGAATATTCAAGCTGGATTTGGGGATTTTTGCAGAGGCAGACCTGGGTAGGGTCATAACAAGTCAAAGGGAGAAATTATTTTTGAAGTCTGTATCCAAGACCAAATCCTGTCTGTATAAACCCAGAGCTCTAAGCCCCAGGCCAGGGGTTAATGATTGGTAGAAAGAACTGAGAGTCAGGGATATAGCAGTGCAAAAATGTAATGAGTAAGGAAAGGCGCCTGACTGTATCAGACTGGGGTTTCACCATGTGTCTGATGTGGGTATCATGAATGTAGGGTTGATTCTTCACCTTTCCAGGTCTACAACTTATCTGGCTTCTTGAGGGGAGTGATTTGGCATTGAGAATTGTCTCATACAATTCAAATTCGTTTGAGACATTTATAAACAACACTGCAACTGTATTCGTTCATAGAGGGGAACTCTTCTCAGTCTGCTCCCCAAGGTTTTCCCTTCCCATTATTAACATACTTTTTTTTTTGAGTCCTTTCAGTCATGTCCAACTCTTCATGACCCTACTTGGGGTTTTTCTCAGCAAAGATACTGGAGTGGCTTGCCATTTCCTTCTCCAGCTCACTTTACAGATGAGGAAACTGAGGCAATGTGGTGCCAATGCCATGCCTGCACCAGCCACTATGGATATGCATGCATATTTCCAGAGTAAATTTGCAAAACATAAACTCTTCCTCAAAGGTGAAACTAAGATATTTATTCAGATACCAGAAAGCCATTTCCACTGTGGTAACAACAAAGTTTGTACACATTACCAATAAAAGGAGCACGGTCATCCCCAGGCCTTCTCTATGTCAGGCCTCCCCACAAACAATCTTCTTTAGGCAAAATCACTCCCTATCTCATTCATGCTAGCTGCTCTGCTCAGCTCTGCCTCTTCTCTCTCTCAACTCTAGCTCACTCTCTCTTCCTGCTGCACCCATTCAGCAAGCTCTTCCCACCATTGGCTTCATGTGACTCAAGCTGTGGCTTCATGGGACTCAAAGCTCAAAGCGGATCACATGGTCCTATTAAAGGGCAAGGCAGACAAATTCCCTTAACATTACAGGCAACCAGAGTTAAGTGACTTGCTCAAGGTCACACAGCTAGTAAATATCTGAGGCAAGATTCAAACTCATGAAGATGAGTCTTCCTGATCCCCAGCCAATATTTTTTAAAGATCCTTATGTAGTAGACATTAAAAATAATAACTTTAGAGGATTTTAGTACAAAATTTCTATCAAAGTTTTGTTCTAGGCCTACAAACCTGTAGGTGATCCCATTCAGGTCCCTCAAGCTCTCCTATCCTCATGTTCCCCTCCATCCCCACCCCCACAGTTACAGTAGGAGGTCTGGCACTAAAGCTGTTGAATGCCTTGATATTTTTCATCCTAGGAGTTTGGGAGTGATCTTGCACTTGTCCAGTCAGCTCTCTAGGACTCAGTTTCCTTTAGAGGCACATGAAGTGTTTGGATTCTAAGGCCTCTGGAGGACTAGTCATATTTATTCCTTGGACCCTTCTAGCTGATCATACAATGGTCATTTGACTCATTAGGCCTCAGTTTCAGGAAGATACCTGGAACAGGAGTTTGTAGTCAAAATGGTTTTAAGGCCCTCTTACCTCTAGGTCTAGGAAATTGCCTGTGATTGCATACAGATATCTGAAGCTCCCTAGGCCTCTGTTTCTTCTATGCTATCAGTAGGGGGTCTGACTCAAAAGCTCTTGAAATCCTGGACATTTTTAGTCTTCGGATCTTATTAGTGATCTTACAGTGACTTATCCAGCTTTCTAGGACTCTGTTTACTTTTGACTCACATAAAGGGTTTGAACTGTGAGGCCTCTGAAGGACTTGTCACTTTTTGTCCTTGGACACTACATTACAATATTCATTAGATACTCTAGGCCTCAGTTTTAGGCAGAGTCCATGGAGGAGTCACTAGTGAAAATGCTTTTCATTTTCAATGCCCAAGTTCCATTTAATGGCAGGCTTAGAGTGATTATCAATAGTAATTGCTGCTCTTTCTGTCCCAGCTTCATTTAGTTATTATTTATTTATTTATTTTGGTCATTAAAAGGGCCATTCCCTGACTACTTCTTAAAAAGGTCTATTCACTCAGTGGACATTCCCTTCCTCTAAGTGAAGACCTGAAAAGGTCAAGGTCCACCATTGCATCCTGAGCCATCTCCAGTCATCATGATGAATATCTGGTTACTGGATCCAGATGGCTCAGGAGGAGAAAGTGAGACTGGTAACTTTGCACAGCCCTGCCTCCTTTAAAACAAAGTCCAGTGCAAGTCAAGTCATCATTTCTCTGATGTCATGGTTCTCTTTGAAAAGGAAGGATGAACACAACAACAATTTAAACAGAAATGTTCTAGCACCGTGGAGAAGTGTGAGAATCGCTGAAAGAGGAAAGAAGAAACCTGCTTGGTGAGCTGGGATCAGGGGAGAGAGATTATAGGATCATGCTTCAGAGGGCCCTTAGAAGTCACCTAGTATATAATCCCCTCATTTTATAGATGCAAAAACCTAGGGAGTCACATGGTCCCAAGTATAACCCATGGCCCATCTTGTTCTAGGTTTACACAGATTAGATTAGTGATTAGATTGCTCAGTGTCACACAAATTAATCCTGGTGTCCAGTTCCCCTAACATTGGAGGTGACTTTTAGGGACCTTTGGATCATGTCTAGATTGCCTAACATGGAGACCTCTTCATTCCCTACTCTGCCTGTGTCTTTGAAACTGGTGAGACAGCCATTAGCTGTCTTTCTGCTGCTCTCTCTCACCTTAAAAAAAATGTATTTATTAATTTTGAATTTGCAACATTCAGATCCACAAGCTTTTGAGTTTTAAATTTTCTCCCCTTCCTTCCCCCCGCCCCTTCCCAAGACAGCATGCAATCTGATACATATACGTTCACATTAAACATTTTCCCATTAGTCCTATTGTAAAGAAGAATTAAAACCAATGGAATGAACCACAAGAAAGAAAAAATAAAACCAAAAAAGAGAGAATAAATAGTGTGCTGCGATCTGCATGCAGACTCTGTAATTCTTTCTCTGGATGTAGACAGCATTTTCTGTTAGGAATCTTTTGGAGTGGTCTTACAACCTTGCATTGCTGAGAAGAGCCAAGTCTACCAAGCTAGTCATTGCACAATGTGACTGTAACGGTGTACCATGTGCTCCTGGTTGTGCTCCCCTCACTCTCTGCTGCTCTCTTAATAGCTTCATCCAAATTCCAAAAGACTCATGATGGAAAATGCTATTCGCATCCAGAGAAAGAGCTATGGAGTCTGAATGCAGGTGGAAGCAGACTATTTTCTCTCTTTTTTTCTTCCTCATGCTTTTTCCCTTTTATTCTGATTCTTCTTTCACAACATGACTAATGTGGAAATATGCTTAAAATGATAGTACATGTGTAGCCTGTATCAGATTGCATGCTGTCTTGGGGAAGGGGAAAAATTTAGAACTCAAAATCTTATAAAAGTGAATGTTAAAAATGAAAAATTAATTAATTAAAATTTAAAAGTAGCTTCACCCAGAGGGTGAAGATCCCAGTTTACTCACAATGAGGATGGCATGAACCGAACCAGTGAAGGGGGATGTATTTTCCTCTCCTTCCTTTCTTTTACCCCAGCTTCAAGAAATGGATCTGGGGTGTTTGTTTCTGTTGTGTGTTATGTGTCCTCCTTCAGTTTCAGGTGATCCCACAGGATGAAGAATTCGAGTCCTGGAGACCTTGGATCCAGGATTGCAAGTGGAGTGGTACATTCAGCCTGCCTAACATGGAAGCCTTAAGAAGCCAGGGTGTCTGGGACTCAAGCTTTGGAGGAATTTTGGACTTAGAACTAGGACTATGTCCTATAAGTAATGAACTAAGCTGAGAGCCTTTTATTCCTCAGAGATTGAAGTAGTGTAAAGGGAAGGAGGAGGATTCTACCTCTCGTGTTGGGGGAGTAAGTTTGTGTTTTTATTTTCTATATCAAAACTAATGTGACTATTTGTGGCTAAATGGAATTGGGATTCATTTCTTATCCATACCTGTGATAGGTATATTACCTGTTTCTCGTCTCATGTTTTAAAAAAATGACCTCTTTTTGAATTCTGGATCTGTGACCTTGAGCAAGTCACCTTTACTAGGCCTCAGTTTCCTCATCTATAAAATGAAGGTATCAGACAAAGTATGATCTCTAAGGTCTCCTCTCTCCCTATAAGCTATGAGTCTATAAAAGTAATGCAACAGTAAATGTCAGAACCGGTACTCAAATCTGGACCTTCTGATTCCAATAAAATGTTCTGTCCTGTTGCCTACAAACATTTTCCTGTCTTTCCTCTTCTTAAAACAAGACAAAACAAAAAATCTTCACTCAGTCCAGACATCCTTACTAGTCATTGTCCTATATCTATCTCTTCTTGCAGGTGGAGTAATCATACCCGCTTTTCTTTCTTCCTGGGCTGTGGCAGGCTCAGTCACCCCACCTGCAGCTACTTTGAAAGTTGGAATAGTTCTCTAGAGGGGTGGCCTCATGGATACTAATCACTCTCAGGGTCCTACCATGTGTTGCTGTAAATCCGAATCCTCACTGGTATACTTCCCATTTACACAAAATCATTCACAGTGATAACACTGACTCTTTAAAAAATAAACATTTACTTAAGGAAAAATCAAAGGAAGGAATAATCATAACATTTTCTCACCAGAAGACTAGCAGGAGTAATCAAAATGTAATACTATACCTATAAACCTTAGATCATAATCTTCCACCAATATACATAATGTCAGGAGGAATGGACATATAGCTATAGAAACCTTACAGTAAGGCACTTGAGTAATGGAACCCATTACCTGCAGGAATTCATGACTGGACTGCTGGTCTTGATGCCCTGGATATCTTCAAGCAATCTCCACCACTTGTCAGGGAAAGCTGCTTGTACTGCTTTCAGGATTCTGAAATAGTGTCAAATTCTTTTAGCATATAGACATCTCTGGCAAGGCAAAGTGTTAAGTTATTATAGGGACAAGAAGTTCCTCTAAACCAGAGAACTACAAAGCTTCTCAGATCTGTTCTGGGGCAGTTTTCTACTTTCAATCTGTAGATACTGATAGAACCATGCTGCTTTTCCCCACCCAACTCTTCAAAATAACATGGCATTCTCTTTTCTCCAGTATATTCTCAGCAAAACCATGCTTCTTCTCTAATCAGCATAGCTCATAGAAAAGTGGATGAAAATCTTGTCTGTCTTTCCTGCTCTGTTTCTCCCTCATAAGCCATAAAGAGGCAACACAGACAAGAACCAGAGATTTCCCATCTCTCGAGAACCAAAGGTCAATAAATCCAGTGGACTGTACATACAAGAGCATGATTTTCCTCTCCTCTAGCTAGCTCTTCCAGCAGCTACCAGGAGCTACATCTGTCACAACCCTGATAACAGTAATATGTAAATGAGTTGATGGACAGCAATGTGGTACAGCCATCCAAACCTTCTGTCATGGCTTTGGTCTCCAAAAGAGATGGTTCTCCTTTCTGAACATCTTGTCTTTCTCTCTCCTTGAGCATTTTCATCTAATGGGCTGTTCCTTTTTAGGCTGACTTTATCAGTGTTATACATACAAATGTTTTTCTTCTTTCACCAGTTAAAATGTCCACATAACAAAGGGGGTGGTACATTACATGACAAAAGCTGCCAGCAGGTTGGGTGGAAACCCTGCAGCAAAATTATAGAAGGACAAAAACATGAGTAGAACAGGTTGAGCAGGGATGGATGGGTTGGGATCTGTGTTATTGAAAGGAACTTCCAAATTCACGAGATCACATTTTCATTTAGGTATTTGAATATATACAAGGAACTGTCCAAACTCAGAGGAAAAACAAAAACAAACAATATACTCAGAAGAAGTCTGTGATCCTCAGTGCAGAGATGACAATTGGAACCACTGAAGGCAGGTGAGATTACCGTGGGAAAGAAAGTTGAGAAGGAAGAGAGCCAAGGACAGAACCTTGAGGAACTCACTCATTGAAGGAGTAGGATAGGGAAAGAACACGGAAAGTGAACAGAGAGGCAGGGAGAGAACCATGAAAGTTTGGTGTTCTCATCTGTGAAATGGGATAATGACATCACCGACCTCCCAGGGTGGTTGTGAGGGTCAGGGGAGATAATTTTCTAGGGCTTAGCGCAGTGCCTGTCACATAGTACACCTATATCAATGTCAACTATTATTATGGAAGCAAAGAAGGAGGAAGAGAAACAGGAAGGAGTTTCTGAATGTGTCTAAAGTTACAAAGAGGTCAAGGAGGACAAGAAGTAATTGGGAGGAGGGGTAGTGACTTGGGAGAAAGCCATTTCAGTGGTGACCTCTTGGAAGAGAAGTAGAGGCAGGAAGTGTAGACTTTTTTTTTTGAAGGATATTGAGACGAGAGGACATGAACTTGAAGGAATAATCAGTGTTAAGGAAAAGTTGTTTGTTTGTTTTTTTTTTAAAGATGGGAGAAACTTGAGCATGTTTGTAGGATTAAGGGAAGGATCCTGCAGAGGACAGATTATCAAAAACTATCTTCATTTACCATTCTCACTGATCTAATTATGCCACACATAAAGGTGCTTTTAAAGACCTTAAGTTAGGCAATTTTCACCAGCAAATATTTATATGGAAAATATTCCTTCCCTTGCTATTCATTCAAGTCTTTCCTCTGTTAATGTAAGTTCTTTGAGGGTAGAGATATGTTTTTGTCTTTCTTTGTATCCCCAGCATGCCTGGCACACAGTAGATGCTTAATAAATGTATATTGACTGACCTTTTTCCTCATGGAAAAGCTGATTCCATTTTAAACTGGCTAGAGATTACTGTTCCAAATTACCAAGTGTTAAATTGGGGAAATAGCCAACCATTCATAGATAAAAGAATATGAGAATTTACCAAAACAACTGAATTTCATCACCTTTTCATTTGAAGATGCCTCTAAGGTACTGTGGTCTCACTATATGAAAAAACCCTTGTGAGAGGAAGCTACAGTTTTAATATTATCCTAGTATAAAATTATAACAACCTAAGCAACAAGAGGCAGTGTGTGTGTGTGTGTGTGTGTGTGTGTGTGTGTGTGTGTGTACTTAATATAGAACTGATATTGGAACAGGAAGACTTGGATTCAAGCTCTGCCTTGGACACATCATGGCTGTGTGGCCGTAGGTAATTCACTTGATTTCTTAGTGCTTCAGGCAACTGGTAATTTCTTTAAGACTATGATTTGCACAGAAGGTGCCAGTTTGCATTGGTAGAAGGAATCTCCTCGTGCCAAACAAATTAGTGTTTATTCCTATCTAATATACCACCATTGGGTGTAACTGTGGAGTCATAGAGTTAGCTACTGATAGTCAGTTAGCTAGGTGGCAAAGTTAACAGAGTGGTAGGCCTGAAGTCAGTAAGAGCTAAGTTCAAATCCATCCTCAGACACAAGCTATCCTAGGCAAGTCATTTAACCTCTGTTTGCCTTAATCAACTGGAGAAGGAAATGGCAAACCACTCTAGTATCTTTTGCTAAGAAAACCCTGTGGACAGTATGGTTCACAAAGAGTCAAAAACAACTGAATAGGTCAGTTCTTTCTGCTCCTTCCTCTCAATTAGATAAAGCTTAACTGGGTCTTTCCTTCCCAAACCTTTGTTATTTTCTGGGGTGGGGGTGGGGGGGGGGGTGGAAGGAAATTTATGATATGACATCTACTAGCTTAGCATAGGGTTAGGCACACACAAAAGGTACTTAATCAGTGTTTGCTGACTGCCAGAAATTTGATACATTCTATTAACGATAATAAGTTCACTTTTTTTAGTCTAGGGACAGTATGATTCAGGTCCATGAGGTCCCCTTCTAGGCTGTTTTATGGAGTGATGGGGTGATGGGACATGGACCCCTGAAAGGCAAAGACCATGTCTTTGAAGCAGTCCAGTTGCATCACCCCATCAGTAGTATACAGTTACAACTGTACTACTCCTTAGTTCCTGTAGAATTCCTAGTTATGAAAATTACTAACCTTCCAGCAGAGATTTGTCTCTTAGCCCTAATTTAAACTTTTGTGACTCTCCAGATAGTCTTTGGTCACTCTTTTTTGAGGCAAGATCAGGATAAAGAAAATACATAGATAAAATAGTAAAAAAGAGTATATTGTAGTGTCTGTTACCAATCTGTCAAGTCAATGAGCATATATTTGTTGATTATCAATAGTAACAATTTCTCTTTTTGTCCCAGTGTGATTTAGTTATTTTTTTCTTTTGCTCACTAAAAGGGCCATTCCCTGACTACTTCTTAAAGAGACCCATTCACTCAATGTGTTCTCTCAGTGAGTTACCTGAAAAGATCAAGTTCTCCCAGTGCATCCTGGGTCATCTCCAGTCATCCTGATAAATATCTGGTCATTGAATCCAGATGGCTCTAGAGGAGAAGTGAGGCTGGTGACCTGCACAGCCCTCCCTCACTCTAAACAAAGTCCAGTGAAAGTCATGTCATCATTTCTCGGATGTCATGGTCTTCTTCGAAAATCAAAGATGAATACACCAACCACAAGCTTATATTTAATATCTACTATGTGTCAGGTAATGTGCTAAGCACTGGGGATACAAAAAGAGGAGATAATTAAAAGTGGAAAGGCATTAGAATTAAGGGGGTTCAAGAAAGTCTTTCTCTAGAAGATGAGATTTTAGTTAGGACTTGAAGGAAGCCAAGGAGAGTAGGAGGTCACGATAAAGAAGAAGAGCTTTCCAGGTACGGGAAATAGAGAAAATGCCTGGAGCAGAGACCCATATGGAGTGTTCATGGAATAGCTAGGAGATCAGTGTCACTGGATTGAAGAGTACCTGTTGAGGAATAAAGTATAAGACTACAAAAGTGTGTGTGTGGGGGGGGTAGATTATGAAGGGCTTTAAATACATTTTTAAATTTGATCCTGGATGAGTTGAAATCAGGTTAAGTGAAGACACCTCAGTCATGAATTCCCCCAAACCCCCACCCTTCTTGCCAAAGCTAAAATAACCAAGTATCCCCCTTGGGCAAATCAAATGCTCCAGGATTAGGGAGAACCACCAAAATTCTGGTCACATGACCTGGGTAACCTTCCCCTTCACCACCCCTTATGCCATTCTTCCCTTAAGTTCCATATTTGGTAACAAAAACCCTCATTGGTGAGCAACGATCCTTTCAGTGTTCTTTGTCCCTGGGGTAGATTCCCAGTGCTTAGACTGTATGCCTGGATTCCCAGCCAATGGGAAGAGAGGCTAGTGGACTTCTGAGTTAGGGAGTATATAATGCTGTACTCCTATCTACTCAGGTGTACTTCCTTGCTGGGAAGTGCCCTTTCTCATGAGATTGCAATAAATTCCTTTTTGCCTTCTACCTTGAGAAGCCTCTGAGTTTAATTTGAGTAAGGTTCACTGTTATCCCACACACCAGAGATAATAGGGAGCCTTTGGAGTTTATTAAATAAGGGCAGATGCTGACAAGGTCAGACCTGCACTTTGGGAAAATCACTTTAGTTGCTGAATGGAGGATGGATGGGAGTGGGGAGAGACTTTGGGCTGGCAGACCCACCAGCAGGCTATTGTCATAGTCCAGGAATGAAGGCTTGCACTGGATCAGTGGTGATGTCCCAGGGAAGAAAGGGTAATATTCAATAGATGTTGCAATAGTGATATCTGTTGCCTTGGCAATAGATTAGATATTGGTGGTGGGGGATGGGGAATAGGAAATTGTGAATTGTCCAGGATAACATCCAGGTTTTGAGCCTGGGGGAGTAATCAGGAAATTTGAAGGTGTTAGGGAGAATTTAGGAGGAAAGATATTGAATTTAGTTTTGAACACGTTTGAGTTTAAGATGTCTGCTGGACATTCAATTCAAGATGTCTGAAAGGCAGTTGGAGATGGGAGGTTAGAAGTCAGCAGAGAATTTGGGACAAGGTAGATAGAATTGAAAATCAGCATTATGGTAATTATGGGAGCTGATGTGATCACCAAATGAAATATACTATATAGGGAGAAGAGAAAGAGGGCCCAGAATATAGTCCTGTGTGACATCTGTGGTAGGAGAGATGACGATCCAGCAAAGGACACAGAAGAAAAATCTGTATGATGGGTAAGAGAATCTGGAGGGACACATTGTCCAGAGAGACCCAGGTAGAGGTTGTGATATTGGAAAGGAAGTTGGGGGAAAACCTCAGGAACTTTCATCAGTCTTGGTGAGTACTACTGGAGGCCTCAGAGTCCCTTGTTCTAAGATACCTAAAAAAGGCCTAATGGCTCTTCTAAATCTCTCCCTTCACTACAGAGGTCCTTTCTCCTTCCTTTTGGTTTCTCCTTTCAGTTTTCTGTTGATTGTTGCCCCTGTGCTACCAATTCTTGCTTTTTAATTTTATTTATTTTTTTTACTTTAAAAATTAACACTTTTTAATGAACAAAAATTATTTTTCTTCCTCTCACCTTCCCCCCATTGAAAACAAAACAAAGCAAAATAAAACATCTGAAACAAATATACATAGTCAAGCAAAAGATCTTCCTGCATTGGTTGTTGTAATGCCAATGGGATACCCACAGCAGCCACTATGGATATGCATGCATATTTCCAGGGCAAATTCGCAAAATATAAACTTTCTTCCTCAGAGATGAAACCAAAATATTTATTCGGATACCAGAAAGCAATTCCACCATGGTAACCATGAAGTTTATATATCATTACTGTGTGCAGCACTGTCATCTTGAAGCTTTCCCTTGGTTAGGCCTCCCCACAGACAAGCTTCCTTAGGCCAAATTTCTCCCTCTCACTCAAGCTAGCTGCTATGCCTCGGCTCTGCCTCACTCTCTCCCAGCTCTATCTCACTCTCTTCCTGCTGCACCCCTTTGGCAAGCTCCTCCCACCACCCTATAGCTCAAACTGTGGGACAGGGTCAAAGCTCAAAGCAGGTCACATGAGCATATTAAAGGACAGGGAAGATCTTCAAATTCTCTTACCATTACAGTTGTCCAAAAACCTATGTCTTGTTCTCTCTGCTAGGACAAGGGTAGCGTATTTTGTCATCAGTTTTCTAGAATCATTATATTGATAAAAGTTCTTTTTTTATAGTTTATAATCTGTTCCTCCTACTGGGTATCCTCACTCTATGAACAAAAAGAATAAAAAACTGAAATTCTTATAAAAAATGGGCGAAGTGCAGCGAAACAATTTCCCGCATTGGCCATGCCCCCAAATACATTTAAGTTCATCACCTCTGCGAGGAGGTGATTAATGTGTTTCCTCTTTAGTCTTTTGGACTTACAATTGGTCATTTAATTTTTTTTTTTTGAACTCGTGGTTTTGTCATTGCATCCGAGTTTGAAGTCTTTCCAAGTTGTCTTTACAGTGTTATTGTATAAATTGTTCTCCTGGTTATGTTCATTTTACTCTGCATCAGTTCATACCAGTCCTCTTTTTAAATCCTTTGACCATTTATTAATTGGAGAAAGATTCTCTTAAAAATTTGAATCAGTTCCTTATATATCTTGGAAATGAGACCTTTACCAGAGAAATTTGCTCTAAAGATTTTTTTTTCCATAGACAGTTTCCTTCTACTTTTAGCTGTATTGGTTTTATTTGCTTAAAACTTTAAAAATTTTATGTAGTCAGAATTGTTGTGGAGATGCATTCCAGTCTATCTTAAGTCTTGGTGGTAGCTAGGGATGCTGTATTGCTCTCTGGAAGGTCATGTGTCTCTTTTAAAACTCCCAGTTGTGACTCAAATCCACCTTCTAGTCCCAAGATGGTGATAATATAAATTGCTTTTAGAGTTATATATTAAGGGAATGTTAGCTGGCCTTTCTGAATTTACAAATCCTAGTATTCCAGTAAGTTCTCAAACTCCACATCCAGGTATTCCATAGAATAAATTGCTGTGAAAAAGAATAACTTTGGAATCTCAGCTCTCTTGTCGGAAAGCAGGTAGACCAAAAGCTCAAGCTGAGTTAAATAGACCAAGCCAGAAATTTACAGGCTGTGTTCGGGTCTCCACATGGTTCCCTGGGACAAAAGAGCCCTTATTAGCCAGCTGGAAGAAAGGGGCTCCACCTAGGGGGCAGCCAGAACAGTCTTTATCTTAAATCCTAGCCCTAGCATCTGTTAATGCAATGTAAAGGAAAAGGGAAAGCCTACACACTCAACTAGACTATTCCCCCAAAATCCCTTACTATCCACTTAACACTCAATTAAACCTGATGGGGCAGATTTACAAAATAAAGAAGTGGGTGTGGTTCTGATTGAGAATGGTCAAAAGAGCCTTGGAGCTTCCTTTCCCTCTCCCACTGCACTGTAGCTTGGGCTAACCCTTTTATCAGGATCTCCCTTACCCCAACTGAGAGGCCAGCTCTCTTTAGATCCGTGAGCCCTGTAGAGTAAGGCAAATTTTCTTGATCTCATTATTAACATATGCACATTCATCAGACCAGACTTGTAAAGATTTACTGGATGTCTCTTTGATCTGAGCTTAAAACTACACTAACTTTAAGAATATAATGTCTTTGGACTTTTTCTTTAAATCAATCCATTATGCTGATTTGTTTTTCTCTTTAAATACTATTATTAATTATTTGAGGGGGAGGGGTGTGTGGGTGCAGTGGACAGAGTGCAGGGCCTGGAGTCAAGAATGTTCATTTTCCTGAATTCAATTGAGCCTCAGTTAGCTGTGTGATCATGAGCAAGTCACTTAACCCTATTTGCCTCAGTTTCCTCATCTCTAAACATAAACTGGAGAAATGACAATTCTCCCTAAATTTACTTATTTACTGCCATACCAATCAAACTATCAGATAATTATTTTCTAGAGCTGGAAAAAAATAATATCAAAATTCATCTGGAAGAACAAAAAGTCCAGAATATCAAGGAAATTAATGAAAAGAAATGCTAGGGAAGGTGGCCTGGCCCTACCACATCTCAAATTGTATTATAAAGCAGCAATTATCAAAACCACTTGGTACTGGCTAAGAAACAGAAGGGTAGACCAGTGGAATAGGCTAGGTACTCAAGACACTAGTCAATGAATATAGCAATCTACTGTTTGATAAACCCAAAGACTCCAGCTTCTGGGATAAGAAATCTCTATTTGAGAAAAACTGCTGGGAAAACTGGAAAATAATATGGCAGAAAGTGAGTATTAGACCAACATCTGACACTGTACACCAAAATATAGTCCAAATGGGTAAATGATTTAAATATAAAGGCTGATACTATAAATAAATTGGGGGAGCAGGAAATAGTTTATTTATCAGATTTATGGAGAATGGAGGAATTTATGACCAAACAGAGAGAGAACATTATGAAGTGCAAAATGGACAATTTTGATTACATTAAATTGAAAAGTTTTTGTACAAACAAAGCCAATGCAAACCAAGATTAGAAGGAAAGCAGAAAACTGGGCAAGAATTTCTACAACTAGTGTCTCTGATAAAGGCCTCATTTCCAAAATATATAGAGAACTGAGTCAAATTTACAAGAATACAAGTCATTCCCTAATTGATAAATGGCCAAAGGATATGAACAGGCAGTTTTCAGAGGAAGAAATCAAAGCTATCTATAATCATAAGAAAAAATGTTCTAAATCACTATTGATTAGAGAGATGCAAATCAAAACAACTCTGAGGTACCACATCATACTTATCAGATGACTGACTAATGTGACAAAACAGGAAGATGATAAATGTTGGAAAAGATGTGGGAGAGTTGGAACGAACACTAATTCATTGTTGGTGGAGCTGTGAGCTGATCCATTCTGGAGAGCAATTTGGAACTATGCCTGAGGGGCTACAAAAATATGCATACCCTTTGATCCAGCAACATTGCTTCTAGGACTGTATCCCCAAGAGATCATAAAAATGGAAAAGGGTCCCACATGTACAAAAATATTTATAGCAGCACTCTTTGTGGTGGCCAAAAACTAGAAATCAAGGGGATGCCCATCAACTAGGGAATGGCTGAATAAATTACGGTATATGAATGTAATAGAATACTATTGTGCTATAAGAAATGATGAACAGGAAGACTTCAAAGAGGCCTGGAAAGACTTATATGATCTGATGCTGAGTGAAAGGAGCAGAACCAGGAGAACTTTGTACACAGCAACAATTACAGTGTGCAAGGATTTTTTCTGGTAGACTTAGAACTCCATTGCAATGAAAGGATTTTAAAAATTCCCAATGGTCTTTTAACGTAAAATACCTTCTACATCCAGAGAAAGAACTATGGAATTCAATCGCAGAATGTAGCAGATTGTTTTCTTTTGTATTACGTTTTGGTTTGTTTTATAATTTCTCCCATTCATTTTAATTCTTCTATGCAACATGACTATGGTCAAAATGTATTTAATAGGAATGTATGTGTAGAACCTATATAAAATTGTATGTAATCTCGGGGAGGGAAGGGGGAGTTAGGGGAGAAGAAGGGAGTTAGGGGAGAAGAAGGGAGTTAGGGGAGGAGGAAGAGGGAAGGAAAAAAATGTAAGTTATGTGGTAGTGATTGTAGAACGCTGAAAAAAAATAAATTGAAAAAAAAAAAAGCTGGAGAAGGAAATGGCAAACCACACCAGTATCTCTGCTAAGAAAACCCCAAATGGGGTCACAAAGAGTTGGACACAACTGAAAAAATGACTGAATAATTTTTTATAAGAGGTGACTGGGAGTGGAAGAGGGAGGAAAACTGGGAATAACTATGGTGATGTAAGAAACAGAAGATATCAGCAAAAACCTATTTAAGGAACATCTTGTATAAACTAGGACCCATGAGGTGTCAAACCACCAGGACCTACTTTGATCGCAACTAGGACCTTTAAAAGGTTAAAAAATGCTTAGACACCATAAAAATCAGAACATGTCCCTATAAAAAGGATCTCATGGTCTACATGGGCATTTCCCTGTTAGGGGTCCATTGTTAGTCAAATCCCAACTGGAGAGCTGAAGAGATACCCGTGTTGGTCCACAGAATCATGGGGCTTCAGAGGTCTCAGTAGGATCCACATAACTATTCTATTACAAACAGAACCACATTTTTGTTTAGCAGGCAGATTGTCCAAGTTTGCTTTTCACATCTGTGCAACTGGGGGCTTAATTTCCTTTCAGAGCAATGTATCCCAATGTGTCAGTGAATATAAAAGTTTGTTTATATGTAACTAGAGCCTCCTTACTTCCCAACTCTGACTTGACTTCCTTATGTAATTGTAAATATAGCAGAGTCCATGGGAGCCCTATCCCTAGAGCATAGCTAGGATGCTCTGCCTACTTCTAGTCCAAGGAGAAAAGCCTGGGAACCCTGCTTCTGGAAAGGTATGATAATATATAATGGAAATGTCCTGTTCTCAGCTTCAGAGAATGTTCTGGTAGTCTGACTTTTTCTAATCTGCTTACATCTTGGTGAAGAGGGGCCCTTTTGGTTGGCTTTCTGAACCTGAAATGAGAGGCAGACAAAAGATTCCCAGAAGGGCAATTTGAGCCCTTTTTCCTCCCTGGCTGTGATCAAAAGAAGACATGCTGTAAGTCTCCTGGAGAGGAGATAGGCCTCAGGATTTAATCTTCCAGCCTATGAAATTCAAAAGTTTGGAAGAGTGAGTCACTCTGGAGGTCTGGAGTTGATGCTGGATTTTATAGACAGCTGAGCCTGATGAGGCACAAAGTCCCTATTTGACCCAGCAGAATTGTGAATCTAAGTCAACCAAGAAGGAGCAAGATTAACTCATCCACTGGCCATGCTGCATTTGGAAGGGAGTTTGGTAATTACATTGTAGCAGTTATTTTTAAGCCTGAGTCCTTTCCAAAGATTGAGGTGTTAAATTTGTGGGTGGTTAGACAAGAAGTGCCTGTAGCATTGGGGGAGGAGGGATCTGTCAAGATGATCTATTCTTAAGTTCTAGTTCTATCTTCTCAGTACCCCTTAATACCTAGTGTTTAATACCCCTTTGTAAGAGCTAATTGATATTCATTGGTTAAATGATACTAGAATGCTAATTGCTAGAGGATACTGATGATATAAGGGAAATAGCGTTACTGGTAACTAATACTAGGGAATGAGGACTTAGACTGATAGCATTAGGGAAGAGCCCCATTCCCCAAAGATACACCTAAAACTATAAGGGAGAGAAGTAGCTAACCATGAGCTTTTTGGGGATCTGACTTATCAATGAGATTGGGAATTAAATGAGAGTTTCTGGTCTGGTTACCTCATGGTGAAGAGAAGACATGGAAATAGTGTCTGATTCTATATTCTTGGGCTCAAAGATCAATGAAGACAGTGACTGCAGCCATGAAATTGAAAGACACTTGCTCCTTGGAAGGAAAGCTCTGGCAATTCTGGACAACACACTAAAAGACAGAGACATCACCTTACCAACAAAGGTCTCTCCTCATTACATTTACAGATACAAACATAAAGGAAGGTAAGTCATGGAGCAGGGTCTAATGAGATCATGCGCAGGGAGAGGAGGACACATTGGTGCTTCCTCTGGGCTACACAGTGCCAGGAGTTGGCATTGAGCAGGGGAAGGATTTGAGACAAAACACATGCAATTTACCTTCTCAGATGAGATATGAGAGGGTGGGGATAGGGAGCAGTTAGTCATTGGTTTAAACTCTTAAAAGGCAACATTAAGGGAACCCAAAGAAGAGACAGTGACCTTGAGTATTTGAGAAAACCAGTTCTGCCAATTTTGTAAATTTGTACAGAACAATTGGTCTCTTATTCTTATTTCTAACAGGATAAAGAAATGACCTTGTGTCTTAATAATAACAACTCTAGCATTTATATAATGTTTTAAGACTTGCAAAAAGCTGTACAAATATTATTTTATTTTCATCACAATTCCAAGAGTATTATTTTTCCCTCTGGGAGGATTATTAACCCCATTTTATAGATGAAAAAACTGGGGCCTAATGAGGCCCAGGATGGGCAAATAGTAATAAAAGTCTGAGGCTGGTTTTGAACTTGGGTCTTCTTGGTTGGAATTTGGGCACTGTATTCACTGTGCCAACTTACAGTCACCATTTAGAACATAAAGCAATAAACAATAATGGAAAGCAAGTAGGGCAGATTTTGGACATAAGTAGATAATTATTTTTTCATAATACGTAGTAAACTTTCTTGGTTCAGTATTTCATTTTCATGTACATGGGGTCTTTTCACCCTGGAATATCCCTAACTCTGGCCCTCTTCTTCCATTGGTGAGTTCCCTTCTGGGACCTCGATTTTGGAGAGGGACCCAGGCTGGCCGTTCTTCATTCACCTCCCTGTAGTGCTTCTGACTCTCCCCACTTGGAGTCCCTGAGCAGGCACCTTATCCCTGTCATCTCTCCTCTTTGGCTGTTTTGTGTGGTCTTCCCCCATTAGAATTTAAGTTCCTCAAAGGCAAGAACTGTCTTCCTTTTCACTTATATTTGTATCTTTCTCATTTATCACAATATCTGGTACACAATAATAATTTAATAAATGCTTATTACTTAATTGCCTACCTGGATAAGTTTCTTGTATGCAATAGAGTGTTGGATATTGTTTTCTTATCCATTGTCACTCTTGTTTTACAGGATTGTTTAATCTGTTCACATTTAAGTTGTCATAGTTGGACATCATAGACATTTTAAAAAATTCCTTTTTTTAAAAAAAAACCCTATAAAATACTTAAATAACCCCATTTCAGAAAAAGAAATTGAATAAATCATTAATGAAACCCCTAAGAAAAAATATCTAGGGTCAGACAGATTTCCAAGTGAATTCTACCAAACATTTAAAGAACAATTAATTCAAAAACTATATAAACTATTTGGAAAAATAGGCAAAGAAGGAATCCTGCCAGATTCTTTCTATGATACAGATATGGTGCTGATACCTGAACTGGGAAGAGCCAAAACAGAAAAAGAACTAATTTCAAAAATTTTAAATAAAATGATAGTAAAGAGATTACAGCAACTTTTCATGAGGATAATACACTATGACCAGGTGGGATTTATACCAGGAATGCAGGACTGGTTCAATATTAGGAAAACTATCAGCATTATTGACCATCTCAATAACAAAATTAAAACAAATCATATGATTATCTCAATAGATGCAGAAATACTTTGGACAAAATACAATACCCATTCCTATTAAAAACACATGAGAGTATAAGAATCAACAGAATTTTCCTTGAAATAAGTTGTTGTTGTTGTATTTGTCCATTTTCAAAGAAGACCATGACATCAGAAAAATGATGACATGACTTGCACTGGACTTTGTTTGGAGTGAGGGAGGTCTGTGCAGGTCACCAGCCTCACTTTCTCCTCCTGAACCATCTGGATCTAGTGACCAGATATTCATCAGGATAACTAGAGATGACCCAGGATGCAATGGGAGACCTTGATCTTTTCAGGTACTCACTTAGAGAACACATTGAGTGAATAGGCCTCTTTAAGAAGTAGTCAGGGAAATGTCCCTTTTAATGAGCAAAAGAAAAAAATAACCAAATCACACTAGGAGGAAAAGAGAAATTGTTACTATTGGTAAACAACAAATATATGCTTATTGACTTGGCAGATTGGTAACAGATACTACAATATACTCTTTTTTTTTTTTTACTATTTTATCTATATATTTCCTTTATCTTGATCTTGCCTCAAAAAAAGAGTGATCAAAGACTATCTGAAGATTCACAAAAGTTTAAATTAGGGTTAAGAGACAAAGCTCTGCTGGAAGGTTAGGAATTTTCATAACTAGGAGTTCTATAGGAACTAGGTACTCCTGGGAGTACCTAGTACTAGGTACTAGGATTAGTACAATTGTAGTTGTATACTACTGATGGGGTGATGCAACTGGACTGCTTTTAAAGACATGGTCTTTGCCTTTCAGGGGTCCAGGTCCCATCACCCTATCACTCCATAAAACAGCCTAGGAGGGGACCTCATGGACCTGAATCATATTGTCTCTAGAATAAAAAAAGTGAACTTATTATTGTTAATAGAATGTATCAGATTAAATTTCTGGCAGTCAACAAACACTGATTAAGTACCTTCTATGTGTGTCTAACCCTATACTAAGCCAGTAGATATCATATCATAAACTTCCTTCCACCCGCACCCCCCACCCCAGAAAATAACGAAGGCTTGGGAGGCATCTGTCTAAAACCATCAACAACCATTATATGTAATGGGAATAAGCTAGACGCATTTCTAATAAGATCAGGGGTGAAACAAAGATATCCATTATCACCGTTATTAGCTATAAGAGGAGAAAAACAGGAATTAGGATAGGCAAAGAAGGAACAAAACTGCTACTCTTTGCTGATGATATGATGTTATACTTAGAGAATCCTAGAGAATCAGCTAAAAAAACCACTTGAAATAATTAACAATGTTAGCAAAGTTGTGGGATATAAAATAAACCATATAAATCATTGGCATTTCTATATATCACCAACAAAGCCCAGAAGCAAGAGATAGAGAAATTCCATTTAAAGTAACTGTAGACAGTATAAAGTATTTGGGAGTCTACCTGCCAAAACAAATGCAGGAACACAATTACAAAACACTTTTCATACAAATAAAGTCAGAACTAAATAATTAGAAAAATATCAGATCTACCTAAATTAATTTACTTATTCAGTGCCATATCAAACTATCAAAAAAAATTTATAGAGCTAGAAAAAATAATAACAAAATTTATCTGGAAGAACCAAAAGGTCCAGAACATCAAGGGAGTGAATGAAAAGAAAAGCAAGGGAAGGTGGCCTAGTTCTAACAAATCTAAAACTATATTATAAAAGCAGCAATCATCAAAACTATCTGGTACTGGCTAAGAAATAAAGCGGTGCATCTGTGGAATAGCTTAAGTACATAAGACACAGTAGTCAATGATGATAGTACTCAACTTCTGGGATAATTTGACATAAACTACTGGGAAAACTGGAAAACAGTATAACAGAAACTAGGCATAGACTAACATCTTACACTGTATATCAAGATAAGGTCAAAATGGGTACAGAATTTAGACATAAAAGGTGAAACTAGAAACAAATTAAGAGAGCAAGGAATAATTTACCTGTCAGAGCTAGGAAGAAGGGAAGAATTTATGACCAAACAAGAGATAGAGAACATTACGAAATGCAAAATGGATAATTTTGATTACATTAAATTAAAAAGTTTTTGCACAAAGACAATGCAACCAAGATTAGAAGGAAAACAGAAAACTGAAATGATTTTTATAGCCAGTGTCTCTGATAAAGGTCTCATTTCTAAAATATATAGAGAACTGAGTAAATCTATAAGAAGACAAGTCATTCTCCAGTTGAAAGACAGTTTTCAGAGTAAGAAATTAAAGCTATCTATAGTAATATTAAAAAAATACTCTAAGTCACTGCCGATTAAAGAACTACACATTAAAACAGTTCTGAGGTACCATATCATATCTATCAGACTGTCTAACTTGACAAAACAGGAAAATAATAAATGTTGGCGAAGATGTAGGAAAATTAGAACACTAATTCATTGTTGGTGGAGGCATGAACTGATCTAACCATTCTGGAGAACAATTTAGAACTATGCCCAAAGGGCTATAAAATTGTGTATATCCTTTGATCCAGCAATACCACTACTAGGTTCATATCCCAAAGAGATCATAAAAAAGGGAAAAGGATCCACATGTATAAAAATATTTATAACAACTCTTTTTGTGGTGGCCAATAATTAGAAATTGAGAGGATGCTCATCAATTGGGGAATGACTGAACAAGTTGTGGTATATGGATGGGATGGAATATATATGAATATAATTCCATAAGAAATGGTGAGCAGGCAGACTTTAGAAAAATTTGGAAAGACTTGCATGAACTGATGCTGAGTGAAGTGAGCGGAGGCAGAACACTACACAATAACAGCAACATTGTTCGACTTTGTCAGACTTAGCTCTTCTGAAGAATGCAATGATCTAAGACAATTCCAGAAAACTCATAATGTAAAATGCTATCCACTTACAGAGAAAGAACCATGGCGTCTGAATGCAGATTAAAGCATACTATTTTCTTTTTTTGTTTTTTGTTTTTTCTTTCTTATGATTTTTCTTTTTCATTCTGATTCTTTCATGGCATGACTAAAGTGGAAATAGGTTTAATATGATCATATATGTATAGCCCATATATTACATGTCATCTTGGGGAAGGGGGAGTAGAGGAAGAGGGGAAAATTTAGAACTCAAAATCTTATAAAAATGAATGTTGAAAACTTAAATAAATATTTTAAAAGGGAAAAAATAAAGTAAACATAGGTAATTTTTAAAATCCCCTTCCTCTTTTTAAGATTTTAATTTAGTGCTACGATTAGTTTTGCATATACTACTTTGATGCTAATGTCTTACTAGAGGCAACAGGTCTTAACAAGCAAGTTCACTTACAGTGAACCAAGTTGGAATTTTTTTTGTGACTTCCTCTATCAATGTTCATCAGATAAGAAAAGGTGGCTACTTGGGAACAGACACAAAATTGAGTTTTTAGCAACCTTAATAGTAGTAGAACAAGGGATTCAGATGCATAGTTGATCTGATCAACTGTGGAGTCAAAGTTACAAAGAGAAAAAGTGAGAACAGAGAAGTGTTGGATTAGGAGAACAGGGAAAGATGGAGGGACTGGAGGTCACAGTGAGAAAGTTCAAGATCATGCAGGTCTGTAAAAGTTTTGGATTATATGAATGAGGTCTAAGGTATCACTTGCTCTGTTGGTGGGTAATGGTGAGCAGAGATGGATGTCACTGGAGTTGAGTAGAATGGTAGGCAGAATGTTTGAAGGAATATCAATAATCACTAAGGAAGAGGACAGGGTTTAGAGTTTAGAACAGACTTACACAACTTAGCAGTAGGTAGGGGCCAAAATTAAAATAGTCTAAACTTTGGGTTCCACAGATTAGACTACAGACAGACGGATAATGGTTGGTTGCCTCACGTCAAGTGACAAGCAGGAGAGTGTTCAGTGGCAACCCGACATTTTTAGTTGGCCAGAAATCCTTTGGTGGGCCTCAAGTGGACCGAGGGCCAAATCTTGTGCAAGTGGGGTTTAGAAGAAGAGTATGAACCAGATCATGAAATCCTTGAGGAAAGAGAGAAGCTGAAGGATGGACGTAAAGGCAAAGAGGATCTAACCAGAATGGGCTAAGTAGGAGGAAGGAAAAAGGAGTGGAGGTTGCCGAATGACAGTAGGAAACGTAGGGTTTAGGTACAAATGCTCCCAAAGTGAGTGAAACCACCCCCTGGGGGCCACTGGAATGATTCAGAGGAGTTGATAGTAGCCTTGGGTACAATTTGGGGGGGTTTTGAATAAAAGTAAGGGCACAGGGGAAGAATAAGAAAAGAAGAGAAGAAAATTTTGAAAAGCCGTTCACACGTTTCGTCTGTAGTGTAACAGAGTTAAAATTGTAGTGATTATATTATTTTCTAAATAAACATACAAAATGCAAGTTATAATGGATCAGTGATCAAGTCTGCCAACAGGTCTTAACAAGCAAGTATTAGTAGGTAAGCTTGTCGGGCATTGTGTTGTGCTTTGTGAGGAAGACCAGCGTACGAGGGCAGGAATATGTGTATGTAATGACCTGTATATAATGTGATACTAATAGAGTTATGTGATACAATATTGCATCATCAAAATTTCAATGTAGGAAAAACTCCACAAATTTACAATAAATTATTAAATATAAGATGCATCATTTAAAAAAATATGTTCAAATTTTTTTTTGAAATGATGCAAATTTTTAAAAAAGGGTTAAAGAAAGTAGATTTCCAGAGGGCTGCTGAGTAACTTTTTTTTTTAAACAGGGCAATAGACCAAATAAACGAAGGAAGGAAACAAGCATTTATTAAGTGCCTGCTTACTCTGTGGTAAGCACTGTGCACAAATATCTCACCCTGGAAGGTATTATTTATTATCCTAATATTACAGTTGAGGAAACTGAGGCAGTCAGCAGTTAAGTAATCACAAAGCTAATAAGTGTCTGTGGTTCAATTTGAACTCAATAGCTTTCTGACCCCAACAGACTTTGTATTCTACTACCCCCACTACCTACATGCCCAGGTTAGTGATTTTTGAGGTCCAACACCAAACTGCTTTCGAGAATGACTAGACCAATTCACATTCCACCAAGAGTGGATTATTAGGACTGTTTGCCCACAGCTCCTCCAAAATTTGTTATTTTTCTCTTATCGTCCTTGACAGTCTGATGAGTGTGAGGGAGAATCTCAAAATTGCTTTAATTTGTACCTCTGTAATTGTTAGTGATTTGGATAATTTTAAAAATGAGTTTCTCAAGAGGTGTTTTGATCTACCAAATCAAATGCTTTTTCATATTCAGCAAACAGAAAATGCAGTGTGATTTTATATTCTCTCTACCTTTCAGTCAGTTGTGAAATATTAAAGATATGGTCCATTGCTGATTATCACTTTCAAAAGGATGATAATTCCCTACTTTCATCAAAGATGTCCTCAATTTGTATGTAGATGACTTTCATAAAGATTATAGATAAGAGAGTAGGTTTATGTCAATAGTTTTATGGCATTTTTTATTGCCTCTTTCAGTATTGATAAGATCTGAGATTCTTTTCCATGCCTTTGCTGTCATCCCCTCCTCTAGATACCTTGATATTGATCCCTCAATCCCTCACAATTATATCACCTCTAGCATGGATTTATCTCTCTATCTTTGGTCCATTTTACCTGATTTTACTGTCTTGTTCTCTTTAGTGTCATTTCTACTTTCCCTATGAGCATATCTGAGACTATGATGATAAGGTCCAAATGTAGGGGTTCCACTGTTCTTGAAAGAGGAAATAGTTTATTATCATAATTTTTAAACAAATTTTTCATTTTTCTTTTGTTGTCTTCCTTCCTTTTTATCCTTCAGTGCCCTTGGTATGACTTTATGCCCTTGGCCTTGACTTAGTTGAATATGTTACTGGGCTTTTAAAATATTTGTTTTTTTAATAAAAACTAAAAACTTGATTCTTTCTGCTTTATGAGACAATACCACTCATAGTTGTCCATCAGCCTTCTTTGTGATAGTTTATAAATACTTTCAATTCAATTCATTTGAAATATATACCTACATATACACATACATACATATACATATATATATATGTATGTATATATACATACACACCATTGATGGTTTTTATCTCTTGGCAAGTAACATGGATGTTTACTCACCAAGATATTTTCTGAGCTCTTTTGTTCTCCTTGTTGTGACAATTTTCTTTGCTTAAACTGCACAAAATGATTATAAACTGGTGTGATGTCATTTCTGTTACCTAGGAAGAGGTACAAGAGATAGGAATTAGGAGAGTAGAAGAGAGAGGAATCTGCTTGTCATGGACCAGAAAAGGCAGCCCAGTGTCCAGTCTCCTCCTCTCCTAATCCCTCTGCTAAGGTAAAAACCTTTCTCCTGCTACATTCCTTAGTTCTCATCCCAGCTCAGTCTGGTCCAGCCTTTCCACTGTGCTTTCTGGAAACCTTCTTTATCATTAAGTAAACCTACTCTTTATCATAAATCTCTTTCAAACATTCATATTCGGATTCTTACAGAAACCTGGCTTCCTTTGAAGATACCTCATTTTTGCTGCCCTCTCTAGTGATGACCATTCTCCTCACGTCCCCTTAACACATGGGGCAGGGATTGGTTTGGTTTTGGTTCCCCCTGCAGCTGGAGGGCTGGGCCTAGAGTCAGAAGAACTCTGAGTTCAAATGTGGCTTTAGAAACTTACAAGCTAGGTATGACCTTAGTCAAATCATTTAATTTTCTTCCTTCTGAAATGACTGAATCAATAGTTTTGTAGAAAACTGGGAGAATTTCTATGAACTGATGCAGAACAGAGTGTGCAGAATCAGGACAATGATACAATGCCAACATTATAAAGAAAAGTAACTTTGAAAGATTTGGGAACTCTGATGAATTCAATGACAAATGGTGTGCCTGGAGAACCAAAGATGAAGCAAATGCTACCCACCTTCTGATAGAAAGCTGATGTCCTCCAAACATACGAGACATCTGTTGTAGGACACGGTCAATGAGGAAATTATTTTTGATTCATTATGCTTATTTGTCATGAAAATTATCTGTTATTGCTCAATTGTTGGAAGAAGTGGGTAGGAGATAAAATAAATATTTATCAACTGGGAAAAAAAAGGAAGTAACATGTTGAATTAATCTACTTTTTTAAAAGTATGCTGTACATAATAAAGATTTGTACTTTCACATATATGCCTCTTTTTGTATTCTACTTTATGGGAATATTTTCTCTTTTTTGGTGTTTGTTAAATCAGAATAATAGCATAAAAATTTAAATGTACAGTTAAAAAAGCAATTTGAAAAACTTGTTTTCAACAAGGTGTCTACCAGCTATACATTGAAATCCATTCGACTTTTACATATATATATATAAAACTCATGAGCAATTGTGGGGAAAGGTACTTTGTCTGACTGGAGCCCACTCATGAATTATTGTTAGGCATAGTGTCCTTAGGCTGGGGAGAAAACTGTCAGGGATGATGCTTTGAAGTCAGGAAGAAATGTAGTCTTGGAATTGGGGTCCAAGCACAAGCACTCCATCACACCTATCCCACCTATCCCCGCCTCTCACTGTTGTGAAGACCAAATGACATAATAATTGTAAAGCAACTGACACGTAATAGGTACTACATAGAAATGTTAGCTAGTATAGAAGTTAAGGAAAAAGGAAGTGAGTGAGGAAAGTCTCTTGCCCCAATGACAACTTGCCTTTAGATGAATACTCTACTTCAACAGGGACTAGCCATATTGTATGTGCCTAATACGTTGTTATTTCTTCATTCCCCAGCTGTTAAATAGTCAAAGGATATGTTCTCAAGCTATGGATGGCTGTATCAAAAATGCTTCAAATCACTCAATAGAGAAATGCAAGTTAAATCCAGTCTTAGGTTCCATGCACACACCTCTCAGATTGGCAAAACTGACAGAAAAGGAAAATGACCACCCTTCGAGGGTGAGGGTAGAAAGGCCCATTGATGCACTGTTGGCAGAGCTATGAAGTGGTAAGGCCATTTGGAATTATGGCCCCAGAGTGTGCATTCCCTTGGATCCAGCAATACTGCTATTAGGTTAATACCCAAAGAGATCAAAAGAGGAGGAAAAGGTCTGTTATAAAAGCTCTGTTTGTAGTGGCAAAGAGCGGGCAAGCAAAGAGATACCTATCAACTGGGAAAATGACTGAGCAAATTATAGTATTTGAACATAATAGAATGCCACTGTATTCTTCTTAGCAGGGAAGGTGAGGTCTCAAAAGGTCAGAAGAGCCCTGGATCCCTTCCTATGATTTCTTTTACACACCCCTTCAAGTTCTAGGTGTCATATGGACAATGGTCCAACAGAGGCAGGTGCTCAGGCAGTTGTCCAAACATGGTTATGAAGGAAAGCATTGAACTGTGTATCTTAAGGTTCCTTGTAGCTTTGCAAAGAAATGACTTTAATATTAATAACCGTAATGGCTAATGTTCATTAAGTGCTAGGTCCTTTACTATGTGTGCTTTACAATTGTTATCTCATACGATTTTCACACAACCCTGGGAGGTGGGTGTCAGTTGTTCAGTTGTTTCAATCAATACCCGAATCTTTATGACCCTGTCTGGTCTTGGCAAAGACACTGGAGTGGTTTGCCATTTCCTTCTCTGGCTTATTTTACTGATGAGGAAACTGAAGCAAACAGGGTTACATGACTTGCCTAGGGTCATTCAGCTAGTAAGTATCTGAGGCCAGATTTGAACTCAGGTCTTCCTGATTTCCAGGCCCAGCATTCTGTCGAGCACCTAGTTACTACTTTGCTTCTCTTTATTGTTTATAATTTAATAGTTACATTTCTACTAGCCCTTGTGATGTTTTCTGTACAGTCTGAGCTAGGGATATTTTCTGTCCTTGCCACTGGAGCCTATTGAGAAAGCTTGGTCAGTGCCCACCAACCCTCCAGTAGCCCACTCCAGCTCTGCTCCATCTTCCTCAACCCTCGGGAATTTCCTTTCCTTCATTAACAAACTTCTGCTTGGTTTAAACCCCTTCTTCTCTTAGTCCTTCCATCTTCTGGAATCCACTTGGTTATTTTTTTCCCAGATGATCCTGAATCTCCAGCGATTCTTCCTTCACTGGCGGTACTTTCTTGACATACCTTGACTCACTAGTCCTGGAGAGGGAGTCCAAATCCTCCTTGATCCCACTGCCCCTTCCAGAATTTCCCTTTTTTGCCTCTACCCAGAAACCTCGCTTCCTTTAAGGTTCAGTCCATTCAACCAATCCAGATTCTAAAGGCTGTTATCTGCTGGGCCCCAGATTATTCTCCCTCTTTCTCTTTTTAAACATTGTTTGGGGAAAGGCAATCAGAGTTAAATGACTTGCCCAGGGTCACATAGCTAATGAGTGTCTCAGGTCCTCCTGATTTCAGGAATTAGCGCTCTTTCCACTGTGCTACCTAGCTGCCGCCTTTAATACTTGACTCACAATCTTTCTCTCTATCCCAGCTTCTGCTCTTGTATTAATATTACTTCAATACAGTCATTAATAGATGCAACAGACATACTGCTATATCTCATTTAATCCTCATGACAACCAAGGAGGCAAGTACGACTCTCATTCCCCTTTTCCAGCTGAGGTAACTGAGGCAGACAGAGGTGAAGTGACATACCCAGGGCCACACAGCTAATAAGTCCGAGGTTGGATTGGATTTTGGATTTCCATGAATTGTTCTACACACTGCTGCTACCTCAAATACTCTAACCTCCCAATTCCTCACCCTCCTCATATCTAGGTGGTACAGTGGATAAAATGGTGGACCTGGAGTACTTAGGAAGACTTGAGTTTAAATTTGGACTCAGACACATACTAGCTGGATGACCCTGGGCAAGATATTTAAACCCTGTTTGCCTCAGTTTCCTCATCTGTAAAATGAGCTGGAGAAGGAAATGGCAAACCAACCCAGTATCTTTACCAAGAAAACCTCAAATGGGGTCATGAAGAGAGAGACATGCCTGAAACACCTGAACAGCACCAACAATAAATTCCATTCCACTTCAGTTACTGAACATCACCCTTAAGTGATCCCTTTCCAGGACCAAAAGCTCCGAAATTCTTTTATCACATAAATAACCTCTTTATTCTACCTCTCCCGAGGCCCCACCCTTTTAAAATCTATTCTTTGCCCTCATAGATCCTAGAAGTTCTCCATCCTTCTGTTCTTGGGCTACAACTACTGCTCTAATTTTACCTTCCTCCTTTCCCAATCTTAACTAGTGTAATTAATTAAATTAATTTGTAATTAGTTAAATTAATTTATATTAAATTTAATTAGTTGAACCTAGTCAGTTTAATGTTACACTATCGTCTGATCTCAAGTCCCATGACCTCTTATCTACTAATGCTTTCTGTCCCCTAAGCTGTCCAGTTGGAAAAATGAAGTTTGGTTGGTGCTCCCACTTAGAATATGAAGCAGCGCACTTTCTGAAGTAGTTAGAGGGGGGCGATGGCAGAGTGACAAAAATGCTCCCTTTACTCTGCCTCATCCTCTGCAAGTGATTCTCCATCCTACCCTTCCACTTCTATGGCTTACAATTTACTTGAGAAAAAGAAAAAATTATTTGCTTTCTCTTCTCTCCTTTTCTACATCTTAAACCCCCATAATGAGGCAGCTAGGTGGTACGATGGATAAAAGAATGGACCCTTGACTCCTGACTCCAGGACCTGAGTTCAAATCCATCCAAAATACTAACTAGCAGTATGACTCTGGGCAAGTCACTTAACTCGAATTACTTCCCTCAAAACTCCAAACAAACAAAAATCCCCATCACCACATCCTCCTTTCTTTCCTTACTCTAGCCCCCATGGAAGAGGTCGCCTTTCTCACTAAGGCCTCTAGTTCAGTATCCTAGATACCATCCCCAATGTTCTTTAGCAAACTGCCCCACCCTTTCTAATCTTCAAGTGTCTTTATCTCCAAATTCCTTCTCTATGCCTGAAGCTCTCAGGTTTCCCCATCTTAAAAAAAATCTCACTAGGTTCTTCTCCTGCAGATTTTATCCTTTATCTCTCATTTTTTTCACAGCCAAACTCCCTAACAAAAGCTATTTACTCTTGCTGCCTCTTCTTCCTTGGCAGTCTGGCTTCCAAGTGCACCATTCAAATGAAACTGCTCTCTCCAGGGCATTCTTTCCTTTCTGGGTCTTTGTGACATGCCTCTCTCCTGATTCTTCTTCCTATCTGACATCTCTTTCTCAGTTTCCTTGGCTGTTTTGTCATCCATATCATGCCCCATAGTTGTGAGTATACCCCAAGGCTCTGTCCTGGACCCTCTTCCCTTCTTCCTCTGTGCTTGGTGAATTAATCAACTCCCAAGAGTTTAAACATCATGGAAATGGCTCCCAGATCCCTCTCCTACATTCCAGGCATACATCTCCAGCTACTAACTGGACACTTCAAACTGGATGTCTTTCTCAGACTCAATATGTTCAAAACAATTCATTATCTTTTCCCATAAACCTATTCTTTTTCTCATTATTGTCCTTCTTCCCTTGACTCACTTCTGTTTTTCCATGCATTTTATTTAGTTTTTCAAAATGTATTTACACTTCCACAAGATTTTGAATTTTAAATTTTCTCTCCATCCCTCCCCTCCCTCCTACCCAAGACAGCATGCAATCTGATATAGATTCTACATATACATTCATATTAAATATATTTTTACATTCCTTGACTCACTTCTTAAAGAGGCCTATTCACTGAATGGGTGTTGTCTCACTCCATATGAGAACCTGAAAAGACCTTAGCTTAAAAGGGCCAAGGTCTCACATTGTATCTGGGGCTATTTTCAGTTCTCCTGATGAATATCTGCCCACTGGACTCAGATGGTTCTGGAGGAGAAAGTGAGGCTGGTGACTTTTCACAGCCCTCCCTCACTCAAATCAAAGTCAATCGCAAGTGATATCATATCATCTCCCTGATGTCATGGCCCTCTTTGAGAATGAAGGACAAACCACATATCCTTCCAGTCACCCAGGTTTACAACCATGGCATTGTCCTAAATTCCTCAATCTTCCTCACATTTATTTATTCCATTGTTAAATCTTGAGAAGCAGAACTAAGATGGTAGAATACAGGCAGCAATCTAGCTAAACTCTCCCAACGTTGCCCTCCAAATAATTTTATTTAAAATTGTTTTTTCAGTATAACTTAAAAATAACTCTTTCAATCAAATTTCAGAGCAGGAGAGCCAACAAAAGAAGCAGAGTGAGACATTTTTCACCAGGGTGGGAGCTGCCCAGGAGCCCAGCAGCTCCAGTAATGGCCTTGGAGGTGGCAATGACAGCAGTGGTGGCAGCAGCAGTTTTGGGAGCCCAGCCCAGAGACAGTAAGGGGACTAGTCAGACTAGTCAGAAAGAAATGACAGGGGCCCTTTTGCTGGCACTAGGTATAGCTGGCAATGATTGTCAACTCTATTATGCATGCACAGTTATAGCTTGCAGCTCCAGGGTGGAGAGGAGCTCTTGTCACAAGGTAACAGGGGCCCTGGTCCCAGTACCAAGGCATAAAGGAGGACTAGTGCTTCTGGCTGCAAGGGAGCAGCCCTTCCTAGGTAAAGAACAGAGCCCAGACCAGGGGAGCAATGACTACACCTCTCCCAGGATAACACTACCTTGGAAACACTGAAAACTTACAGAACTCAGAAATAACTCTGAAAGGAGCAGCATAAAAAAACCTGAAACTTGGGACTGTGCCTCCTCAATTCCAGATGAGCAGAGCTCAGTTTTCTTTTTTTCTTTTTTTATTAGTTAATAATTTATTTTTTGTTTTCAACATTTACTTCCATAAGTTTTAAATTTTCTCTCTCTTCCTCAAGATGGTATGCAATCTGATATAGACTCTACACAAACATTCTTATTAAACACATTTTCACATTAATCATGTTGCATAGAAGAATTATAATGTTTGGGAGAAACTATGAGAAAGAAAACAAAATAAAACAAAAAAGAAAATCTTTTGCTTCTAGTAGAGCTTAATTTTAACAAAAAATTTAAAATTAAGAAATAAACTGGAAAAAATGAGCAATCAACAACAACAAAAAAGAACTTGACCACAAAAAGCTACTACAGTTGCAGGGAAAATCAAGACATAAACTCAGAAAAAGATAATAATGTGAAAATAGCTTCAAGCAAAGTCTTAATGAAAAATGCTAATGAAACCCAAGCACAAGAAAATTCCTGGAAGAGTTAAAGAAAGAGATAAAAGTGGTAGAGGAAAAAAATTAGGAAGATAAATGAGAGAGATGCAAGATGATTATGAAAAGAGAATTAAGAACCTTGTAAAAGAGGCACACACAAAAAAATAAAGGAAATAACACCTTAAAAAACAGAATTGGCCTAATGGTAAAAGAAGCACAAAAATTCGCTGCAGGAAAGAACTCCTTAAAGAGCAGAATTGGTAATTCCAAAGGACAGATGATAGAAAATGCCATCCACATCCAGAGAAAGAACTATGGAACTGGAATACAGAGCAAAGCAGACTATTTTCTTTCTTGTTTTGTTTTGTTCCCTTTCTCATAGTTTTTCCCATTCATTATAATTCTTCTATGCAATATGACTAATGTGAAAGTGTGTTTAATAGGAATATATGTGCAGAGTCCATATCAGAGTGCATGCCTTCTTGGGGAGGGAGGGGGAGAAAATTTAAACTTATGGAAGTGAATATTGAAAATTAAAAATAAATAAATTAATAAATTGAAAAAAAAAGAAAAGCAGGATTGGCTAAATAGAAAAAGAGGAGGTACAAAAGCTCACTGAAGAAAGCAATTCCTTAAAAGTGAGAATTGGGCAAGCAGAATCTAATGATTCCTTGAGACTTCAAAAAACAGTAAAACAAAATTTAAAAATGAAAAAAAAATAGAAGAAAATGTTAAATTTGGAAAAACAACTGACCTGGAAAATAGACTGAGGAGAGATAATGTAAGGATTATTAGACTCTCTGAAAGCCATGAAAGGGGAAATGGGAGAGGGTGGGGGGAAATGCCAGTCAATGCTTGGAATTAGTTCATCAGAATTAGTTCAAAAAGAGAAGAATGTATATACACTCTCAGCTGGGTATAGAACTCTGTCTTATCCAATAGAGAAATAGGAGGGAAATGGATGTAAGAGATGGGGGCAGGAATGAAAAAAGGCAGTGGTCACAAGCAAAACAGACTTTGGAGGAGAGGCCGTATAAAAAGAGAGAGAGAGAAGGATAAAGAGAAGAAAATAGGATGGAGGGAAATACAAAGTAATCATAACTATGAATGTAAATTTGAAAGAGCTCACTCATAAAACAGAAGCAAATAGCAGCATGGATTAGAAAACAGAATCCAACAATATGTTATTTATGAGACACACTTGAAACAGAAAGACACACAGAGAGTTAAAATAAAGGACTGGAGCAAAATCTCTTATGCTTCCGCTAAAGTAAAAAAAATAAGGGATAGCAAACATGACCTCAGTCAAAGTAAAAGAAAAAACAGACCTAATTAAACAAGACAGTCATGGAAACTTCATTTTGCTAAAAGGTACTATAGACAATGAAATAATATAAAAAAAATCTACAGTGAGTTTCTCTGGTGAAGGCCTCATTTCTCAAATATATAGAGAACTGGGTCAAATTTATAAAAATAAGAGCTTGTTCCCAGGTGATAAGTGGTTAAAGATATGAACAGGCAATTTTAAAAAGAAGAAATCAAAGTTATCTATAGTATTATTTTTTAAATGCTCTAAATCACTGTTGAATAGAGAAATGCAAATTCAAGTAATTCTGAGGCTTTGATATGCCCTATCAAATATCCCTATTTATCAGAAATGATAAATGCTAGAGGGGATGAGGGAAAATAGGTACCCTAGTAAAATATCAGTGGAGTTGTGAACTGGTCCAACCCTTTGGAGAACAATTTGGAACTCTGCCCAAGGAAATAAAATAAAATAAAACAAAACTGCATACTCTTTAGCCCAGTAATACCACTACTAGGTCTATACTGCAAAGAGATCAAAGAAAAAGGAGAAAGGATGTATATGCAGAAAAAATATTTATAGCAACTCTTTATGTGGTGGCAAAGAGTTGGAAATTGAATGAATGCTTTTCATTTAGGGAAATGACTGACTAAATGGTGGTGTATGATTGTGATGGAGGACTACGGCTCTATAAGAAATGACTGAGGGTGGTTTTAGAAAAAAACATGGCAAGATCTACACGAACTGATGCAAAGTGAAGTGAGAAAAACCAGATCATTGTACACAGAAACAGCAATGTTGTAGCAGTTCCAAAGGACTTATGATGATAGGAGTGATTGACCTTCCCTGCTTAAGTCTCTTTCCACTCCAATTCATCTTCCCCACAATTTCTGAAGAGACTTTTCTTAGTACAGATCTATCATTTCATTCATGTATTCATTGAATTCCAGGAGTTTCCTGTTTAGGATAAAATATAAACTCCATTTGCCTTTTACATAGACATAGACTTCTCATCCTTATTATACATTACTCCCCTTTCCATGTTCTGTAGTCGCACAGCTAAGTGATGCAGTAGTAAGTCCCGGAGTCAGGAGGATCTGAATTCAAATCTAGCCTCAGACACTAACATGTGACCTTGGGCAAGTCATTTAATCCTGATTGCCAAAAAGAAGAAGAAATAGCCATGTTCTATAGTCCAATCAGACTGACTTTTCTGCTGCTGTCACTGCAATGACTGTCCCCCAAGCCTGGAATGTAGAACCTTCTCATAGTGGCCTCTTAAAATCTTCTGCTTCCTTCAGAACTCTGCTCAAGGACCACCTTCTCCATGGCCAGTCCTGATTCCTGCCACCTGTGCTTTCCCCAATAAAATACCTGGGTACATACTTAGATATGTACATATTTTCTCCCCTACTAAAATGTAAGCTTCTATTATTAATTATCTATTATTAAAAGGCAGAGATGACGTCATTTTTGTATCTAAGCACACAGCTCAGTGCCTGACGGTATAAGAGGTATCCTAGGTACTTGTTGATGGCCTACCTGGGAATTTGGTTTGTAGTCCCAGCTCTTCCACTTAACTGTGGTCTTGGACCAGTCACTCTGGATCAGTTTGCTGATCTATAAAATAAGGGAGATCTCCAGGGTTCTGCGGAAGCATAAAAATGACCCCACTCTCTCCTTTCAGGAATATTACAAAAGCATTTAAAAATTCTCCTCATCTTGTTTTTTTTTCTCATGCTTCCTTCTATTCTTTCTTATTCTTCTATACAACATGACTAATGTGAAAATATGTTTAAGAAGAATGTATATGTAGAGCCTATATCGGATTACATGCTGTCTTGGGGAGGCTAGATGGAAGGCAAGTGATGAAAATTCCAAACTTATGGAAGTGAATGTAATGTTATAAAGAAAAATAACTTTAAAAGACTGGAGAAGTCTATTCAATGCAATTATAATAACACCTAGCATTTACATAGAACTTTTTAAGGTTTGCAAAATGCTTTGCCAATGTCTCATTTTATCCTCCCCACAACTCTGGGAGGTAGGTACTATAATTATCTCTATTTTACAGATGAAGAAACTGAGGCAGAGTAAAATGACTTGTCCAAGGTCACACTGCTAAGAAATGTCTGAGACTGCATTTGAACTCAAGTCCTCCTGACTCCAGATCCAGTGTTCTATCCATACCACCCAGTTGCCTCTGACTAACTAGGATCCTCTATAGATACATGAAACATTTATTAAGTACTTTACTGTATGCCAAGTACTTCCAGGACATCTTGAGATAGAGATGTTGGTCTTATGGTAAAAATGATTTATTATATTGTTTGGGGAAAATTTTTATTCTGTTTAAATCCAACCCTATGCAATTAAAGATTGTCTGTACCCAGAATGTTGTTGGACCCCAGCAACTCCTTTAGGAGTATTAGAATGGCTACAAGGTATTTTGGGTTCCTCCAGGTCCTGTCTCTAGAATTTTTGTTTTAGGTTACCACCCCCAGGACTTGAAGGGTCCACTCAAGCTTGTGTTTTGGCCTCACTCAAATTTTATTGAATGTTTACAATTATTCATGTCTGTTGTTGACAGGCAATCACAACAAGACTTATGTGAAAACCAGCTTTATTACAAGAGAAATGAACATACATGTGAAGTTCAAAGGGTACAGAAGTTGACATTTTTATAATGTCAGGACAAAGGGAGGAGGTGATACCAAGAAGGTGTGTGGCATGGGAGGGGGAATGGTGCAGCAAAGGTAGGAAAAAAGACAATTCCACTCCCCACAGGGAAGGAGGAGGTGATGGCAAAAGCCTCATTTTTTTTTCCTTAGGAACTGCTAGACTATGAAGACAGCTTATCTACAAAAGACCCCAGATGTACAGGCATTATCTCAGCCTGGCTGGCACCTCAGACACACAGGGAGTCTAGCTAGGGGTTCAACAATGAATTATTTCAACTTGAGAGAGCTTCATCCTTGACGTATTTGGGGCCTCCTGCATGCACGGGGTCCAGTGTTTCTGGAAAATATGGCAACTTGAAAATAAAAGTGCAGGGGACCCCTTAACACTATCTCAATCTACCTTGCTTTCAAGTCACCCTCTTGGCAACTTTTGTTAATTGTATACCTGTGGATTCCTGTGTCTAAATCCTACGTAATGTAAATCTTCAAAGCCCGGACGGAGAGAGTCACATCTCCTTTCCAACTTGCTCTTCTCTACCAAATGACCTAATACATCTCCTTCTAAAACTATTCCAGGTTTTGGGGTCTGTTATTGCAAACAACAGTTTGAAGATGTAAAATAAGACATCCATTTTCTGACTCTTTGGACCATCCAATGTATTTTTTACTCAAGTGGGCATTTTAGCTACAAGGGCTTGATTCTTTTTTCTTTTTCCCAATGAGAAGGGAGTAGGAATTAGAGCCTATATGAGGGAGTAGGAGTGGGGAGTGATAGGGACAGGATAGGAAAAAAGGAAGGAGAAAAGGGCCATTGTGAAATCTTTTATAAAAATGCAAAGAATAGAAGGAAAACCGGAAAGAAACACAGAGGAGAAGGACAGCTTTGGAAGCTATTGGTTGAACTTGTATAGTTAAAAAGAAAAGCAAGCTATACATGGTAGAAATGTACAATCCTATTTTTCTTCTCTACAATGTATATGTGAATAACCGTAAGTTGTTATGAACACCTTATGAAGGTTGATAATAAAATAAAAATTTTAAAATAATGTTTAGAGAGATGTGACTGAAGACAGGAGGGGACTGTCAGTTTGGTCACTACTTCCTCAAGCAGACTTCTGCTTACAACACTGTAATGGTAATTTAAATGGGAAGATCTTTCCCATTCATTAATGGGCCCATGTGACCTGGTTAAATCATATGGAAGCCAAAGTCACATGTGGTTGGAGGAGCTTGCTGAATGGGTGGAACAGGAAGGGTGGAGCAGAGCTGGGAGGAAGTCAGAGGTGGGAAAGACAGGCAGACGTCCCAGCAGGGGGTGGTAAGGCTGAGAAAGGCTTTGCCCCCTGCTGTGCGAATGGTATTGACTTCTTGATCACTATGAAGGTTGTAGCTTTCTGATTTTGGTATCTGACTTTCTGGTGTCTGAATAAATGCTTTTCTTCTGCCTTCTGTATGGAGAGTCTGTTATATTTTGCAATTGAAAACTGTGCTGGCATATTCATAGTCACCACCAGTGCTGTGAATATTGCCTTGGTGTTACAAACACAAAGAATACTATTAACATTTTTTCTTGAATATCTCTTTCACCTCCACCAGTCTATGAGCTGATAAATATTAACAGTTTGATAAGGCTCCTCTTTGGAACGAGAAAAAAACCCCATAAAAATAAATCCCACCCACAAGTTTGTTCATTCCTCAGTATCTTGATGTCTTGTTACCTAATCCCCCCTCCCCCTTGTCTTTTAGTTGCAGACTTATGAGACAGACTCAAAGTCACCAATAGAGACTTGAACTGGAAAACAGAGACTAAAGATTTAAGATTAACAAATGCTTGTCTGATTAAACTACAAGAGAGGAGGGATCTTGTACTGTAGCTCCCACCCTCACCACCCCTCACTGCAATATCATGCATATAGCAAGCACTTAATAAATGTGTATAAAGTGAAATGGAGTTGAAGGAAGGCAGTGGCAATGGTGGTGAAGAAGGCCACATGGTGGAGAAGTCCTCTAACTGTGGAGAAGTGACAGGTTGATCTTTCCACCAAAGTATACACCACACTCCTGGACCCTGGTACTCTTGAGTTCTTTGGTTGAAGGAAAGACCAATTATAAATGTCCGTGGTGGTTTTAGTAGAGAAGAAGCTATTTTTATTGCCAAGATACCCCAAGACATCTATTTAGAGAGGAAGGGCTAGAAGTTAGTTAGCTAGGAATGTTGGGAGAGGGAGGGAACAGGAATCAACCTTCCAACTCCACTTCAGGTTGCCTAGAAGTTTTTTTTTTTGTTTAACTCCCTTTTGCCTTTATTCAATTTAACAAACCCTCATGCAGCTCACATCTTTCTAGAGATGTTTTGTAGTGGGAAAAGCACTGTTTTGAGAAGTCAAAGGATAAGGATTCTTCCTAAATGACTTTCTGTAGGACCTGGGGCAAGACATTTAAGTTCTCAGCCTCAGTTTCATTTAACTAAATCAGGGTGACTAAGTGACTTTTATTCTACATCTTTGAAGGGTCTCCCAAATTCGCCAACCCAAACATTTCTGTCCAAAGCATGATGCTCCTGACAGGATATGGGCCAAAGATGTTCGCCCCTTACCCCAAAAGAATTTGGGTCCCATTTGTTTATGGGTCCTGGAAATTCTCCTTTGAACTTTTTCCTGAACTGTCTTTGAATTTTCCCATATGGTCAAGTCTCCAGGGTTCAATACTCCTTTCTCTTCTATGTTACCTCCCAGGCATCCCAGTTAACTGACTATTCCCATTCAGACACTCCCTCGACTTCTTCTCATAGATCTTTTTCCTGTAGAGTTAGTCAGGTCTAACAAAGGGCAGATTTTTAGCATCATGCCCATCCTCTTTTGGTACTTTGATAAACCTTATCTTTGGCTGAAAGGAGGCTTGGGTTGAATTCATCCAAACAGGACCTGCATGTCACTATTTCAGAGTCCTAGCACCCCTAAACCTCAACACCCCTAGGAAGGAAATTATCCCTTAAGAGAAGCTATCCTGGTGGTATCCTGGGCCTTGGCTTTGGCATGGGCCCTATATCCCAGAGATCCTGCCTTGGGGAGTGGTGTCTGGAGAATTTTTCTAGCCCCAGCCCAAAGGAACCAGCATAGGACAGAATACAGAGAGTTAAACTATTTTTTTTAAAATCCATTAGATAAGAGTGACAAACACCTTCAGTAGGTGATGAACACCTGTGTCTCACTGTAGAATAAGCAGTTTTGGGTAAGATCTAGTAGGGTAAGCAGGGTAGGAAAAGTTTTAGTGAGGACGATTAAATTGCTACAAAGGATGAGTGCTTTATGTTGGCCAAAGAAATCAGCATCTTCTTTATCAGTCAATTAACATTTGTTAAACTCCCACTAAGAAATTTATTGGATAATTAAAAGAGAAGAGTATGAGTTCCTGGAAATATTCAAAGTCCTCTTTTGTAAAATGCTGAGGAGGAGGAAGGTATTTACCTTTAAGCTGCCACACAGAAAAAAAACAACTTGGGAAATACAGAACAAAATGAAATCGCTTATGTTCAGCGCTAAGACCAAGAAACTGGTCACTCCAACCTTGGATTTGCTGTTGCCATTTTTCAGTTGTGTATGATCCCATTTGGAGTTTTCTTAGCAAAGATACTAAAATGGTTTGCCATTTCCAGTTCATTTTATAGATGAGGAAACTGATGCAGACTGAGTTAAGTGATTTGCCTAGTAAGTGTCCAAGCACTCTGTCTACTGCATCACTCAGCTTAGTCTGGGATTTGATGAGGGGAGGGTAACATTGGTATCTAAACTGGGCTGCATGCATCTCAGTAATTTTTACTTGTAATTTGGGTATTTTTAAATTTACATTTTCCTTCCCTCTCTCACCTCCATGCAGGTCCTACTGCCTGTCTTATCAGGAAGATGATCCTAGGTGCTGGAATGTTATGGAATGAAATTCTGGATACATTTGACAAAATTGAAAAGTGTAAACCCAGCAATGGACTGTATTATGGTTCATGCCTATTTGAAGAGTCGCCTAGCAAAATGTGAAGAGGTTCATCATCATCTTCATCATAGCAATGATAATAAAGATTACAATGTAACCCATGGCTTAAAGGCCATTTTTATTGGGTGGTTTGTCCTTGTTCTAGAAGAGGATGATGACATCAAGCTGATGAAAGAAGGTTTGGGTCAAATCCATTCAGGCATTTGCTATTTTGGTGGTGCAGTACCCCTAAACCTCAATAACCAACTGGAAAGTATCATAGAAGGGGCAGGAATGCCAAGGACCTGGACTACATGGCCAAGGGAGAGTGGGGTCTAGATAGGATCAAGGTGGGGGGAGTGACCGATCAGGAGGCTGGGCTAGGTTAGGGGTAACGGAGAATTGGGATATTGGGCTAGTTTACAATGAAAAGATTATTGGGGTGGGTCGGGCAAATGAACCCTGGAGACTGGGAAAATTCAAAGGAACTTCTCTCTTAAGAATCTTAGATTCTTCCCTTGGTATCTTGGGCCTTGGCCTTGGCATGGGCCCTATATTCCACGGATCCTGCCTTGGGGAGTGGTTGCAATTGACTTTCATTTGAGGGAGGGAGGGCTGTGCAAAGTCACCAGCCTCACTTTCCCCTTCAGAGCCATCTGAGTCCAGTCACCAGATGTACATCAGGACTATGGAGATGGCCCGGGATGCAATGGGAAATCTTGGCCGTTTTAAGCTAAGATCTTTTCAGGTTCTCACTTTGAGTGAGGCAATACCCATTCAGTGAATAGGTCTCTTTAAGAGGTGAGTCAAGGAATGAGAAAATATGTTTAATATGAATGTACATGTAGAGCCTGTAACAGATTACATGCTGTCTTGGGAAGCGGGGAGGGGAGGGATGGAGAGAAAATTTAAAACTCAAAAGCTTGTGGAACTCAATGTTGTAAACTAAAAATAAATACATTTTCAATTGAGTATTTTAAGCCAGCGTAGTAAGTGGAACAACCCCTGAGAATCACTTAGGGGAGGATGGAGGGAGGGAAGGAAAGAGAGTCTCTCCTCCCCACTCACATTGGAAAATGATCCTGTGAACTTTCACAGGTCAGAAGATTTGGATATCCCACAGAAGATAGTAGTAGTATTCTAGGAGCAGCAGTGGCTGGAGGAAAAAAGAGAAATACAGAGGAAAGGTTTGTTGAGAACTCTACAAGGGCACAATTCTTCAAAAGGAAGTTTCATAAAGACTCCATGAAGAGAAAAAAGGATTTCTATCTAACCAAGAACTGTTATTTCTCAGTCACATGTTTCCTTGACCTAAGCTTGACCTTACTTGCCTCAGCATTCTTTTTTTTCCTTACAGTATTTTACTTTTTTCCAGAAATATATAAACATAGTTTTCAAACATTCCTTTTTATAAAATTCTGTGTTTCAAATTTTTCTCCTTCTCCAAGAAATTTGATACAGGTTATCCATATACAACCATGTTAAATATATTTCCACAGTAGTCATGTTGTGAAAGAAGAATCAGAACAAAAGGGAAATAACACAAGAAAGAATAAAGGAAACAACCAAAAAGTGAAAATAGTAGACTTTGATCTGCATCAGACTCCATCATTCTTTCGCTGGATTTTGTCCTCAGCATTCTTTATGTACTTATAGAAGAATATGTCCCATATTTTTAGGGATATTTTATACATCTGTTTTTGCTAGTAGTAAATAACTCTAACAAAAAGCTAAGAAATTTGATCTAAGTAGTCATTCATGGGGAGCACACTGGTGGGGGCTCATAACATGCTGTACTAGAAAAGCATTCCTAATGCCTCAGAGTTACTCCTAGAACATGGGGGCTCACCCTGCGGATTTAGGAGTGAGAAAAGTGATTATTTTTCTATTATATTAATAACCAATTATTAAAATGGAATCCAGACTCTTCTTATTTCCTCATTTAGGGCCAGTCCTTATAGGTCAGGTCAGCATCTCTGAAGGCCTTTGTGCAACAGGCTCAGAAGTCTTGGGACCTCATTCAACTAGGAGACCTTCTGTTTAGAATGTAAATAGAATTTAATCTAGGTGAATTTCAGCCCCACAAAGCACTGGGCCTGTTTACTGGCCCCTCCCCATTTGGAATTTAGGGTAACCCAACTTATGAAGGAGAAAAGCCACTAGAATGGTCTGGGCAGAGATGATTTCCCTTGTTAAGACTGCTGGAGGTGGCTGAATCTCATGATCAAGCCAAGTTCTCACTAGAAAGAGCTGAAGACTTTTTAGCCTACCTCCTCATTAATTATTCACTAATCGGGATTGATTTTCACCTGTCAGAGGCACTCTCTTTTCCAAAGATTTTTAAAACATTGTCTCCACTGTCAGCTAGTCTAATTAATAACTTGATTATTAATTACCCAGAAACCCTTGGGCTTTTCACTTGTCTTAGGAGAGAGACCTCTAGGTGAGGGTACACAGATAATTATAGGTTATATGTCATTTTACAGTGACAAAAAGCTTTCCATGCACTTATCTCATGTTATCCTCACAAAAACCCTGTGAGAGAGTAATTAACTCCATTTACCATATGAGGAAACTGAAGTTCAAAGGTTAAGTGACCCACTCCCAGTAATTTAGTAATGGATTTTAACCTAGACCTTATGGTGACAAATCTAGTCTTGTTTCAACTACACTATGATGCCCCATGATAGGAATGGAAAGGACAATCCTAGAACAGTCCTTTATTATTTAAAAAAACAACAATAACACATGGAAATAGGGATTTATTTTTTACATTTGAAGGTATTTCATCATACTGTAAACTGCAAACTGCATTACCCTGTCACATAATTCTCCAAGATGTTGCAGAAAGCAGAGGCATTCAGACCATATAAAGCACTTGCTGTTATCCACAAAGCAAAATTCCTCAAAGAGCAACATGGAGCAATGGGAAAAGTGTTGGATTTAGATTCAGGGATAAGAGATAGGTTCTGAAATTTATTAGTGGGCCTAATAAAGGGCAAGTCCCTTTTTCTGAGACTGTTTCCCTACTGGTAAAGGGGGTACAATAATATTTGTACTCCTTCAAAGGGGAATAGAATGGCATGGAACAAGCATTTATTAAGCACCTACTGGGTACCAGACACTAAAGATATTTTACAAATATCACATTTACTTCTGACAACAAAGCTGTGAAGTAGTTGTTGTTATGATCTCCATTTTACAGTTGACTCTAAGGCAAACAGAGGTTAAGAACTTGCTTAGGGGGTCACAGTTAGGAAGTATGAGGCTAGATTTGAACTCAGGTCTTCCTGATTGGAGACCCAGTGCAGCATTATGTAATCGGTAAAGACAACTGGCTCTTTAAGGTTGAGTCTCATGGGGGTGCAGCATTGTAAAAAGAATCTAGTGTCTAATCTCTCAGCTATACATGTCCATAACCTGGATTACTAGCTTGCCTAGTGGAGGGACAAAGGGGCTCATTCACACACCAACTTACCAGAAGCCAGGTTACAAATAGAACACCAATGTATTCATTTATTGTGAGGGAACTGGCCTAGAGAAAGAAAAGGCCATTTGCTAAACTTCAATACAAGCAGTGAAGTAGCAGGATATGTTATCCAGACAATGATGGTGTCCCACCTGCTTTACTGTGGACCAGGAGTTCTTAACCCTTTTTGTGAGCTGGACTCCTCTGGCAGTCCGGTAAAACTTATAGCACTCTTCTCAGAAGGCTGTTTCTAAGTGCACAGAATAAAATACATAGAATTACAAAGATAACCAATTATATTAAAATAAAGATATTTCCCCCCAGGTTCACAGAACTGTAAGGGGTTCAGGTTCGTAGGTTAAGAAGCCTTAGAGGAGGAAGGGACAGGGGGAGGAAGGGAGAAAAGAAAGAAGGGAAGAAGAAAAAGAAATATTGCTTAAGCATCTATTGTATGCTCATCATTCCTGGTGATGGATTGCACATCAACTTTGCCACCTAACAACCAGCCTGGTTAAATCTGAAGCAGCGGATCTCCACGCTGGCTGAAAGGGATAAATTTTCAGTGACATCAGCTCTCAAAGTCTAGCTACTTATTAAATTATGAAGAGGCTGTGAACTGGACTAGGGGCAGGAGTGCCCACATTTTACACCAGAGAATACTGAGAGCCTCAAAACACTGAGACACAGAAGCCCTGGATTCCAGATAAAGAAGTCCTTGCTCTAGAACCTCTTCTCTTTGATGAGATCTTGTAATTGCTCCAGCTTTAACATAGGTTCCCAAAATGGGTGATAAAACCCCCTGGGGCATGCTCAAATGATCGAGGGGGGTTGGTAATAGACTCTGGTGCCATCTTAGGGGTGATGAATAAAAATAAGGGGGCAGTGGAAGCATAAGGAAAGAGAAGAAAATTTTGAAAAACCTTTCATACACATTTCATCTGTTGTGTAACAGAGTTAAAGTTGTAGTGATTACATTGTGTGTGTTCATCCTTCATTGACAAAGAAGACCATGCCATCAGAGAAATAATGACATGATTTGCACTTGACTTTATTTTGAGTAAGGGAGGGCTGTGCAGGTCACCAGCCTCACTTCACCTCCAAAGCCATCTGAATCCAGTGACCAGATATTCATCAGGATGATTGGAGATTACCCAGGATGAGGCAATTGAGGTTAAGTGACTTGCCCAAGGTCACACAGCTAGTGAGTGTCAAGTGTCTGAGGTGACATTTGAACTCAGGTCCTCCTGACTTCTGCATTGGTGCTCTATCTACTGCACCACCTATCTGCCCTACTGATTACATTATTTTCCAAATAAACACACAAAATGCAAGTTATAACCAATCAGTGGTCAAGTTTGCCAATAGGTCTTAATAAGCAAGTGTTGGTAGGTAAGCAAGTCGGGCATTGTGTTGGGCATAATCAGGAAAGTCCAGCGTGCATCAGCAGAAATACGTATGTGTAATGACTTGTTTACAATATGGCATTAATACAGTTACATGATGCAATTTTCTTTTTTTTGAAGTGTCACAGGACTATATCAGAGACTGTTACACAGTACAATGATATAGAAAAGTTTATTCAACTCATACAAGTGCAAGATCTAAACAACAAGAGGCTATTCTGCTTCTGCATTTATAATGAAAAGAAGTCTTATACTGGATAGCAGTATACATTCTAGGTCCCTTTAAGTTGTTCTCACTCACTAGGAAAAATTCCATTGCCAAGTAGATCATGTACATATATTCTTTACATTACTCTCATTCATTTTCCAAACTGACCAAGAAAAACATACAACTGTTTATTTTTCTGTACATTTCAAAAATGCTCTGAAATTCATATTCAAAAACATTCTTCCCATTAGCTAAAATAGCACTCACACAGTTAGAGGAGAGAACAAGCATCTCTCATTTTTCCCTGCCTGCTGTATTTTTCCCTTGAATCAACAAAGAATTCATAAAGGTTTGTTAAAAAGTTAGAAAGGGCATTGACATCCAAACAATTTTAAAAGCTGACAGAGAATTAGCAAATAAAACCATATTTGAAAAATCAGAGGCCAAATAGACACCCATAAAGCTTTAAGTTATGCTCACAGAAAGGATGAAAAGCAGTAATTCAAGTTTTAGTTCTAAAACCTTGGAGTCAATATGTCAAAAGGTATTTTGAATTTTAATAGGTTCTCTTCATAAACAATAAATTATAGTTTAAATTAAAATTATATGTTACACCCAGTATAGACAGGAATTGTTAAATTTTCTCCTTTTATAAATCTGGTAAGTCTAGTGCTCAGTGGCTTACAAATATTTTATATAACGGACAGTTAATTATATACTTTATCAGTCAGTTATATTTATTGAACTTTTTCATGTAAAATAATTTCATGGAAGGTTGTAAAAGCTTAGTAAACAATCATATAATTTCTGCTTTCTTTTTCCAAACATACAAGTCAGTTTTAAAGGGCTTCTGCCACCAATGGTAAAAATTCCATGAAGTTAAAAAGTCTGGAGGATAGGGAGAGGAATATCATGCACAGAGAGGCTCACTATAAGGTTGAGTATAAACATAATGTGGTTCTAATTTTCCCAGCTGTGTTCAAATAACTTTTAAAAGTATACCTTATGCAAAAAAAAAAAATCAGCCTTACAAAACTATCAAAACCATTTCATGGGTTTAAATGCAGAGACTGCAATTCTCCTTCAACGAAGCTAGTAGTGATCATTCACACATACACACAAAATCATAACTATTACAAAGAGAACAAGTGGAATGTTTAAGGTCTGGAAACCCCAGAATCCCATGGAATTCCTTTTAAGAAAAAAAGTCATTTACTTAAATATACTCTAAATAGGAATGACAGTAACACAGGAAGCAAAAATTAGATCACAGGAAAATTTCTAGTAGCTCATGAAAACAATACCATCCTGTGCTGTAAATGCAAAGGGAAAAATAGTACTAACTGGGTTGAGTACTTTGGCCGTTTTCTTCCATTTGGACGTGCAAGGTGTCAGCTGTTTTCATTTTCTATCATACAAAATCTAGTCCACAGGAGGTGCTGGTGGGTCTTGGCCATTACGTGAGTTGGTTGGTTTTCCAGCTATGATGGATTCTCTCAGATTAAAAGGTCTCATTAGGAACAAAATCATTGCAATGGCCACCCAGAACATTATTATCACGGTAAGATGAGGCCAGGTCAACAGAAGAATTAGGTCCTTGCAAGTTGCATAAAAAAAAAGTGGTCAGAGTTGGCTCAGTAGGTTGTGGGTTCCCAGTTCCTGGAGGTCTCTTCCTGACAAAGAGAGTTGACTATCGAGTAGGTGTTCATGTTCAGATACCAGTCGGACTAGAGAGGCTCAGAGGGCCCTTCAACACAGATTCTGTGATTAATCCCTGAAGGCATTCTATGTCTGCACAGTAGGACTGGGACTGTCTCAACAGATTGATCAGTTGTCTCATTGCATGTTCATGAGAGTAAACACATTCACAGGGATCAAATCCACCTTTTGCCATGATTACCAAGAATGATTTCAACAAAATTGTTTATACCTTCCTGGGACAATAAACAGGTGCGCAGGAGCTGGAACCAAAGGCAGACGAAGTCCCAAGCCCCCCAGTACTGCTGCTGAGGCTGATGCTCTGACCCCGGAAGCACTGCCACCTCCCTCCTCCTCTATGATGCAATTTTCAAAGCAGAAAAAACCCACAAGTTTACAATAAATTATTAAAATGAAGATATGTCACTTAAAAATTACACTTTTTGAAATGACTCAAGTTAAAAAAATATTGTTAAAGGGTTAAAGAAAGTAGATTTCTGGGGGGTGCTGGGTAATTTTCCTTAAAGTGTGCAGTAGGTCAAATAAGTTCGGGATTCTCTGCTCTAGAACTTCCCCTCTCTGATAGGATCTGGTGATTGGTTGAATAGAGAGGAGTGAAGAGGGAAGAATTAAAGACAGCCTCCAGGCTTTCTAAGCCTACAAGACAGAGAGTGTGGTGGTGCCATTGGCAGAAATGGGCAGAAAAGAAAGGAAGAGGGAAGATCAAGATAGATTTGGACTTGTTGAGTGTCAGGGAATGGTCAGTTGTTCCTGGATGAGCTAAATCCTGTGGTCCTAGGATTTAAGTTGCTATATTCTGTTTGCATTAGGAGATAAGAGATCCAGAGCTCAGGTGGTTCACATCTATAAATATAGTGGAAGAATCTTACCTTTATCAAGAATCAGGATCTGAAGTGTTTCTCCTTCCTTTGACTATGGATTAAGTTCCCTCCAGAAGTACAGCCAGGGCCTCAGGGCTGATAGAGATGCTCCCTTGGGACAAGAGTTGGTGAAGTCTGGTGGCTGTGGCTTTTTCCTTTTCTTGGTTCCTCCAGAGTTGGAACATGTGGAAGACTCGCATGTTGGTTGTAAAGTGGTCTTCCTCCAGTCTATCCAGCTGGTGCAGCTGAAGGCCCAGGCACATTATGCCCAGCTCCCGCCATTCATGCCCCACATGCTGGGCTAGCTTCATCAGCATTCTTTGGGTCACCACTGGCTCAGCTAGACAAGGCAAGGTACAGTTGGTCATCTTTGATGTCTCCCCTTCCTAAGTCTTTGTTGGATGGGGGAAATGAGGGCAATGGGCACTGGTTAAATACTGATTTGTTGGGAAATGGCTAAAAAAATTATGGTATATGAATATAATGGAACAATATTGTTGCATTAATGACAAAAGAGATGATTTCAGAGGAACCTGGGAAGAGCTCTATGAATTGATGCAAAGTGAAATGAGTAAAAACCGGGAAAAGACTTTACAATAAGCACATTGTAAGAACACTGTCAATAGGAACAGCTTTGGTAGACTTAAGAAATGTGATGACCAACCATAATTCCAGAATGCTATTTACTTACTGAAGGTAATTAGCTCAAAATGCAGAAGGAGAAAACTTTTTTGGACAAGACTGATGGGAGAATTTGTTTTGTTTGATTATCTACACATCATTGTTATTAGGATTTTGTCTTTTTTTTTTTAATGGGCAAAGGGATGCGGAAAGGAAAGAAAGTTAATGCCTGTTAAATATATATTTTTTAAATTTGAAGGTAAAAAAAAAATTAAATCCCTGATGTGGCACACAAATACTAACTGAATAGAACATGAAAGGCAATGCCCAGCAAACACCAGAAGCACGACTCTAGAGCTGGGAGGGACCTCAGGGGCCAACCAATCCAATGCTCAGTGTCACAAAAGGAAAATACCAGAGCTAGGGTTATAACCTCAGTTTTGTCTCCAGATCCAAAGCTGATTCCATTATATTAGGCTTCATGTCCTTAACCACTGGAGAAAGAGATCAGGCACACAATAATATGGCAATTAATAAGCTTTAAGGAGAGTGAGGGAGACACTGACAATCAGCAGATCCATGCCAGTCTGAGGACCAGCATCCGATCTTACCTAACCCTATGAGTGGCTCTCTTCTAAGATGGGGGCCCACGCTGGTCTCCTGTCCTTGAGCATCGCCTTCAAGTCTCTTTTGTCCAAGTTTCTCCAGAAGGTGCCGAGCAGGGACACAGTCCAGAGCATGGGCCACCACACTCAGGGCTCTGGTGCTGTAAGAACACACCAGATGATAGGCAATATCTTCCCGGGAGGCAGTTGGAAGTGACCAGGCTGATGCTTCTGGATCCTGCTGAGACACAACTTTCTTGAAGATCTGGAACTCTGCATCTTTCAGATCCTGGAGCACCTCAAAAATTTGTACTTCCTGGTTCATGGGACCAGCTCACCTGGGCAAGCAGGGTGGTAGGGGGTTAGGTGACCACAAAACAGGGAGAGACATGTCAAACCTATGACCACTTAAGGAAAGGAAATAGGGGGCTGGGTAAGGAAGGGGAAGCGGGGGAGGGGAAAGGTTCCAAACGGATAGGAGAGGGGGAAAGAGTAGAAAGCCGGGGATTATGAATTTCTAGTTTGGGTGACAATCCAAAGAAAAAGACAGAGGAAAAGGCAGGTGGTAGGGACATCCCTATAGGTCTCATAGGCTCCCTATAGGTCCCTATATATATATAATTGATGCATGATGCATAGAATTGTATTGGTCACACTAGGGATTGATATACAGAATGTGTGTTGGTCACATCACGAGGTTAAGAAGTTGGAGGTGGGAAAGAGATCAGGACGACTCAATACAGGTGGGTTTGGAGAACACAAACCTCAGGAAAAGATAAGGCTTTTGCAGTAGGCAGGACAACTCATCACCCTCCCCTCCTTCCTTCAGCTTTCTCTTTAGCTTTAGGTCCTGGAGGATTTCTCCCAAGCAAACCTGGCCCACAGTCATACCATCTCAAGGACCGTGGCTCTACATCATGGCGGGCATTGGGGAGGGAATAGGCAGAAGAGGAAGATAGCGAGCAACACTCCTTCTTCAGTGGCCACCCCTGCTCTGCCCGCAGTCGAAGAGGGACAGAGGAGGCTACGCACCCGGGCACCGCAGTCCCCTCCAGCCCCGGTGTCTCACCTGATCTCACCAAGTTGGCCTAAGCTAGCTCCGCTCGCGGGTACCTTTCCGACCGAGCTTCTGGACAAAGGCTGCCCGGCCCGGGTTAGCTCCGCCCCCGGACGCAGAGCCAGGAAAGCTGGGCTCCAATCAGCCTCGATTAGCGCTCCCGGTTTGGCGGGGAAAGGAAAAACAACAATCCCCACCCCCAAGCTGTAGCACTTATTCTTATTAGAAGCTTTAAAACGAAAGTGTACGTTTGAAAATGAGCCATCCCCTCCCCCCGCCCCACCTCCTCCCTGCCTTCAAATACAGAATCTGGGGTTCCTTTTTACTGCACCAGGTTCCAAGTCATCCCCTTTAGAGAAGGGCTAGCCGTTAGCGGACTGGGGTGTGGGGAGCCGGAGGGATCAGAAGCTGATCTTGACATGCCTCTTTTGGGCTTTATCCAACTCAACAAGCCCTTAGAGATTTCAGGTCTTTCCAAGAGAAGTTTTCTAAAGATAAGAGCTTGTTTTTGGGAGGCCGGAGGAAATGGGTTCTATCAAATTCCAGTTGTTCCTAAATGCTCGTCGCTATGTCCTCGGGCAGTATAGTGCCAGACTGTATCCTCCTGGTGTCTCAGCTGTGCTCTGGTACTCAGATTGTACCCCATGACCGGAGGGCAGGGCCCCTGGCTCCAGGTCCTCTGTTTAGGGCTCATTACCCACCAGCCACAAAGCTCTTGGAGCTCTGCTTTTGCTGCAGCTACCCTCGGCCCCGCCCCCTCTCCTTACCTTCCGAGTATTGCTTTCTCCCTTTGGATCTTTGAGGGCAGGAACTGTCTTAAAAACAATTTGTATTTTAGTCTCCAGTGCTTGGTCCATAGTAGGGACTTCATGAATGTTTATTGACTCACTGATTGACTTCGACTGTCAGTCTCAGTTTCTTTATCTATAAAACTAGATTAGTGTTGGGCTAAGCCACCTTTTTGGTCTCTTCTAGCTCCCGATGTGTCATTCTAAGTCTTTCTAGGTTCTCCCAAATTTCCCAATTCCACACACTTCCCAAAGTTCCTGCCCCTAGGAAGGAACTTCTCTCATCTTTAGTCTAAGTGTCTTCGCTTGGTATCTGTACGGGAGGTTCTCGTGGGGAAGGGAAGGTATATTCCTCTCATCCTATCCTGGGGACTAGCATAGTTCTGGGAAATGACTTAAGAATGGAGAAGCTGAAGACTCCCACTAATCCTGGGTATGGAAACCTTTTTTTCTGGGCTTTGGAAAGACTTATTTGCGTGCAATTTTAAAAGACTTAAGTACCTGGATCAATGAAATGAACAACCACGATTGTAGAGAGTCAGCGATGATGAATGCTACCCAGCTTTTGCCAGAGAGGTGATGGACTCTGGGTATAGACTGAGAAACATGTTTTTAGAAATTACCAATGTGGGATATCAATTATATAGTTATATAATTATCAATGTGGGAATTCATTTTGCTTGACATATTTATTACAATGGGTTTTTCTTCCCCACACTGGGGAAAGGAGGTAAGGGGGGGAAATAAATGCTTGATAATTAAAAAAATAAAATTTCATTTAAAAAATTGTCACTGCCATTTTACAATTTTTACTAGGTTAAAAAAAAAGAAGCTCAAATCTGAAAAGTGAACATCTTTTTTGTTGTTGAGGCATTTCAGTTGTGTCTAACTCTTCATGACTCCATTTGGGGTTTTCTTGGCAAAAATGCTAAAGTAGTTTGCCATTTTTTTCTCCAGCTCATTTTACAAGTAAGGAAACTGAGGCAAACAGGGTTAAGTGACTTGTGCAGGGTCACACAGCTAGAAAGTGTCTGAGGCTGGATTTGAATTCAAGTCTTCCTGAGTTCTGTCCATGTTCTATCAACTATGCCACCTAGCTGATCATGAACATCTTTTAAAAAGTGTAAATATAATTATTCCAAGTCTGAAAGGGGCATGTCCTTACAAATACTTAATAATACAAATTCAAATAATGTGACCACTTCAAGGGATTCATTATTCTCAGTAATCAGGATCTAGCTGCATTACACATTTTTGTTGGTTTATTCTGTCTTCTCATGGACTTGGAGAAGACAGCACACAAGTCTATCAGAGGCTTGACATGGGCCAGTAGGCAAAGTCTCCCTGGGGCTTGCCTCCTGCCTCAAGTATCACAAAAGTAACCAGGAAGAGTCACTAATAGCTTATGTCTCTATCACTTCATTGGCCATGGAAGACTAGGTACTCCCTCTATCCCTTCCAAAGAGGCCCCAGAAACCCTCACTACCTCTATGCTGGATTCCTCCATGGACCCCCTGGTCATCGCCTATTCAAAAACCTTCTCATCCTCAGCACTTGCTGGAGACTCAGAGTCCTATTATATTCCGACCTAGGCCCACACTCTGTCAGAACCTAAGTGATCAGCCTCCAAGGCTGCTGGCCAAGGTACTGTTTTTCCCAGGAACCATAACACTGGTAAATAAAACTCATTTGCATCCATAATATTCATCATGTCAACCTTGTGAACATGGGGACACTCAGTAACACCTATTGGGTCCATTTGACCTAAACTGACCTCTTTTTTTTATATTGTTTTTTCAATTACATGTAAAAACATCTTTAACATTTAAAAAAACTTGAGTTTCAAATTTTCTTCTTTCCTCTCTCTTTCCTAAGACAGCAAGAAATTTGATATATGTTATATGTGTGCAATCATGCAAAACATTTTTACATATTAGTCATGTTGTGAAAGAAAACACAGACAAAACAAAAAAACCCCAACACCCCACACAGTAAAATAAAGTTAAAAAAGAAGTTTGCTTCAATCTATATTGGGACTCCCACAGGTCTTTCTCTGGAGGTAGAGAGCATTTTTCATCAAAAGTCCTTCAGAATTATCTTGGATCTTTTTATTGATCAGAATAGCTGTCATTCATAATTGATCATCATACAATATTGGTTACTGTGTACAGTATTCTTGTCATTCTACTCACTTCACTTAATATCTGTTCATGTAAGTCTTAACAGGTTTTTCTTTTTCCTCTACTTTATGACTTTATTTGTTTTCAATTTTCAACAGCCTGTTTGTGATTTTGTTTAAAGAGCCTGCTTGTGATTTGTTATAGGAGCTGGTTTATGGGAAGCCTAGCAGGGGGAAAGCTTGGGGGTGGTGTTGTCCTCTGCATTGTTATTGTGTTTAGATTTTTGCTACTAGGATGAATTTGGTTTTCTGGTGTTTGAATAAGTGTTTTGGTTCTGTCTTCCATGTGGAGAGTCTGTTATATTTTGCAATTCAGAATTGTGCCAGGATATTCATGGCCACTGTAAGTGCTGTGAATGTTACATTGTTGCTACAATTGCTCAAGGCATCTCCAGATGAAGATATGTGTCCCCAGTGGTGAAACTTGGACTGAGTCAACAGGCTTCAACATCACAGTGGTCACTTGAATAAATCAATCCTGAATAGCAGCTCCAGAAGGAACATGCGGCATGTGGCAAATTCTACCAGATTCCCAGTATTATATCTATCCCACATTCAAATACTTTTCTTTTTTTTCCCCACTTAAAAAATATTTATTTATTTTTAGTTTTCAACATTCACTTTTACAAGGTTTTGAATTCTAAATTTTTGTTGTTCCCTCCATTCCTCTTTCACAAGACAGCATGCAATCTGGTATAGGCTATAAAAGTATAATCATATTAAACATATTTACATATGAGTCGTGTTGTAAAAGAAAAATCAGAACAAAAGGTAAAAACCAGGAGAAAGAAAAAAAATATGAAAAAATAAAATAGTATGCTTTGATCTGCATTCAGATTCCATAGTTCTTTCTCTGGATGTGGATAGTGTTTTCCATCATGAGTCCTTTGGAATTGTCTTAGATCATTGCATTGTAGAGAAAAACTAAGTCTGTCAAAGTTGGTCATTACACAATATTGCTGTTGCTATGTCCAATGTTCTGGTTCTGCTCACTTCACTTGGCATCAGTTCATGTCTTTCCAGGTTTTTTGGCTCATCGTTTCTTATAGCCCAATAGTATTCTATCATATACCACAACTTGTTTAGCCATTCCCCAATTGATGGACATCCCCTCGATTTCCAATTCTTTGCCACCACAAAAGGAGTTGCTATAAATATTTTTGTAAATGTAGGGTTTTTTCCCCTCAAATACCTTTCTTGTTCGACTTGAAATGTACTCTAGTCATCATGGAACTGGACCTTACCTTCTACAAGGATGCCCCAACAAATCCTTGGGCATCTTTCATCTTCCACTTCCTGCAGGTCCATGCTTTCTGAGTGCTTCCAAATCCAATCTGTTGTTACATGACTCTCCTTCTTCCATTCTCTTCCCCATGCTACCTGCCTTCCTCCATCATCCCATCTGTGTCCCCATGCTGTCTGCCTCGGTACTCCCCAGGCTGTTTGTCTCTGTATTTTCTATCTTCTTTGTGTCTTATTGAAGTATGACTGAAGCATTTGATGCCACTGTGATCTTTCCTGGTAAGTGTGTAAAGAACTGGGTGTGCCTTCTCTGATTCAACCCAGAGGGACCCCTTTGTGGTCCCATTCTCTGATTCCATAAATTATTAGCAATTCAGTAATGAACCAAAGAGTGTGAGAGTAGGGAGCCTACTTCCCCTTAATTAGAAGCAGGCTCCTCCCTCCTGTCCACTTAATCTTTTCCAAACAATATTCCTGATTATGAGATAGTGAGTGACTCAGTACTTTAGCTCTTTGGACCCAGCAACAGTTCCTCAATTCTAAATATTTTTCATATATAACTTTATAGTTGTATTTCAAATTTTTGATTGATGCTTTTTATTTTTACATTTTCCAATTATCTTTCCCTACCCTGCCCGGAGAGCTATCCCTTGGAACAAGGATTAAAAAAGAGAGAGCAACTCTCTCTTTTTTTGTTTTGTTTTTTCTTTCCCGTGGTTCATTCCATTGCTTGTAATTTTTCTTTACAACATGACTAATGTGAAAATGTTTAATATGAATGTATATGTAGAGCCTATATTGGATTGCACGCTGTTTTGGGGAGGGAAGAGGTGAGAGAGGGGGAGAAAATTTTAAACTCAGAAGCTTGTGGAACTGAATGTTGAAAACTAATGATAAACTTAAAGAGAGAGAGAGAGAGAGAGAGAGAGAGAGAGAGAGAGAGAGAGAGAGAGAGAGAAAGGGAGAGAGAGAGCAAAATCAGGTCAGCTAACCTAAACCGAAATATCAGCTGAGTTTGTTCCCCCACCCCCACCCTTGTCTACTACATTCAATCAAAGAAGAATCAACAAAACTTTATTAAGCCTTTACTAAGTGCTGGGCATTGAGCTCAGGGCTGAGGATATGAAGAAAAAAGGAAAATGGCATCTGCCCTCAAGGAGTTTATAGTTTAATGAAAGAGACAACATGTACATATGTCAGTATATATGGAATGTATACAAAATGAATGAGAGAGCTTGGAGAACCTAGCAGCCAAAGAGACTAAGAAATCATCATGAAGCAAGTGACACTTGAGTTGAGTCTTTAAGGAAACCAGAAATTCCAAGGTGTGTGTGTGGGGAGGAGGGGCAGTCAGTTCAGAAGCATGAAGATGAGAGATGGAGTGTGTTATAAGCGCAGAATGTCAAGTAGGTTGGTGTGCTCTGTGTGTGTAGAATATGGAGCAGGCCAGTGTGGATGTAGTGCATGAGAGGGGAAAAAAGTGTAAGAAGACTGGGAGGGTCCAAGTCATCAAGAACTTTAAATGCTCAACAGAAGAATTCATATCTGATCCTTGAGACAATGAATAGCTCCTGGAATTTGGTGAGCAGGGGAGAGTCATGATCTTCCCTGTACAAATCATTTTTGTAGCTATGTGGAGAATAGATTAGAATGAGGTTATAGGCAAGAAGACCAAAGAGGAAGATTTTTCAATTGTCCAGAAGAGAAGTGATAAGTACCTGAACCAGGGTGATGGCTGTATACTATTAGAAAGGAGTGGAGCTATGCACAAGATGTGGAGATAGAAAAGACAAGATTTGGTAACATTGACCACTTGGGGTGGGAGAGTATGCAAGGATGGAGGTGAGATTGTAAAATTGGCTAACAGGAGGATGGTGGTGTCCTAGACAATAAGAGATTTTGGAAAAGATAATGAGTTCAGTTTTGGACATGCTGAGTTTGAGACTCCTTTGGGAGTTTAAAATATCCAAAAATCAGTTAGGGAAATGGAAATGAAGCTCAGGAGAGAGAAAGAACTAGATGTATAGACTTTAGAGTTATTTGCTTAGAGATGATAACTCATGGGAGCTGATGAGGTAAACTCAATAACTAATACTAATTAATTATGCTGATCAAATACATTAATTTGCAATACTACTTTATAAGAAATGTTGTTTTAATTCAACTTCTTTTGTGAGAATAGTCTAGAATCTGTTTCCAGGAATGTTTATTCTAAATCATAGCAGTAGTGTTGAGGTCAGGGAACCATAATGTTGAAGTTTGGGGTGCTTGGGACTTCAAAATACTGACACCCTGGGACCTGTCCAAATGAATTCAACTCAACCCTTCTTTTAGCCAAAGAAAAACAAAGTTTACTTAAGATCTGCCGTATTGTGTTGACTCTTAAGAAGACTCAACATTTGTGATACTTGTACTGACAAGCAGGCCAGAGAGAATCTGAGTGCCCTCATGCAAGATGGAATTTATATACAGAAAGACTATAAGAGGGATCTAGGGGTGACCTAGTCTGTGGGTGATGAGAGGAGAGATTTAGGGGAAGATCTTGATGGAACTGGGGTGACTAGAAGTCAAAACCAAGAGAGTGGGATTTTGATGGGATTGAGGGTGGGAAATAGCCCAGGCAACCCTGAAATAATAGACAGTGAAGGGCTTGGCTAGGTTAAGGATACTTTGATAGAATCAAAGATGGGAAGCAGTCAGAAAAAATTGGACAAAGTGATAATGAAAGGCTTATAGTCTCAGGGGAATGCCAGATCAAGTGGGAAGATTCATGGAGAGTTCAAGGGGACTCCTAGAACCTGTATGCCATTAGTAGGATGCATTAGGGAATGTTTTATAACCTAACTTTTTTCCTTTTCCTTTTTCATTTGTCACTTTCACATCATGTCATTCTCCCTTTGAACCCACCTACAATCCCCTGTTTCACTATTTCTGAGATTGTGCTGCTCCTTTCCTATTATTTCTTCCATACTAGTGAAAGTCTTAAAGAAGCCTGTTTTCTGCAGTCCCAAACACAACTCCTTGGGTGAGCTTCGTTTCACCCTCTCACTCCTGTGTAGAGTCACTTTGAGGATGCTTCCAGAGTGTTTCTTTTAGATGGCAAGACCCAAATTCCATTCCTTTTTCTGTGATCCTGTCAGCAATGATGTTGAGTCCACTGCATTTTGATTTTCTTATGTGAAGTGGCAATGATACATCAGAAAACCACAGGTGTAAGTAATATGACTGGAAGGACCTCAAAGGTCATCTGGTCTGACTCCCTTGTTTTACAGATGAGAAAACAGAGACCTCTGGAGGTTAAGTGACTGTCAGAGGTAGGATTTGAAGCCAGATCCTTTGACTCCAGAACCAGTGTTCTTTCCATTGTATCTTGCTGTCCCACAATGTTCTTACCTTACTCTCCTATCACCCAAAAGGCAGAGGGAGAAATTGAAATCTTTTGGTCTAGCTTTCCTCTCACATCCTGACCAGTTGTTTCCCAAGGTAATCATATAGTTTTTAGACTAACCATAAAAATTGTCTTAACTGTCAATGCTTTAAATATTTTTTTGTCCAGCGGCCAGTGACTTGACATACTATTGGAAGAATTGAAATGAACATCAATATTTATATTCTTCTCCCTTTTGGGGCCATTTATATAGCCCCTTCCTCACTCTTCATGGGTGTTAGGCCACAAGGAAGCTATGTCAAAATAGTCTGAGCCTTGGGTCTTTGAACTAATTAAGTCCTAAGAACACTTATAATACCTCCAAAAAGGTAAAATAGTGAGAAATAGATGGCAGAGTACAAGCAGTAGCCCACCTGAACTCTCCTAATATTTCCCTCCAAACAACTTTAAAACAGCTCCTCAAATCCAATTTTGGAGTGGTAGAATCAACAAAATGTCAGTGAGACTGTTTTTTTTACAGCTTAAGATAACTGAAGAGGTTGGTAGGATCTGTGACACCAGGGTTGATTGAGGCTGGCACAGAGTAAAGGAGCAGCACCAGTAATGGGCCTTGGAGGTGTCAGCAACAGTGTTGGCCACAGTGGTGAGTGCAGCAGGAGTAGCAGCAACGGCTTTGGGAGGTCTTAGCCCAGAGGTGGTAAGGGGGTCAGATAACTGGTAAGAAAGAGACTACAGGCAACCTTTTGCTGGCACTGGGTAGAGCTGGCACTGATTGGCAATCCTATTGCTCATATGCAATTCTGGATATAAATTCCAGGACTGAGAAGAGCATCTGTGGTCTGTCACAAGGGAAAAGGGGCCCTAGTCATAGTTCCAAGGCAGAGAGGAATACTAGTGCTTGTGGCTGCAGAAGAACAGGGACCTTTTCTGGGTAAAAAACAAAGCACAACCCATGAAAGCATGGGCTTTGAAAGCCATGAAACTTCTCCTTTTATCAAGATTAACTTGGAAACAACAAAAGCTTTCACACCCTGACCCTGCCTCTCCCTCCTCCCCAGAACTAGCTCTGAAAATAGCAGCACAAAAAAAAGCCCGCAACATAGAACAATGTTTCTCCAACCCCAGGTGAACAGGACCCAATTTAACATAAAATTCAAAGTCAAGAAATAGATGAGGAAAATAAGCAAACAACAACAAAAAATAACTTGATTATAAAAAGCTACTACTGTAGCAGGAAAGGCCAAGACATAAACTTAGAAGATAACAATGTGAAAACAGCTATAAGCAAGGCCTCAAAGGAAAATGCTAATTGGACCCAAGTTCAAAAAGAATTCTTATAAGGATTAAAGAGATGAGTGGTAGAGGAAAAATTGGGAAGATAAATGATGCAAGAAAAGCTACAGAATTTAGCAGTTTCCACATTAAAGGAGTGGAAGACTTGGAATAAGGAGCTAGGAAAGAAAGAAAAGGAGCTAGGATTACAACCCAGAATGACATACTCAGCAAAACTGAGTATCATCCTTCAGAGGAAAAATAGATACTTAATGAAATAGAAGACTTTCAAGCATTCCTGAAGAAAAGACCAGAAGTGAATAGAAATTTTGATATTCAAATACAAGACTCAAGAGAAACATAAAAAAGGTAAACATGAAAAAACAATCATTACATTCCTATATGGGAAGATGATAGATGTAACTTCTAAGAACTTTATCATTATTAGAGTAGTCAGGAGTCTACATTGAGAGAGAGCATAGTGGTGGTGGTCGTCTTTCATGCTCCAAGAGGACCAAAATTTTATCATTATATTGAGGTCAAGTTAGAGTGTGTCCTACTGCAACATTAACCCATGCAACCTTAACTGATAAACATTTGCAATTAATTTTGATGAGAGGGAACACTTTTAACTCTAGCTCTAATTCTGATTCTAAATACTATCCTCTCCTCCAAAAAAGAATTCCATTCTACTCATCAACAGACCTGTATTACAAAAAATTATACCCTATAATTCTTATTATAGGGCAGCTAGAAGACACAATGGATAGATAGAGAGTCAGGAAAACATCTTCCTGAGTTCAGATCTGGCCTCAGACACTTACTAGATGTGTGAGCCTGGGCAAGTCACTTAAATCTGTTTGCTGAAGAAGGAAATGGCAAACCACTCCAGTATCTTTGCCAAGAAAATTGAAAATGAGGTCTCAAACAGTTAGGCATGATTCAAATGACTGAAGAACAATAATAAATGTGCTAAGTGTTGGGTATACAAAAGGAAGCAAAAGCTAGATTTAAGGAACACATAATCTGATGGGGGTGATGGATATTTTTTCAAGTATAAAGGAACTCCTGGGGACTTTGGGAAACGTGTGGTTGTAGTAGCCCATCAAATCTCTATGAACTTTGGTCCTTGAAAGTTTCTGATTCCTAACCTCCTGACTCTTCCTGGGTCTTAGCTGACCTGTGCTACATATATAATTGACATAATAAGAAATTAATGATGACTATCCTTAAAATTTTTTGAAAATCTAGATAAATGATATCATAGCGCTCTTCTGATGTGAAATCAAAAATGGAAATGTGATTATTTTCACGTGACTATTTTCTTTAATAACACTTTTTAGAATTTTGTCAGGAATGAAAGACAAACTTATTTGCTGTGATTTGCATTTTCCATCTCCCCCTTTTTAAAAAAAAATTGGGACATTTGTTCTTCTCTAGTACTACAATTCCTCTTCCATTTTCCATATTTATTCTTTAAAAAAATTTTTTTTACTTGAATGTAAAAATATGTACAAAAACACAATAAATTTTTAAAAGGGTAATTTTTCCTTTCAAAAAAATGTCATTTTAAGGGTCCTGGTCTATATTTGGGAGTAACCTATATTTAAGTTAATATGATAAATCTACCAAACTTTTATGGGGGCATTTGTGCTTGTTCTGTTCATTTTATAGCTTTTTAAAAAAAATAACCAACATTACCATCACAAAAGACATTTCTTAAGTATGAGATTACCCAGGAATTATTCTAAATATTGGACTGAATGCTAGAGACACAGTCCTTGCCGGGTGAGAGATTATGATCCTTGACTAGTGACAAGCAGTACAGACAGTGGATAGAAAACATTAAGTTGAGATGTGAATAAACAATAGGTACATCTGGCATAGTTTAAAGGAACCATCAAAATCCTGTAAATCCTACATACAGGTCGAGGATGAGTAATGGGAGGAATGGGCGGTCACAGCTAACATAGAGTTTACTATTTTCCTTAGTGTTACAAAGATTACAGACTACTGTTCTCCCAGCATCCTGGGTTTTGGTCCCTCTGGTTTGGATGATTTGAACTTAATCAGGGTATCTACCTGCTGTCATATTAACTTCCTACTTATCTTTACTTATCAACTTCCTTAGCCATTTCTATGCTGCCTTGTTGATGTATGAATTTTGAAGGATTTTTTCCTTTATTTTCATAGCTTCTTAGAAGCAGTCTATACGTTTAGTGATGGATGATTCTAAGGGAGCAGGTTCTATAACCCTTATATCAGAAATGAGTGCCTACCATGCTATCTTCCTGGTGACAGAATAGGGTAAAGGGACATTGGTTGTGTTAGTTGTGTGGGCTCTTCAGCTTTGTAATTTCTTGGATCAAGAGACAAGCGAGGCTATATAGCAGTGAGGGCTGACTGGGGATGATGTGGGGAGAAGACCTATGATACAGAATCTGATGAGGACTATGAACGCTGAGCAATCCTTCCAAGAGCCACGTTGGTGATCAGAGGAGAGCAATAGCTCTCTGGGATTTCACCAAAAGCCCTTCCCCATTCCCACTCCTATTCTTTGATGAGCCGGGGATGTACATACTTAAGTGATTTTCCCCAATCAAAACAAATCTAAAAAGATAGAGAGTATGAAAGGGTTAGAGATAGGGAACAAATCCTAGATCTAAGTGAAGAAGGTGGATTTATAAATTTCCCTTTTCATTTTTCACATAGCAAATGTCTGAATCAACATGAGCATTTTTGTGGTTGTTCAGTCTTTTCAGTAGTGTTTGACTTTCCATTACCCTGTTTTGGGGTTTTCTTGGCAAAGATACTAGAGTGGTTTGCCATTTTCTTCTCCAGTTCATTTTACAGGTGAGGAAACTGAGGCAAACAGGGTTAAATGACTTGCTCAGGGTCACACAACTAATAAGCGTCCCAGGTTGGATTTGAACTTATAAAGATGAGTCTTCCTTATTGCTCTGTCCTATGCCACTCAAGTGACTTGTGAGTGAGTATAGGGGGATGAAATCCTAGAGGATTACCAAGACAGGTAGTAGTTGCTCATTTCCACAGTTTTGATACTATGTTTCATCTTCCATATTGATTGCAATATGGTAACTTGCCCAAGAGGAGAGACTGCTTCTGAAACAAACTAGAAAATGAAATGAATGCTACAGTAGGAGAATGCATCAAGCTTTTGGAGACTTTGAGCGTCCTCTAGCGTGGGAATAGCTCGGCCAGTTGAAATGTTGACATGTGTATCCAGAACAGGAGAGAAGAGCCACCTAGTGGTTTATACAGATATTGTACTCAAAGTTACCTCAAATCTCCTGCTTGGAGTCACTTCAGTCAAAACCTATCGCCCAATATACAGCTGGGGGAAAAAAGAAGCAAAATCTACCCCAAACAACCACTCTGTCTTTTCTTTGATGTCCTGATTTTCTCTAATAAAGCTAAAATAATTATTTTTCTTATCCTTTGCTTTTCACAAAGTAAAAAGGAATGCATTACGAATAATTATAGAAGTTTCAATCTAAACCATTTAAGTAAGCCATCAACGCATAAAAATGGGAAATAGACAAAGACGTAGACATGTATCTGCTACCTTATTCAATCATTCCCCTTTCACACCATATCTTCTGTCTTCCAATCCCTACCCCCCCAAATTCCCCAGGGGTACACGGGCCTAATAATCTTTAAAAGAAAAACTAAATGGATATAGTAGAAAGCCTATTGCCAGTCAAGGATGGGGAACGTGTGGCTTCAAAACCACATGTAGCCTTCTAGGTCCATGGGCGCAGCCTTTTGACTGAGTCCAAGTTTTACAGAATAACTCCTTTAATTAAGGAGATTTGTTCTGTAAAGTTTGGATTCAATCCAAGGGGAAACTTGAGGACCTAGAGGACCACACGTGGCCTCGAGGCAGCAGGTTCCCCACCCTTAGTATGACTTGAAGTTGGATAATCCAAAGAAAAGTAAGTATCATCCAAATAGAACAATTAGTTCATCAGTTATGACAATGTTCAAGATGACAAGTTCTTGATGAAGAAAACTAAAGAGGCACATTTTCAAATACCCATAACACTTCTGAGTAAGTATATCAATATATAGATCTGAAATTGGCACGTGGATAATTTTTTAGCAAGAAGAGAATGGGATGGATTGGTTTTGGACAAGTGCATAATGCTTTCCATGATTTCATACTGTTCTCCAGCACAAGGACCAATATTTGATATGAACATTCTTCCTAAAGCATTGCATGGTTTTGAAACTTGGAATAAAATGTCCAGAGAATCAAAGTTGTTAGTGAGCAAAAGTCTGAAGGAGAGTATATATGGTAATTATCAGTAGGCTCCAGGATGTTTCCAATGGTCACTAGACTGCAAGAACTAGCTCCAGGGAACCCATTGAGGAAATTCATGATAAGAAAAAGAGATGGGTATATATAAGAGCAAGGATAATAGATGGTCAACCAGAAAATTCCATTGGTGCTGATGGAATATAAAAAGTACTAAAGGAAGCTCTCTAGTACATTAGATGGGTGCTTTCTGGAGAATCTGTGGTTGGTTGTTGGTGGTTGGTTGGTTGTCCTTCATTCTCAAAGAGGAGGATCAAAATGACATCTCTATGGTGGAGTCAAGGTACATTGTGTCCAACTGTGACTGATCAGACCAACACGACCTCAGAAGCCTCTACCACAGGTTGGGCACAGTTAGTCCACATTAACATTTGGAGTGGAGATGTCTCTAAATTTGCTTTTGATCTACCGCAATCCTGCTTTGTTCATAGAGCAGTACCTTCTTTGATGCACCATGGTGGGTGGTCCTTTGCCAGTATCGTCCATTTCACTCGATCAATTCCAAAGGTCTTTGGAGAGACCTTGAGAGAGTCTTTGAGAGTGTCCTTGTATCGCTTCTTCTGACCTCCATGTGAGCACTTGCCTTGTGTGAGTTCTCTGTAAAATAGTCTTTCAGGTAAATGAACATTTGGCTTTAGAACAATGTGGCCAGTCCATCAGAACTGCTTTCTCTGCAGTAGAGTTTGAATGCTTGACAGTTCAGCTCAATGTCCCATGCCTTATCTTGCATGGTGATCTTCAGAATCTTTTTTAAGACCATTCAAATGGAAGTGACTCAGTTTCCTGGCGTGGTGTTGGCATATTGACCATGTTTCACAGCCATACAGCTCTATAGACCTTCAGTTTGGTAGGCAGTCTAATATCTCTTCTCCTACACTTTCCTTCAGAGCCTCCCAAACACTGAGCTAGCACTGGAAATGCATGGTTAGCCTCCTCATCTATATGTACATCCCTGGAAAGTATACTGACAAGGTAAGTGAACTTGTCCACAGCATTCAAAATTTCTCTACTTGCTTCCACATATAGATGGAGTGGTTCTGGCTGGTGAAGGACTTGTGTTTTGTTGGTGTTCATTGTTAAGTCAAAATTAGCAGAAGCAGCCAAGGAGCAATCCATCCTCTGTTGCTTCATGGCTGCAGGGACTATACTGAGTGCATGGGCAAAAAGGACCCAGGATGAGGACACATGCATGAGCTATGATCTGCACTGATGGAAGGAAGACTCAACAGTCAGATCATTGGAAGTAAGAAGACACAGACAAAGGTATACTTTTGAGGGCAGCAAAGTGGAATGGTAGATAAGGAGTCCTTAACTTGGAAGTGGAAAGACTTGAGTGCAACTCCTACATAAAGGCACTTATGAATGGTATGACCCTGGCCAAGTCATGTAACCTCTGTTTGCCTCGGCTTGCTCATCTATAAAATGGAAATAATGATATCATCCACTGGGTGATGTTATTATATACTCCCAATAACATCACCAAATTCCACTGGTGTTGTGAGAGTAAGATTAGATAATATATGTGGAGTTCTTTGCAAATCTTAAAGTGGTACTTCAATATTAAAAAATATATTAAAAAGTCGTACATCTTTACTAAAGTAGTACATCAATAGGTATTATCAATATCATCATCATCATCATCATCATCATTTCTGAATCCTCTTAAGAGATGTATTTTTTCTTGACCAGACCTAGGAATTTTGGCCAACCCATATTCCTAGATGCTCGCTATAATTCAATGAGTCTGCTTTCTATCCAGCGTTTGGACAAAGGGGATCCTACTCCATGACTGGAGTGAGCTCCACCCCCCTCCCCAGGATATAATAATAACACAAAAAATCATCATCAACAATAGTAATAGCATTGAGGTGTGATGAACAGAGAGCTTGGCCTCAGAGTCAGGAAGATCTGGGTTCAAGTCCTGCCTCTGACACATCCAGGCTGTGTGACCCTGGGCAAGTCACTTAACCTCTCACTGCTCTAGGTTACTTTTTAAGAATATAAGTTGCAGATAAAATGCTGACTGTATTGGTAGAAGGAGTTTCCTCTCCTGAAAGTTCTCTTTGCCACAGATCACAGGTCTACCTCCTATCCATATTATTAATGATAATATGTACAACAATAACCCAAATTTCCACATTGCTTTAAGAGTAGCAAAGCATTATTCCCATAGTAACACTTGGGTAGGTATTATTCTCATTTTATAGATAAGGAACCTAAGGCTCAAAAAGGGTGGTTCATAGTCAAACACAGTCAAACAGATGGTAAACTTGAAAACAAGTCCTTTGTTCATTCTCCTACACCATACTGCCCATCAATCACTCAATAACTATTTACTGAGATATTTATATATATATATATGTGTATATATATATATATATATATACATACATACATGTATATGTATGTATACATACACACACCCACACATTCTGCCAGAAAATGGTATCAGGAGTTGGGAGAGTAGACTATGGCTGGGAGCAGAAGCGTCACAGAAATGATGAAGGGGGTAGCAGAGTTGTAGGAGCAGGAGAATCTCAGAATGTGTATGTATTGGATAAAGGCCAGAGGGGCAGTTGGGGAGCACAGAAGGCAATGGTAACAGGCTCTCATTCAGGCAGCTCCATCTTCATTCCCTCCCAGCCAAAGAGCTAACCTGTATATGCAGGGACAATTTTACAATGAATGAGCTCAGAAAGGGAAGTTTATTGTTGGGAGAAGAGGAACAGGAGATAATACCCCCACCCCTCCCCACACCTTAACCCCCGCCAATTTATTCAAGTTCCCTCATGCTCTCAAGTCCTTCCAAGGGTCCCCCAAGTCTTTTGAACTTTAGAGAGATGTAGAGTGGGCAGAGTGCTGTCTGAAACCCGGGGTAGAGGAAGAGAGAAGACCTTCCTTTCTGTTCAGCTATCTGTATGTCTTCTGATTTCTTCCCCTGACACCCACTGACAGGTTTCATGTACTCCAGCTGTTTTTTTGCTACTGGAGTGGTACTCAGGATTGTACTGCCTTGGTTCCAAGGGATGGGGCTGAGACTCTGGGAAGTAAAATTCCAGGTCTAGACTTTGGTTGGAGGAGCATAGCAGCATGTTGACCTCTAGATGCGGCAGGACCAGGATCGTGGGGTAATCATTCCCAAGAAGGTTGTCTGTTCCAGAGAAGGTAGAGTGTGAGCAAAGTCCCCTTCCACTAGGGATGAGGTGTGGGGTGAATGTCTATGAATGACCCAGAAGGATTTCCACCTTGAATTGAATTCAGGCTGGCAGTGGGGAGACAGAGACCTCCTCTCTACTATGAAATCCAGTCCTAAATGAATGAGTTTAGGGGAAAAGGAGTTTCATTGGCCAGAGAGTCAGGGCATGCGGGTAGAGTTGGGGCTAGGGGGAAGTGGTAGGTCAAAGCATTTACGAGTAGGGGTGAGAGAAGTAAACTGGCTGGTGAGAAAGATGCCCTGCCATTCACCTAGAATGACAGGCTACATTTGGGACAATCTGAGGGCCTTGGCCTAGGAAGAGAACCAGAAAGGAAGGAACCAGGGAAGCAGTCCCTTACCTGGGACAGCGGGCATTGCTTCCGGGCGTACCACTCCTGACAGTACAGACTGACCATTATTCCCTGGCCCAGGAAAAGCATCGTCCATATGAGGACATTCCACATGGACCCAGTGTGCTGGTCATGCATCAGGAAGTTAAGCATTGCTAGAGAGAAGAGATTAGATGTGTCTGGGATTCCATTCCCCAGTCTACCCCCTTGTTTTCAATGTCCATCCCAGGAATCCCACCTCAGCCTTGGGAATTGCCCCTCCCAAATCGCCCCCCCCCATCGTGTCTCTAACTCCTCAAGAAATGTTCTCTTCCTGGCCCCCAGGCACCATCAGAACTCCTCCCCAGCCCAGAGGTGTTGCTATGATATCCCTCAATGATTTCTGGCCACCATCTCCCCAAGCTGTTCAAAGATAGTGCTTGGCCTTCCCTCTGCCCCAAGGAACTTTTTCTTGTCTTCAATCTTTATCCAGGGGATAGCCTGCTAAGAGAGGTACCAGAACAAGAGAACTCATCTTATTTCCCTTCTCTCTTCCCAATGCTGAAAGGAAGTAAGGTTAAAGATTCTCAGCCAAGACATGTTGCAGTTAGGTGGCACAATGTCTAGAGTTAGGAAGACTCATCTTTCTGTGTTTGAATCCACCCTCAGATATTTACTAGCTGTGTGACCCTAGTCAAGTCACTTCACCTGTTTGCCTCAGTTTCTTATCTGTCAAATGAGTTGGAGAAGGACATGGCAAACCACTCTAGTATCTTTGCCAAGAAAACTCCCAATGGAGTCACAAAGAATTGGACATGACTGAATAACAGCTCCTCATCCATCTCACCTTAGCTCTAGATTCTCATGGTATCAAATGGATCATGTCAAATCTAAAGTTTTTAGTCTGGGTGTTATGGTACCCTCCACTCATCCAATCTGTAAAGACTTAGCCCAACCTCATTTCATGTCCTTGTAAATGGGATCTCTCCAGCTCAGACTTCCATACCTATTTGGGCAAATCTACCTGAACATCTGGGGCAGCTAGGTGATGAAGTGATTAGAGCACTGGATCTAGAATCAAAAAGGCTCATCTTCCTGAGTTCGAATCTATCCTCCATCAAATCTATCTATCCTCAGACATTTACTAGCTATATGATCCTGGGAATGTCACTTCACCCAGTTTGCCTCAGTTTTCTCATCTGTCAAATGAATTGGAGAAGGATATGGCAAATCACGCCAGTATTCTTGTCAAGAAAAACCCTAACTGTGGCCACAAAGAGTCAGACACAACTGAAAAATAACTGAACAAAACCCCGTGCTCCATGCTCTACCACTCGGAAGCCATCTTAGCTCCAGCCTGTCTCTCTCTGTCTTCCAAACACAATTTCCTTCTCAAAGAAGCATAGTCTGATTCATTCTCAGTAGAACTGTCCATCTGTGCTACAGTGCCCTTCCAGGATTTGTCTGGTTATTCCCTCCGCCTTCCTTTCTCCATCCTTGTGTCTGTGCTGGGCCATTGCCAGCCATCCTGACTTTTATCTTACTACTGGACTCCGATGACTCTAGGAGAGAGTGTCTGCTTACCTCCAAAAAGAAAGAGAGTCAGCATTACTGGGTAGAAGAATCCCAGGACAAAGGAAAAGATGTATTCATGGACGACAGCAGAGACCAGGAACACACTGAGCATGGCTGGTCCTCGTGCCCTGATGCCCAGCAGCTAGGGGAGGGAGAGAGGGCAGAGGAGTGAGTTCCTCAAGCTGTGTTCTGGCTTCCTTTTTTCCCCTGAGCCCTCTCCCTATGAAACCTTCCTAAGGAAGTCAAGAGGCAAAAGGGATGGCGTCTGAAGGACTGGAGCAGAGAGAAGTTTTAGACTCAATCTGAAGAACTTGGTTTTCTGATGTTCATTATCTATGCAGTCTTAACTCATTTTTCTCCTGGGCCCCAGTTTCCTCAACTCCAAAATCAAGAAATTGGATGCTAGGGCCCATGAACTTTCAAGAAATTTGCTCTGGTAACTATTTAAATATAATGGATTTCTTGTGTTCTCCTATATATTTTATTTCATGCATTTAAAAACATTATATGACATATTTATAATAGGTTTTGTTTTTCTTGCCATCTCATTAGATGGGAGAGAGGATAAGAGGAGGGACAGAATTTGGAACTGAAAAAAAAAAGAATAAAAAAACTGCTTAAAAAATACATTTGGAAAAATATTCTATGAGAAGGGGTCCATTGGCTTCCCCAACCTGCCAATGGGGTCCAAAGCACACAAAAAAGATTAAGAACTTCTGCAATAGACAATCTCTATGGTCCTAATTTTCTATAGTCTCCAGTCCTTTTCAGTTCCAGAGACTTGTAAGAGAAGGAATGGTACAAGTAAAGGACAGGAGGTATATTAGGGGAGGGAGACCTGGCAGGGTAGGGGTAGCCAATGGACTACAAACACAACCTTCCCTTGCGTAGAGAACTAGAGGAGGGTCCAGTTCTGCCTCAGTTTCCTCATCTGTAAAATGAAGGTGTTTTTAAAAAAATAAAAGGAAAGGTTGCACTAGATGACTTTTAAGGTTATCTTCCAGCTCTGACCTTTTATGAGTCTGTTCTAAAACTGAGTCCTCACTCAGGTAGGTCAGGGAGAGAGGTCTGCTGAAGCATAAGATGTTGGATAAATAGTAACAAAGGGCAAAAAAAGTTCGAAAGCACCAGGAAGTTCTCAACAATTGAGTTTAATGAGAGGAATAAGTTGGAAAAAGACTAGGAGGAGATTCTAGGATCCTAACTCCTACCCCTAATGCTGGAAGGTACCTCAGAAGCCCTCATTTTACAGGTGAAGTCTATGAAGTCTAGGAAGGTTATTAAGTGACTTAAGAAGGCCAATCTCATTTCCTGGATGCTTGCAGGGAAATCTTCTTGGTTAGGGACATGAAGAGATCTCTCAGAAGCTCTGAGGTTTCTAGGGAGTTCTGGGAACAGGTGGTTGGGGACTCCGCCTTACCCGAAGTCCATCCTGGTAGATATAGCTGTATAGCCAATCATGGACCACTACATTCCAGGTACGATAGTAGTTAGAGAAGGACGTTGAGTTCCACCAGTCCTGAGGACAAGAGGGCCAGGCTGCTTGGTACTGAGCAGAGAGCTCCTAACACTTTATCCACTCTGCCTTAGCGGTTCTCCACATCCCAGACTCCTCCTTACCCTCCCTTTATTCTCCTCCATCACTGTGCTCCCTCAAAGGTTGTGAATGGGAAAAATTTCACCTTTTTCTGGGATATGCCTCCTGAAGGAACTGAGTACCCTCCTGCATTCCTAATTCCTTATCTATATTGGCTTTTAGAAAAGGATCTCATATCAAAGCATACGATTTTTCACTTTTTGTATTTGTTTTTCCTTTTCTGGGTCTGTGTCTTCTTTCACAAAATAACTAATATAGTAATATGTTTTGCATAATTGAACATGTATAATAACATATAACAAATTGCTGACAGTCTCAGGGAAGGAGGAGGTGAAAGAGAGAGAGAAAAAATTTGGAACCTAAAAATTTTTTTTAAAGTAAATGTTAAAAATCGTCTTTAACTCATGATGGAAAATGCTATCTAGAGAAAGAACTATGGAGTCTAAATACAGATTGAAGTATACTATTTTCTCTCTTTTTTTTTTCTTTCTTGTGGTTTTCCCCTTTTGTTCTGATTCTTCTTTAACAACATGATTAATGTGGAAATATGTGCAATATAATTGTACATGTATGGGCTATATAGGATTACAGGCCCTCTTGGGAAGGGGAAGGAGGGGGAAAATGAAGAACTCAAAATTCTATAGAAGAGAATGTTGATAACTAAAAATAAATTCATTAATTTTAAAAAATTGTCCTTACATGTAACTGGGGAAAAAGAAAATATTATTTTAAAAAATGAACTGATAAAGTAATTTACACTAAAGTGTCAATGATTGATAAAATTTGATAACAGGATTTTGTACTTTTAATTAAGGCAGTCTTTCTGACTACTTGGCACTCTATACATTTGATACAGAGTTTGGGGTTCATCTTCCTGAGTTCAAATCCAGCCTGACATTTACTAGCGGTGTGATCCTGGGCAAGGTCACATAAGGACCCTGTTTGTCTCAATTTCCTCATCTGTAAAATGAGCTGGAGAAGGAAATGGCAAATCATTCCAGTATCTCTGCCAAGAAGAATGCAACTGAGATCACAAAGAATCAGACACAACAACAATTAGGGAGAAAAATCTTACTATAGTAAGAGAATAAATTGTTTTTATGTTGATTTGTATATGTGTCAGAAGTTCCCAGATGTACTAGGGCTGTCTGGAAAGCTAAGAGGTTAAGGATAATATAGGTGAGATGACTTAGAGACAAGCCTTGAACTTTGGGCTTTCTGACTTGTGAAGTTTGTCTGAAGAGTTCAAGTTTTCAACATTTATTTCCACAAGATTTTGAGTTCCAAATTTTCATCCCATCTCTCCCCTCCCCCCACCCCAAGATGGCATGCATTCTGATCACCCCTTTCCCCAGTCTGCCTTCCCTTCTATCACCTGCTCACACTCTCTTATCCCCTTTCCCCCATACTTTCTTGTAAGGTAAGATAGATTTCTATATCCCATTGCCTGTATATCTTATTTCCCAGTTGCATGTAAAAATAATTTTTAACATTTGTTTTTAAAACTTCGAGTTCCAAATTCTCTGCCTTCTTCCCTCTCTACCTACCCTCATTGAGAAGGCAAGCAATTCAATATAGATTATACATGTGTAGTTATGCAAAACACTTCCATAACAGTCATGTTGTAAAAGACTAACTATATTTCCCTCCATCCTATTCTGCCCTCCATTTATTCTGTTCCTTCCTTTGACTTTGTCCTTTTTCAAAAGTGTTTGCTTCTGACTACCCCTCCCCCAATCTGCCCTCTCTTCAATCATTCCCTCCTCTCTTACCCCCTTCCCCCAACTTTCCTGTAAGATAAGATAGATTTCCATACCCCATTGAGTGTGTATGCTATTCCCTCCTTAAGCCAAATCTGATGAGAATAAGGTTCACTTATTCATTCTCTTCGGGGGGTGGTGGGGAGGGAGAAAGGAGGTATTTTTGGAGAAAGAGGAACATTCTCAATTCCTGAAATCATTCTTCCTGAGCAACCACCTATTTCATTTCCTGGTGAAGCTTTCCTTTTTTCCTTTCACTTCTATTTCCCTTTCCCCTTCTTCCTACCTACCCTGTAGAACATTCGGTCTGCAAACCGTAGCATCTCTGCAAAGGCATTGAGCCAACAGTGAAGAAAGGCAAAGAAAATGAGCAGCAGCATGAAGATACCTAGGGGTGATGGAGGGGTCCAGGTCAGACTCCTCCCCCCCTCTCCCTGGGCCATTCTATCTTCTGAGGTCAGGCCTTGCTCCACCCAGAGTCTCCCTCTGCCTTTAGGCTTCTCATCCTTCCCTTTTCTGGTGGAAGCTCTCTCTTTCAGTGTCTTCTGCCCAACATTATCTTCTCAGTTTTAAAAACTGCTGTTGGCCGCTCACATCTTCCCCCTCCATTCCAGCCAGAGTCTTCCCAGTAGGCCGAGAAAAGCATCCTGTATCCCGCATCCCATTTCTGCTTCCACCCTCTCTAGAATGGACCCACCAGGCAGTGTGGCATGCAGGATGGAGAGCACCAGGGCTCGGGTGCTGAAGGGCTCCCGGCTCATGTTGTCAAAGACTGGCACACAAAGACGACCAAGGATGAAACAGGCATAGAACAGACACCCCAGGGCCTGGGGAGAGGATGGAGATTGCTACCTTAAGCATCCACCCATCCTGAATATCTCTCTCACTTGGACCCCCAACTTCTGAATCCTTCTCCCTGAATCCCCACCTTTCCTTTGCTCAAAGATTCCACCAAGTCTTTTTCCCACCAGATTCCCTATTCACCTCCCCTTCCCCCCAACAATAGGGTCCTTCCCTCCCCCAACCTCCATCCCTTCCCATCCTCTGACCTGGGCAAAGTTCTTGGCCACATAATTCCACCTGATATGGGTTGTCCTGGAGCAGTAATTGGGAGGAATGTCACAGACTCCCCAAGAGGTCTTACTTTTGAACCCCTGGAGTCCCCTCTCCCTTAGTTGTTCAGTTATGGGAGAAGTGCCTGAGGGATTGGGATCTGGGACATCTGCTTTCAGGGTAAAGTCAAGGACCCCAGGGAGAAAGGGAAAGCAGAAAGACAGGGCTTTAGGTGGGACAGGACACTCAAGGTAGGGCAGAAAACTCACCTGGGGTAACTCTCTCTGTACATGAGTGTGGGGCAGAAGAGGAAATAGAGGTAGCTGGAGAAACTGGGAGCTTTGGCTCCCTCACCTGTCGTGGAGATGGAGACAGAAGCAAAGTAAAGAAGAAGAAGAACTGGTCTAGGTTGGGGATGGAGCAAGAGGGTGCTGGGGACTATTGGATTAACAAGGGGAGAGGTAGAGAAGGATCACACTCTGATTGGGGATTCAGTAGGAGTTGAGTAAGGGGATTAAGACCATGAGACAGAGGACACAAGGAATGAGAGGAGAAACTCTCAAGCGGATGATGGTTGTAGAGGAAGAATATAAGGAGTGATGTCTGTTCCAAGCCAACAAGTAGCAGGTGATCTCACTTTCATGACGTCTTTGTAATTCCCCTCCACCAGAGGCATTTTATCTTCTGAGGTCAGGTCTGACTCCACCCAGGACACTCTTCTGTCTTCAGGCTTCCTATCCTTCTTTCTTTTATAGGAAAGCTGTCGCATTTATCATCTCATGCCCAAAGTTATCTTCCTAGCAATTCTGACTGTGTCATTTTTTTCACAGGGACCTTCTGGAGTTCATGCTGCCATCTTTATCATTTATCCCAGGGGAAAGAATGATGGCAGTCATTCTAAGTCAAGGTGGAGGACTGGTGTCTAATGAGGGAGCAGCAGAGACCATTGTCTGTGTTTGCCTTCTTTGTCTATGCAGAGATGATTGTAGCGAGGAATGAGGAGGATGGGGCAGCAGTTTCAGGGAGATAAGGGTGTGGGGATTGGAGAGTTGATATTTCTATCAGAGGATTCACCTGCTTTAGCATGGAGGATTCCAGGTATGGCTTCCCTCAGGAAAGAGTAAGTTTTCATCATGAACCGGACCTGGGTATAAATTGAGAGAGAATCATATTATATTAAAACTGGAAAGAAATTTTACGGCTTGAAGTCAACAGATATTTACAAGTCTAGGTACAAGGGATACAAGTCTGGAAGAATAAGGACAATCATCACATAGCACTTCAGTATTTACAGTCATGATAATAACACGGTGATATAGGTAGTAGGAGTATTGTCCCCACTTTGCAGATGAGGAAACTGAGGCTGAGAGAAGGGAAAGGAGACGTTCAAAGTCACAAAAGGAATAAGTGGTTCAACCTAAACTAGAACCCAGGCTTTGTGATGCCTAGTCTAGTTCTTCCTGCAAGAGAGGGAAGGTTGATGGGGAGTGGCACTCTCTGATATTAAATGTCAGTATTAAAAGCTCCTTGTGTGCAAATTTTCAAGTTAAAGTAAGCCTTAGATTTCATGGCTGGAAAGAACATTGGAGTTTGTCTAGTTCAATCCATTCAGGGAGAAGTGACTTGCCCTGTGCTAGGTCATACAGGTGGGTCAGTCATACAGGATTCAGATCTTATCTTGTCAGTCTTCCCAATATATCTCACACCGGGTCTCCCTCTCTTTAGAGGCAGCCTTTGGTGCAGTAGCCCACAGTCAGGAAGACCTGAGTTCAAATGTGGTCTCAGACACGTCCTAGCTGTGTGACCCTGGGCAAGTCACTTAACTTGCTTGCCTCAGTTTCCTCAACTATAAAATGAGAATATTAAGAGCATCTACCTCATATGGATATTGTGAGGATCAAATGAGATATTTGAAAAAAGTGCTTAGTACAATGCTTGGCACATAGTAGGTGTTCTCTATAAATTCTTATTCTCTTTCTCTTCCCTACTCACATGGGCACCATTTTAGTGCACCTATCTCCTAGCCTTTGATCATAGCCTCCTAATCAATCTTCCTGCCTCAAGTTGTTTTCTCTAGTTCTTCCTCATAGCTGCCAAAGTGATTTTCCCTATGGTTCAATCTGACTGTGGCATTTTCTTACTTCATACTCCAATAGCCTCAGATTACCTTCAGAGTCTAACCTAAGCTTCTCTTTCTGGCTTTTTTATAGCCTTCCACACCTCCCAATCTTCCTTTCCACCTTATTGAAACACTACTCCTCTTCCTGCATGCTGGAGCCTGTTTGAATGACTTTTCTACCATTCCTCGTACAGGACACTCCATCACCATCTTTGGCTCTTTGTACCAGCCGCATCCCTTGACTGGAAAGCACTCCCACTGCACCTTTGTCTCTCAAAGTTTCCTTGTTTCCTTCTATGTTAAATCTTTTCTGTTTCTCACAGTTACTGCGGCCCTCTCCCCCCAAAAACTAATCTTGATGTATTTGTATGTACCTATTGGTTTACATATTTCCAGCCTACCCCTTTATCCCATATAAGCTCCTTAAAGAAAGGATCTGTTTGGCTCTGACACCTAGAACATAGAAGTCCGTAATGATTGATTAATAGATTGATTCAAACCCAGATCCCCGACACTAAATAAAAAGTGGTCTCCACTTTACCACACTGTTTTAGGCTTATTCTGGGCCTCATAGTACCTAAAGCACTCAATGATTCTGGGGGGAGGATAGGGGCTGAAGATAGCAGAGCACAACAGGTCAGAATTGGGTTCTCCCTAGTCCTACCTGATCCTTCGGTAGGCAGCCTCCAGTGTCCCTGGATTGCTTGGGCTAACTCAGAATTGACGTCTTTGGAAGACTTCAGTCTGACCCCACTTTCACTCTTCTTCCTTTTCTTTCTCAAGGTTGGCTCCATTCCTTACAGACTTAACTGTCTCTATGAAACCTTACCCACCCATCCAAGTTTCTCCCACTCCACCTCCTTATGCCCCAGGTTCGGCCCCCACCTGCTCAAAGACTAAGATACATCGGGAGGCAGGAGACAGCTGGTACTCCAGAGCCACGTGGACTGGGAGGACACCCAACAAGGCCACTTGGATGGTTAGAAGCCCTGCCCCCAGCCCTGCCCCTGTGTACCAGGTTCCCTGGCCTCTGGGTCTAGCCCATAGCCGAAGAGCCTGGTACGGGGCTAGGAGAGTGCATAGGAACATGGGCAGCCAGGTCACCAGGGCCAGGGGCAGCTGTCCAAAGCTGAAGATCAGGAGGTCGAACTCCAGCACTAGCCTTGGGGTAGAAAGAGGAGATACAGGGAGGATACACTTTAGTAAACTGCCATGCTTAATTTTCTCCTTTCTGCATTGCCCTGACAGGACCCTCTCCCCAGGGACACCTTTCAACTTGCCCCATCATCCTGATCCAATCTGAATGACATGAAATACTAGGTGTTTCATAGCCCCATCCTTCACCTTAGTGCCACTGATCATTTCTGACTTATCCTATATAGAGCTGACTTGTTTGCTGTAACTCCCATTAGATTTTCAACTCCTTGAGGGCAGGGATTGTCTTTTGACTTTCTTTTTATCTCTACCTCTTAGTGCAGTGGCTGGCAGTAGGTAATTAGAAAATGCCTATAGATTGACTGACTCAAGTAGGGTCTCTTGGGGGAGGTGAAATTTCCCTAAGAACACTTAGGAAATAATCTATTCAGATGGTGTATTTTTTATCCTCTCCCAGATACCCCCCGTCTAGATATTGATGTTCCTAATGATACCAAATATAAGGCTCTTAGGGCTACTGTTTTCCTTATACTGACCCTCTAGCTAAAATGTTATTCTACCTATTTGGGAAATTACATTTAGAAAAATGACAAGTCACATAACTAGTAAGAGTCTGAATTGGAATTTCATCCCAGGCCTCCTGACTTCAACCATCTTTTAGGTTCTCACCTACCCATCTCCCCAGCCTACTTAGTCCTTGTGTTCTCCAGGCAGAAAACAGAAATGGAGCTGCCTAAGATGGTTAGTATTGGGGGGAGGGAGCTGTTACCATGGTATAGGTTGTGGTACCCAAAGCACCCGTACCTTCCTTCATCAATGAAGTCTATGGCCAGTGTGCTGATGATGAAGACACATAGTCCCGCAATGAACATGTGGTAAATGGTTCGAAAATGCTTAACTTCCATCAGCTCACTGGAAGGACCAAAGTTTTCGTGAGATTAAGGAGTTCAGTGATTGGTCTGTCCAAACCCCTTTCTGACTCAATCATATCTTGTTATCCTGGGAAAACTAAGACTTAAAGCATCTTCCCTGGTCCACCCAAGTCTGGAGGTCAGGATTCCTGGTTTCCATCTGCCCTCATCCCTTCCCCTACCCCTAACTACTGCCTTCACCCTGACTCACTCAAGTAGTGACTTGCGGTGGATGAAAACTTTCCGTCTGTCCAGATTTGCTTCCCGGGCTCTGAATGGAGATAGGGAATAGAGAAATTCCAGAGAAAAGGGGAGGTGCCAGGGGGCAGAAGCAAGAAAACTGAGGAGACATTCATTGTCAATCTAGGGGAAAGAGCTTGTGGGAAGATGTTTAATGTCCCGGAATGGGAAGGCTTCTGCTGCCCACCTTCTGATCCTTACCTCTTTGGGGATTCCTGGAGGGCTGAGGCTTGGCCCCAGCCCTGAGGTGGGTAGGACTGTACAGTTTCCCACATGGCCCGATCAAATAGCTTAGTCAGCTGCTGGTGGGCTTGCTCCAGCAACTCTGCCTTCACAGCCTGAGGGACTTAGAGCCAGAGTAAGATAGACCACCCCAGATTCCTTCATTTCCTAGTCTTGGACCTTCACTGACTTCTGATTCCTTAAAACCTTATTCGGGACCTCCTTCCTTACCCCCCTCTTCTTGACCCTGTGACCCAAACTACAGGACTGTTTGACCCAACATCCTTACTGACCCTTGACCCATGACTAATTTTTAACTTCAAGACAAGACTTTCACTTCTAACCTGGTCTTTGTTATTTCCCTCTTACCTCAGGACCTCTCCAACTGGACCTCTGATTCTGGGACCTTTCATCTGATCTCTAACCCAGTTCCCCTCCAGCCCACTCACCTCCATGTGCCTTGTCAATTGCACCAGGTCAGGAATTCCATGTTCTTTGGTACTTTCTAGGAAAGAGAGGGGCCATTGGCCACATCCAAGAGGTGGGAAGTATCTGGACTATATTGCCTATGACCCTAGGGAGGCCTCAGCTTCTTTTTCGAATCCCTTCCCATCTCTCTGTCACTCCACCCTTCCCAATTTCCCTTTCATAAGAGTTCAAGGCCAGTGACAAAGATGGAATCAGACTAATTAGGCAAGCATTCTGATATTAGATCTTTCTCTTCTCTTGGGCCTGAGATTGTAGGTTCCATCCTGGTCTTCCAGTAGGGAAAAGGACTGAAGTGACTCAAGGCCTTCTCAACTACACCTTGCTCATTGTCCTCCTCCCCTCCCCCTGCCTGTCCCCCTTCCCTGACGGGTCTTGCTGTACTCTCCTGGGACTCACCATTGAGGGGGGAGTTGTCTGCTTGTTTCAATCGTAGCCCCTCTCTCCTCCGAAGCTGATTCCCATTAGGCTCCATGATATGTGAGCAGATAACTGGTTCCGCTCACAGTACCTGCCCCAGTCAGTGCCTCTGCACTGTGTGACTAGTGTAGACTAAAGTCCTCTCGGGAGGAGGGGGCCTGCTAGCCCCTGATAAGGTTATCTTCTGAGAATGAGGGTTCCCAAGAGTGAACTTTGCACCTGTCAGAGGGATCTAGGCGTCCACCCCTCACCTCCAGCTCAGCTTCCTGGCTCTTCCAATTCATCCTACCGCTCTGTAGGTTATCCACTGACAATGGTCACTGGGTGATTGCACAGGGCTTTGGCTATCTAGAACTTTTATCAATCTGATGTCCTCACACTGAAGACTGAAGGTCAAGAAAAGATGGGAAATGTGTTTATTATCTGTAGGAGGCCAATACCTCTCTCCTGGCTGACTTGTGGGCCCCTAGAGGTACCAAGTCCCCCTGCTTAGTTCTGTGGCACTCAAAACACTGAAGATGACGTGAATATTTGGATAATCTCGAGGGAAGAGATTGTCCCATCCTTCCACTCCCTCAAGCAAGTTAAAAGAAGCTCCCTAGCTTCTTTTTAAGCACCTGCTAGGGTCCCTGAGGGATCAGGTCCCACTTTACCTGAGACACTCCTGGAGGAAAAAGATTTGATTTTTATTATATTTCTTCCCGGGAGGATCAGTGTAGGAGTTGGGGGAGGTGGTTCTGGAGATTAATTATTAACCTTTCTCTTTCCCCATGGTGTTTAGAGATCAACATCAGGGACAAAGTCCTCAAAGCAGGATAGAGAACATGGGAAAAGGCAGGCATTTTCTCTGCTCCCATCTCATCTCTCTGCACTGTGGATGGGAGATGAGGTTGGTCTGGAACATTATCAACCACAGGACTTCCAAATATCACACAGGATGGAGATTAGGCAACAGGAAGTGTCTAATGACTGGCTTGGGGATGGGGTAGTAAAAAATTGCAGAGTGAGCTGGAATGAAAATAGAATAAGTTAGGGGGCTACAGGAAGGTGTGTGAAGAGGGAGAGGGGCAGAGGAAGGAAATAATCACACAAAGACACCAAGACCCCAATTCAGCTTTATTAACAACCCAAACCAACACCAACAGCCTTCTCAACTGTCATGTAGTTGAGTCACTGACACACACAGCCCAACTTGAGGAAGGACCAGGGGGGAGATGGAAATGCTGGGGGAAGGGGGAAGGGGAACCCAGGGCTCTTTTTCCTTGAGTTCTTCATCACTCAATAAATAGCCCAAGATGGCACTCTTCCCCAACAAGATCAGCTCCATCAGTGGCCCCAGCTACTCTTCTCTGCCTCTGCCTCAACCACTGGGGTCAGAAAGGCAGAGGGAGTTTGCATCCGATTCAGAGGGGCCAGTCAGAGGTTGTCCCATTCGGGTTACACACCAACACGGTCCCCTGCGCAGCCCTTGAGATGACCGGCACTGGGTAGAGACACAGAGATGGAAGTGAATGAGTCTCACCTCTACAGAGTAGGGTAGCAGGAGCTGATTGTCAGTAAGCTAATTTGGGGAAGGAGATGCTAGACCCCTGGTTCTTATTTCAGGCTTTTAAGCAGGGCACAGGGCAGATCTATGAATGGGTATATGTATCTGAGATGTCCCCTCAAGGTTGCTAGCCTTGACCCACCTATGACTTCTGTTCTTCTGACTCTTGCCTTACTTTCTCCTCACTATCCAAATTCTGTCTATCCTTCAGGACCTAGGTCAAATCCCCTGACCATTCTGATCCCCACAATGACTGTTCCATCACTCTTACTGCTTAACACCCTCACTAGCCTCTTGGTAATTAATCAATACTACCTTGAATTGCTAGTTCTCTTTTCATACCTATATAATTCTATACATACATGTATGTGTATACATACATGCATGTATGTGTGCATACACATGTATTTATGTATACAAACATATATGTACACATATATATGTATATGTGTATGTTTAAAATCTATCTCTCTAATTGATTAACTCCTTGGGAGCAACCATTGTGCCTTGTTCTTTTGTCACATGCCCCCCCCCCCCCAGCTCTTAATACCATACTTTACATGAATAGTAACAGGAACTCAATAAATGTAGATGGGCTAATTGAAGGATGTAGGGAAGGGAATGAAAGTGTGTCCTCACCTGCCGCTTCCTGTAGAAGCCTTTGTGGTCACAGTTGGGCACATAAAGGGTCCGGGCTCCTCGGTAGACCTCAGCCTGGAGCTGCTGTAGCACTGTGTCTAGGTGGCGGCGGCATGGACCCTGGGGGAACATGGTCAGTGTGACGGAGAGAGAGAAGAGGATTCTTAGAACCAGAACTCACGTACTCTCTCCTCCCTGATACTCCTGGGTAAGGGAGTGGCTGCAGGCTTGGCTTCCCTCCAGCTCTTCTTTTATGTGTCCCTCTGGCATGGATAAGATAGCCAAGAAAGCCTCTGGAAATGGGTTTACCAACACCACTGAAGTGTATTCCATTATGGGTTAAGGGGCTGGACCCTTCCAAACTCACAGATGACCCATGGAGACCTCCCCTATGAAGCAGATTCAGGGGTGCTAATTATCTTTCCTTCCACCATTACTTCCCCCCCCCCTTTCCCCACAGTGTTGTCATCAACCCACCCCAGCCCTTGTCATCCCCCTTGCCCACCATCTCACTGTCTTGTCCACCCCCAGGACTGGGTCGGGAAGGAGTGGAGGGGGTGCCCACGTTCTTCTCTCGACCTCCACGGTTCACATCCTGCTGTTGGGGGCCCCCTGGGCTGGGCTTGGTCCCCTTAGGACTCTCCCCTGTGGACAGACATGGTGGAGACGGGGAGATGAGAGGAGGCCCCTTCTTCCAGACTTGGAAAAGAGATGGAGACCCCTATTCCTCAGCTCCCACCTAGATGGGGAGAAGATAAAGGCTTTGGGTTGAGTGTAGGAGTCAGAAATGCTGGGTTTTAATTTCATTTTTCCGATGGTGCTTAATACTATTGGCGTTAACTGCCTCATTAGGCTTCAGTGAGGGGGAAACGAATAGAAACCAATTTTGAAAACTGGAAAGCGCTATAAAAATGTGAGAGATTGTTATTATAATTTCCATGAAATACTCAGAAACTTCTCCCGAGCCAACTAATTTCTGAGTGGGCATTCCACAAATGGTCAGAAGGGGGAGTGCCAAGCCCAGGAACTTATGGGGATGCAGCGGGGGAGAAAGGAGGGGGTCAACAGGGACAGAAAAGGAATGTGTGTCCCCTACCTGACCCTGCTTGTGACTCACCCTGAGGTTTGGTTACTCTCAGAGAAGTCCAGCAGGGGGTGGGGGAGGGGTCCCTGCTGGATCTCTTTCTGGTCCCTTAGCCCCGTCCTGGGGGGTGGAAGAAGGGTGCGGTAGTTCTAGAACGGGTAGTGTAGGGAGTGCCTTTGGATCTATAGACTTGTTTCTCACCATTGGGAAGGATCCAGGCAAGGGAGTCGGTAGAAAGGGATTTGGGGGATGGGGGTACAACAGAAGACAGAGAGAGGGTACTGTGTACTTCTTGGAACTTATCCCAAGTAAAAGAATAATACTCAGCTATACCTCCTCACTAGCTCTAAAAGGTCTCTGTCCCTCTTGCCCCAAAGACAAAATCTATTTCTCTTCTCTGACCTTTACTCTGTCTCTCTGTGACCAATGAGAAAGTCTCCTGTGTAACATCCTCTTTTTCCATCTCCACCGGCTTTAATCTGTAAATCTTTCTTTGTAAATCCCAAAGTTCTTGAACTGCATAACGTAGGATACCTTTCTACCTCCTTGGTATTCAAATATGCCAAACCTCAGTTCAAGTCATGCTGTCAATGCTAAACTGAGCCTGGACATCCTAGACCTCACCAGTTTGTGTCATGAAGCAATTGCAAGCTTTGTCCTACACCCACTATAAGCTCCTCTGTACTTGGGGTGAGGTGAGGGTTTCTTATTTTTTTCTCCACCACTTTCTTGTCCCTCCAGCTTTCTTGAGTTGATGCAATCCTTCTGTCCCACCGCCGACAACCTGGTGATACCTCTGCTCATGTCCTTCTTTCCCTGGTCCTTTCCCTTCCAGTCCCTATCCCTTAATGCCCCTTCAAGTTCTGAGTCGACTCTGTCCTCTTCATAAACTGGTGGCCCCTACCTTTCCAATCATCTCAAAGTTCACTCAGTCATTTACTTTGATTCTGATACTGACCTCCTTTGCTGTTCCTTGAACAAGATATTCCATGTTCTGACACTGGGCATTTCCACTGACTCTTCCTCTTCATGTCCGCCTCCTAACTTCCCTAGCTTTCTTGAAATCTTGGTTAGAATCTCCCTGCCTAAAAGCTTTTCTTGATCCCCCTTAATGCCAGTGCCTTCCCTCAGTTGATTATCTCCAGTCGATCTTCTTTATATCTTGTCAGTACATACCTGTTTTTGTGTTGTCTTCCCCATTAGTCTGTGAGCTTTGGGGATAACAGGGACTCTTTTTACCTTTCTTTGCATCTCCTACACCTAGTACAGTGCCTGGCATCTAGTAAGCATTTAAAAAATGCTTGTAGACGGACTGACCTGTGTCCAATGCTACTAGGTAGGGCTAGCAGGATCAGGGCAACCTGCAGGCTGGGTTTACTCTCTAGGCCATTCCCAAGTGTGTTTCCTTGGGTGCTGGGAATATAGGGACAGCTTTTCTGCTTCTTTTCTTCCAGCTCAAGGGTGACTGACTGCACAGGGAATGGGGAAGAAGAACATTTGTGAATACAGTGGGGATTTCTTCCTCTCCATCCCAGAGAGGTGGAAAGTGAGAGGCAAGAATTTTGGTCCCTTCCCTGGTTCCTGAGTCTTGAGCAACAAGAACTGGACATATTGGGTTGGGATGTTGTAGTTACACTCCCAACTCTACCCACCACCCAAATTTCCTGGTGAAACAACAGAAAAGGAAAAAGAGGGCTTGTGAACTTAAAAAAGGCACTGTGAAACAGTGGATAAGTGTCATAGCTCAGTCATGGAAGACCTGGCTTCAGATTCCTTTCCTTGCACTTCCTGGACATCTGACTGGGCAAGTCACAACTTTTATTTTCCTTTTCTTGGGGTGGGGGTGTCTCTGACAACTTCCTAGACTTGGGAATTCTGACACCAGGAGTTCTCTCATGATAAAGAAATAAAAATCCTGAATGTAGTCTCTTCTGGGTCACCAAAACTCAAGAACTTTGGACTCTTCCACCCTCCCGCTTACTCCATGGGGACAAGGGAGTAATAGACTATTGTAGGTAATGGTAGTAAGGCGAAGGACCCTGCTTCTTCTAGCTGTAATCTACACTTCTGCCCCTCCACCCCCACTTTAGCTACATCTCCCAGAGGCTCCCTTTGTACTTAGTTTTCCAGCACTCAGCCTGGGAGGAGGGACAGACTCCTGGGCCAGGAGGATGGGTGCAAAGAGCTAAGAACGAGGGAGTACAGTTGTGGGAGCGGGGGCAGCTTCTCTCTAGCCCTCCTTAGGGGACTGGGTTCACCCAGGCACCTGAGAGAACTCACCTAACGACCCCCTGGACCTTCGGCAGCGACCCCGGCCAAGCAGCAATGCTCGGAGTGGCGTCTCGTCTTCTTCGGGGGGATGGCATTGGAGCCCTGGGCCACAGTTAGGGGTGTAGACCCCGCACAGTTCCCCCTCTCGCCTGACGCACCCTCCAGCCTCTGCACACCCTTCTGGCTGCGGCTGTACTATCCCTTCCTCCTCCTGCAAGCAGCCCCCGGGGCAGCCCGCCGGCGCCCCCTGCCCACAGTCTGGACACCGTGCCGAGGTACCCAGGCGGGCACCCAGCAGCAGGGGCAGCAGCAGCAACAAGAGCCCGCGGGGGGTCATGGCCTTGCTTTGCACCCCTTCCCACCCTCCTCGAGCAGTCGGAGCGCATCTGCAGGCACCCGCGGCCCCTCTGCCTTAAGTAGCTGGCCAGCCCCGGGCCGGCCCCTTTAAGAGCCAGGTGAAGGAGGGGGGGCAGGGGCATTCCCCAAACTGGGTGGGACTCGAAAGGCCCCCCCCCACCTGGGTACTCCCTCCTCCCCCTTCCCATTCTCTGTTTATTTCCCAAATTGTCCTTTTTTTTTTTTTTTGCTTTGTTCCTGGGAATCTCGCCCGGAATTTGGGAACAGGGCAGCTGGTTGTGGGAGTGGGAGGAGGGTGTGGGGGAAGGGGGGGGCGGGGAATTGGGATGAAGAGGGGAGAACCTGAGAAAGTGCGCGTAGAGAGGGAGAGGAGGGGGATTCAGAGGGAGAGGAAGAAGGATGAGATGAGAAAGGAGGAGACAATTGTGGAAATCATAAAAGGGGATATACAGTAGAGATTGGGAACAAGGTTAGATAGGACAGTACAGGCCAAGGCAGAACTAGGAAAAGCCTGATGTGGATGGAGAATGAAGACAAAGAAATGTCTAAGCAGGAATGAGAAAAGCTTGGAGGGTAAAGGTTAGGGAAGGAAGAGATAGCAGAGCTGACGGGATCCTGGAAGGAGTGTCCGTGGGAAGGAGCTCTATTATCTCAGAGAGGGCAGAGGAGAGCTTGTGGAGGATAAAGGGTACAATGCGGACTGTTGTGGGCTGGGGGAGGAAAGGTCATCTCATGTAGGGGTTGGGATAGGGCAGTGAGCCCGAGTAAATGGGGCAGGCAAAGAATCTGTGGGGGGAGGAGGTTGAGGGAATACCCCAAAGTGGGTGGGTGGGGGCGGCCCTTAGGGGATGGAGAGAGAAGAGACAGAACCTTCCATCATTCGGTAGAATTGATCTTCCCCTGTATCTGCTCATTACTAGCTCTCCAACATCACTCATTCAACTTTCTACTTCATTTATTTCCCAGGGAACTTTTAGAACCCGACCCTTTAGAGATGATTTGTTTTGAGGGAGAGGGTTGGGGCTAGGGCCGATCAGGGCAGGAATTAGTCAAAAACGTATTCTGCTTCAGCTCCGAGATTCACATTCCCTTTTGGACCCCCTCCCCACCCTGTGCTGTCTTTCCTCCTCCCCTCGGATCTCACACATACACACCCTCAGCACTCACTGCTCTGGCCACAGGAAGACAGGATCATTTCCCTCTTCAACCCACACCCTCCCAGCTCCTCGTTATGCAATAACCACCTCATTCTTTCCTAAAACAAGGCTGAAGGCTGTGACTAAGTTTAAATTCTGGGCCCTCAAGCAAGAATTGCAGCCAGGGCCTCCAAACTATTCGTTAATCACAAAAGAAGCATGAGTCCCGCTCCCACCCTTCCTGTGATATAGGGCTACTTAGAGTTTTCAGTTGCAAAGTCTGGGGAAAATCGTAGGATCGGAGGAATCGGAGGCCAGAAGATGTATTCCCATAGGATTAACGAGTTGCAAAGGACCTTAGAGACCTACTAGAGTCTAGTTCAACTCCCTCATTTTAGAAAGAAGGAAACTGAGGTTAGCTCACTTTCCTAAGGTCATACAGAAGCAGAACCAGGGTGGAATGTCAGTATATATTTTGACTGCAGAAGCTTTCCTCTTTCGGCTTTAACCCATGACCTCAGCAATACTTAGTGACCTACAAGTGAGCCCAGGTCAACTGCTCAGGAGGCAACGATCACTCACCACCAACACACCAAAGAGAAATGTCATCAGTCTGGAATTCAATTCAATTCAACACATGGCATTAGCTGAAACATCAGCTTCTCTCATCTATCCCTTCTGCTCTCCCAAGAATTCTTTTATCTCAGGTGTCAGCACTGGAGGAGGGAGGAACATCGTTCTTGTCCCCAAATGCTCAACGTTATTTATTTCTGTTTTCCTACGTTCTTGACTCAGGCCTTTCCCCTGGGGTTTCCAGCTCCACCCTCTGGCACTGAGAAAGGGAGAGGGAAAGGAAGTTAGAGGTGGGGTTTTGGGAAGAAATGGCCTTGTCCCCTTTTGAATCCTAGTTGCTGACTAAAATTTAAGGTTTTTTTGTTTGTTTGTTTGTTTTAGATGTAGGGCTTTGCCCAGAACCACAGACTTGGTTCAATTCTGGGGATTTCTCATAGAAATTTCTCTATGGATCTTGCCCTTACCCTGGAAATGGCAGAACTTAGTCTGTGTATAGGTTTCTGTTACAAGAGGAAAAGGGCACTCAGGTCTTCAGTAACCTGACAAGACATGTACTATGGAATAGGCTTTATTTCGCCATCTGGAAACTGGAATGATCATAGGAAGTAAAATAATTTCAAGTTCCTCTGTACAGAGGAAGAATTGAAACTCTAGGAGGTTAAATGATTTGTTCAAGGTACTAAGAGACAGGTGGGATTTGAACACAGGCTCTCAAGAGTTCAAATCCACTATTTACATTGAACCACTGAGCCTTTCCAAGGGTTCACACCCAACCCCACAAATGATCAAAACAGCTGTGCTTTATTCTCATGTAGACTAGCACCTCTCCTAGGGGCCTATACAATCCTCCAGATTTATACTGCTATCTTAGGTTTGGGCCCCACCCTCAGCCCCCAGAAAGAAAAAGTCCAAAAAGTTGCTAGAGTCAAACACCCCTTAGCTCTACCTTCCAGTCAGTTCTCCACATTTTCAATACAGCTCTGTATGGGGTCTTCTGGAAAGGAATAAGAATCCAAAGTTGATAAAGAGTTGACCTTCCCAACTTAGTCCACACAACTCCCAGGACCAGTGAAGTCAAGGTCTGGGCCTTTTGCTCTACATCATTCTTAAGGCTTCTTGGCTTTGCTTCAGAATTGGTTCAGGAATACAAAATCATCCCAGTGATGGAGATCAGGGTTCAGGAACACAGGATCATCACTCCAAGTGATCCCTGGGCCTGTTACAGCTACAGCACAGGCCCAGAAACAGAGATAAAAACAATACCTGAGCAAAACTTCAGAAAGTTAGGGAAACAAAGGGTGAGGGGAAAATCAGCAGGAGAAGAGAAGCCTAGAGATGCCTGAAATGGGCAAGACTTGGGTCAGAGATTGTTGGAGAATGGGACATTCTTCAGTGGCCACTACCATTTTACCATGGCCACCTTGGGAGCTGAGAGATTCCTTAAGCAAAAACTACCACCCAACCCAATTCAATTGTCATGTAATAGATTGAAGGCAACTTTCTCTCTTTCTCTCTCTCTCCCTCCCTCTCTCTCTCTCTCTCTCTTTCTCAGGGAGACAGACAGGATGGTCTGTAGATACTGGGAATGGGGGTTGGGCTAGGAGCTCTTAGAGCTGGAAACCTCCAGAGCTGAGGGAGAGAGTGTGCCCTAGGGCAAGAGGAGGTCTCAGACTCATACTGGGTCATCCTCAGATCCACAGGAGGGTATTATGAAAGGTATAAGTGCCAAATGGCAATTTTGTCCCCCACTACTCAGTCCCAAAGCCCAGCTTCGGGGCAGGATGAGAAGGAGAAGCAGTAGTGAAGAGTGAGCAGGGAGGACTAGGATGGTATATGGAAGAAGGAAATTCATAAGCCATTAACAGAAGCAGCAGTGGTGTGGCTCAGATCCCAAGCTCTGAGTAGGGTCTGGTTTCTACCATCTAAACCTAGCTTGCCGAGGAATGACCAAAGCAGGAAACCCAGACCAAAGGGGAGACTATAATTCTGCCAAAATGAACTAACACCTCTCTGGGTGGCTGAAAGGAACTGAATCCAACAGAAGACTATTCGTGCTCAGACCCAAACGCAGGTCAAGAATTTGCAGAGCTCTAGTCAAGGGGAGCAGCAATCAGACTTTGCCTTGGATCAGACCACTCACAGAGCACTGAAAGCTTACAGGTCCCCAGCCTGTGTCTGAGATCTTGGACCCAAGTGGACACCCAATACTCAAGAAAGAAGCAACTAGAAACAGCCCAGAACTTCCCTCCAGAAATCCAGAAGTGTGTCAGCCCTAACATCAAATCTGAAGTCAGAAAGTATATAAACAAACAAAAGAACACCACTATAATGAATTATTATGGTGGTAGGGATACTTAAGACACAAAATCAGAAGAGAATGACTCCACATCTGCAAATAATGCCTCAGAGAAAAGCACAACTTGGGCACAAGCTTAACTAGAATTCCTGGGAGAGTTGAAGAAAGAATTTAAAAAAATTTTTTTTAAATAAGTGGAATGAGAGAGTCCTTGAGGAAAAATTTGGAAAAGAAATGAGAATTATGGAGGAAACAATTGGAAAGGGAATTAACAGCTTAGCATAAGAAATATAAAACGTTACCCAAGCAACAAACTATCTCAAAATTATAATAGATCAAATAGAAGCCAATGACTCCATGAGGCAGAAAGAAATATTAAGACAAAGAGTAGCTGAAAAAGAGAAGAAATATAAATTATCTTTTAGCAAAAACAACTGACCTGGAAAAAAGATTGAGGAGAAAAAAATTTGAGTATCTGAGTGGCATGACTGAAAAAAGACTCTAGACATGATATTTCAAGATATCTTAAAAGAAAACTGCCCACATCTTGTAGAATCAGAGGTTAAAGTGGAAATAGAAAGGATCCTAAAAGAAATCTCAAAATGAAAACTCCCAGGAACATCATAGCCAAAATTCAAGAGCTTCCAGTTCAAAGGAAAAATACTGCAAATAGTCAGAAAGACAGAATTCAAGTACTTAGGAAACCACAGTCAGGATCACACAAGCCACCTCTATAACAGGAGCAGAGAACTAGAATTATAATATTCCAGAAGGCAAAGAACATGGGCTTACAGTCAAGACTAACAAGGGAAAATGGATTTTTAATGAGAGGGCTTTTAAACATTTCTAATAAAAAGATCAGAGCTATGGAGAAACTCTGAAGTGTAAACACAAGAGTTAAGAGCAACATAAAAAGGTAAACATGAATAATCAATGTTAAAAGACAAGATAAGGATAACTGCTTACATTCAAATATGGGAAAATGATACATATGTCCTCTCTGAACACTCCCAGTGTCCACAGAGCAACTCCAATTAGGGTCCATAGAGGAGGTCCAATTAGACAAGGCCAGGGAGTGGTTCTGTTATAGCTTAATGATCTTAACAAAAAGATGGAAAGAGGGAGAAGGAAATACATCGGGGCTGAGGGAAGAGGGAAAGGAAGGTTTGGGAAAATTATCTCCCATAATCAGGGTACATAAGTATATATAAATAGAGATATGTGTATATCCCATGTGTATATAGTATGTGTATGTGTGTGTATATATACACACACATACAGGAAGAAAGTTGATGGAAGTGATTGCTGAAATTGTTGAAAACTGAAAACAAATTTTTTAAAAATCACATATATATGACATAAAGAGGAGGGGGAGTGGGGAAGTGGCCAACACTTAAACTTCATTATTATCTGAACTAGTCAAAAGAAGGAAGAAAACACACACACACAGAGTTGGGTACAGAAATATATTTCACTTAATATATGAGGAAAAGGGGAGGAGGGGGTAGAGGAATTAAAGGCAGGTAGCTTAAAGAAGGGATTAGTTCTAAGTAAACAAACTCTAGGGATGTACAAAAACATTTATAGCTCTTTTTTTGAGGTAGCAAAGACCGGGAATCTGAGGAGCTGCCCATGAATTGAGGAATGGATGAACAAGTGATGGTGTATAAATGTGATGGAATGCTCTTGTGCTGAACTATCAGTGTAATTACTCATTAGGACTTCAGAGAGCTAATGATGAAGCATACTGCCATGCTACCCTCCTGACAGAGAGGTGATGGACTCAAAATGCAAAATGAAGCAAACATCACAGAATACAAAACACAGAATAAGACAAAAATTTGGATGTGGACAATGTGGAAATTTATTTTGATTGATTATATATGTTTGGGTTTTTTTGTAATTATTTTATGCTTAAATACAAAGATTAAACATGTTTGCGATGACTTTCTTTTTTTCTTGTATTCTCAGGTGGGGGTGGAGGTGAGATGGGGGTGGGAGGATGAAAGGACAGACCTTGACTCATTAAAACAAATACAAAACAGATCTTCCTGGGCTCCCACTCCCGTCTACAGCCATGCTTCTTCTTCTGTGTTCTCTACTTCTCTTTTTAAAGACCAAGGGAATGGGGGAGGTAGGTACCTGTGAACTTCACCATCAAACTCAAATGAACACCCATGAACTTCAGCATCATTAACTGAGTGATTCCCTGGACAAAGAGAGCTCAAATCTGGGCACAGGGTTAACCTGGTCAAGGAATTTCTTTCATACCTTGTTAAGGAGATATTCACAGTGTCAACAAAGTCCTCTGCAGTAGGTATGAAGGACTTTTGTGCCTATCACCCTCTGGGCTCACCTTTAAATTGGAATATTTTTGTATTTGTCTAGTATAGTGGGAAAAGTACTGAGAAGATCTAGTTGAGTCCCAGCCCTGCCACTTACTAAGTATGTGACCCTGGCTAAGTCACTTTTAACTTTGTTCCACAGTATCCATAGGGGCAAGATGATGCACACCAAAGGTGTTAATGGCACTCCTGAGAATGGCCTGAATCAGATTAAAATGTAATTGGGAAATAATTTAATGATAAAATACAATAAAATATGGGTAATATTAATAGATGGTTTTCTAATTCAATATATGGCCCATAGGGATCCTTAGGTATGGTTTAGTGGCCCCCATTTCTCTTTGGGTTGGATGTCACTGATATATACTGTCCATATCTTGAATTGTATAAAGGATCCAGCCTTTGAGTGCTTCCTAAAACAGTGGGTGCCTGTTCTCTGAGCTGATCCTGAGGACTTGCATTTTGACACTGGTGCTTTTCCACTGCTTTCTTCTTTTTTTTTAATAAACAATTTTAAAAAACATATTTAATGTCCTTACATCAGAGTCATTTCCTGTCCATTCTCCAGACTGAACTTTCCCTTGTGACAAAGAAAAAGAATTCAGCAAGAACATCTGATACAAAGACCTTGTCTTGCAAATATGTACTATTATGTCCCAGGAGCCTTTCATCTTTCTACTGTGCAGGATGTATGTTTCTTTCAATGTTTTCTTTTCTTTTTAAAAAAATATATAATTTATTTATTTTTCAGTTCTCAATATTTACTTCCATAAGAATTTGAATTCAAAATTTTCTCCCCATCTCTTCCCACCCCCACCCCAGGACAGCATGCACCCCATTCACCCTTTCCTCCAATCTGTCCTCCCTTCTATTACCTACCCTTCTTCCATTCCCTTCCCCCTCTATTTTCCTGTAGGCAAAATAGATGTCCATACTCCATTGCCTGTATAGCTTAATTTCCAACTGCATGCTAAAATAATTTTTAACATTCATTATTAAAACTTTGAGTTCCATATTCTCTCCTTCCCTCCCCACCTACCTTCATTAAGGTAACAAGTAATTCAACATAGATCATACATGTGTAACAATGCAAAGCACTTCCATAATAGTAATTTGTAAAAGACTAACCACGTTAATCCCTGTCCTATCCTGCTCTCCATTTATTCCATTCTCTCCCTTGACCAATCCTCCCACAATAGTGTTTGCTTCTGATTATCCCTTTCCCCAATTTGCTGTCCCTTCTATTATCTTCTCTCTCCTATCCCTTTCCTCCTTGCCTTCCTGCAGGGTAAAATAGATTTCCACATTCAACTGAGTGTGTGTTATTCTGTCCTTAAGCCAAATCCCATGAGAGTAAGACTCACTTATTTTCTTTCATATCCCCACTCTTCCCCTCCATTGAAAAAGCTCTTTCTTCCTTTTTTGTGAGATGATTTGCTACATTCTACCTCTCCCTTTCTCCTACTCCTAGTACATTCCATTCAATAGTAAATTTTACTTTTTTTAGGTATTCTTCCTTCATACTCAGCTTACCCTGTGCCCTCTGTCTATGCATGTATCTATGTATGTATATATATATATATATATATATATATAATATATATATACACACACATAGACATATACACCCATGTACATATACACACCTACACATATATAATATATAATATATACATACACACATACCCATACACACCTACATTATATGTATTTACACATTCACACATATATACATATATACATACATACATTAGGATACTTAGAGGGAATATATATATATATATATATATATATATATATATATTCCCTCTAAGTACCTTAATACTGAAAAAGGTCTCAAGAGTTACAATTACATCTTTCCATGTAGGAGTGTAAACAGTTCAACTTTAATGAGTTTCTTAAGGCTGGTCTTTACTGTTTACCTTTTCATGTTTCTCTTGATTCTTGTATTTGAGAGTCAAATTTTCTATTCAGCTCTGGTCTTTTCAACAAGAATGCTTGAAAGTCCTCTATTTCATTGAAATTCCATTTTCCCCCTGAAGTATTGTACTCAGTGTTGCTGGGTAGGTGATTCTTGGTCTTTAATCCTGTCTCCTTTGACCTTTAGAATATCATATTCCAAGCCCTTCAATCCCTTGGTGTAGAAGCTGCTAAATCCTGTGTTACCTGATTGTATTTCTACAATACTGGAATTGTTTATTTCTGGCTGCTTGTAATATTTTCTCCTTGACCTGGGAACTCTGGAATCTGGCTGCAATATTCCTAGGAGTTTTCCTTTTGGGATGTCTTCCAGGAGGTGAGCAGTAAATTCTTTCCATTTCTATTTTACCCTCTGGTTCTAGAATATCAGGGGACTTTTCCTTGATAATTTCTTGGAAGATGATGTCTAGGATTTTTTTCTTTTATCATGTTTTTCAGAGAGACCAACAATTTTTAAATTATCTCTCCTGGATCTATTTTCCAGGTCAGTTGTTTTTCCATTGAGTTATTTCACATTGTCTTCTATTTTTTCATTCTTTTGGTTTTGTTTTATAATTTCTTGGTTTCACACAAAGTCATTAGCTTCTATCTGCTTCATTCTAATTTTTAAAGAACTATTTTCTTCAGTGAGCTTTTGATCTCCTTTTCCATTTGGCTAATTCTGCTTTTTAAAGCATTCTCCTCATTGGCTTTTTGGACCTCTTTTGCCATTTGGGTTAGTTTATTTTTAAGGTGTTATTTTCTGCAGCATTTTTTGGGTCTCCTTTAGCAAGTTGTTGACTTGCTTTTCATGATTTTCTTTCATTGCTCTCATTTCTCTTCTCAATTTTTCCTCCACCTCTTTTACTTGATTTTCAAAATCCTTTTTGAGCTCTTCCATGGTCTGAGACCATTGCATATTTTTTTTGGAGGTTTAGGATGTAGAAGCCTTGACTTTGATGTCTTTCTCTAATGGTATGCTTTTTTCTTCCTCATCTGAAAGAATGGAAGAAAATGCCTTTTCACCAAGAAAGCAACCTTCTTATTTTCCCCCTCTTTTGGGGCATTTTCCCAGTCAGTTACTTGACTTTTGAGTTCTTTGTCAAGTGGAAGGTATACTCTAGGGACCTGTAAGTTCTCAGTTCCTTCAAGGTGGCACAATCAAGGGAGAGGAATTTCCTCCTCTCCTGGCCTGCACTCTGGTCTGGGAGCAATTACAAGCACTCTTTTCTTTCCAGGATCTTCGAGTAGGATTCCCTCTCCAGAGTTTCCACCAGCTCCACCATGCCAGTGTTCCTTCTCACCCCAGGACTACCACTCAGGACTGAGACCCAAATTGGGCTGCTCAATTGCCCCTGGGTCTTTAAGCTGAGGGCCACAGGGGCTGCTGCCAGCCTGGGATCAGGGCTGGGGCCGGATCCCACTCCCTTCTCACTCAGGTGAAAGAGCTTTCTTACTGACCTTTGAAGCTGCCTTTGGTGTTTGTGGGTTGAGGAATCTGGGCACCGCAGATGCTACCCACGACTCCATACCCTGAAGCCTGCTCCAGTCCTGTCTGTGCCTTGTGGCCTAGGCTGGGCTATGCTCCACTTTGAGCCCAGTGCAATAGACCTTTCCTGTTAGCCTTCCAGGCTGTCTTGGGCTGGAAATCTGTTTCACTCTGTCAATTTGTGGCTTCTGCTGTTCTAGAATTTGTTTAGAGTCATTTTTTACAGGTATTTTATGGGCTATGGGGAGAGAGCTAGAGCATGTCTGTCTTTCTACTCTGACATCTTGGTTCCCCGCCACCACCCCCAATGTTTTCTAAACTTTCTTAACAAATGAACTCCAACCCAAAGTGCCCTGGATCATCCTGGTTCCTGAGTCTATTTTCTACATTTTGTTTCCAAGTAACTAAGGGCTCACCACTGTTTGTCTCTAGAGAACTATGGGATTAAGATCTTGAGATTGGAAGCTCAACATCTCCCCTCCCTAAGAGAGGAGAAGAACAAGAGGGAATGACATCAGAGAAAGAGAGAAAGGCAAGTATGTTGGAAGCTCCCAAAAGATATCACAGTCCTCATAGAGGTGGTGGTGAGAAAGGTTACTCCTTCCCACCTGGACACGCCTCAAATGCTTCAGCTACAAAGAGATCATAACCTAATGAATGAGGAAGAGGGGCAGATCTCTGGGGAACCACCAATGTTGCTACTATGATTGGGGGATGGTGGGGTGAGAGTGGATGTGGATGGCTAAACCATTCCTGAGTCACCAAGGTTGATGGAGAAACTATAGGTATATGTTTGCTGAGAATGACAATGGTGACATTGACTCTCTTTTCCCTCTTATCCCCTTTCTTTTCTAGAGAAGTAGAAGAGGCAACACTTCAGCTTCCAGAGCTTATCACTGTTTCTTTGGACCCAACTGTATTTTTCACTGAGCACTGCTTGTTGATGTTTTGTAGTCACTTTCTTCTGGGTTTGTGTCTTGAGTATCCCTCATTATGGTGAGTTTTGTTTCTTTGTTTCTCTTCCTGACTTCACACTTGATGTTAGGGCTGTCACATTTCTGAAAGGAAGCTATAGACTGGTTTTGTTGCTACTGTCTTGGGATATTGGGTGTTGAGTTATTCCAAGATCTCAGAAACAGGCTGAGAACTTGCAGACTTTCAATGATCCTGGATTACAACGTCCCCTGATTAGAGTTCTGCCAGTTCTTAACATGGGTTTGGGTCTGAGCAGGAACAGAACACTGCTGGATTCAGTTCCTATCAGCCACCTAGAAAGCCCTGTTGGTTCATCATGGCAGAATTATAGGTTTCCCTTTGGTCTTGGTTTCCTGTTTTAGTTATTCCTGGGCTAGATGGTGAAAGTGAGACTCTATTCTTGGTATGGGGTCTGAACCACACCACTACTGCTGCTGCTACAGGCCTCTGAACTTCCTTTTTCCTCCATATATCTCCCTTGTCCTCCCTACTCAGCAGCTCTCTTTCCCACTCTTCCTTGGAGCTATGACCTGGGACTTGGTAGTGAGGTAACAAAGCTGCCCCTTTCAAAGTGCCTCAATGTGGTCCTGAGACCTCCTTTTGTGTTGACACAAAAGCTTTCCCTGGACATTGGAGTGATCTGTTGTCCAGTGTTCCTGTGCCAACTCTGTCCCTAATGTCTGCAGAACCATCTGTCTCCCTATGATGATCTAGACCAAACAAAGGAATTGCTGTGGCTTTCTGGATTTCTCCACCAAGATATGGTCTGATACATTTTATAGGTCTGTTTGGAGGAGCTGTGGCTAGAAGCTCAACTTTGTTGTTTCTTTCTCTTCCACCATCTTGGCTCGGCAGTCTACTTCCCTGTTTGCAAAAAACAAAACAAAAAAACCCAAACCCAACAACTTATTTTTTCATTACTATCCACTTAGTCTCTAAAAGCAGTACTAATGTCAATTTGTGGTTAATCCAAAGCGTTATTGGTCTCTGGGTATTTTATGAGGTCATAGTCAGCTGCACATATAAAAAGAGAAGTAATGTAAAATAACTTCTTTCCCATTTGCCAGGATCTTCAGCTGGAGGCTTAGACAAAGAGATTTGGTTTTTAATAGCATATTACTTAACTCCCCCAAGAGAGATTAAAAAATGAAACTGGATCATCCATGGATTCCACTGGACAAAGAGTAAGCTAACAGGGAAGAGAGGGTCAGTAAGGAGTCAGAGTCATTTCCTTCACAGTTGCTTTAGTAAATCTAGTATTTATATTTCCTCCTTATTGTTCCATGACCTGAGACAGGTTCAAGGCAACCCTCCCCTGGTAAGGTGGAGGTCAGGAAAGGAAGAAGAGAAAGTCCTAGAGGACTGGTTAAGAGTGGCTCCACTCCCATTATGGAGGATAAGGGCCAAAAAAAGGAGCAGGTATTGATGCTAAGCCAAACACTTCCAACCTCCAGTCATCCTAGAAAATATACAAATATACAAATTCAGAAATAATATAGCAAAGTTATTAGAAGTATATCTGAAAAGTATCTACCCAATCTAATATTGTGGCCTTAAAATTTGAAACCTAATCTTTATTTTAAAAATTATTATAGATAACTTGTCATCTTTTTAAATTTAACTTATATGCAGAGTACATCATGAGAAATGCCAGGTTAGATGAATCAAAAGCTGAAATTAAGGTTCCTGGGAAAAATATCAACAATCTCAAATATTCATATGATAGCATTCTGGTGGCAGAAAGTGAAGAGGAATTAAGAAGCATCTTGATGAGGGTGAGAGAGGAAAGTACAAAAGCTGAATTGAAAGTTTAACCTAAAAACCTCCTCAATACTAAGGTCTTGGCAATTTATCTCATCACTTCCTGGAAAATAGAGAAGAAAAGGAAGCAATGTCAGATTTTATATTCTTGGGCTCAAAGATCACTACAGATGGAGACTGCAGTTATGAAATTAAAAGATGCTTGCTAGTTGGAAGGAAAGCTGTGGCAAACTTGGGCAGCATACTAAAAACCAGAGACATCACTGTGCTGACAAAGGTCTATATAGTCAAAGCTATGGTTTTTAAAGTGGCAATGGATGGCTGTGAGAGTTGGACTTTAAGGAAAGCTGACTGCCACAGAATTGACACTTTCAAATTATGGTGCTGGAGAAGACTTTGAGAATCTCTTGGACAGTAAGGAAATCAAATCAGTTAATACTTAAAGAAATTAATTCCGGCTATTCGCTGAAAGGTCAAATACTGAAGCTGAAGCTTAACTACATTGGTCATATAATGAGAAGGCTCATTGGAAAAGACCCTGTTGTTGTGAAAAGATTGAAGTCAAAAGGAAATGGGGACAGAGAGAGATGAGATGGATAGACAGTAAGTATTATGGAAACAATGAACATGAACTTGGACAGACTTTGAGAGATAATGGAGGATGGAAAGGTCTGACGTCTGTGGTCATGAAGAGTCAGACATGACTGAATGACTGAACAAAGCGTTAAATCCAGGTTGCTTCTCCCAGTGTATCCTAGTCTCCTGCTGTGAAAATCCTTTTTCCACTTTGTGGCCATATCGATGGCACAGTTAGTGCAGGTCCGAGTGAGGCAGAGTATCTTCATCTCGCTTACCTTATGCCAAAGTTTCCCTTTCCATGTCTCTTTCTAGGAGATAGCTCCTTCTTTCTTAGAGTATCTGCTTTGATGCAGAGATCTCCCTCCAGATCCTAGTATGAATATGTCTGTGTTTTTGATTCCTTATCATTCCTTATCCTTATGGAACTACTGCCAGTTCCTTGATGTACATAATTCCTTGGAGAGGTTATTGGGATGTATGTTTCTCCAAGGGACCATTTACCTCCTGTGTCTGCTCTCTGATCTTTCTCTGGACAACTTCTTTTCTTTCTTTTTTTTTTTTTTAATAAACTTTATACACCATTTGTTGATGTTGTTCAGTCATTTCAGTCGAACTCTTCATGACCCCCATTTGGGGTTTACTTGCAAAGATACTGGAGTAGATTACCATTTTTTTCTTCAGCTCATTTTACAGTTGAGGAAACTGAGGCAAACAGGGTTAAGTGATTGTCCAGGGTTACACAGCTAGTAACTGTCTGAGGTTGGATTTGAATTCAAGAAGACTCATCTGACTCCAGGCCTAGCACTCTATCCACTGCACCTCTTAGCATTTAAGGTAGTAAATAATCTAGTGCTTGATAAATCCAAAGATTTAGGATAAGAACTCACTATTTGACAAAAATTCCTGGAAAAACTGGAAAGCAGTTTGGCAGAAACTTGGTGTAGACCAGCATTTCGCAAAATATACCAAGATAAGGTCAAAATGGGCACATTATTTAGACATAAAAGGGGATATCATAAGCAAATTAGGGAAACATAGAAAATTTTTACCTGTCAGATTTATGGCTAAGGAGAGAATTTAAGGCCAAACAAGAGATAGAGAGGATTATAGGATATAAAATGGATAATTTTGATTACATTAAATTAAAAAGGTTTTGCATGAACAAAACCAGTGCAACCAAGGTTAGAAAGAAGGCAAGTAAGTAGGGGGAAATTTATAGCAGATTTCTCTAATAAAGGCCTCATTTCTCAAATATGTAGAGAACTTAGTCAAATTTATAAGAATAAAAGTCATTCCCCAATTGAGCAATGGTCAAAGGATATGAACAGGCAATTTTCAGATGAAAACAATCAAAGCTAGGGTCATACGAAAAAATGCTCTAAATCACTATTGATAGAGATTAAGAGAATTAAAAGATTAAATCAAAATTAAAAGAACTCTGAGGTGCTACCTCACACCTACAAGATAAGCTAATATGACAGAAAAGGAAAATGACAAATGTTGGAGGGGATGTGGAAAAATTTCGACACTGATGTTTGTTGGTGGAGTTGTGAACTGATTCAACCTTTCTGGTGAGCAATTTGGCATTATGCCCAAAGGGCTATAGAACTGTGCATGCTCTTTGACCTAGTCATACCACTAGTAGGTCTGTATCCCAAAGAGATCAAAGAAACAAAGAACAGGGTCTATATTACAAAAATATTTATAATTGTTCTTTTTGTAGTGGCAAAGAAGTGAAAATTGAGGGGATGGCCATCAATCAAGGAATGGCTAAACAAGCTGTGGTATATGATTGTAATGAAATACTATTGTGCTATAAAAAATGATGAGCAACATAGTTTTAGAAAAATCTGGGAAGACTTATATGAACTGATTCAGAGTGAATTGAGCAGAACCAGGAGAACACTATACAGTAACAGCAATATTGTGTGATGGATGATTAATTCTGAATGACTTAGCTATTCTGATCAATACAATAATCCAAGACAATTCTGAAGGACTTAGGAGGAAAAATGCTATTCACCTCCTGAGAAAAAACTGAGTGAAGAATAAAACATAGTTTTTAAAATTTTCTTTATTTTTCTTCTTTGGTAACATGGCTAATATGGAAATGTTTTGCATGATTTCACAAATGTATAATTGACATTGCATTTCTTGCTTTCACAATGGGTGGGGAAGGGTTGAGAGGAAGAGAATTTGGAACTCAAAAATTTTTAAAAATGAATGTTAAAAATAAATAATAATTTAAAAAAATATTGATACCTTTTTATGTTACAGTCATTTTTTGATATAGCTTCCTCCACTAAAAACCCTGTTTTCAACTTTCTCTTGCAATAAAACAGTAATTACAGTGACCGTGTCTAACCATGTGCACTGCAATGTGCATCTGGATCTTCCAGGGAAGGAGATACTCTCTGTTTCTTTTGGACCAAAATTGATCATTCTAATTCCTGTGAGTTTGACTCTGCTTAGTGTTATTTCAAGTTGCTTGGCAATTTTTGTAATGTATAGGATTTTTTTTTAATTTTTGTAATTGTAATTTGTTTACATTTTTGGAATTTGTAATTTTGTTTTTATATTTTTCTCCAGTTTCTGCTTACTTTGTTATGCATTGGTTCATATAAGTCTTCCTTTATATAGTAGGAACAACCTTTACTAAGGTTTCTGACACTAAGGTCCCTGAACCTTTACTAAAGTCCCTTTAAGGCAATGATCCCAAGATTCAGTGGACCCAGGAAACTAAGCCTTGAAGCACTTGACATAGTTTCCTAGTCACATAAACATAAAAAGCTCAGCACACAACGAGTTAGATTTTACTATGACAAATTGCACAGTAAGGGATTCTGTGCCCCTGCTGAATCAATGTTATATCCTTGCTGATTGTCCTTCTCACAGGAATTCTAGATAAGCTTATTTTTGTTAAATGTTAACTAGTCTAGGAGTGTCTTGTTTTGCTATGAATTTGAATCTGAAAACTTGACCTAGCCTGAGTCTAGAACAGTGACCCAGAACATCGTTTCTTTATATGAATTCTTTATATTTGTCATTTCTTACAGCACAATAATATTCTACTGCATTCATATACTACAGTTTGTCCAACCCTCCAATAGACACTCACTTGTTTGTAGTTCTTTACTACCAAGCAAGTGCTACTATAAATATTTTGGTTAATAGAGGTCTTGACTTTGACTTCCATGGGGAATATTCACAGTAGTGGGATTAGTCAATCAATAAGCATTTATCGAGTCCCTACTATGGGCCAGCCACTGTGCACTGATACCAAAAAAAAAAAGGCAAAAGCTCACCATTTAATGGAGGATATAACATGCAAATAGTTATGTTCAAATGAGCTAAAAGTAAGAATAGTTGATTAACTTTTCTTACCTAGCTCCAGATTGTTTTCCAGAATGGTTATAGTAATTTCCAGTTCCACCAAAACTGTATTAGTGTATCTTCCTATAACTTTTCCTTCTTTGACTTCTTCACTATTTGTAGTCTTTACTAAAATCCAAGTCCAAGAGTGCATGAATAAATCCATGAGTTTTAGACAATGTTGGAAAAGAAACCACTATCTGTGAGGTAGTGAGGATCCCTCGTCTAGGGAATTCCCATCTTTTCCATGAGACATTGGGAGAGAGAAGGGGTTTAACTGCCAAGGTCAATTGCCAGTTCCTCCTCCTGCAGCATTAATAAGAAATGAAAACAGGCAGAAGGACTTGTACCAGTCCAGATTCTCAAGCCTGTATATCATGAATGCTCTCTTCTTTTGCTCTTGTCTTTTTCTATTTATTTATTTATAAGTTCGAACCTGTCTCTCCCTCTATCTCTTCTCACCTGCACTAGCAAAGGTCACCATTTGGTACAGATTCATAAATATAAGTAAAAACATACTATGTGTACTTTTATTAATCAGTTCTTTCTCTGAAAGTATGTAGCATCTTCCTTTGTAGATACTTTATAGTTTACTTGAATATTTTTAGTATTCAGAATAACTTGGTTGTTCACAATTATTCTTTGAACAATATTGCTATTAACTGTATACAACCTTCTCTTGGCTCTGCTCTCTTCACTTTGTACCAGTTCATTTAAGTCTTTCCAGGTTTTTCTGAAATCATCCTCATTTCTTATGGCATAGCAATATTCCATAATAATCACATATCACAACTTGTTTGAACATTCCCCAATAGATAGGCATTACTTCAATTCCAGTTCTTTGCTACCACGAAGACAACTGCTATAAACATGTAAGTTCTTTTCCTTTTTCTCTGATCACCTTGGGAAACAGACCTACTAGTGGTATTACAGAGTCAAAGGGTATACACAGTTTTATAACTCTTTGGGCATAACTCCAGATTGTTTTCCAAAATGGTTGAATAGTTCACAGTTTTACCAATAATGTATTAGTATCTCAATTTTTCCATATTCTCTCCAACATTTTTCATTTTCTCCTTTTATAATTTTAGACAATCTGATAGTTGTGAGAGGATTACCTCAAAGTTGTTTTAATGTGCATTTCTCTAATGAATAATGATTTAGATCACTTTTATATGACTATATATAGTTTTGATTTTTTTCATTGAAAAACTATTTATTCATATCCTTTGACCATTCATCACTTGGGGAATGACTCATATTCTTATAAATTTGACAAAATTATATATTTGAGATGTGAGACCTTTATCTGAGAAATTGTCTATATAAAAATTTTCCTCTCAATTTTCTACTTTCCTACTAATCTTGGCTATATTGGTTTTATTTGTATAAAACTTTTTAGCTTAGTATAATCAAAATTATCCATTTTATATCTCACAATGCTCCTTATCTTTTTTATTCATGAAGTTTCTTCCTATCCACCTGTCTGATAGGTAATGTGTTCCATGTTCTAGTTTTCCCAATAATTTTGTTTTTTTACCAAATAGGTTTTTTTTTTTACCAAATATTCTTACCTCAAACTGCTAAACTTCCTTCCTTTACATTTTTCCGATTAATTCCTTTGATATTCTTGACCTTATGTTCTTTCAAATAAATTTTATTATTATTTTTTCTAACTCAATAATTTTTTTTGTAGTTTAATTGGGTGGGATTGAATAAGTAGACTAGATTAGGTAGGACTGTCATTTTTATTATATTGGCTCTGCCCACCCATGAACAATTAATATTTCTCCAATTATTTAAGTCTAACTTTATTTTTGTAAAAAGTGTTTTATGCTCATGTAGTTCCTAGATTTGTCTTGGCAAGTATACTCCCAGATATTTTATACAAGGAATTTATAATTATTTTAAATGGAGTATAACTTATGATCTTGGTGCTATATAGAAATACTGATGATTTATGTGAGTTTATTTTATATCCTGCTGCTTTGATAAAATTATTAATTGTTTCAACTAACTTTTTTGCTGAATCTCTGGAGTTCTCTAGGTATATCACCTACAAAGAGAGATAGTTATTACCTCATTGCCCATTCTGATTCCTTCAATTTCTTTTTCTTTTCTTACTCTATTGCTAGGAGTTCTAGTACAATATTGAATAACATTAGTGATAATGGGCAACCTTGTTTCTCTCCTGATCTTCTTGGGAAGGCTTGTAGCTTATCTCCATTACAAATAATGATAGCTGATGGTTTTAGGTAGATGCTTCTTATCATTTAAAGGAAAAATCCATTTATATCTATCTTTTTCATTGTTCTTAATAGGAATGAGTATTGTATTTTGTCAAAAATTTTTCTGCATCTATTGATATAATCATATGACTTTTTGTTACTTTTATTATTGATATAATAAATTATGGTAATAGTTTTCCTTATGCTAAACCATCCTTGCATTCCTACTTTAAAGTCCACTTGGTCACTATGTAAAATCTTCATGATTATTGTTGTAATCTTCTGGTTAATATTTTATTTGGAATTTTTGCACCCATATTCAGTAATGAAATTGGTTTATAATTTTTCTCTATTTTTACTCTTCTTGTTTTAGGGAATATTTGTTTCATAAAGGGAGTTTCACAGGACTCCTTTGCCTATTATTCAAAATAATTTAATATTGGAATTGGTTGATTTTTAATATTTGATAGAATTCAGTAAATTCATCTGCTCCTGATATGATGCTTTTCTCTTAGGAAGCTCATTTTTGGCCTGTTCAATATCTTTTTCTAAAATGGGTTCATTTAGATAGTCTATTTCCTCTTCTGTTAATCTAGACAACTTATATTTTTGTAAATATTCTTCCATTTCACTTAAATTCTTTATGTTACTGGCATATAATTAAACAAAATAACTCCTAACAATTGCTTTGATTTTATCTTCACTAGTGGTATCTTCACCTTTTTCTTTTTTTGATATTAATAATTTGGCTTTCTTCTTTCTTTTTAAAAATCAAATTAACTAATAGTTTTTCTATTTTATTGGTTTTCTAAAAGAAACCAACTACCAGTTTTATTTATTAATTCAATGATTTTTTTTTCACTCAAGTTTATTAATCTCACCTTTAATTCTTAGGATTTCTAATTTAGTGCTAAATTGAGGAGTTTTAGTTTGTTCTTTTTCCAGTTTTTTAATTGCATAGCCAATTCATTGGCCTGCTCTTTCTCTGTTTTATTGATGTGAACATTTAGAGATGTAAATTTCCCGATTACTGTTTTTGCTGCCTCTCATAGGTTTTGATATGTTGTTTCGTTATTACCAATTTTAAATAAAATTATTTATTGTTTCAATGACTTGTTCTTTAATCCACACATTCTTTAAGATTAGGCTATTTAGTTTCCAATAATTTTTAATCTGTGTTTCTATGACCCCTTATTAAATGTGAAAGGATGCATTTAATATTTATGCTTTTTTGCATTGACTATAAAGTTTTTTATGCCCAAATATATGGTCAATTTTTGTAAAGGTACCATGTAATGTTAAAAAAAAAGTGTATTCCTTTCTATTTCCGTTCACTTTTCTCCAGATAGCTACCATATCTAACTTATCCAAGATTCTATTCATCTCCTTGACTTCTTTCTTATTTATTTTTGATTAGATTTATGTAGTTCTGAAAGGGGGAGATTGAAGTCCCCCAGTATAATAGTTTTGCTGTTTCCATCTATGTAGATTCATTTAGCTTTTCCTTTAAAAATTTAGATACTATAGCATTTGTGTATATGGTTTTAGTATTGCTATTGCTTCATTATCTATGGTACCTTTTATCATAATGTAATTTCCCTATTTATCTCTTTTAATTAAATCTATTTTAGCTTTAACTTTGAGATCATGATTGCTACCCCTGCTTAGTCTGCATCAACTGAAGCATAGTAAATTCAACTCCAGTCCATTATTTTTATTCCATGTGTATCTTTCATTTTTAAATATTTCTTGTAAACAACATATTGTTGGATTCTGGTTTCTGCTGTTTCTATTTTATGGGTGATTTCTTTGATCTAGCAGGTTTGAAACTTAGCTATGATGTTCCTGTGAGTTTTCATCTTGGGATCTCTTTAAAATGGTGTTGGTGGATTTTTTCAATTTCTATTGAAATTTTAAATTCTAAATTGAAATTCATTCTAAAACTTAAGGGCAGTTTTCTTTAATAATTTCTTGAATTATTGTATCTAGACTCTTATTTTTTGTTTATAACTTTCAGGTAGTACAACAATTCTTATATTGTCTCTCCAGGTCAGTTGTTTTTCTAATGAGATACTTCACATTCTTTTCTATTTTTTTCATTCTTTTAATTTTATTTTATTATTTCTTAGGGTCTTAGCTTCCCCTTGTCAAATCCTAATTTTTAAGGAGTTATTTTATTCCATAAGTTTTTTTCCCAATTGGTTGGCTTTCTTTTCATAATTTTCTTGATTTTCTTACATGACTCTTTTTTTTTTTTTGCTATTTTTTTTACTCAACCTCTCTTATTTGATTTTTAAAGTCTTTTAAGCTCTTCCAAAAACTCTTTTTGGACTTGTGACCATTTTTCTTTTTCCTTTGAGATAGAAGTAGCTGTTTTAATTTCACTATATTCTTCTGAGTTTGAATCCAAATCTTCTCTACCACCATAGCAGCTACCTATGATTGGGTTCTTTCTCTTTTGCTTACTCATTTTTTTATAGTGAATTATTTCTTGTCTGTTAACTTTGTGTTAAAGTTGGGCTCTAGTCCTAAGGTATGGGGGATAATATCTCAAGCTTCAGGTTTTTTGTGCTATTGTTTTCTGAGATCTATCTGGGGACCTGACTTCAGGTATTCTTCTGTGCTCCTGAGCTATGACCAGGGTCCCCTGCAAATGCTCTTGTTTCCTCTGGTCTCTTTTGCAGCTGCAAGCTTTAGCTTATTCCTCTTCCCTGGAATGAAATCAGGAATTCTATGAGTGCTCACAGTCAGCAGAGTCCCCCCCCTCAACAACTGTATTTACCAGTGTGTGCTTGCTCCTCTTCATCCATATCCACAGCCTAGAAGTGTGTCCAGTCAGTGCCCCTGAGCCTGGTGCCCAAAGTCAGTTGAAGGCCTTGTAATCTCCCGATCAGCTGTCTGACCGCCACCCCCCCCCGACCCCCCCTCCCCCACACACACAGTCTGTGAGGCAAATATTCCTGGAGCTGAGGGTATAGCCTACACAACTGCCCATAGGGCTTGTTGTTTGTTGATTCAGCATGGAGGTATTTGCACATCAGTCAAGTCAAACCACCACTGGAGGAGATGATCTAACCCTCCTCTGAAGTTGTCTTAAGCAGACAGTTGCTTTCCCCTGACTTTAAATTATTTCTGCTGCTGCAAGTTCATTCTGAGGCATTATTTTATATTGTTTGTGGGAGAATTTTGGAGAGCCAGGTAATTTCTTGCCTTATTCCATCATCTCCCCAGAATTCTCTCTCAGATACATTCTTCAAGAAAAGAATTAGAAGGTGCTGGATAAGGTGAATCCTGAACAACATCCTTAAAAATGAAATAGACTATACCTTAATTGATAGAAAATTGCTGGTCACTGCTGTGAAAATGTTTTTTGAAACAGCTTTCTTTGTGCAGTAAGATCATGAACTTTTTAGAATTAAGGTCAAAATCAATTCTAAATTAGAAGAAAGGCCAAAGATAAAGGGGATACATTGCATATAATTATAAATGAGCTTTTGAATCATTTTTGAGAAAAATGGGAAGTGGATAAAAAGAAAGATATGGGTTTGTTATGATAATTTCTTAGAGAAATTTAATAAATGTAAGAGTTGTGATTACCACAACCAAGAATCCAAGAGAGATAAATGACTGCCAAGAACAAGCTGATAAAGGATTCTTCTTCTTATTGTTGGTAATAATAACAGCATTCATATTGTGATTTTTCCAAAGCATTTTACAAAGAAAATACAAAGATTTACAGAGCATTTTATATATATTATTTCACTTGAGCCTCACTATAAGTGAGGTAGTTGCTATTATTTTACAGGTGAGAAAACTGAGACTGCGGGAGGTTAAGTGTCACACATCTACTAAGTCAGGGATTTAACTAAAATTGTCCCAACTCCCAAATCCAGTACTCTTACCACTACAACAACAAATGATGGGTAAATATCTAGAAAGAGAAATGGAATTCAGAAAAATGGAACTAAACCATCTGGAAGGAGCAATAAAAAAGTATCTAGAAAGAGCTAACATGGCTTCTTCAAAAGCAGGATATGCCAGACTAACCTCATTTCCATTTTAAGCAAGATTAACTAAAGTAACAGATGCAGGCAATGTTGCTAATAACCTGGATTTTGGCTGAGATTTTGATAAATTACCTTATACTGTTTTTGTGGAGAACAGTAGAGACTGGATAGAGAGATATGGGTTTAATGATAATGTAATCAATGGATTAAAAAAATCATCAAATGACTGGAACCAAAGAGCAGTTCCTGATAGTTCTGCATCAGTGTAACTGGAGGTCCCTAGTGGAGTGCCCCAGGGATCTGGGCAAGGCCCTGTGCTTTTGAACATTTTTATCCATAACTTGGATGAAGGTATAAATTGTAGGCTTATCAAATTTGCAGACGGGAAAAAGCTGGGAGGGATAGCTAAAATGCTGAATCAGGCTCTAGGAGGATCTTAACATGCTAGATTGGAGCATTGACTGAATCTAATAAAATGTAATTCAGTAAAGGGACAAGTATAATGTTTTATGCTTGGGGACAAAATGTCAACTCCACAAATATAAAACAGTAACAAGACAGCCTGGAAATAGAGAAGTTGTTCTAAAAAAGAATTTGAGGGCCCCAATGTATTATAAACTCAATAGGAGTCAGCAGTTAGTTGCCAAAACTCACATAGTCTTGTGCTGCAATGGTGGTGGGTGGGTGGGGGGCAGAACTTTCAGGAACATGGAGATGATAATCCCATGGCACTCTGCCCATGTCAAAGCTCATCTAGTCTATTGTGTTAAGTTCTGAGCAATACAGCTTAAGAGAGACACTGATAATCTGGAGAGGGTCTAGGGAGGGCAACCAGGAGGTTGCATAAATATGGACTTGAGGTCATGACGTGTGAGGCTTGATTGAAGTTACTGGACATTGTTTGGAGAAAAGGTGACTCAAGGGGGACCTGATAGCTGTGTTCAGGTATTTGAAGTGTGGGCCACAAAATTCCAATATGCAACAAAAGGAAACTGAGGCAGAACTCCTAAGACAATCAGTTTATTAAGGAGATCAATCTTCCCTAAGCAACTGGATCCAAGACCTTCCTCACAGACAAGGACCCCCTGCACATCACTCATGGGTCTTTTAAAGACCTTGGGAAGTTACTAATGAGGCATTACAATGCATGATTGGTCATTTTCAGAATGGGGGTGGGGGTTGGGGAGTGGGAAGTGGAGGAAAAATCACTAGGTAAATCAGTCAATAGTGGAAACAAAGGGGTCAGATTATCTGACAATTGTAGAGTTAAAGTATTACCTGGGAGACATGAAATAGTGGTATAAAATTTACACAGGAGATCTCTTCCCAGGATATTAGATACTCATAAAAAGGAATGTAAAGCAGAGAGTCCACTGTCACCTCTTGTGGGAATAAGAGGGGAACCTCCATGGGGTTCCCCTATATTTCCACTATTTTTAGAGACTGAATAAGAGTATAACCAGAGCTTGATTTTTTGATCAAAATTGAGTGAGTGGCTTCAGTATCAATAAGACAATGGGATGCCTGCCATTTTCAGAGTTATGCTTGGTTCTCCAGTTAGGGGATAGGCAGAGGCAAGGATATGGGAAATAACACTATCCCATGCCTCTCCCTCATGCAGTAGAGGTTGCTCATACTTTCTGTCATTTTGTTTCTGGATCTTTTCATGCCCATTGGTCACTTCGATTTGATTTAAAGGCTGCCTGGATCTGTTCTCCCTTGGCAGGGCATGATCTTGCTTCTGACACCAATTTAGATCTTACTCTTGGGTTCTAGTCATCTGAGAGCCCCTGTGGGTTTTTCATGCCAGCCTGGGCAGTCCTTGATTTTAGGCAATGATTAATTGCCAGACTGTATTAATAACCCTTAGTATAGCATAGTAAATGCGCTCTCACATATTCTGTCATAAAATCTTGTGGAATTCTCACCCTTTTTCTGAATGGTCTTCTGAAATTTACTGAAGTTATCTTGTCCCACTGCAACAAGTTCCATACCCCTAAGTTGGGTATCTCTAGTCCCTTGGAGCTGGTCAGGATGCCAGATAGGATCTTATAGTCACCTAGTCCCTAGATCTCCAATTTATTTCTTTGTAACTTTAATAACACCTGCTCTTTTTCTTGGCAATCATAGGGTCTCCATGGTATCATCACTCCATGCTGGGTTATAGTTATGAAAGAAAGCTTTAAATTTCTCAATAATCACAACAGGATCTTCATCAAATCGAGGTCTATCCTTCCTCCAATTAGAGAGGTCTGATGGTCCAAAACAGTGATACTTTTTAATATATACAAGCATTCCCCCTGCTGCTTGGTGCATTTTATGATAGGAAAATTAGCAGCAGGAAGTTCTGTTCCACGGATTTTTGTTAAGGGAGGGGTTGCTTCAGAAGGAGCATAAGCAGAAGGGGCAGAGGAAAAAGGAAGGAGATAAAGCTCAATAGAGAGATGAGGACTGTCTGTCTTTAGACAGCACCTCCCAGATAGTCATCTGCTCTGTACTAGTTTTGGGCTCAATAAAATTCTATAACTCTTTTCCCAATATCATTCACCTAAACCCTTTGTAGTTTCATATCAAATGATATACAGCTTACTAGGTCTTTCCCTAGTCATCAATGCTCTGTTGGAGAGGGAGTACACCCTTATGCCAGGCTGTTCAAAGCCTATCTATTAGGGATTCTGCAGGAAGACTTATGCTTTACTTTTTTTTTTACTTTACTTTTCTTGAGTTTTTTTGTCTATGTTTTCTCTCACAACATGACTATTATGAATATGTTTTGCATCACTATGCATGTGTAACTTATATTGAATTGCTTGCCTTCTCAATGAGAGGGGATGAGGAGGGAGCAAGGGAGAGAATTTGGAATTCAAAGTTTTATAAATGAATGTTAAAAATTGTTTTTACATATAATTGGAGGAAAATAATTTTTTTTTTAAAAGGAATGCTTATGCTTGACCCCGTTTCTCCTTTGGGCATCCCCAAACAGGAGTGCACTCCTCAGAGGAACTTCTCCTTAGAGAACTGGACTAGATTCCCAAGGAACTCATCTTTTGACTTATTCTGTCTGAGAAGTTCCCCAGTAAAGGTGCTAGAGATGCCTTCCCCACCATTATTGGATCATAGAGGGCACCCTCCTATCTGCCTGAGTTCTGCCTATATGGAAATTCTTTCTTACAGCTAATACTCAAATGTTTTAGGGCTCTGTTCTGGCAAATTTCTCAAATACTCTTAATTTTTAATTTTAGGGCCAAACCTCTAAGGCTTTAAGACTGGCTAGCTAAAGCCCAAAGGTATGTTGTCAGTGACTAGAATCAGATGATCGGTCTCTAGAAACCCTTACATGAAGCTAGACTGTTCCCTATATCCTTAGGGTTTGGGAAATAGGAGTCCCTATCCTGAAGAGTCATGCAGTTCAATTCCCTTCAGCCTATATGAGAGGCTTCAGGAGATGTCACACACTTGGTGTCCAGGCTCATGAATCTAAGAGACTTCCCAGGAGGCCCTAACTGGTGATACCCTCCTAGTCATTTATGGTTATTCATGGCATTCAGACTGATCACACTTGCTTTCAAAGCCCCTATCACTGAGGGATGCTCAAGAAAGCCTTGGTACTGCTGTAATCAGCCCTGATGACCATGAAAGCTACTCAGGACCTTTTCTCCTATTAAGGGGTTACAGGGTCCTACTACCAGCCCTTGTTTTCTGTAATTGGAATCATGGTTCCCTGCTCCTCCAGTCACACGTGCAGATTCCAGCAATGTTGACCTCTCCCCTTCATGTAGTACTTATCTGTACTGGAGAGATCCAGAGACCAATCTTACAAACTACCTTTAGTTTAGAGCCAACTATACTTCAACAAGATTGATGTCAATTCCTCAAAGAAAAATTTTTAAATATCCAGTTTTACTCACCAGTGGAGGCTTAAAAGGAAAAAGTAATTACTCTATTTCAACTCTGCCAAAAAAAAGAAAGCCTTTTAGCTAGCTGGCTAGAAAAAAAGCAATAAACATGCTCACTGCTGACTTCACTGAGCAGTTTCTTTTAGCAAAATGAAAAAAGTAAAGAAACACTGGGAAGAAAAAAGTTTATGCCTTAAAAAGTAAGATTATGACCATGAGATACTTTTAAGCACTCTAGACCTTATATACTCAACTCAATCATAAATTTAAACTGTCCCTTTTAACTCCATTAGGGCTCTTAAAGGAAAAGAATTTGGAAATAAATCAAGGCAGACTCACCAATCTGCAGCTTGGAGAGACTTACCTCAGGCTCGGAGAATTCAGGTGTGAACAGCAAGAGGAATCCAACCTTCTAGGGTTTGAGTGCATGGAGAAGCCAACAGTGAAAATTCCCCCAGTGCATGTTATCTTTTGAGTCCCTAGCAGGTTGGAGAGCCAGACTACAAAAAGAGAAACTAAGGCAGAGCTCCAAGCCTTTTTTTAAAGGAACCTGGCCTCCTCTAATGAAGTGGAATTCAGATCTTCCTCACGGATGGCCCTGGTTCTCAGGACCTTGTTTTTATAAGATTTGATACCACATTCAATACCTGCACACTCTGGAGGGTCTACACAAAATACAGAATCCTTTTGGGGTGATGGACCTTGCTTCAAGGGCCAAAAAGGATTCATCAGCTAGAAATGTCATGCCAGCGGAGGGTGGGGGAAAGGAGAAGGGGATCAGGGATTGGGTGAAACATGGAATATGGTTGGGTTCCTCCTCATGTTGGGTAAGAAGAGATGGTATAAGTCATACAGAGATACCAAAAAGAAATTGAGAGACTTTCCCTGCCACACTGCCCATACTTGGCTTGGTGGTGGAATTTGAGCAAAACAGAATGAAGATAGTTTTGCCAGCAAACAAACAAATCAACAAATGAAAACATGGATGGTATTATTAGGAAGGCGATTGACTTGACTGGCCCTTTCTGCTCCTTTCCCTAGACTTTCTGATATTCTTGGGTCTATTTCTTATTCCTGCTAGCTTAGCCCCCACCCTGCTAGGGTCCTTTCCTTCCTTTCTTTTTCCACTTCAGAATCTTTTAATTGGTTTCAGAAAACCAAAGAAAACTGTATTTAAGAACTTCTTAACCATTTCAAATATATTATCAATGGAATAAGCATACTTCTTTTTTTTAAAAAAGGGACTATATGAATAGATATTTTTCAAGAATCTCTTTTATTTAGAAAGTTCACAAGTCTATTTCTAGATAATAATACATATAACCCTTGTCTCAAAAGGCAAATTGCATGAAACACTCCTCATTGGTCAGTATTAATTACTCAGTGCTCCTCACTTGCTTGAGGGCAGAATTGGATCTTTCTTCCCAGATCTTACTAATTCTACTCTCAGGCAAGAGGGGCAGCACTAAGCAATTCGTTTCCACCAATGAGGAGAAACTTATACAAATGACCCATTGAGCCAATGGTGATATTCAGTATACAAAAACGTATCTGTCTAGAGATTTAGCTAATTTCTCTTAGGTATATCAATGTTGTCTGCTTCTCCTCACACCCTCAGGATGCATCCTCCCTTTGTTATATGAATACTAAAGTAATCATACAAAATGTTGAAAATAATAACCTTAAAAAATCAAGACTCCACAACTTCCAGGGCACACCTAATTAAAGGTCTTTTTCTATCTCCAAGAAAACGGAATCCGGGGCCCTATCTTGTTTAAAAAAACAAAACATAACAAATCACCCTGAGCTCATGAAGAAAACATAAAATCTGTAATGCTTTCAAAATTGCTTTTAAAAAACACTAGAAAATAGATAAAAGCTTTCTTAAAAGTCTTGATTTGACCATCTTGTGTCAGAAATTGCCACCCTGTGTCTGATAGCTTGATGAGACAAAAAAAGTGAATACAAGCAGACTGTATAATAACTATTCAGCAAAATTCCAGAAATCCTTGTAGATACTACCATCAGAAGAATGGATGTTTTCTGCATAGTATGACTTCCAGAGCTGTCTTTGTAGTTACTCCCTCCTGCTATTGCTGTAATAATCTCTGGACCTTTATATCCCCTATTTCTAAACTGAGATTTGTTCCCTCCTCCATAATCTTAATTTCTATCCACCTCCTCTAGAGTCCCAGTCACTGCCTCCACAGATTAAAAAAAAAAAAAGACCTCAGTCAGTAGATGAAGTATGTTGGCCCCTGTGAGTCTCAATTATTACTAATTTGCCTTCTGCCCATTGAAAAACTGCAATCATGACCACTTTAGCATCATCTATGTCCTCCAATGTGATAAGGCCCAAACTTCTGCGTTTGTTGTGTAATTCACAACAATTCTGGCAATTTTTCATATTTTGGAAAGATCTTAACCTACCATCTATCTGATGCCTTATCAGGGGAGGCAGAGGAAGGGTACATTGGGTAAACACATCAGAGGGACCAAAGCCTCCTAATTGGGAAATCAATTCATTTTACTTTTAAATGTATAAAGGGGGAGTTGAAACTACTTCACCCCATTTTAGCCTATTACCTTCTCAATCAATCAATCATAATTTGAAAAGTTTTTGAAAGCCATTGTATAAAGTGAATTGAGCAGGTAGGAAGTCTAAGTAGCTAAGGAATTTCTTCAAACCCTTTGGGTCCAACATAAGGACATTCAGCCAGAATTACGGTGGTTTCCCTAAAACTCTTAGGAGTGATCTCCTGGGAGGGAGAGGCCTCAGCTTTTACCTTGAGCATCTTTCCCTCCCTATTCCCTGTTCCCCAACTTTGACCATAGGAAGATCTTAGGAACTTCAAAGGGTCTGAAGAATTTTGGTCTTCTTATATTTGAAAAGGAAATCAGTTAGTATTGATTGCTTTGATTGCTTTTTAGTTTGATTATAGGATTAAACTTCCTTCTTTAACGAAAAGCTAGCCCTAACAGCCAAACCAGACTAACATAGTCTCCTAAGTCTAGGTTACCTATAGGTTTATTAAATAGATTGATAAGACTTTATCATTAAATAGATAATCTAGAGGAATAAAATGATTATAGGACTAAAAAGCTAAATTCCCCTTTCTGGCAGCGAGAAAAAGGTTAGCCAGAGGTTCCTCTGGAAAGTTTCTCTTTCCAGTCACAGTGCTCTTTTTTTCTTGAGCTGAAGTCTAAGTTGATTAATGGAATCTTCTAACGAAGATGAGGGTGGGAGGGTGGGGGTGGGTAACTGCTAACTAGTGACCTCAGTATACATTCTGGTTATAAAAGGTACCACCTGTAAAACAAGGACTTCTGGGGTAGGATTAAGAAAGCCTAGGAGAAGCTAACTAGTCAGTTGACCTGCCTTGTCCAACTGAATTATGTTCAAAACAAATTTCTGTCATTTTATTTCTCATTTGTGTTATAAAAATCAGCTGCATAAATCACCCATGGCCTCTGACTTCTAAAGAGTCAGATGACCTGATCTGATATGCAAATAGTGGCTTTGCAAATTAAATCATAGATGCTGGATAACTTTGGCCTCAGTTTCCTTTTATTTCAGATAATTAAAAGATCTTAAAAGATCTTCCCGTTCTTGTTTTAGCATTGGGCTTCTGTGACAATAGAGACTAGAGGCTGGTGGGAGTGACAGTATTGGGAGTAAGGACAGATGGTGCTGAAGTGGACCTTAAGTAATGTACTCAAGTCATCCAGCAATCAGAAGCTGTGAGTTATCCCTTTACCGCCTGTGCTTTTCAGACTTGGGCCCACTCTCCTCTTCTCCCTGTATTTATGGAAGAGTTGTCACAGATTTTTATGGGAAGATGTTTTGTATCCACTGTTATTAGTGTACTATCTTAGTAAATTTTCCTGCTGTTCAGTTGTTTTTCAGTCTTGTCTGATTCTTTTTGACCCTATTTAGACTATTAGCAAAGATACTGGAGTGGTTTGCCAGTTCCTTCTCCAGCTCGTTTTACAGATGAGGAAACTCAAGGCAAACAGGGTTAAGTGACTTGGCCAGGGTCACACAGCTAGTAAGTGTCTGGGGTCAGATTTGAACTCAGAAAGATGAGGCTTCCTGACTTTAGGCCTTGCACTCTATATACTTTACCACCTAACTTCCCACCTTGGTAAATTGCCTTTTTAAAAAAATCAGTTAAGTGATGCTGAGTGAAATGAACACAACCAAGGATGCAGAGTACAGGGTAACAGCAACGTTGTTCGATGACCAACTTTGATAGACTTAACTCTTTAGTAATACAGTGATCTAAGACAATTCCAAAAGATTCATTAGGGAAAATCCTATCCATATCCAGAGAAAGAACTATGGAGTGTGAATGTAGACTAAAGCGTATAATTTTCTTTCTCTTTTTTTTTCTTTCTTGTGGTTTTTCCCTTTTGTTCTGATTCTTCCTTTGCAACGTAACTAATGCGGAAATACGTTTAATATGATTGTATATGTATAGCCTTAATCAAAGTACTTGCTGTCTTGGGGAGGGGGAAGGGAAAGAAGAGAGGAAGCAAAAATTTGGAACTCAAAATCTTATAAAAGTGAATGTTGAAATAAAATTTTTTTAAGTAAAAAAAATTATCTAAGGCTGATTGATTCTCAACGGATAACATTAGAAGGAAGCCTATTGGTGCATTGAAGCAATGACATTAGGTTACAAAGAAAACAGCACCTACTGACATGTACCTACTTTCTCATTTAAAAAATTTTTATTTTATTTTTTATTTTTTTCTACTTTCTCATTTTTATGAAATCTTAATGAGAATGGTCTACACACATAATAAGAAGATCCTTACTGAAACTATGAGAAGTAAACAGGTAGATAAACAGAAAATGTTTCTGTATCAGATCACATCTTTACAGTTATCCAAATGACTAAAAGGTACAGAGAAAAAAGATCTTGTTTGTTGATTACCAAAAATATATCTGTCAAGCAGTCTTAAAAGCACTCTCAAAAAAGTTTCTCTTATGTCCATGTTAAAATGATATTGGATATCTGATAGTTCCAACCATAGAGATAATTATTTAATAATTGTCTCATTATTACTCCATAAATATAAAATGAAAGTTAAAATTATGTAAGAAAGTGACTTCAATGTAAAATGTTCATACCATTTGATCCAATAATTTCACTACTTGGCATTTAGCCCAAGAAAGTCAAAGATGGAAAGAAATATTTGATTTATGCTAAAATATCCATAGTAGTACTTTGGTGATAGTATAAAAGCTGGAAACAATATGGGTGTCTATCAGATGGGCAGTTAGCACAGTGTAAATGGGTAGAAGGCTGGGCTTGGAGATGGGAAGACCTGGTTTGGAAACATTGTCTCAGACCTTTACTACCCTTGTACACTAAGCAAGCTTAACCTTTCTATGCCTTGGCTTCCTTATCAGGATAATGTATAGCACATAAGTTAGGCCTACTCTCCCAAATCCTACTTGAAATGGCAGACTGGACCCCCAGCTACTATGTATCTTCTCAGATGGTGGGGGAGGGGTATCTTTCTAATCCTACATAGCTCCCCCAGTGTTCATTAATTCATATCAATTAGTCAATCAGACTAAATTAGCTTTTAGAAAAATTATTAGAAAAGACTACTAAGGTGATAGAGTAAGAATAGTTAGTATAAAACTTCCCCATCCCCAAGTCTGTGACACACTCTCCCACAAGAGTCCAGGGGAAAGCTCAAGTTTGGAGACATGCTATGAAGGGGTAGCTCATAACCCTTGGAAGTAGTCTTGTTGGAGTCCTGAAAAAGTTTCCCTTGGATATGGTATAGCTTTCTACTGGGCTCTGTTTAGAGTCTCTAAGTTGTTTTTCCTAGATTGTGTACAAATCCTTCAATCCTCCAAAGTTCACAAGATAGTTAAGGGTCAGGAAGGGAGGGAGAGGGCCATAAGGAAGGAGGAAACTTCTCTCCCCTCAAGAAATTCAAGAACTTGACTGGAATTGATTTCACTTCTAGCCTGCCAGAGGCTCAGGTGTTCTAAACCGACTTGTCAATTTATAGATGATCCACAGAGTATAGCTGAGTTTCTTCCCCCAGTACAACTCCTCTCTGTGTACTCATCACTCAACTTCCAGCAGCTTTCAAGGACTTTTAAAACTTAGCCTAATGCCTTTGATTGACTGGAGGAAGGTGTTCTCACCTGGTAAAGGCACGGAAGTGGGTTGGAGCAACTGATCAAATAGAGCTCATTAGGCCTTGTTCACACTTTGCTCATATCTCTGATTGAATGATTTAATAGAAAAGTCTGGGTGACCTTCATCCTTACCTTTAAATGAGGAGTTGAAGTGGATGGCTTCTGAGAACCCCTCAAGATCTAAAATCTATGACTATGTTTTATAATTGAGGAGCTATTCCAGTTGTGGTTTATAAATGTTAGGATATTATTAAGCACAAAAAAAGTAAATAATTCAGAGAAAAATGGAAACAATTTTTATGAACTGATGCAGAAAGACATATATATATATACATATATGATATTGGCCTAGTAATCCACACGGGAAAAAAACAAGTGAATGAAGACAAAATCTTAACCATACATGAGTATCCCACTGACTCATTTTTATACACAGACATATTCCCGAATTGAGTAGAAGGAAGAGAGGAGATCGGCAGCATAAGTGAAAATTGCAAAGTTCTTTTGACACACCGCAGCATATGCTTGACATGAAAATCTACCTTTAAAATAGTTTTATGGATGCCTATCGTTTTTATAGATCATTGTCTTCTATGATGCCATTATTTCTCTATGCTACTCTGGAACTGAACCCTTTTTTTTAAGCAAGGAAAAATAGTTAAACAGAAACAATCAATAAATTCATCTGAAAAACACCTGCAACTTTCTGCTCCTACCTCTCTACTGACAGAAGTGAAATATATTCTCCAGGATCAATATTAAGAAAAGTTATCTTTTTTTTTTAACACATCTCCCATTGACTGTTTATAAATCATGAAACACTGAAGAATTAAAAATACTAATGGCCAAAAGGACAATGAAGATAGGTGTAAAAAGGAGACACTGAGTTTTTTTCCTCTTCCCATTCTGTCATTCTTTGAGCACCAAAAGAAGTAGGAGGAATTAGGAGGAAAAAAGGTAACTCTAGGGATAAGGTAGTGAGATATGGATAGGCATACAGAGAATCATAGAATGTTAAAGCTAAAGGGTGTGATGTAAAATTCTGTACCTGGAGACAGGTGGGTTCAAATGAGATATCTGTAAAGGGCATGGTAGGACCTATTTATTTAAACACTTATGTCCCCTTCCCCTCCTGCCTTTAACTATGAACACTGGCCAAATGCTTAATCTCCCTGGGCTTTAGTTAGCCCCTCTATACAAGGCAGATAAGGCATACAGAATCTACCTGGCCAGGTAGCTGTGAGGACCACAGGAGAGATAATACACCTATGTGTAAGCTAAAGCTTAAAACTACACTAAGATTTTTTGGAATGCTCTGCATGTAAAGGATAACAGGTAACATTTATGTAGTGGCACACGCTGCATACTACACAGCTTCTGGTTGTAGAGGGAAGACCTAGAAACTCCTAGGAAAACTCTTTACCGAGGCTGGTCTGCCAGAAAATCTCCTAGGATATGCCACAAGTCAGACAGAAACTCAGCTTTTTAGCCCCTGGCTACTACTGATAACAGAGTTATTTAGTTATGATATGACCAAACCATGAGCCTATCACTAATTATTCACGTGATTAAAGACACGTTTATTAATAAGGTCACAATTATCAGGGAAGGAGTTAAGAAGCCTCATGTTCCTGAGTTCAAATCCAGCCTCAGACACTCGCTAGCTGTGTGACCCTGGGCAAGTCCCTTCACCCCGTCTGCCTCAGTTTCCTCATTTCTAAAATGAGCTGGAGGACATGACAAACCCCTCCGGTATCTCTGCCAAGAAAATCCCCAATGGGGTTCCCCAAACTTGGACATGGCTGAAAAGGAGTAAAAGAAATAGAGGCCTTCATTTTTCCCCATGAGGATGCTGGGGAGGGGGAGGGGAGGGAAAGTCAGTGGCGTCCCAGGGCTTAAGTCCGGGACAGGCTTCGGTCTACACAGCCCACGCCGGCAGCTTGAGCTCATCACGTGTCAGGCGGGGATTAGCGGGGTGGGCGTGGGGCACTCCATAAAAAGCTTAACAAGCGCCCGAGTTGGGCCGCCGGACCGAACCGCGGAGGAGCGGGCCTCGCCCCACCTCACACGGCCCCGCCCCTGCACCCTCCTCCCCCTCCGCCCGAGAGCCGGCAAGATAACCCGGGCTGTGACGTCACCTCACACCGGTCCCGCACACGTGACAAAGCCCCCCCTGCTCTGCTTTGGCTCAAGACCCCGCCTTCGCCTCCCGCCCTTTGCCTGCCGGCTCCTGGATTGGTCGCTTCTGGAGCCTGTCAGCGTGGCCTCGCTGATTGGCTGAGGTGGGCGGACTAGGGGCGGGGCGGGAGCCGGGCCCAGTAGGAAGGGTGGGGACCCGGATGTCGGTGGTGAAGGCCCGTAGCCGAGCGGCGGCGAGGGTCTGGCAGGCCCATGGAGGCGGAGGACGGGGCTGCTGGGGTAGGCGGGGACCAGGGGGCGGGCTGCCTGCGGGGCTGGTGGGCGGGTACTCGGCACCCCCGGCCCTGGACCAGGCCCCTGCGGTCTGGGCGAGGAGGAAGCTGCAGTTGGCGCTGGGGGCCTTGCTCAGAGAGTGAGGGAGCCCGGGCAGCTGCCCAGGCCCCGGGGTGGAGCCGCCGGCTGGTGGCCAGGGCGCTGAAGCCCCGGGGCCGGAGGTGTGTGTGTGTGTGTGGGGGTGGGGGTGGGGGTGGGGAGGCTTGGGAGGGGGTGTTCCATCTGCAGCAGGGGTCAGGGTGCTGAAGCCCCGGGGCCCAGATGTGGGGGAGCCTCCCTCTGCAGGGGTCAGTGTTCTGTAGTCCTAGGGGCCCCGATGTGGGGGAGCCTCTATCAGCAGGGATCAGGGTGCTGAAATCCTGGGACTGGAGGTTTGTGTGCGGCGGGGGTTGGGAGGGGGTGTTCCACCTGCAGCAGGGGTCAGGGCGCTGAAACCCAGGGGGCCAGATGTGGGGAGCCCCCCTCTATAGGGGTCAGTGTTCTGTAGTCCTAGGGGCCCAGATGTGGGGGAGCCTCCCTCTATATGGATCAGGATATTTAAGTCCTGGGGCTAGATATGGGGGAGCCCCCCTCTACAGGGGCCAGTGTGCTGTAGTCCTAGGGGCCCAGATGTGGGGGAGCCTCTATCAGCAGGGATCAAGGTGCTGAAGTCCTGGGGCTGGAGGTGTGTGTGGGGGGTTGGGAGAGAGTGTTCCACTTGCAGCAGGGGTCAGAGTGCTGAAGCTCCAAGGACCAGATGTGGGGGAGCCTCCATCTGCAGGGATCAGGGTCCTAAAGTCTGGAGGCCAGATGTGGAGGAGCCTCCATCTATATGGGTCAGGATATTTAAGTCCTGGGGCCCAGATGTGGGGAACCTCTATCTGCAGGGATCAGGGTGCTGAAGTCCTGGGGCCCAGATGTGGGGGAACCTCCATCTGCAGGGATCAGGGTACTGAAGTCCTGGGGACCAGATGTGGGGGAGCCTTCATCTACATGGGTTAGGATATTTAAGTCCTGGGGTTCAAATGTAGGGGAGCTTCTCTATGGGTCAGGATATTTAAGACCTGGGGGCCAAATGTAGGAGAGCCTCCCTCTGTAAGGATCAGGGTCCTAAAGTCCTGGGGGCCAGATGTGGAGGAACCTTCATCTATATGGGTCAAGATATTTAAGGTCCGGGGTACAGATGTGGAAGAGTCTCCATCTTCATGAGTCAGGGTGCTGAAGTCCTAGATGCTCAGATATAGGAAAGGGGATGATTTAGGGAGCTTTTCCAGGGTCTAGGGGTTTGGATCTTGAAGTCCCGAGGGCCCAGACATAGAGGAGTAGACCTTTGATCTCTGGGGCTGGAGTGTTTAAAACCTGATGTTTGGTGTATTCAGAGATGAAAAAATGGTTGAGTTAGGTTCTTTGGGCAAAGGTGCTTGGATTGTTAGACACCTCCCAAATATAGGGGAGGAGGGTCCTGAAAATTGAGATTGTTGTGAAGATCAAGGGATGGGGACTTGGAAGTTTTGGATGTCCAGATATTGGGAGTACATCTGTCAAAGATCTTTGTTCTCTAGAGCTGGGGTGCCCACACCTTTAGGTCCTGGGTGATCAGAAGAGGGGGACGATCACTTTCCAAGGCTAGAGTGTCTGGATTCTTTGTTGCCCAGATATGGGGAGTATGGATAAATCAAAGGCTCCATTTATTTGAGCTGAGGTATCACAACCATTGAGTCCAAATATCAAGCAAGTAGGTGAGTTAAGGAGCTTTGTTCTTCAGGCCTGAGTACTTGAACTGTGAAGTGAAGGGCGTTGATGCTCATATGCTGGGGGAATAGGAAAGCTTAGGACCCTCAACATAGTATGTAGGCCCTGCTATCCATATTTTGTGGATGCATATGCTGGGTCCTGCTCCTGAGGACTGGTCAAAGCCATGCCAAAGTGCCTTGGAAGTAAAGCTTTAGGGATGCCCTGGAGTATTCAGACCTTTGGCTAAGTGTTACCAAAGACTGACCTAGTGCAGGATCATAGGATTTCCAGCCATGAGAAATCTTAGAGATCATTTAGGATGTTTGCCCCTTTATTTTACAGATGAAGGTGTTGGGGATTTCTTTGATCAACACTGATCACACTCGTTGGTGGTTTGGGATATGGGGAACAAGGTGGCTTCCCTTTTTTGCTTCCCTGACAGAGAGAGAATGGGTTCATGTGGTTTGTTGTTAGTAGGGTGTGGGTGTCATAGGACCCAGGCAGCACAGTGTGTTCCAGGAACCCTGTGTATCCAGGTAGTGGGACTGGAATTGAGATGCTCATATCTGCCAGCTTATGCCCACTCTGCCTTGGGTGGAGTGAAGGCCTTCTAAAGAGTACCTCAGCGAGAAAGCAGACATGTATTCTTCCTTTCACTGCCTTCTCCCTGAATACCCTACTCCCTCTTGATTCTTTGTTATGCACAACAGGCTGGCTCACTTGAACAAGATGGATGACCTCAACCTGCACTACCGATTCTTGAATTGGCGGCGGCGAATCAGAGAGATCAGGGAGGTTCGGGCTGTCCGCTACCAGGAGAGATTCAAACACATTTTGGTAGAGGGAGACACATTGAGGTGGGTATGAACAAGGACTTCTGTATACTCCTTCTTGCCTGGGAATGGAAAGGAAACAGGGACTGTCTGCTCTCTGAGGGGTCCTTGAAGGCTCAGTCTTGTTGGGTGGGACTCCAGTATATCCTGCCCTTTGCCCGTGTTTCATGGTTACTCTGGAGACTGGGTCCCTGCCTGGTCTCAAAGAATAGGAAAGGGTCAATCCAGAATCAGGATGCTACATTGAAAAGGGGCCCTTATTTTTCTTGTCACCCAGTTATCTGGTGGCAGGCACATCCCACTTGGGTCTCCCTCTGTCTCAAGGGTTAGGGTGGATGAGGTGGTAACACTTTCGAAGTGAAGGGTTTCCTGATTTGGACAATTCTGTGTGTAACCAGAAGACATTGTTGGGTAGAACTCAGAGGTATTCTGCCCCCCTCCCCATGTCTTTCCTTCACCCTCTGCTCTTGTGTGTTTGTATATGCTTTCTCTCTCTTTCCCTGCTTGAGTCCCTTCCGTGTCCCTTTTCCCAGCCCTAAGTTCTCTCCTAAAGTTGTCGCTGAAGGGGGAAGGAAGTAGGGTTATTTAGCCTGGAGAAGAGAAGGCTGAGGAGAGGGGACTGAATAACCATCTTCAAATCAACGAAGGGCTTTGGTACAGAGGATAGAGACCAGCCGTTCACCAGATCCACTGAGGACAGAACCAGAGGAAAAGGGCTGAAGCTACAACATGAGGGATTGAGGTTAGACAGGGTTGTGAGATCCCAAATGGGCAACTAAGGGAGGCTTTAACTTCTGCTCCCCTGGAAACATGGAAGAAACTAGACCTCCTCTGATCTGGTCTGGGCTAGATCCTGAATGGAGGAAAGGGGTGGGGTGGGATGACCTTTAAAGTATCCTGTAGTGTACATCATGGTGTTTATGATCCAGGACTGTGGGGTTGATTTTTCAGTTCATTCCCCTTTCTTTGTGCCTTCCCCTTCAGGGGTAGATGTGCTGAACTCTCCTTCCTCAGAAAGCTGGGTCAGGTAACTAATGGATGTCCTCTTTATTTTCCCTCCACAGTTACCATGGCAATTCTGGTGAAGTTGGCTGCTATGTGGCTCCCCGGCCCCTGACCAAGGACAGCAATTACTTTGAGGTGATGGAGACAGTGGGTAGGGGTTGGTTGACCTTCAGTGGACTTTTACCAAGTTCCACGCCTGGTCCTACTAGGCTATTGTTTCAGGTCACAGGCTGTTGTGGTCCCTAAATCTGAGAAGAAGGTGACCTGGGCTCTTGCCATTTTTTCTCTTTTGACCCTTTGCTTTAGTCCCCGTCAGCCAAGCATATCATATCTTGACCTTCCTCTCCATACATCTAATTTTCAACCCATCTTCCGGCTCCCCTACATCTTATCTCAGTATCTCTCCCAGTTCTTTCCTTTTAGTGGACCATGTCTCTTCCTTAACACTCATGGCTTCCATTTCTCTTCACCTAAGCTCCTGTTGAGCCCCTGATGCTTTTACTCACCTTACATCTAGTTCTTCTAACCCTTGGGTATCCTTAGCACCTGCTGATTGTATTCCTTTCCCCCTCAGGTGTCAATTGTGGACAGTGGGGTGCGGGGAACCATTGCTGTGGGGCTGGTCCCTCAGTACTACAGCCTGGACCACCAGCCTGGCTGGCTGCCTGACTCAGTTGCCTACCATGCTGATGATGGCAAGTGAGTAGTTTGCTTGGGGCATTAGATTTCTCTGCTAGGAAGAGGGGTAGTGGGAGATTTTGTGCTATGGAAAGTTGGCTGTAGGACGAGACTTCCTCTCTCTTGGATACTGAGAGGGATCACTAAAAGGGGGAGGAGAGGAAATGGGATTTCTGCCTACTGGGAACTGCCAACATGAAGAGAAAGTCAGGACACTGAAGGTTACCAAGATGAACATGGAAACTAGTGAGTGCTAGGTCCAGCAGTACTATATCATGGGGAGAAGTTAGGGCTAATAGATGTAGGATGAGCCTGGGAAGGGCTTCTTGTTCCATGACTCAGCTCTTGCTTTTTTATTTATTTATCCATCTGTCTGTAGGCTGTATAGTGGCCGAGCCAAGGGCCGCCAGTTTGGGACGAAATGTAGCTCTGGGGACCGGATTGGCTGTGGCATCGAGCCCGTCTCTTTTGATGTGCAGACAGCTCAGATCTTCTTTACTAAGAATGGAAAGCGGGTGAGTGGGGATCAGTGCCCCTGTGGGGGGAGCTAGCTAGGGCTTGTAGGTTCCCCAAAGTGGTATGGACCATAGATAGAGCCAAGAAGCAGCCTTTCCCAGTGACCCACAGAACAGCTCTGAGGGAATTGTTTGGTCTTATAGCCAGTTACCTCATTATTGCGACATCTGCACCCTGTTCTGACCTGTGGGATAAACCAGAATATAGGAGGAAGTGTGATGTCAGCCATCAAAGAACTCTCAGTGTGCTGAGAGAGAAAGATAGGTGCATAGGACCCAGAGACAGAAGGGCCAGAATGGCACCCAGAGTGCTGGCCAGAGCTTTCATGGACAGCGTTCATGTTCAGGCCTGGTGAGAAATAGAGGCTCCTGAGGTGAGGGAGGGTATCCCAGAGGAGGGAGGGAGCAGAGCAGGCAGTGAAGATATGTGCTGTGGCCACAGAAGGGGATACAAGGTACTCTTCTTGGACTTTTAGACTTGAAATCCTTTTGTGGTTCCTATCCTCCTTTTCTATGCATTTTCTCTTTCTATTATTTTCCTTTACCTCCTTTCACACTTTGCATGTCCTCAGTCATGCCTTCAGAGAAAGGCTGATAGGGAGCGAATAGGGACAGACAGATTGAGCTCTCAGTCTCTAGAGATTCTTTCCCAAAGTCTTGGATTGCTTCATGGCTCCCAGACCCTCTTCCAGCCCAGACCTTTCCTACTGCAGGCTCAGGTACAGAGCCTGAGTGTTAGGCCCCACTTACAGGTGGCCATCTGTGTCATTAACTTTGGGTAAGACATTCAGCCTTTTTATGCCTCTTCTGTAAAATGCAGATGTGTTTCTCACCTATCTTGCGGGGGTGCTGAGATGGGTTTGGACATACAGTAGTAGAGGTACTCAAGGGAGTAGTGCTTGATCTGATGTCTGCTTGAATGGCAACTGATGCTTGCTGTGACCTCTCTGAGCCTCCATTCTCATGAGAAAATTGAACATATCTCTTACCCTACCTATTCCATACAGTTATTGTGAGGAAAGGGTTACATAAATTTGTAAGCAATACTATAGAAACATATTAATATGACCTACAAAACCAAGGCAGTTTTTCCTGTTTAAACCATGTGGGCCCAATCTTATGTCTTGCAGGTGGGCTCTACCATTATGCCTGTGTCCCCAGATGGTCTCTTCCCTGCAGTGGGCATGCATTCCCTGGGAGAAGAAGTGCGGTTACACCTGAATGCTGAGCTGGGCAGTGAGGAGGATGACAGCGTAATGATGGTGGACAGCTATGAGGATGAGTGGGGACGGTTGCATGATGTCAAAGTTTGTGGGACGGTGAGTTGGAGACGGCCTGTGGAGACAGTGTGGAGCAGTGGAGTTGGGAAAATGTGCCAGACTTAAGGTGGTAGGGAGACCCCCACAGTTTGGTTGCCCAGTTGTGTCTTTTATACCCCTCTCTGTTAAGCCCTTCTTGTATGTTAGGTAGATATGAACAAATATGCCTAGTCTGAGAGATCAAGAAAGATCTCTCTCTTTGGGGTATTGGCAGAAGAACTTAGGACCTTTGGATGATAAAGGATTAATGTCAAATCACTCCATGTTTCAAGGTGTGATTCCCTAAGCTGAATTCTCTGCTTCCTTTCTTAATTTGGGAGCAGGATGATTATAGTAACTTGATTTAATTCTTTGGCCCTTGAAGTTAGCACCATTTCTTTACACGTTTTCCTTAGTGTCTTTAGCATCAGGCTACCCAAGTCCCCATGTCCTCTCTGTGCTTAAAGGAGTATTTTCTTTGAGTGGGATGTAGAAGTCTTATTAGGAGGCAAATAGCTGGATCCCATTTTGTTTAGTGCTTTAATACTGCTGATTTTGGCTTTCTCTGTTTAGTTCTGTGAGACTGTTTAATCGCTGTTCAGAGTGCTTTAATACAGTTTTGCATAGTTTCTATATCATTCTTCTTCCAGGCAGACAGAATTATTCCAACTACGCTCTGAACTTCAGACCACCCTGTTAAACACGTGGCCTCTTTTTTCTTCCTATCTCGCGGCAGTCCTTTTTGCAGTGATGAGAGAATCAGATGGAGCCGAGGTCCAGGTCCTAGGGTGGTTGCTGGGGACTCCCATGTGGCTTGTTCCCTGCTTGACCCTAGGTGGAAGGGTGTGACCAGAAACCCTCTCAGGAACCGCAGTGTTTTCAGGATAATGTTCTGTGTTTGAAGGCATAATAGTAGCAAGTGTAAGAAAAGAGTTCTAAGTGAATTGGGCTAGGGCAGAGGAGGAGAGGGGATGCTCCCTATCCAGTGTGGGGGTTTGAGGACTAGAGGTTCTGGGCTGTTTTTCTTTGATCCTCATCTTTTTCCTTTCTTTCCTCCCCCTCCCACCATCATTTTGACAACATCTGCAAAACTGAACTTGGTACAAAGCCAGGGAGATATTCCAGGTTTCAAGTTTGCATCTCTGACCTTTCCTTAGGGAGTTTTTCCTTGGCATCCTCTTGCTGCCCTCTCTGGCCTGGACCTGTCCTTGCTCCCCTCCCAAAGCACTTCAGCTCCTCCCAACCAGTCCTCTCTAATTGATGGAAGATCCTGTCCACGTTTATAAATAGCCTTCCCTCCATCCTGCCTCCCCATCTCCTGCCCCTCCCCAACACCCCTGAGGGCCCAGGAACGTTTTCCTTCTGTTTCAGGCTGTTGAGCTTGGCTCTTCTCTACTATTCCCACCCCTTCTTTGGGGACACCATTGCAGGAATCCTATTCCAGAGCAGTTTTCTTCTCTCTGGTAGTCAGTCACCCCTCAGGCATCCCTCCACAGTGCCTTAGCCACTCTAGTCTTCTCAGCTGTCTTGTCTCTTGAATGGAAGAGACTTCACTGCCCTTTTTTATTTTCTCCCTCATCCCCAAGGTGATCATTTTCTTTCCCTTTCACTTCTACCACAGCTTTAACTCCAAAGAGTTGTTAGTCTGTAAGGGCTTGTGAGGAGTCATCTTGGCCATATTCTTGCCTCCTGTTTCTGAGGCCTTCAGAAAAAGAAAACCCATCATTAGTGTCTTTATAACCTATTAGTGTCTCTGTCCTTTATAACCTTAGCTCTAGAAAAAAAGCTATTTGAGGCCTTGTTACCACTTGCTCTTGGTGGAGATCAAGCACAAGTGGCACCTTCCCTCTATCTAGTATCCTTTTAGAGCAAAGGTTCTTTTTTTTTGAGGGGGAAAAGCAAAGCAGTTGGAGTTAAGTGACTTGCCCAAGGTCACACAGCTAGTAAGTGTCGAGTGTCTTGAGTTCAGATTTGATCTCAGGTCCTCCTAACTCCAGGGCCAGTGTTCTATTCACTGCACCATTGAGCTGTCCCTGGGGCAAAGGTGGACCCCCAACTGGTTCATGGAGAGAGTTCAGGGAGTTCTTGAACTTGTTTTAAAAATTACTTCTGTGTAATTGGTTTGCTTTGTAATCCTATGTGTTTTATGCCTTTAAAAACATGTTTTTGAGAAGGGATCCAGCCCATGGAAGAGAAACCCTTATGATTGAAATCATAGGATAGCAAGGGAGGTTGGAGCTTGGGAGAAGGTGGGACTTGACCAGAGCTCCATAGAGCAGGGAAGTGCAGAGCCAGGAAGGACATGCAGCCCCTGACTCTCCCGCCAGACTTGGAACTCATGATTTCGGTATCTTCCCCAGACAGTGTGTGTCTAGAGCCCTGCTGGACCATTGCTACAGTCTCAGGTTTCTGTTCAGCCTCTTTTCTCTTCCTCATAAGACAAAGCCTGAGTCCAGAGTTTAGCTCTCCTTTCTCCCAGCGCCCCGCCCCCGCTCCCACTCCTTTCAGCAGCTGCATTCACCTGAGTGCTCTGCATTCTCTTCCCTCCAACTCATTTTTGGGGGCTCCTCCCAAAAGGACCAGAAACATTCCTCCCTCTCTTTTCCCCTGCCCAGCGTTCTTTTCATAATCCTTCACTTAATGGTATCCACTTGGTTTCCAATTCTTTGCTTCCACAATGAGTGTTGCTATGAACATTTTGGCATATAATGCTCATTCTTTTCTGTCTTGGAGAAGTAGTGAGTCTGCTGGGTCAGAGGCAGCGGCTGGACGATTCAGTCTCTTTTCTTTCCGGATTCTAAGCTGCGGTCTGGAAGAGTTCCGTGAAGAGTGCTTAGTGCGCATGTCCGTCCTTCAGCCCCTCCAGCGTCGATTGTTCCATTTTGTCCTCTTCACCAAGCTGTGTGGTGAGAGCTGGGACCGTGGGGATGGTTTAGATTCACTTCTCTTACTGTGTGCAATTTGGCGTCTTCATCGGGTCCTGTGCAGGGCGAACTCTTCTTTAAAAAGCTGTTTGTTCTTGTCTTTGCTTAGTCAGTGATTCTCGCTCCCTGAGGTGGCTTTCAGTTTTCCCTCCTACAAAAGCATGACCCTAAGTCCTAACTTTGTCGGAAAATTGCTGTTTTATGTGATAGGGAAAGCAGACACACCTGCCCTCTCCTTGCCTCCAGGCCCAGCGCAATGAGGTAATGTGTGGGGAGGAAAGAGCCACTCTAGGGGATTAGGCTCATTTCATTCTTTCTTCCTGTTTGAAGCTCCTTTTGACAACTCCTTAACGACAGAGCAACAGCTTCCATATACAAAGTGGGGTGAGCCCTGGCCCCACCCTGGACTTGTGGGGTGTGGGGAGGGGTCACCCGGGATTAAATCGTGTTGAAGCTTGACCTGCCTGGTGGGAAGCATGTGCGCGGTTTCTGTGCAGCTGTTTTTGGGTCCCTAGGGCACTGAGTCTTTACTTGCTCCTGTCATGGGGGATTAGGGTCTGGGCTGGCAGGTGCCAGTAAAGGAAAGGAGACTGGGCAGGTGGTGATGGATTAGGAAGGGGTGGGGCAGGGAAGGAAGCAGGCTCTTCTTGGTTCTGCTCTTGTGCTCTGTAGCATCTGGTCCATTGCTTGTCTTTCTGGGCCTCGAGCACTTCCTTAGGAAAAGATTGCTAAACAGGTTCCCCAAGCCCCCTGCAGTGGAGGTTTTAGTGTTATGGAGGTCAATGGGAAGGATTTTCTTTTTGGCCCACTGGGACTGAGCAAACAGTTTTCTGGACAGTAGGATAAATTTGAAATAGCCAGCAGTCAGTGGTTGAGGGGCCAAATAGACGGGAGGTGATGGTGGACAGGAGTGAGATCCACTCTGAGTGGCTTTAGTGGACATACTAAAAGGAGAAGGATGCTCCTGGGGGATGGATGTCTCTTATTCTGGGCAGTACTTTGCAGTGACTGCTGAGACAGCCCCCTGGAGGGAAAATGCAGTTATGTGGGTTGGTTTTGCTGAATTATGTTTTTCTTCCTCTTTTTTATTCTTTGTTACAAGAGATAGTTTTTTGGAAAGAGCAGAGTGGAGGAATATATCGGAAAGTGGAGAGGATATGAAAAAAAAATAAATCAGTGATATCTACATAAAGTGTATCACTCATCTTAACACCTTATGGACACAAGCCATTCAGTGTTTATTGAACTAAATTCAGTTCAGTTAAGCAAAGTAGAACACTGAGGTCCTCAACGAATCACACCGGGGCACCCCGAGGCAATGGAGACATGGCTAGTGGAGAGAAGGAGGCTGCAGCATCAACCCACAAACATTTGCTAGGCACCAGTTGGGAATGCAGAGCCCTCAAAGAGCCTGCATCCTTCTGAGGTCTGGGGGACATGTTCCATCCGTGCATGTAAATGTAATTGCAGACATAGGAAATATGAAGTATAACTTCAGTAGAGAGATCAGGAAAAGCCTGGAGAAGGTGTTCTGTGAGCTGAGCCACATTCTAAGAGGAGGCCAAGTGGAGGAGGGCACGCTTTTCAGGCCTGGTGGATGGCTTGTGCAAAGTCTCCAAGAATTGTGGATGAGAACCACATTGAACGGTATGACTGCAGCTTGGCAGTTTGGTGTTTAACAGATGAGCATGTGTTTTATCCCAGGGTTGCAACAGAGTCATGGGGCTTATTGAGCAAGGAAATGACATGATAAAACCAGTGGATTAGGAAAATCACTTTTGCAGCTATGTGTCTTTAGAGAGGGGAGAGACTTGAGGTGAGGAGACGTTTAGGAGGCTCTTGGGTCCATTGGAGAAATGGGAAGGGCCTGAATGAGGAGTGGAGGCTGTGCTGCTCATGGAGAAAGGCAGTACAGCTCCCCAGAGGTGATGTTCACGTTCGGCATAAAGGGCAACATTAAGACTTTGTACACCTGGAAGAGGAGGCAGGTTAGCTATTAGCCAGAGAAGGATAACTAATGAATGGAAAAGCAGTTATGAAGTGATTACTGCATATCAAGTGCTGTGCTACCTTTGGGAATTCAGATACAAAATCCAGATGACCCCTGTCCTCCAGGAGTTTTCATTGTGATAGAAGGAGACAACACATATGGGGAGTGGTGGCCAGGGTGAAAAGGGTGCTTTGGTCTGGGTATCAGATGGATGGACCCAGGGGAATTGATTGACACACCCTCTCCAGAAGCAATGTTGGTTCAAGTACAGGTATTGAACAAGAGATGAAAAGGGCAAGGGGAGGGGGCTATCCCTCTTGAGCAGACCTCTGGCACTGCCCTATGGTGACCCAGGCCAGTAGTAGTGGCCAGGCAAGTGATGGCCAATGCCAGGGAACATATGAGTAGCTCAAATCCTATGCTCCTTAACCACATAATAGTAAACCAGAGGAAGGACTGCAGACTGGTCAATAACTCTTCTCTAGAGGATGTTATCCAAGAAGCAACTTGGACAAAAATTACACAGGATGACAAGGCACAGGTGGGTCACAGTGAAACTGGTAAAGTAGGGTTGCATAAGTGTCAAATTGAAATGAAGTCTTTTGTTGTCTCTGGAGAACCCAAGAAGGCAGAAGGGATCCGATGAGAGAAAGAGAGAGGAGAGACAGTGTGTTCCAGTCATCTGTGATTGTCTAGCCCCCAACAAGGTAGGAATAGGATTTCTCTCCGTGCCTAGCAGAGTGCTCTGTAAATAGCTTCTGTCTTCTGTCAGTTTCTAAGTATTGCATAGGGCAGGGGGGAGAGTATGATCAAAAGCGCATCCTACCCTGTCTACCCCTACCCCTACGATGGCGATGCTCCTTCCTAAGAAGATTCAGGGATTGGAACAGAAGACTTAGGCTTCCTTGTGTTTCTCCATTCCTCACCTTCCCCTGCCCACACGCAGATGCACACTTTCTCGTCTGTCTGAACTGGTTGAAGGGAGATCGATTATAGGGTGCCATGAGGACTTGTGGAGAAGTTAGTGGTTTTCCTTGGGATAGGGGAAAGCTGAAGGTACAGGACAAAGAGTTACATTTGCAGAAGAGATGACTATTTGGGTTTTCCAGCACTTGGGAGGGATTTGTGGTTCAGCATTTGCAGAATACTCATCTCCTATATTATTACATTCCAGATACATCTAGAGACCTTTTGATTTCCCCCATTTCCTGGCCTATGGGATTTCCTCAACTCTTCCAGTCCATAAAGCCTCATGTTACTTGGACAAAGCTTCAACAGCTGCCCTCCCTAGGGCTAGGGCAGAGGGAATTTTGAGGCATGTTTTTCTCAGGGATCAGGGTCTGAACTAGATTGATAGTCTGAACTAGACTCTTGGCTCGGAGACTGGGGAACGTTGTGTTTCTCACATTAGGGCCAATTGGATGGTGTGGGTTAAGGGCAGCTGTTGGGTCCCCCACTCTGTGCTGCAACATTGGAAGGAAATGGTAGTCTGGGTGCTAGATAAATAGTCACTCTTTGTACTGCCCTTCCTCTTCTTTTCCTGACCCCTTTGCCTGCTGGCCTCACGGAATCCAGTCTGATAGGAAAGAAGAGGCCCTACGTGAGAAGGAAGGCCAGATGAATCCGGCATGGGCCACTTGTCCTGAAGAGACAGAATCAAGAGATGATTCAGGCTAGGGGAAAACCTCCAGAGCATAGCAGAGTAGAGCACAAGTGAGAAAGAGGAGGGAAGATCTGAGATGAGGAGAAAATCTGCTGTAATACAATCGGAGCTGACCTGGGAGTCATGGAAGAGCCTGTGGAACAGTTAGTCCTGTGTGATGGGAGGTGAAAGGAGAGAATGTCCCAAAGCTCTTCCTGCCTCCTCCCCTTCTCAGCACCTCCCTTTCTCTAAGGGGAGGCTGGGCAGGCAGACTCAGGTCATCGAGTTTTGAAGAGAGAAAAGGCTAAGGGAAAGCTGTGTACCCTTCCTCTCTGAGGGGTTAGGAAACAGGCTGAAGAACAACTCTTTAGGGTTCTGGGTTAAAGGGCTCTTACTTTAGGGGATAGACTAGACAAGATCTCTCTCTCTCTCTCTCTCTCTCTCTCTCTCTTTCTTTTGCTGTCGCTTGCTCTCACCCTTTCGCTGAGAGAGACCATAAGAGCCAGGAGGGTTAGTGATTTTCCTGGGAACTTTTTTTTTTTTTTTTTTGAAAGGAGGTGGCTCTCTGGGGGCAGTTCTGGCTAATTAAAAAGGGATTAAGGAATCCCAGGTGATATTGAAAGAGGGTGAGTCATAGTTCTCTGTAACCATGGCAGCTGATAAATAAACACACCCAAGGTGGGGGGGGGGGGTTCCTGTCATGCCCAAGGAGTGCCATTTTGGGGCTGAATAGTTCCAAGAATCCACACGGATCTCCCCTCTGCTGCTTCCCTTAGCTACTTGAAGTAGAGATACGGGCTAGGAAGAGGAGTTTTGGTTCTGAACCTGAAAATGAGGTGAGGGAAGGAACCCCTGAACCAAGATGAAGGGGCCAGAAACCCTCACTTCACAACTTGGCTTTGACCTCTCCTGCCTTGCCTTCAATTTGAGAGGAACTGGGAGTTCCAGGGCCTAGATTACCCTTGGCTTCTCCTTGATGCAGCTGCAAACAGCCCCATTCTCGGCCAAGTAGAACAAGGCCCTGAGAAATTTATGTCAATCCCAGCCCAGACGGGGTCAGCTCTTGACCTTCTTCCTCCAGCATGTGGAGCTGCCTGCTTGCCTCTCCCATCCCCTTCCCCATTCTGGCCCTCACAAGCCAGACCAGCATTATACAGATACTGCCTCAACTGCATTGCCTGGTTTCCTGCACCTCTCTTCCCTAAACTTTAAGACTTCTCAGGCTGACAATTCTCAGACATTCCAGACTATCTACCCCTTGGTGCAGATTCCTTTGGGCAGCTCAGAAACCCACCTGCTTTTCTGTGCTGTTCCTCACTCTCACCCGTAAGCCAAGGGAAATGTTGACCAACCCTGAGGGGACTCTAGCTCAGGGAGCAAACTGGGGAGCAGCAGGGAAAAAGTTTACAATCTTGGGCTGCTATGACTTCTTTAGCTTCATCTGTTATCCTGTCTCCCAAGTCTGCTCAGACATCCAGGCAGATTGGACCTCTAGGAGCCCACCCTGCCCTGGTACCGGCCTCTGGGAAGTTTGAGGCAGGTTTTAGCCTCAACCACCCTTCCATCACCTGCTTCCCTCCACAGCTGCTGGAGTATGTGGGAAAGGGCAAGAGCATCATTGATGTAGGGCTGGCCCAAGCCCGCCACCCGCTCAGCACTAGAAGTCACTACTTTGAGGTGGAGATTGTAGACCCCGGGGAAAAGTGCTACATTGCCTTGGGGCTGGCAAGAAAGGTGAGGGGAGACCTGCCATGCAGAGGGAGGGTCAGGGTGGGTCTGGCTGCCCCAGTGGCTGTGGGAGGGAAGGTAGGCTGGATTTACCAGAGAAGATGGAAGAGCTTACGTTTGCACACACGTGAACATGCATCCATATACCTGTGTATGTCTACATGTATAGAGTCACAGAAACAAGGACTTGGCACCCATAGATTACCAGCCCTTTTGTTCTGGTCCTTTGGCATTTGAGGCCCCTGTCATTTCCCCTAACACTCTTGCCTTGGGAAGTTTTGGCTGCGGGGGTGGTGGTGGGGGTTGATTGTTCATTGGCATTTTTTACAAGGTTCAAAAGAAGTGGGAGGGAAGCTTGGGGAGGGCCTTTTCCCTTTCCCAGTACCCCAGACCTCTCTCTTCCTGCCTTGGCCAGGATTATCCCAAGAATAGGCATCCTGGCTGGAGTAGAGGTTCCGTGGCATATCATGCAGGTAATTGGAGGGTCCTGGGTCCTTGGGTTGAGGGTGAGGGCATTTTCCTTCCTCCTTTGGTCTACCTTGAAGGAAGAAAGTCGGGTGGTTGGGAATGATGTTGGGACACCATGGAGGGAAAAAATTCTGTTTCAGTATCACCCCCTCCCCCCCTTGTGCCTTCCTCTCTCCCATCTCCTCTGCTTTAAGTGTTCTGCCTCATTTTTGTTCCGACTTCTCTGAGCACTTGTGTGTTTTTCCTCCCAGTCCTAGGAGCTAGGCAGGCAGGAGGACCCTGGGGCCAAGCTCTGGGACATTCCAGGGCTCTGAGTTGGCTTTCTCCCCACCCCACCCCTGCAGATTCCTCCTTTTTTCCCCCGTTTTTTCTTGTGTTTTGTTCCCTTTGAGCACTTTTTAAAAAATTTAATTTTTCTTTTTAAAGTTTTCTTTTTTGGTATTACAAACCTGACAGACATCAACTTTTTCTTGTACTAAAGAACAGAAAATGAGGATTCTTTGTGACCCCATGAATCCCTGTTTTTTTCTTAAACTATGTGTTATGTTTCACATGGTAGTCCCCCACACAGTCTTGCTCATCTGGGTCTACGGTGCTGGGTTTTTTTGAATATTTCCTTTGGAGGCCCTGAAGGACTGCCTTCTTGAACCTGCTTGTTTCCTCTTCACTGCTGGCTTTGGGGAATCCATCCCTCATGCCATTTCCCTGGGAGTTTTGATTTTCAAATCACTTGGATGACCAGTCTGGTATAGATTTGAAGCTGGAAATTCTGGATTTCAGGGTACTGTTTGACCACTGACAAGCCATGTGGCTAGGAGCAAATGATTTTAATTTCTTTGAACCCATGTCCTCTGATAAAATGAGGACCATGAAGTTTGCCACTTCTCATGGGATCCTTACAGGACTTTTATCAAGTTTAAATGAGATCATGTATATGTAATCTCTTTGTAAACTCTTTAAAGGAGCAGCCAAGCCCTTGGCCTGCTCCGATCAATGGGTCTGTTTCTTTTTTCCCTCTGCCCTCTCTGCCCAGATGATGGGAAGATCTTCCACGGCAGTGGTGTGGGGGACCCTTTTGGGCCACGCTGCTATAAAGGAGACATCATGGGCTGTGGGATCATGTTTCCCCGAGATTACATCCTGGACAGTGAAGGTGAGGGGGCCGGGAGGCCGGGAGGGGAGGCTGTCCAGTGCCTGGGGGCCCTGCTCACACTGCTTGTTATCTTAGGAGACAGTGATGACAGTTGTGACACGGTGATCCTGTCTCCAACTCCAAGAGCTGTCCGGAATGTCATGTATCTGCATCAGGAGGGGGAAGAGGAGGAGGAGGAGGAAGAGGAAGAGGAAGAAGATGGGGAGGATATGGAGCAGGAACATGAGGGCAAGAAGGTGGTGGTGAGTGAGGGGGCAACAGGAGGGGGTCAGAGGGAGGTGTCAGAGAGTGGCCCCAGCATGCCCTCTTGTGGCCGCTCCTGCTCATCAGAACAGCCCTGAGGGGTGGGAAGGCTCCCTCCCAGCTGGGCATCCTGGTGCCCTCTGCCTTGGCAGAGACGCTTCGTCCCACCTGCTTCATATTCCCACAGGTGTTCTTCACCCGAAATGGCAAGATCATTGGCAAGAAGGATGCTCTTGTGCCCCCCGGAGGCTTCTTCCCCACCATTGGCATGCTGAGTAGTGGGGAAAAGGTCAAAGTGGACCTGCACCCTCTGAGCGGCTAGGGCCCCTAAGGGCACTCCCTCCTTTTCCTCTTTCCCAGGACCATACACCCAGTTCCTGGCCTCTCCTTCCTGCCTTCTTCCTTCCCTTGGCTCCTGCCCTTCTCCTCCAGGGTTTGAGGAGGCCTGCATTCTGTCTCTTGCCCTGGCTTGACCGAGCACCGGGCTGAGCGCCTGCTGCGTCAGGCGGTTCTCCGATGTCTGCCTCTCTGGTCCTGGTGTTACCTTTATCATCATTCCTTAGGGCCCAGGCCCCGATACAACAGGGATGTACCAACAGGGCCATGCAGCCCTTGGTTTTTTACCCATGGCTCTGAGGCCCTCTCCCTTCTCAGGCTTCTGGCTCCTGGGTCAAAGAAGGATGAGTTTCAGTTGCTGAATGAATAGGACCGGGTTTGTGCCTGAGTATAAGGCTACAAAATCCTTCCCTTGACCCCAAGCCTGAGAGCAGGGCTGGACATTGCTCGGAGCATCTAGAAGTCTTTGAAATGCCAGCTTTGCCTGAGTCTGGGGCAGTTCTCAGAAATGGGACCAGAGGACAAGACAACCCCAGTTGGTCTTGTCCAAGGATCTCTCTGCTCCTTTCCATCTCTTTGTCTACTGAATCTCTGTGATATTTGCTGCTTTGGTCTGTCCCTCCTCCACCCCTGCTGGCAGGGCTTGGGGTGAGGTCTTTTGCTTGTACTGACCATTGCCCCGAACTGTCTAGGGACAGTCTCCATTCCTTCTCCTGAGGTCTGGAAGATGCCCTCATGTTGCACCATTGACCCATGGAGAAACTCCTGCATTTCTCCAGCCCCACCAAACAGCTCGGTGCCAAGTATATGGGGAAGATGCGGCTCCTTAAGCTCATTCCGGAGATTCCCTCCCTTCCCTGATGCCACCCTGCTTGGCTTTCCCAGCCCATTGTTCCTCTTGCCTTGTCTCTCAGAACTGATGGGGGAGTGCAGTGACCCCAGAGCCCTGGCACTGGACTTCCTGTGGTGGGACTGCTCTAGGCCCTCCCTTCCTTCCCCTGTGTTGCCCTCCCACTTCTCTTGGGGGAGTGGGATGTCTGCTTGCTGCTTGTTCGAGTTGCCTGGTTTGCGTCAGTGTTTGGTTCCGGCTCTTATGCTGTCTCCCCTACTCCCACTCTGAGCTCTCAACGTTCCCCCTTCCCCTCTCCGTGACGGGACAGGAGCTCCTTGCCCTGGTTGGCACAGAAGGAATGGGGCCTCTGGGGGAAGGGAGAGGCTGAGCTGCTGTGCTGCTGGGGGACCTAGACCTCTGGCCTCCCCCCACTCCCACCTTCCCTGCACTATGATGTATGAAATGTATGTACAGACCAGAGATGTTTATACGGCCAATAAAGATGGAGTTTGCATATTTATCAGTATGGCTGGGATGCCTGCATCCTTGGCAGGAGAAGTTGGTGTTGCAGTGTGGGATGGGACAGAAGCCTAACAGCTCTCGATAACTGGGGGTGGTGTTGGGGACGCAGGAAGTACAGTTGTGCGCAGGGAGATTCACAGATGCAGTCATGGGGAAACAGGAGGTACGTGCCTGTAGCCAGGCAGGGACGGTGAGCGTGGAGGAGAGAGACTCAGAGAAACCAGTGACCAGTCACCCACAGGGCTCCTTGCAACTCCAGTACATCACCAACTAACTAAAGCTCATAGAAATTCTTTATTAGACAAAAATAGATTCTTTTTTTTCTTCATATAATCCCATCCTGCTCTCTCTGTTTAGTGGGAGTAAACAAGAAGAGGGACACAGTCCTCCCCACTTCCCTTTCTCCCTTTGCCTCTGCTCTGGCCTGCAGCTGAGGGGAGCTGGCAGTGCTGCAGGCCCTCCCAGACCTGGGTCGTCTCAGGCAGGGCTGTGCTGGACCCCTCTGTGGCTTCCCTTCTGACACCATCCCTTTCTGCACCTGAGCCATCCCCTTCCCCTCTGCTCACCTACAGTTACCATCTCCTATGCTCATCTGATCTGTGTGGCAGGCTAGGGGTGGCAGTGGGGGTAGGGAGTGGAGAGTGTCACAGGAAGCCCCTTTTTTGTGTTTGGGGGTGAGGGCTGCTGCTTTTTTCTTAGACCACGTGAAGGGCAAGGTCAGTGAGGAGGCTGGGAGAGGAAGGGGATGTTAATATGGGGTTGGTTTTCATCATCCCCTCTTCACTTTCTCTGACCCAGCAGAACTTTGGTGATGAAAGTGACAATAGCAACGGCTGGCTGATCTGGATCGAGCTCCGAAAAGAGATGACATACGTTCTCCCAGGGGCTGCCCGGCTTCCTGGCCACAAAACCAAAGATCCTAGGGAATCAACAGGCAGAGGGTGAGGGTGGAGAAACAGGGTTCTGCAAATACATTAGATTTGGAGGTAAAGCTGTCTCTGGATGGGGTAGATATCTGGCTGAAGAGAGGAGCAAGGGTTGGGAATGCCTGGACCCTGGGCAGGAGAAAGGGGATGGACTCGGGTTCCAAGAAGAGGAGTAGACTTACTTAGAGGTGGTTCCATCTGGGTTGGTCCATCTGCAGTGGAAGAATAACTCGAGTAAGGGTCCTGATGTGTGAGGAAGTTATCTAGCTTCCCAGGAGGGACTGGGGTTACAAATCCATGGGGTCAAGGGGTGGTAGTGAAGGAGGACCTTTACCTTCTATCCTGAGGGTCTGTGCTACAGAAGGTAATGCTGTTCACTGGGTAATGTCGTCGGAAGAAGAGCCTGAAAATGGAATTGAGGATGATACCTGTCTCAAGAGGGGTCTTGTGGCCATAACAAATCAGGCTTTGGTAGCAAAAACAAGACAAATCAGGAGTTTGGGCTCAAAAACTTACTTCCGATGATTATCAGTCAGAGTGATGCCTTGGGCTGAGACCTTGAAGTGGACAGTGACGGGTGCTGGGGTGGGGCTGCAACTCAGAGCAGCCGAACTGGCCCGGGCTACAGCCTGGGGGCCAGTCAGGGACTCCGTCTCCACGGAGGTCAGGTACAATACGCTGCAGGCTGGTGGTGGCATCAGGGTGAGTGAGGGGAGACAATAGATCAGCAGAGTGCCAGAGCCCCTCGAGCCAACCCCAGCCTCAGTAACCCCAGGGATGAGAAGTCTTCCAGGCTGGGGTCAGTATTAATGAGACCTCTCCTCTAGTTCCCTGGGAAGTATGGGGAGACGGGGAGCTCTGTACCTGCTCCCTGCCGCAGGAGGTCTGATGCTGTGCTCATGTTGGTGTGCGCTGAAACCTCAGGGGTCTTGTCCAGGGGATCTGGGATGGAGTGGGGAGGAGTAAAGAATGTAGCAGAGGAGAGGAAAGAGGCTCTCCTGAGAATCATGGCCTCTTGGGAATAGGAGTTAAGATACTTCTAGCCAGGTTGGTTTAGACTTGCTAGTGGCCCAAAGGCTCAGCTGGGAGCAAACTGGGAGGAGTCTATGGTACCCACCTTTACTAGGGATTCGGAGGCAGCAGGGAAGGGAGATGGGGGCGATAGAGTGTTGGGAGACCAGAGCTGACAGGCTACCTAGAGGTTAGAGAAGGGGGTTAGGATCCTAGTTTCTCCTCTTCCCCTCCTCACCTGCCATATTCCCCCAACACTTCCCACTGTCCCATCCCTAAATCAAATTCTTGCATCCCCCCTTTCCCGATGATCTCATACCCTTCTCCCCAGGTTTCTCACCAAAGTGGGGCTCACTGGGGCATCCCTTGATTTTCACCCCTTTGGGTCCTGTCTCGATGAGGAAATGACGCACCAGCTGTTCCAAGGGGTCACCTAAGAAATTGAGGCAGGAAGTGATAATCATATGGGGATTGGTTTCCTACTCCAGAGTTCCTTGCTCTTTGCCCTTTCAGTTTCCCACAGAGAAGGTAGTTTTCTCCTCTCCTTGGCCTTTTCCAGCTCTCTTGTATCTAGTGTATCCACCATATGGCACACTTTTTCTGTGTTCCCCAAATCCTCAGTTCACCTTTCCAGGTCTGGGCGCCGGGTGGAGGTGTAGCCACTTTGAGTGCCAGCCCATATGCCCCTTGGAAGGAATGACTATCTCGTATCAGGAATGCACCAGGCTCCTTGTCCTTCAGCAGGGAGATGGCTGGGAAGTAGGAAAAATAATATCTGAGCCTCCTGCTTCCCCCCTCAAAAAAAATCATTTTTGTTGAGTGAGCTCCCCCTGACCCAAGGACAATTAGAAAGAGTGCCAAGGAATGGAGGTGGAAGGGCAAAGGAGATGGTGTAGAGATAGAACCTGGAGGGACATTGAGAGAGGGACCCTGGGATTTGAGAAAGAGATTGTCTTACCTTGGTCTCTCGACAGGTGTGGTTTATACCAGAACTTAGATGTGTCCTGTACAAACTTGACATTGCTCTGGCTCTCTTGGGCAGGGGGCTCTAGGGACACAGTGGGACAGTAGCTCTGGTACCCACCTCCCACTTGAAATCTATCCCCTTTCTCCAGCCACCTCTACAACCTCCCAAGAGAGAAAGGCTTTGTTAAAGTCTCTCAAAATTATCTTCCAGGGTCCAAGCAGCCAACAAACATTAAATGTACTAGACAAAACAATCCCCACTCAAGTCCCTCCCATCCCTGTCCTAGGTTCTACATGGATACCTGGAGAACTGGGGGCATCGTCCGGAAGCTGGGGAGCAAAGGTGACATGGTGGGTGGTCCCTCTGCCTGGTGGAGATGCACGCTCCCCACTCCACAGTCGGCCTGCCTGCTGCCCAGTTGCTGGTGGGTGCCGTTTCTCAGGCAATGGGGGCTGGGTAGTGCCATTGGAATCATAGGATGCAGCCAGAGGAAAGGCAGGTGTCGGTGAACTTTGTGGGGGCTCAGGGGCAGGCACAAGCCAAGGCATCTGGGCAGGCACAGGTGTGAGGGGTGATCCATCTGGACTGTCTGAGGGACCACGAGGACCCTGCCAGGTGGCATGACGAAGGCCAGGCAACGTGGTAGGCACTGGGGTCCGGGGACTGGCACTGTCAGAGTACATGGCCAGGTTCCTCTCCTGAGGCCAGCCCCTTGGTGAGCTGGAAGGAGAGGCTGAATGGAAAGGACGGGAGGTTGGCGGATCAGTCCCACTTGTCGAAGGCAGATCTGGAGTCTTTTCAGTATTCCCCTGGGGAGCAGACAGAGCTACTTCTGGATTCAGTCTCAAGGCAGGTGCCAGACTAGGAGATTGACTCTCTCGGTTCTGAGGGCTGTGAATAAATGGAAGGAGGGGCAAAATCAGTATGGTGAACCTTTTTCATCACCTTTTCCTAGAAGCTATCTGGGGGTGGAAATGCTACACTTTTGGCCTGGCCCCTCCCAGTATGACTCAATACCAGCTCTCTCCCATGGCCTCTGTACCTTTCCTTGCCCTGGACTGGGCTGCTGGTATGAAGAGGGGTAGGGGAGCCAGACAGATCAGATGGGGCATTCTCTACACCCTGGGTACTTTGGGTTGGCCGGGGAATGGTAATGTGCCCATTGTGGCCCTCCTGCCATAAGCCTGGTTCCGGTGAATCTGTAGAGGATACAAGTAAAAGAAAGTAAAGATTGGGACAAAAAAAAAATTCATCTCCCATGGTGGGGGGGTTGGCATCCATGTTTAGCTTCCCAGTCTTACTGACCCTTCTCCATCCCATTCATCACAGGCCCCCATGCTCTTCCCACACCTCTCCCAGAACCCTCCTCTTTGCACCTTCCCACAATTCCAATCACAATGCTACTCACCTGTAGGTGCCAAGCTGCCTGTCTGAGCCAGGTGCCCCGGCAATGGGTACCCATCCCCTCCCTCCTCAGGAGGTATCTCGTAACTCAGCTTGCTGGATGGTGGGTAGGAGGGGCTTCCTGACAAGACGGAGCCAGGACAGGGAGAGTGGACTCCAGGGCTGGGATACCCTCTGCTCTCACTGGGTGACACATAACCCCGGGCTGACCGCCCATATGTGGGGCAGTACCCGGGCATCGCTCCCCCACTGCTGTATGCCATCAGGGTAGGGTACCCTGGATGCCCGTACCTTCCTTCAGGGCAGAGAGCATAGGGATACCCCTCGTGACCATCCTCTCCGGCCTTAGGCTGCTTCAGACAATTGTAGTCAGGCACTGTAGCATGGTGGTGTCCATAAGTAGGCATTAGCAGTGGTACTGGGTGCCTGGTCCGTAGAGGGTGCAGGAGGGGCTTCCCTGGCTCTCCTGTCCACCCCTCAGCTGCCTCCCTCTCCAGTCGTAGGCCATATAGGGCAGCTGTGGGCAGCGCCAGTTTCTCCTCACAGGCTGGGCATGAGCACAAAGCAGGCAGACCCCCATCTTCCAAGATCACTACATCTCGGTAGCCAGGAAGACGGTAGCCAAAATCCCCGTTGGCCTGTTTGCCCAGCTTTGGTGGGTAAGGATATGGTCCCTCAGACAGGGATCGGCAGAGCTGTCTTTTTTCCAGGGGGACCTCCCCATAGCCCTGAGGGAGGGCCTCGTACCCCCCATAGGCCAGCCGCCTTCTTTCTAAGGTCCCCTCTGGTCTGTAGTAGCCACCTCCATTGGGAGCCCCACAGGGCTCTCTATAACCATGGCGACAGGAACAGTGTCGGCTCAGGCCAGGCCTCTGACTCTGGTAGACTCCAAGTGGGGCACCACTGCCAGGGAGTAGCTGATCCTCTTCATCCAAAATGGCGGTCTCCCGACCCACTCCCCGGCTCACCCCTCCTATTCCACAGCCTCCTAGGAGTTGCTCCAGCTCCTGGCGCTCTGCAGCAGTAGGGGGAGGGCGAGTGGGAGAGTCAGCTGGGGGCTCTGTGGTCAAGGTAGAAGAATGGCCTGAGTCACTGCTGACTGAGAGGAGTGGTGGTGGAGGATGTTCTTGGGGGGGCCTTGGCGGGGAGGGCCGAGGGGCCCGTCGTACTTGGGCATAAGGGCTGCCGTCCAAAGGTCCCCTGGTGTGCGATGGGGAACCTGCAGAGGGAAAGAGAAATGAGCAGAGCTGGAGGAGAAGAGGCGACACCCACCAAATTCAGAATGAGGTCTCTATTTTGTAGATATAGCCAAAGTGGGAATCAGCTTTGCTTGACTATGCTTATTTGTTACACAGGCTTTGTTTTTCCAATGAGGGGTGGTGTCATGAGGGGTAAGAGGGGAGAAGGAAGGAAGGAAGGAAGGAAGGAAGGAAAGAGAATGAAAGGAAAGGTTGTAAGAGGTATCTTATAAAATATAATATATATGATATAAGATATATGATACAAAATAAGATATATAAGATATAAAGATACCTTTGAGAAATGAGAAGAGAATGGAAGAAGGGCAGAAAGAAGCAGACATGCAGTACAGCTTTGAAAACTACAGGTTGAATTTATCATATGCTTTAAAAAGAAAAGTAAGCTGTACATTATGGAGATCTCCAGGTTTATGTATAATTCTCTTTTTCCTTTCTACTATGTATATGGAAACATATCTTTTTACTTGGCATTTGTAAAGTTCACAATCTTTTTGGAAGAGAATCCATCAGTATGGGAAGAAAGGGCTGGGAGAGATCAACAAGATGAAAAGGAGAGCCCAAGAAAGGTAGTCAGGAGGGACAAAGGGTTATCAGGGACTCTGAAGAGCTGGAATGACCCTCACACCCTTCCCACTCTCTTCCTGCCCCCTCACACCCTCCCCACTCTCCCCCTGCCTCCTCACACCCTCCTCACTCTCCTCTTGCCCCCTCACACCATCCCCACTCTCCCCCTGCCCCCTCACACCCTCCCCACTCTCCTCCCTGCCCTCTCACACCCTTCTCATTCTTCCCCTGCCCTCTCACACCCTCCTCACTCTTTCCCTGCGCCCTCACACCCTCCCCACTGTTGCCCCCTCATACCATCTCCACTCTCCCCCTGCCCCTCACACCCTCCCCACTCTCCCCCTGCCCCCTCATACCATCCCCACTGTCTTCATGGTGTTGGTTAAAGTTCTCATAGGAGTCCCAGCGAACAGCTGAATCTGTGGTGTTGTAGTCAACAGAAACAGACGCATCGTTTCGTGGGGGTTCCCGACCTAAGATGGGGGAACAGTGAGTACCAGGTTCAAAGGGTGGGCAGAAGACTCAGGGAAGAGGGAAATAGTGGGCAAACACTGACAACACAACAGAATTTGGGTCTTACCTTTTATTTTCTCAGGGCCAGAGGAGAAGACAAATTCCACCGAGGCTTGGAATGGAAATCTTTCATCTGGGAAGAAAGACAAGAAGCCTGAGTACAAGGGTCCTGGAGGTCACCCTGGAGGTCACCTGGAGGAGACCCTCAGCCACTTCCCTCTGCCCCTGCTCTTGACATGGACAGTATCCCTTTCCAGGTATGCCCCCCTTCCTCACCTTCCCATAACTCACCTGTCCAGGCCTCATCCAGCTGGTCCTTAGAGAAGGTGAGATGGGGTCCATGAATGGTACATGTGTGGAACTGAACCCGGAACACAAGGGTCCGCTCTGACTCCCGGCCCCCCTTATGATAGCATGTCACCTATTTGGGGGAAAGAGGGAAAAGGGTCCTTAGGCACTCAGCCACCACATCAGGTTACCACCATAGCTCAACCCCAGGGAACTTCTTCTGGGAACAACACCCCCCCACACCTTTCCCGCTTCTCCCTCAAAGTCCCACTTTCAACACCTGGAGCTACAGAATATCAAATATGGCTCTTCCCTATGTCCCCCAAGGCCTTCCCTTTCTTCACTCGGCTTTGCTGTTCTTACCAGGACATCACCTTTGAGGAGAAGAGCAGGCTCCAGGCTGATGCAAAGCTGTTGGGGCCCTGGGTTTGAGATGTGACTTAGAGGGAAATGAAAGGAAAGGCAGGGATGAGAGAGAAGGCTGACTGAAGGAGAAGCTTATTCACTTTATGTCGAATGCGTTGGGAATAAGGTAGCAGACATAGGGACCCAAGGCTCAGACTGTGTGCATCCAGATGTCCAATGAGCTAGAGACTAGAAATATGTAGGGAGGAGGGGGCAGTCAGAGACTGAGGCCTTTGGGGATAAGAGGAGTGTCTCAGCTGAGGGTCCTCAGAAGGATAGGGGATGAGCTCGGAGAAGACTAAAGGTTGGTGACAACTCACTAGACTCCAGATGTGTAAACGAGCTGCATGGACTGATAGATCTTGAGGAATGGTTGATAACCTGATGTAGAGAAGAGGAAGGTGAGGAGGAGGAGGAGGAGAAGGAGGCCCTTCCTGAACTCACACTGGCAGGGGACTCACCTGTTCCTGGCTCAAAAGCAGGCAGAACAGGCATGAGCACGTGGTGGAGGAACAGGGGGCTGCTGTTCATTCTGATGGAGCCAGACAGGAGACCGCTGAAGTAGCTGATGTACCTGGATGGGTCGATTCAATTCATCATGTATTGTGTGTAAATGTGCTGAGCCAGGCAATGAGAGGGATGAACAGACACCCGTCCCTGCCCACAAGTAGGGAAGGTAGTTTAGGCACACAAATCATGAGGCTAGACAAGTGCACAAGGGAGCGGGGAGAAAAAGTCCCATGAGGTAAGAGGAAGGAAGGAACATTTGCAACTTCACAGCAGAGATGGCTGGTTCAGAGAAGGGAACTATAGTCTAAATCTTTCTACAGAGCCTATACCAGGCTTAAGTTCTTAATCTTTTTTGTATCATCAATGCCTTTGGAAGTCTGGTAAGGCCTATGGACCCCTTCTCTGAATCACGGATTGTTGTTTTTTAATTGACAATTGAAGGAAAACTAAATTTCAGTTAGAGGTTAGTAAAATAAAGAGACCTTTCTTTTTTCATCCAAGTGGACCCTCTGAAATTCATCCACAGATCCCCTAGGGTTCTATGCACTGCCCCCACGTTAAGAAGAATGCCTGTCTTGGATCGTCTCCTCCCCTCCTGCTTCCAGGAAGTTCTGCCCTCCACCTTTCATCTCCAGGAAACATTTCTCCATCTTCCACTCCGGGACAGAGCATCCCAAAGAGCTCTTTCCCTTGCACTGAGTCCTGCACTTAGAGCCCCTTGGTTCTCAATCTTATTTCCTGGCAGGCAAGCCCACTGCTCCTGACCAATCCATGCCCACCCTTGTCTGCCAACTCCCTTCCTGGGGGTCTTCTGCTCACCTGCGCTGGGAGGGCTGGAACTCAGAGGCTATTTTGTCTTCACAGAACTTGCGCATGGTGAGAGTAGCCAAAGCCTGGTCTTCACTGGGAGAAAAGGGAGTGTTAGGGGAGTTCCAGAGGTATAGAGCCAGGGTGAACATCCCAACCCACTCCCCAAGGCCCCCCCTCCCCAAGGTAACCTTTCAGAATGGGGGGCAGTTGGTCCATTTCTGTATAACCTAAAGCTATACAGTTTTATATATAGTATATATATGTGTGTGTATGTATAGTATACATGTGTGTATATGTATGCATGCACGCATATATGTATGTGTATATATAAGTATGTGTATATATGTGCATGTGATATACCTGTGTTTCTATGTGTGTATGTATGGAGGTATGTATGAACAGGAAAGGGCTATAAAGCACTTTCCTCTCAGGTGATTGTCTTTATCTTAACTGAAGTTAAATGACTTGTCTAAGGTCACCGAGTTGGTCCTGACCCAGAAGGTCCCATTCTACTCTGCTGCCTGAGGGAGGGGTGAGATGTCAATCTGTCACATCTGTCTGTTCCAAGCTCCCCTGTCCCTAGAAGGTGAGTGGAAGGGAGGGATAGAGGCACACCTGGCCGAGATCTTGCTGTAATGCATGTAGGCCGCTACAATAACACCCAGCTTGGCCTTGTTTCCCTGAGGCAGAGAGAGATAGACACAGGGCTGGAACTTCAGCTGGAAGCCTTGGTCCCTGCAGGCCTCACCCCAAACACTGGTCATACCTTGCAATAGAGAACAACTACATGCTGGGGGCTGGAGCTAAGCCAGTTTTCCATAGCCTTGCAAATGGAGCACAACTTGTCCAGGGGGGGTGCGTGTAAGTCGGGCCAGCCAAAGTCTTGGACCTGGAGGATTCAATCAGTCCACAGATATTTATTAAGCACTGTGCCAGGCACGTTCCTTAAGGAGCTCTGCCCATCATATTGGCTTACAATAAACCTTTGCCAACTTGACTTAAAGACAAATATACAAACAAAAACTATGCTAAGGGCCAGGGATACAAAGAAAGGCAAAAACTAGAAAGAAAGGAAGGTGGAATGACAGGGCCAGGGGTTGGTGACTGTGAACCGCTGGAGGGTAGGAGAGACGAGATCCTGGGGTCTTCTATGCTTGTCTGTGCCAGGCTCCAATCCCACAGAATCATAGATCTAGAGCTGGATGGACCCTCAAAGATGACCGTCCAAACTCTCCATTTTACAGATGAGGAAACTGAGGCCCCAGAGAAGTCAAAGCAATTCAACCAAAGTCATATGGGCAGTAAATTGTGGAGGTGCTATTTAAACCTAGGCCTTTCCTCTGAATTCTAAAATTCAGCACTCCCTGTTATCTGGAGCATAGTGCCCTGGTATGTCTCCTCCCTGACCTGCTCTGAACCTGTTCTCTTTGGCAGATCACAGCAATCCTGCTCTCAGGGAGTCAAGCAGAGAGCTGGGGGAGGCTTGTTGAAAGGACAGGCCATCCCACTTTACAGGGAAGGGGGAAGGTTGGCCAGGTTTCCTCTAGCTGGAGGCAGCTAGACCCAACTGGAGTCTGGGCAGCCCTCTCCTACCTTGGGGTTCAGGCGGTTCAGGTCATGCCGTTTCTCTGACAGGTTGAAGAGCTGCAAAAGACAAAGGCAGAGGTAGGGGAGGATTTGTGATTTTACTGATAGAGGGACCTCCCTGGACCCATAAAATACACCTCTATTCTGCAACTTCTAGTCTTCAAAGAGAGTTGCTTGGAGGCTAAGTGACTTGCCCAGGGTCATACAGCCAGTATCTAGCAATCAATCAAAGTATCTATTACACACCTATTATGTGCTGGACTCAGGACACTGTGCTAAGTGCTGGAGATATAAATGTGTACCCCCAAAATGAAACAGAAGGGAATAAGCATTTCTATTGATAGTATTTTCTATGTGCCCCACACTGTGCTAGGCATTATTACCAACATGATCTCATTTGACTTCACAACAACCCTGGGAAGTATTAGGGGCTGTGAGTAACTTCATTTTACATTTGAGAAAACAGGCAAACAGAGGTAACGTGACTTCCTCAGGTCACACAGCTAGGATGTGCCTGAAGCTGGATTGGAACTCAGGTCTTCCTGACTCCATACCCACCTGAAGCCTTGAAAATCTATTCTCAAAAAACCTCACATTTTATAGCAGAAATGGGGCTTGAATAGCAAATTTTCTAACTATACAGCAAGCTTTTGGGTCACTATGCCACGGGGCAGCCCAGTGCCATTAGCCTGGCGACCCCATGCCCAAGTCACTGTCCCAGGTCCTGGCCTATCTCTCACCAAGTAGTTGTCCCGGTGCTTGGACTGCAGTACATGTGCCAGTTCCCGAAGGTGGCTTCGGTGTCTCTGTTCATCAAACCTTCCTGGGAAGGCAGCTGCCAGGATTCGCTCAGTCACATAGGTCAGATCCAGGTCCCAGCGGCGCTCCATGAGTGGGTCGAGACTGAAACTCCTTGTAGTGACATAGAAGTTAAATAGGGATGGAGGAGGAATGAAAGTTACAGGGAAAAGAGCTGGAGTCAATCTAGAACTTTCTACTGTTAGTGTATTCATCCTTTGTTGCCAAAGAAGACCACACCATCAGAGAGATGATGACATGACTTGCATTTGACTTTGTTTTGAGGGAGGGAGGGCTGTGCAGGTCACCAGCCTCACTTCTCCAGTCTATTGTTAGTAGGAAGGAGTTCTAGGAAGAATATTTCTCCAATTGAAATGTAGTGAGCTCTCTGTCACTAGAAGCATCCAAATAGAAGGGGCTGGTGATGTTATAAAGAGAATGTACTCTTCTTGGGAACTTTAAAGTCTCAACTCTAAAATTGTGGAGGAGTTTATGTTGGGGAGTGAGGTATGTGTATGGGCATGGGTGCTGGGGAGTCACCCAACCTGGAAGATGTTGTAGTTGGGGAGGAGTGGGAAGAAGTAGAGGAGAGGGTTTGATATCAATGATAGTGGGCAAGCAGGGCATGATGTCATAGGATTTAGAGCTAGAAAGAGGTCATCTAGTCCAACTTATTTATTTTACAGAGAAGAAATCTCTGAACCCAGGTGAGTGACTTATCCAAGGTCACACAGGCTGTAAGTCCTACTAACCTGGCATTTGAGTACAGAACAACTAATCAATCGATCGATATTTATTAAGTGCCTAATATACTGACATCCTTTCCACTACATCCACCTGGGGGTATTGTGCAGGGCTGGGACACAGATGACTAAAAGACAGGGACTGACCACCTACAGCTGGGGAAGCAGGTACTGTCTGGTCAGAGCTGGGGATTGAAGAGGATGGGGCCACCCTCTACTCTACCCCCATACCTGGGCAAGGTGCTCCGCTGCTTGGAATGGTTCAAAGACTTGGTGGATCCCTGGGGAGGAGAGAAGCTTTGGCTGGGACTCTTTGCCCTTCCCTCCTCTCCCACTTTCTGGTACCCCCTCTCTTGTCCACTTGAGGGTCATCCTTTCCCTCAGCTAATTCCCTCCCCCATTCCTCCTCCACTGCTACCTTACCAGGTGCTCAATGCGTCTGACTGGTGCGGTGTTTCTCCTCTAGGAGGGAAAAGAGGTATTGGATGAATTGGTGATGGGAGCAGAGGGAGCCCTAAATACTATTTGGGGAGCATCTAACAAACTTTTTAGTCACACTGACTGCTGAAGCCTGGGGGCAAGTCCCTTCCCAAGGGAAACGTTGGGTAGAAATAGGGTTCTGACAGTTGGGGAAGTACGTATACCGGAAGAATGAGAAACAAGGTAAGAATACGTACAAAGATGCCAACTGCTCCCCCAATGATGCCCACAACCAAGGTTATCCCAGAGGAGCCAACCCACCCACTGTATCTGGAGCTGTCCGACAAGAAACTAACTCAGGGCTCTCTAAACATACTCACCAGCTCCACGGGAGGCAGGGCCTGGCACGTCGTGGTTACCTGGAAGGAGGTCTTAGTGAAAGGGGTACCTATACCACCAATGCCAGTCCCTAGAAGGATGGTTGTTGGGGGTACCCTGGTTCCAGGTGATATGGCTGAGGGGGTTGTGGGCACCAGTTGAGGACTGACTACAGAACAGAGCCGTTGCAGTAGTCTCCCCTCCGGCCTCTCGGCCCCCCGCCCCCCCAGACCCCTTGCTTGTTGCTCTTGGCTCCCAGCCCCCTCCCCACACAGACCCCCATTCATCCCAGCTGAGGGACGAGACCTATATATGGTACAGCGCAGGCGGGTAGTGGCTGAGTAGGGACACTGGTGTCTTTCATGGGGGAGAACCCGCCCCTGGGCACAGAGCTTCCCCCAGGCTGATTCCCTCCCCCTTCTCCACCCCCAGCACTCTACACCCTAGATCTCCAAAGAGGTGAAAATGCTAGATGGTGGTGAATGGAGCTCTGTATCCTCCCTTTCTTCTTTCATCTTAAAGCACTTTCCAGGAGGCTGACGGGTGGAGGTGGGCAGGAGTGGGCAGGGGTGCTAGGAAGCGCTAGGATCTGGAGGTCATGATGACCAACACTTCTCCAACCTCTAGGGGCCATTCTGGGTGCCCAGAGTATTCTTTCAGAAGTAGGGGAGAAGGCTAAGTCTGGCACCTGGAGCCCCACGCTCAGTTCCCTTCCTCCCTGCTGGAGCTTGCCATCCCTTTCCCCCCCTTCCTTCTACTCCCATCCTCGGTCCAGCTGCAGCCTGGGCACATCACCAAGACAAACTCTCAATTCCCCCCTCCACCCAGCTCGTGACACCCCCTGGAGGTGGAGCCCAGCGGCTCTTAAAGGGATAAGCACAGCATCCTCCCCCCAAGACCAGTGTGTATATAGGATAACAATGAAGGATATCTAAGGCATTGTGGGGATGGTGGGAGGAGGGAAGAGTAGGGGGCCTGTGGGCCAGACAGAGAGTTAGGGAACTTACCTTGGCCTCACATTTTCTATGTGCTGCTGCTTTGCAAACTGAGGGGAAATAAGAGAAAAAGGAGGAAATGAGAAGAAAAACACTTTTGGATGGCCTTAGGCGAGGACTGTTCTCCCTGACTTTGGAAGGGAAAGTCTAGAGATCCAGTAGGATTGAGCCTACAGGGAATACAGAGAGGAAACATGGACTTCCTCACAAGGACTGTTGACAGGGACGAGAAAGGGAAAAGGCAATGGTGGGTGTTGAAAGTGGAGAGGGGCAAAAGGAATTTCTTGAGGACCCTGGGCTGGGGTGATTTTTGATGGAGGAGATGAGGTTGGGAATGCATGGGGTGCCAGGGGCTGAGGGGCAGAGACTAAGAAGCTGTTAGTGCTAAGTGCTGTCTGGGTTATGAAGGGACATCAGTGAGTTTTGGTGCCAGCTAAGGGGACAGCTAGCAGAAGAAGTTGTCAGGGTGTCCTAGAAGAGGAGAGGCTGGGAATATGGGGAGGGGGCTGCCTGGAGGAGAGGTGCCCAGTTTAGATGGGAGTAGGAATGTCTGGGAGTGTGTGAGAGGATACCAGGGGCTCTCACCTCGGCACACCAATCCGGTTCCATCAATCGTCACCTTACAGGCAGTACAGGCTGGTGGTTTCTTCCGGAAAACCTTCTCCCTAAAACTGTGTGGCTCAGACTTCCCAGGCTGAGGACACCGAAATGGACAGATATTTATTACAATCTGGATCCGATGCTGTCCCCAGAGGCTTCATGCTCTGTCCCTGTCCTTCCCCAGTCATTAGTCTTGAGCGTCTCCCCCTCCCCCTATCACTCTATCTGGGTTGGGTTTGTCAACCGGAAATTATAAAGGGCTACAATACACATTTTTCTCTTTCCCCCCAATACCCTCACTCTCCAAACCTCTAACTCTACTTCCCCCGCCTGGAAGATATACAGACCCCCCTGGAAGCCGCTAATTCTGGGGAGGAGTCCTGGCCCTGGGGAGTTTTTGGTCTCACCTCTCCCTCCTCCTGGGGGAGGTGGAATGTGCTTGGAATCTGCTTCCTTTCATAACCTGAGTCTGACAACCTGGGCTCCTCCCAGGATCACCCTTGTGTACATCACGTGGTCATCGAAGGTACAGTGCCCTCATGGTCCCTGCCTACCTTGCCAGGCTGGAACATGGGCACCAAGCCCAGGGAGGGGCCTGGGAGTTGGGTTGTCCAGATCTAATCCAGAGCCTGCAAGTCATCCCCCAGTGCCTCCTTCTTTGCTCTAAGGGGCTGGGGAAGACTCCCTCAGCTCAGTGACCCTGTCTCCATTTCTTTCTCCCCCCATCCCCCTCCACACTGAGGCCCAGTTCCTAGGAAAGTCACCTGAATGCAGCAGATAGGACCTCGTGTCGCAATCCTGAATCTACCCGTTTGAGACATCTGAATCTCATCTGGCACTCAAGAAGAGGGGTAGCCTATCAGGTACTTCCCTCCCCTCTCCTTCATCCCCCATCAGAGCAGCTGGCATGGCCCCTTGTAACAACACTGCCCTTCTCCCTGTTCTCTCTCCCCTCCCTGTCAGCCGCCACCAACTGCTTGCCATAGCCAGAGCATATTTGCTCATTAACAGGGTGGAGGTAGCAGTTGTAAAGTATGATTGCAGTGAGAGAAGGAAGGAAAGATAGGTGGTGCAGTGGATAGACATCCAGGAAGACCCGAGTTCAAACACTGCCTAGCTGTCATTTAACCTCCTCAGCAAGTCATTTAACCTCTGTCGTTTCCTCATTGGTAAAATGATAATAGTACCTACCTCAGGGTTGTTCTAAGGATCACATGAGATAACATTTGCAATATCCTTAGCACCATAGACGTTACACTTTGTAAAGTCATGGCACATGGTAGATGCCATAGAAATATCAGTTATCATTACTAAACAGGCCTAGGAAGCAGCCTGGCGCCTCTCCGGGTGAGTGGATGCCTCTTAGTCTGAGACTATACTTTGATTCCAGAAATCTTTTCCTCCATGACAAAAACTCAAAAATTTGTTCTGTGACCTAGGCCAAGTCACACTCCATCTCAGAAACTCAGTCTCCTCATTTGTAAAATGAGGAGGGGGTTGGGCTGAATGATCCCTAAGACTCTTCATAGCTCTAACATTCTCTGTTTCTGAGGGGTCACTTACTTTGCTTTTTTGGGGGGGGTCCATATCCCTCTCCTCTCTGTGTGAACTTTGGGTCATAGACATTGGTGCTTTAACCAGAGACAATTCAACCCTCTCCCATCCCCCCAAAACTCTAACAACCCAAAGAATATTCTCATGTCCCAAATTCAACCTGCTCTGATACGATACAAAAAAACAAACAAAAAAACAAAACCTCTCATAAATTTAGAGCTGGGAGTATCCTGAGAGGTCATTTAGTCCAACGTCTTCTCATTTTACAGCTGGGGAAGATGAGATCCCAAAAATGATTGACTCATGGTCACACAGATACCAGAAGTGGAATTTTAATCCAGTCTTTTAATTTAATATCTGGTTCTTTCTACTACACTGAACTGCTTTTTCCGCAACTAAATTTCCGTCTAGGTCATAAACCTAGCCCACCCATACTGACAAAGATCACTTCCTGTTAAACAATTCAGCTTCAGAGAAATGTTGGCACTTCAATTTTCCCTGTCATTTGAGCCCTATAGCGTCCTTAGTCTGTCCTCCCAAGGAGAGATCCTCCCATATCCAGGCTTACAAGATTAAAGGCAAATTGCTTCTATAATCAATACTCGGTTAACCCTTTTGGGGTCTGGGATGAGAGGCTGGGGAGGGGAAGGCACACATAGTTTCATCATGTATTAACCAATGTGTCCCCAGCTCCTGCCCAGATATCCTCCCTCTGACCTCTCTCTTTTGCAATTCCCTAAAAGACTGGATGGAACCCAAGGCAGGAATTTTTCCATACTGGGTCAATCCAACGAGACCTATAGGTTTCTGAGAGACCCAGGCAGGGATAGAAGATGTTGGTACATTTCAACATTAACTACGCCTGCTCACAAGATGCAAACATATATAAAAGGGAGGACTGATTATGTCCTTTGGCCAGAGTATAAATTTTAATGAACCCCTGGCTTCTATCCTGCATCCTGGGGCCAGAAAACTCCATCCTAACTCCAGTAATATTCCCATTTCCACAAAATCCTCTAGGAGGGAGTTGGGAGGAAAGGGTTGCCCCAGTTCAATGTCCCAACCTGAATGGAGGCCCAACAGGGACGCAGGAAATAGTCCCAAAGGATTCTGAGGTTATGGGTTCCCTGGCTCAAAAAGTGAGGGACCAGCTAAGCAACTGCCCCCAGCCAGACCCCAGCTAGAGGAAAGTAGGAGACAAGGGACTGTGCCAATGCTTCCTCTCCCCTAGCCCCAAATTTCTGCAGAATCCAAGCATCCCCGGCTTTGCCCACAGAGAGATTGAGAGAGTGGCTAGGTTAAGGGGGATATTAAAAGGGAGAAGAGCCTGAGAGGGACCAGGTCAAAGGGCTTTGGTCTCATTTCTCCTGTCCCATCCCGCCCTCTGCCCCATTTCTACCTCTCTGCCAGGGGCCATGCCCTAACAACAAATCCCCACTCCCTCACTCTGCCTCTATGAGCTTCTCCCCTTCTTCCCAACCTGTCCTCCAGGCTCTGTCCCACTTGAGAACCCTATCCCCACCTGATCCCACAGTGTCTATCCCCTCCTACCCTGCACACAGCCCGGGCGCTGTCCCTTCTCCCCAGGGCTCGGAGCAGCCTCTCCACTGGGCTGCTGGACTTCATGTTTTCCTGGGAGGGCCAAAGGCCACCCAGGCTGGGATATCTGGGGCAATTCTGGGTGGACACTGGGTGTCCGACTGGGCGGGGGAGCCAGGAACAATGAAATGACCGGGCCTGGGGCTTCCTGGAAGCCGCAGGATGGAGGCGGTTGCTTCCCTTGGGCGGGGGCTGGGACAAGAAGAGGGGGGGGAGGGTGGGTCTGGCTTGTGTCAGATGCTAGAAGTCCACCCCTGCCTGGAGGTGGAGGGGAGTGCAGGGCGGGAGGGGGCACAGCTAGGTTTCAGGAAGTGGGGAGGGCAAGAAAGGATGGGGAGTGGGGGTAGGGACAAAGTCAGATTATATTCCCAAAACCTATCCCACTGGGTCAGTTAAATGATCCAATCAGATCACATTCTCTCCATCCGACGGCTAGGGGCCAATTCTCGGGATCTGTCTTGTGGGGATAAGGGAATGGGTAGAAGGGGCATCCCAGGATCCTCAGGATTTGATCCCACGTCAGATCCTTGTTCTTGTTTGGATCTGGACAGATCTGGACCTGGTCTCCTTGACAGGGGTCCAGATCCCAGGGAATTCCTGAATAAGTGAATAATGCGGAGCCCGAGGAAGAAGTTGGGACAGGGTGTCCTGGTTAGCCTAGCTGTTCAGAACATTTCGTGCCCCCAAGGACTTCCTGGCCCCTCCCTCCATAGGCTGGAGGGCCCTGGGAACCACCTTCCCTTCTTGTCACCTTCCCCCCGCCTCCCCCTCCTCCCCCTCCTCCCCAGTCCACTGTAGTCTGGCAGTTCGAGAGGAGGAATGGAGGGATGGGATGATGACTGCAGGAGCCCGGGACACCTGAATCCTTCTCTGAGCCAGTGGGGTACCCTGTGAACTGGTGTCATGTCATGGGGGCCTGAGGGATCCCAAGTCCTTAGCCCAGATCCCCCAAGAGCCCTCCTCTGGGGACAATCCTGTTGATCCCAGAGTTCTCCCTGTATAATTTCTCATTCTGTAACCATATCTCAGTCATCCGTGCCCACTGCAGCCCAGCTTCATCCCTCCTGCCCACGCCCTGACAGGCGGGAAAGCCTTAGGATGGCCTAAGGAGACAGACAGTTCCTCCTCTCTCACCCATTCCAGCCTTTTTTCACCGCTCCTTTGAGCCTCCAGCCCTCTCCTATTCCTCCCCATCAAGCGCACCCCACTCCCTCTTGTCACCTTCATGGCTTCCCTCTGAACTGCTCCCCTCTTCACTCAGCTCAGCTCCAAAGCCCAGGAGGACAGGACAGGAGTCTCTCCCCCTCCTTTCACCCTCCCCTTCTCTCCCCTCCCTACCACAGGCCTCCAGCTTCCTGGGAATTCAGCCAGCTTCCTGTCTCAGGAATGGGGTGGAGGTGGGGGGCAGAAAGGGGGAATGGAGGGAACCCCAAGTTTGTCCTTGAATACGAGGGGTTCAAGATCTGGAGTTCCAGGATTAACTATTTAGTTGCCCTAACCCCAACCTGAAACCTTGGAACTCCCAAGACCTGAGCAATCATTACTCAGAAAGAATGTGTCACCCCCTCCCTCATTTGCATCTAATTTGCATGGGATTTACTGTAGGTCAGCAACTGCCCAAGTCCTCCTCCTTGACAGCCTCTGAGTCCTACCTCTGATTCTCCCAGTCCCTGCCCCCTTTCCCCTGAAATTCCTCACCCCGTCTCCTCCACCTTAGCTGTCCCCAAACTTTATGTGGGTAAGGCATTGAATTTGTGTATAGAATGTTATACACTGGAAAAGACCTTAGGGGCTGTTTAGTTTACTAAACTGTAAACACCTTGACTTATCTAAACTGTCTCCCCCAGCAGTTAACAGTGTTCTTGTCTCAGTAGATGCTTAGTAAATCTTTGCTGAATTAAAGTGAATTATCGAAGTATCAATTCTATTCTAATCTCTTGTTTTACAGATGAGGAAAGGAAAGTCTAGAAATGGGGAAAGAGTTTGCTTGCCCCACGTGAACCCCTTGTTTTCCTGTTGGACTGGCCCGTCCTGAAAAGGATCCTGGTCCTGAGCTCCATTTCTTTCTTACCCACACCACTCCTGACTAGCTCTCCCCCTCTGTTCCTGAGTAGACCACTAGGATATGAACCTCAGGGGGTTAGGGAACCTCCACAAAAAATTGCGCTCCTTCATATTTTTGTCTCCTTCACTTCCTAACTGAATTGAGAGAGGGGGTTGAGTGCTGCTGCTAAATCGAATCAGAGTCCCCTAATGCTTCTTACTTCAGGGAGCATCTGCTCAACTAACTGTAGCCCTTCCAGACAGGATGTCGGGCAGAAATAGGGAATTTAGGACCAAGGACTGAACATCCAAGGAGGCTAGTTTATCAGCCCTGAAATTTGAAAGGGCAGGCACTGCATCTTGCCTGCCCTCCCTAAGTCTGGCCAGGTTTCAGGACATTCCAGACATTGTATCAATGTGGGCAGTAGGACCCTGGCATGATATTGTATCCTAGGAGAGACTGGCACCAAGAAGACTGAGTGGCAGGTGATTTTTTTTCTTTCTAGTTCCTTTCATCTCCCCTTAGTTGAATCTTTCCTTTTCCCTTGGTCAGCCCATAAAACCTTGGACTCTACCTGCGGGGCCCTCCCCACTTGGTCTTTAACTATTCCCTTCTGGACCGCCATCTTCCTGTTAAGGGGTCTTACTTTCACCTCCCTGGCACTGGCTCATGGCAGCCTGTAGCTAAAACCTTCCAACATCCCTCCCCTTGAATCTCTGTAGGTCTGGCAACACTAACTCTTCTTCTACCTTAAACATCTTTGCTGATGGTTAGAAATGGAGGGAGAAAATTCTTCTGGGTCAGGTCTCAGTTTCTTCCTTATGTTCTGGGCTGGTAGGGGCATGAAAAGAGAGACCCTACATTATAGAAGTGATTGGAGATCACCAAGGTACCCTGATTAGCATCTGCAGAGGAGAAGATGAGTGGGGCAGGAAGGAGAGAAACCTCATTTCCCTGCCATATTGTATGAGGTGGGCACCTAAGGGTTAAGGTAGGAAGAAAGTTGGAATATTAGCCCCCCAGCCGGTATGCAGCTCAGTTGTCAGCTGGACTTCTGCTCTCCCACGGCTCCCCGGGGTCCTAACCATCCTTGCTGGCCACATTCCAGTGTCTGCCTGCCTCCTCCCTCCCCTGACTTGGCCCCCTCATATGCTGGGCCAGGAAGTCTTTGGTTTGTTTGGAGAAGCCCCCTCCACCCCTTACTCCCCCCTCCTGGAAATAGCTGTGGTTGGATACAGAGGCTGGAAGCCCAGGCCTGGCTAGAGGGGAGGGGGAAAGGGTGAAAGGGCCAAGGAAAGAGGGAAGGATTCAGGCCTTAATTAGGATTGGGAGGGGGGGTCTTGAGTGGGAGCAGAAGAGAAACCAGATAACTGGGGATGGGGAATGAATGAGGGGACTGGAGGAATTGGGGGGTTTGGGGAGTTGTGCCAGAAACATGGCTAGGGGTGTATAATTTCAGTCTTCCTTTTCCTTTCTTTCTGCCTCAGTTTCTGAAAGTATGAAGGGGAGGGGGAAGAAAGCCCTATTCACCCTCCAAGGCATCTCTCATCTTGGGCCCAGGGTAACTTTCCTCCCCTGCGGGACTGCCGGTGCCGCCGGGTGTGTCTGTGGGGCATACTTGCCTCCAGGTAGCACTTAGGGGCTGCCAGTCTGGTGAGGTCCGCTACCTTGAGTGCACTGAAAGGGTGCGGCTTGGCAGTGAGAAGGTGCGCGTCCCGGGACGCTGAGGGGCATGCGGGTGCGCGGGTGGGTGGGCATACCTGTGCCTGGAAGGGGGTGTGTGCGTATGCCTGGGTCGTGTACGTGAGTCTCAGTGCCCGCAAGCCCTGCCTCCTAAGGCCGGAGTTGGCACATCGCTGCGGAACAGCAAACTTTCCGAGTTGTGGGCTGGTACAGGTGGGGGGGATGGGTGGGGGGCCGCCCCCCCCGGCCGGGCTCCACATTGGGGTCCCCCTCCCTCCAGCCCCCTCCGAGGGGCTCGCCCAGGGCACCGCCCTCCTGCCCTCCCCTCCTCCGGCTCGGCCCCGCGGCTGGCCGTGACGCAGCCACCGCCCACTCACCTTGGGGGGCCGTCCTGCGGGGCGGGAGCGCGGGGGGCAGCAGCAGGGGGAGCCCCCAGCCCAGCCCATGCCGCCGCCGGGGCGCAGAGCCGGGGACGGAGGGAGGAGGGACCCGCCGCCGCAGCAGCCCCCGGGCCGGGCGCTTCCCAGTGCAGCTCCGCCGGCCCCCCGGCTCCCGGCTCCCCGCTCGCTGCGATGCCCGGCCCGGCTGGGCTGGGCTGGGCTGCCCTCCTTCGCTCCCTCTTTCCTCCCTCCCTCCTTCCCTCCCTTGCTCCCTCCTTCCCTCGCTCCGGCTCCAATCCCACTTCTCGCCCGGCTCCCCGCCCCCTAGTCCTCTCTTCTCCCCACCTTCTCCCGAAGACTGAACGAGACCCAGACAGGACAGGAGAGCCCCGAGACCCTGCCGGGGCCCCTCTGGGGCGCAGGAGAGTGGGGGCCCCCTGGCTGACCCGGCTGAGGTCGGGGGCGTGGGGCGGAACACGGCCCTCGGATTCGAGGGTCCCTCTGGTCACCCCCTTGCCCCGGCCCACCGAGGGCGCTCCCAGGCCCCGTTGGTGCGCTTGGGCCTGGGGTCAGGCCTGGACGGCCCCTGGCTTCCTGTTCCCAGCAGTCGGACACACATTTCTCCTCCCTCCTTCCCAGCCGGGGCTGGCACACACCCAGAGCCGACAAACAGAGCAGATCAGCAGCCCTCCTGTCCTAGTTAGTGACGTCCGGCCTGGGGCTGTGACCCTCTAGCTCAGCATGCCCAGGGCACTTAGACTCAGATCAATTCTCATTTATGGTATTAGGTGCCCAGTCTGTGCTGAAAACTGTGCTAGGCCCGAGGGGAGATAAGAAATTTCAAAATACCTGCTCGCTGCCCACAGGGAGTTTGTGCCTAAGAGGTGGGCAAAGTATCTTGACTTTATGGAGAGTCTACCTTTGAACTGGCCCTTAAAGAATGGGTAGGTGCCTATAAACATATCCCCACAAGGGAGCCCAAAGACAGAATATACCAAAATATTCACAGCAGCACTGCTTGGATGAGCAAATAACTAGACACATATAGGGTCCCACAGATTGAGGAATGATTACTAGAAGGATGGATGGAAAAAGATGACAGGAGAGGAAAATTACAAATTTGGAGGGCCTGTGGGACAGCAGAGACACTAGAACTAGGGACTGGCCCAACTATTCTGGAAAGCAGTATGGAGCTATGTCCCAAGTTACTAAGTCATACATATACCCCATATCTCACAGTGATCCTGATACTAGGTCTATAATTCCCAAAGAGAGATGAGGACCTATACATTCTAAAATATCGACAGCCACTCTTTTGTGTGGGAGACCCAAACTGGACATTAAGAGGATGTCATCCTGTCTCGGGCTTGGCTAGACAAATTGTGACATATGAATGTAATGGAACATTATTGCGCCATAAGAAATGAGAAAAAGGACAGCTTCAGAGGAAATTGGAGAGACTTGTATGAACCCATGCAGTCAAGTGAGCAAAACTGGAGAAATCTGTACAAGAACAATGATACAGAAAAAAGGAAAACTCTGAAAGGCTTTAGAAATCTAATTAATGCAATGATAGGCAATCCAGTCCAAAAGAATGAAGAGGAAACATAGCATCTCTTGACAGAGAGGTGATGAACTCAAAGAAAAATGTATTTTTGGACATGACCATTCAATGTGAATATTTGTTTCGCTGGATTAGGCATCTAAGTATGAGGGACTTGATTTTATTTTATTTTTTTCTGGGATGGACAGATTAAATAAATTTTTTAAAAAAATTATATGAATGTAATGGAATCATATTATGCTGTAAGAAATGACAAATAAAATGGAGGTCTTAAATTGACACTGACTTCAGTGGCTTCAGTTATCACCTCCAGATGACAGACCCTGAGTTTGGCATTTAAACTTTATCACAACTTGATCCTATCTGACCTTTCCAGTTTTCTTACCCTTGATTCTACATTAAGGGAATAAGCATAAAGTGTTAAACAGGGCTGAACTACTTACATTCTAACATAGGGAGATGCCACAATGTGTTTCCTCATAACCATTGAGGGAGGATCATTAAACAAGGCCTGAGAGTGGTTTTTAAAGAGAAGAATGGAAAGAAATGAGATTGGGAGGAGATGATGGGGAAGGGAAAGGAAGGTTAGGGAAAATTAGCATAATCAGATTGTGCAAATAGGCACCTATCCAAACAAGAAGGAAGGAGTGGAGGAAGTGACTGACACTTGAACCTTACAGTCATCTGCACTGGTCAAAGGTGAGAAGCACACACACACACACACACACACACACACACACACACACACACACGTACAGAAATACATTTCACCCAATCGATAAAGGAAGGAAAGAGAAGAAGGGAAAGGGGGGAATTATAGGGAGGGTACATTAAGGGAGAGATTAGTTCTAAGCAAAACAAACTCCAAGGATGCATCAAAAAACTATGGTTCTTTTTGAGGTGGTAAAGAATGGAAATCCAAAGGGGTCTCTTCCGTTGGGGAATGGAAGAACAAGTGATGGTACATAAATATCATAGGATATTATTGTGCCAGAAGAAATGATGAAGGGAATAGTTTCACAGAAACCTGGGAAGACTTGTATGAACAGATGCAGAGAAGCAGGAGAATTTTATGCAATGAAAAAAACACGGCGAAGGCAAACAACTCTGAAAGACTTAGGTTAGGAATTCTGACCAGTTTAATGACCAGTCATTATTCTAGAGGATTAACGATGAAACATTCAACCACTTCCTGATAGAAAGGTGAAGGGCTCAGAGGGCAAGATGAGATACGTATATTTTCAGGATAAGGACAAGAAATTTGATTTGCTTGACTATACACATTGGTAATAAGCGTTTTGGTTTTCTTTCACTAAGCAGGGTAGGGGGGAAGTATTGGGTTGGGAGGAAGAAAAGGTGGATTTTTGTTGATTGTAAAAAATTAATTTTAAAATGAAATTGAACTCGGAGTAATGCAAAAACTAATGAAGGATAATAAGGGGGGCTTTTAGAACAGAATATTCCATAAGTTGTCAGTCTCTGTATCAGACCTTTTTCCTTATTTATTTTAGTCATAAGGGAGAGCTTGATATGTATCTGGTGGTTGGGAAAAGATTAGTGGTAAAGGCAGGGCAAAAAGCATTAATAATTTATACACACACACACACATACATATTTTCCCACATATTTGCATGTCTATTAATATTTGCATATATACATATTCAAATATAGGATGGGTAGGAATTCAACAAGAGGATAAACTAGGTTAGAGAAGAAGGAGAAAGCACCTAGCCTGGGGAATGGTTCAGTTCAGTTTAGGAGAGTACATGAAAGAAGGTTGGAAGGTGGTGCTAGATGGAGGAGAGCCTCAAATACCAGGCACTGAAGGATCTTTCAGGTTGAGGTGAGCTTGTACTAGCTTTAATTGGCTCTTGATTTTTCTCAGTATTCAGTGAGAACATTTATACCTCAGAAATCAACAAATGTTATAAACTGGGACTTGTTTCATCGATTTATTATTTTGTTGACTGTCTAGATTTAAGAAACTGAGAAAATTTTAAGGCAGATTAAACTTAATAGTATGTCTGATGTACTCCCCCCATCCCCAAGCTAAACATTTACCAGCATACCACTGCTTTTAAGTCAAGTCAAATCTTGTTGCTGAAATGAATTGAGTCGTTGAAACAGAGATGAGGAACCAGGAAGAGAGCCATCTTCCTCTCCTTGGCCAGGATGTTCCCCACTCTTCCTGTAGTTTCTCCTCTCATTAGGGAGAATTTATTAAAAAGGCCCAGGGAAGGAAATGCTAAGGAAGAGAACCCAGGGAGGTAATTTCATCTAACTGTCTCTGAACAGGACTGTATCATATCCTACCTCATCCCAATCATTGGAGAATCCTATTTTTAAAGACTTCTTCCTAACCTTTGCTCTTTCCTTCTTCCATTCCAAAAAGAGACTCAAATAGGTCACATTCAAGAATTTAATAATCCCTCTTAAGTTTAAGCTGTTTGCTAATGATAGTCAACAAGCAATTATTAAGCACTTACTGTATACACCAGACTGTGCTGCACTTGGGATACAAAGAAAGACAAAAATAGTCCCAGTCCTCCAGGAGCTAATGGGAGACAATATGTAAATAACCAGGTACAAGGCCAGTTGGGTGGCGCACTCACCCTGGAGTCAGGAGGACCTGAATTCAAATGTGACCTCAGACACTTACTTAGGTGTATGACCGTGGTCAAGTCACTTAATCTGATTGCCTCCAAAAAAACCAAACAAAAACAAGTAATTAGGTACACATAAATCATATACAGTGTAAAACTGAAAGATAATCTCAGAGGAAAGGAAGTCTCCAGTAATTGCAGGTGGGGACCCAGGAAGGTTTCCTGCAGAAGATGGGATTTGAATTGAATATTGCAGGACACCAGGGAAGCCAGGAGGTGAGGAGTGGGAGAGTGGAGTGGGGCATGGGAAGAGGGAAGCCATTTTAGGCAGACAACCCAAAGGCACAGGGTTGTGTACAAGCAAGGCCAGTGTGGCTGGATCCTCACATACGTGGAGGTGGAAGGGATCAAGAGAGTGCGCTAGGCCTGGGTGAAGAGAGAGGGGAAGATGAGTTGGGTTTTTTGTGGAGAATAGCAAAAACTGGAGTGTGGGGAGTGAAAAGGGCCAGGTTATGGAGATCTTTAAGTGCCAGACACGGGACTTCATATCTGATCCTTAAGTTTATGTACTGAGTTCACACTCAATAAATGTTATGAGTACATTAGGCATCTGGGTTGAGGATGGATTGGAGAGGGGAGAGGCACTGGGCAGAGAGATCAGTTAGTTGGAAAACTATTGCAATAATGTAGATAAGAGGTAAGGGTCTGTTACTAGGATGGTACATGTGAGACAAACATTTCTAGTACTTAACCCAGTTTTCTCCTATTGCAGGTGTAGTGTCTGATAGCTGACTAGGCCTTCAGGGAGGCAGGTTAGTAGGCACAGTGTGTCTGTGTAGGGAGGGGCAGCAGGGACAGTGTGTGTGGGATTTGGGCTATGCCACTGCCTGTAAGGAATGAAGGCTGTCTTACTCTGACTCCAAGTTCAATGCTCGTCACTGCTTCCCTTATCTGTTGTAGTTTTCCCCACCTTCTAAGATGAAAACAGTAGTGAGAATGTGTGTATGGAGAAAGGGATCCTCACGGATGAATGCCTAGGGTCTGCCCTGGAGAGAGCCTTTACTAGTTCCAAGTTCTATCTGGTTATCCCTGCCTCTGTCTCTTTCCTGCTTCATTTTGTCTCTGACAAGGACTGAGAAATCTGGTATTGGTTAAGAAGGGGTGGGACTACAGGGTCAAAGCCAATTAGGTTGGCAGAGTCCCTGACTCAGAACTGGATTGGGGGAAGTAGCACATGGTGCAAAGGTCACCCATGAGGCCTTAGTAGAGGGGCTTGTGGGTGTGGCTGGGATTTAGGGACCCTTGGCTCTCAGTATTCGTAGAGGCCAAAGAAAAAGTTTTGGTCAGTTTGGGTATCACTGGAGAAGGGGGAAAGAAGGCAGAGGAAATAGGGATGGGGGACCCTGGGAAGAGGGGGCAGCTGGGAGGAGATGGGAGAGAAAAAGCTGAACAGGAAGGTCAAAGGATGGCTGTGACCAGGCTGGGACTCTCTTTTCTGCTCTTGGAAATAGTGATCTACGTAGCCTGGTGTAGTGACCAGAGTCCTGGGCATGGAGTTATTGAAAACCTCTTGAAATTTCTGCCTTACTGTGTGACTGATCTTTGGGCAAGTCAGACTCTCTGGGCCAGTTTCCTTCTAGCTTTTCCTATGCCTTAGGAAGAGTTATCTGATACTATTTGTCTTATTTTAGGGTTTGTTACTAGTTAGTGGGCTGTGTGGCCTTGGATAAATCACTTCCCTTCTTGAGGTTTCAATTTCCTCATTCGTAAAATAAAGAACGTCCAGCACTAATATTTTATACGGCAGGAATGTTTGTTGAATTGGACTCATGTTCTTCAGGGACACATACTTAACATCTTTCCCTAGCATGCTATTCCAGACCCCAGGGGGAAAATGAATTCATTCAACATCTACTAAAGGGCTATACTCTGTGTCATCTACTGGGGCTAGCTCTAGGTAGGGATATAAAGATACCTTGGCCTTCAAAGGAGATTCTATGTGAGATGGAACAATTGAAGTCACAAGGAATCTGGGGCCAAGATGGTGCCAGTCAGTGGGGAGGAAGGATGAGGAGGACAAGGAGAGCTGGGGTGGGAAAGGGGGGGGACAGAGATGACACACAAGGGGTCTGGTAGAGGTAAGGAACTAGTGGAGCTGGAGGGACCATGGCATTCTGGATCTCAGCTCAGCCGTAAAGAATCAAGAGAGCTAAGCAGGGTGGTGACTGATGGTCAACAGATGCTGAGGTGAAACAGCCCATGAGGGGGCATTCACAAGCTATCTCCCCCATCCCACGCCCTGCCCCAATCTGTCCTCTCACCTTGATTCCACAAAGGGCAGCCCACTTTGTCACAGCAGGTACAACCCGCTCTTCCATGATCTCCCCACAAGCACTTCTAGTTTCTCCAAAGATTGGTGAGGGTCCTGGGTTCCACTGGCTGAGATGGGGGAGTTCAAGCAGAGGGGTTGAGAAAGGGAAACTGGGGAGAGGAGGGGAAGGGGTTGAGCTGGCTCCAGGGGCGGGATCTCCAAGCTGAAGACAGAGGCTGCATTGTCTTACAGAAGGTTGTCCAGCCTGGTGGGTGGAGAGCAACACAGCTACACCCTCTCCATCCCTTCCTCTCCCACCCCCCCACCCAACTCCCTCTCTAGCCTCCAGGAGCTGGGATTTAGGGTAAGGAAGGTGGAGTCCCTCTCCCCCCCACCCCCACCCCTCTCCTCCAACCCTATGGGCCATGATGTTGCCAGGAGACAAAATTTATTTGGCAAATACTTTCTAGGACCAGATGTGCAACCCTAGCAGCGCCTTGGGAAACCAGATGCTGTTGGCTGATGGAACTAAGACAACACCCCCGCCTTCATGCTCTGGGGACCATAGTGTCCTGGGCACTTTTTTTTTTTGGAAGGAAGGAAAGGCGACTATCTAAGTGGGAAAGAAAGTAGGCCAACCAGCCCAAAGACACATCACACCTTTATTAAGATTGCCTTATCCTTGTAACACTGTCATTCTGAAAGAACAAAATTTGGGAGCACTTTGGACTTAATAATCCTCTCATTTTAAAGATGAACAGACAGGTCCATAGACTGTGATTTTCCCAGCTACACAGGCAGTTAAGTAGTTGATCTGAGACCAGGACCAGGGATACTGGCTCCAAACTGGCCTTTCTTCATTTCTGTTATCAACCCAATCCCCAAAGATCAGGTAAATATAGTGAGGGCCACAGAAAGACATTTACAAATAGCTAAAGGTGTTTTTACAAACAGTACCAGAGCAGGTGGGAAGGTGCTCTCCTAGCCAGGGAGGTGGACCCCTACTCTTATTCTCCTTTAGCTGGCTACACTGACGCCCCTCTTGGGAGGCAAAGAACCACAAATGTTGGGAAGCTAGGTATAAGGGGGCCAAGAAACTCTTTATCAGCCAAGTGAAGTCAATGGCTCCAGGCCCCCGTGCCTGAGGTTTCCTAGGTTCCTTACCTTTCTAGAAATATTTCTAACCTTCTAACACAACAAGACTTTCTGTCAGGAAAAGTCCCACTAGGTTTGATGGAAGGATTGTGGCTCCTCTGACTTTAATCACAAATGATGATGCTAGCTGGGACCCTGGATCTTTTTACATGCTGACCCACAGAAAGAATCAACCCTGTCTTCTGTTGCAATGGAGACAGGAAAAAGTGTTCTTCTTTCAAAGATTTGAAGACAAAGATAAAAATGAAAATACGGAGAAAAAGAAGTCATGACCATACTGACCCTGTACCAGACATTTTCAAAAACTCCTGGCCCTTCATGTATGACCAAGGGAAATAGCACAGAGGAAATGGTCTGGGACAACCTTGGAAAAGATATTCAAAGGCAACACCATGGGAAAAGGGCAGAGGCCATTTAAAATGCTCCCAATTCCTAGTCTTCAATGAGCATTAAATGAGATGCTGTTAACAGTGGTCCTTTCCAAAGAAACAGCATCTATTTGTAAACTATATAATTAACTTCAATTTTTTTAATTAACTGGGGGTGGGAAGTGCCCATGTACCAAAAATCTGTAAGCACTAAATGTGCAAATAAAAGAATTTCAGCATTAAAAAGGAACTTTAAAGATTAGGTTTATTTGGAGAAAACAAAACAAAACAAAAAAACCCGGAAAAAAAAAACACCACCAAATCCCTCAGCCCAAAGGATGAGGATTTTACATCATAAGACATCTCCCAGGTAGTAAGTCTACAGATTACAAATCATTTTCATAGAAGATATCTTTGTACAAATTTTACATGTCTTCAGGTGCTGGACGC